>CM019149.1:131066385-131749410 GCA_009733165.1 Naja naja | reverse complement strand
GCTGCGCTGAACCCCCCCCATCCCCGTTCGATCTGACGGCAAAGACTGGGAGACCGTATGCAGATCGTTTCCAAATGTATCTGGAAGGAAACGATCTTGCTGACATTTCCGAGAAGAGGAAGAGGGCGGTCTTTCTCACGCACTGTGGTCCGGCAGTTTTCAAGATGGCGAAGGCATTGGCGGGAGCTGCAGACATGAAGGTAATGGAATGGCCTGACTTAGAAAAGTTGTTAAGAGCCCATTACCCCCCACAAGTATCGTGCCTCATTAAGAGACACAAGTTTTACCATCGGGATCAAGGGGAAAGCGAAAATGTAAACGACTTCGTGGCAAGTTTAAGAGACATTGGGGGTGCTTGTGAATTTAACAATTTAGAAGAGGCCATGCGCAATCGATTTGTTCTGGGCCTTAAAGACAAGGTGCTTCAGAGCAAGTTACTACTAAGACCTAAGATCACACTGAAGGAAGCAATAGAAGAGGCCTCTTCAGCAGAAGCTACCAAGTCCTCAGCAGCAGCCATGAAGAAAATTAACAAGGCCACAAGCCATCCTGATGTGGAAAAGTCCACAACAACTCATTGTGAGCAAATAGATTCTGAGTCAGACTGTAGTGAGGTGGAGGAGGAATTTATAGACTCAGAATGGAGCGGAAAAAGAAAGACCTGGGAAGAAAGAGGCAAGATTTCTACTGCAGAGGTTGTGGGGAAGCCACCCCCGCACTGAATGCAAGTTCCTAGATACCATCTGCCTCCGTTGTGAAAAAAGGACACCTAGCAAGAGTCTGCAAATCATCCAGAACTCCACCCAACAGAAGGAAGTTTCCTGACAAAGAATTCAAGCCCAACAACCTCAGTGAGAAAATGGGGCGCAGTACAGAAGCAAAGGGAAGAATGAAACTCATCAGACAGTAACTATTGGTCATTCTTCTTCTATCAATAACAGAAAAGTGCATGTCAAGGTACTTATTGAGGGAAGGCCTTGCCAAATGGAAGTGGACTCAGGCTCCTATTTATCTATGGTGTCATGGGACACTATTCACAGACTACTCCCAAACATTCAGAAGAAGCATTTCAAGAAGCAAGCACTGACTCTTAAAGACAACCAAGGGAACAAGATTCCAGTAGTTGGAACAAGAGAATTCAATGTGAAGTTCAAAGGCCACACCAAACGTTTGCCCCTGACCATTGTGGACAAGGTTCGCCCAAGCTTGCTGGGACTTGAGTGGTTCAATCCACTAGGCATCGAGGTGACTGGCATCAATCACGTGAGCAACACTGAATGGGAGGAGGCCTTGAAGTCTGAGTTCCCAGAGGTCTTCAGCGACAGATTGGGCAAGTATATGGGGACCCCTATCACTTTCAATCTAGATCCCAAGGTGCTACCAATTCGCTTAAAGCCCAGAAGGGTGCCATTTGCCTTAAAGGAAAAAAATGATGCACAATTAGATAAACTAATAACTCAAGGAGTTTTAGAGCCCACTGACCACTCCAGGTGGGAGACACCCATAGTCATACCAGTCAAGACTGATGGGTCAGTGAGAATCTGTGGAGACTATAAGGGGACATTGAACGATGCGCTTCAACAGAGCGCATATCCAGTTCCAGTGGTGCATCATTTACTACATTCACTTGGCAAGGGTACAGTCTTTGCCAAATTGGATCTGGCCCAGGCATATCAACAACTAACAGTTGATGATGCCACTGCAGAGGCCCAAACCATTGTGACTCATAGAGGTGCTTTCAAATGTAAAAGGTTACAGTTTGGAGTAAGCGTGGCACCAGGCATCTTTCAAAGTCTTATGGAAAGGATGCTCCAAGGACTGCCAGGGGTAGTACCTTACTTTGATGATGTGTTAATCTCTGCTGAAAATGACACTCAGTTACAAGAGAGACTCAGAGAAGTCCTTACCAGATTCAGGAAAGCGGGGTTAAAAGTCAAGGAAGAAAAATGCACTCTTAGAACTGACAAGGTTGAGTTTTTGGGCTATATGATTGACAAGCATGGTATCCACCCCACAGATGCCAAGGTTCAGGCAATCAAAGAAGCCCCTAGACCAAAATGTAAAACAGATTTGCAAGCCTTCCTTGGACTCATTAACTTTATCACATGTTCCTACCTCAGAAGGCAACCATTGCAGAACCACTGCACAGATTATTAGACAAAAAGTCTGCGTGGGTCTGGGGCAGAAAAGAACAATCTGCATTTAACAATATTAAAAGACTAATCACGTCTGATGCTGTACTGATACAGTTCTCTGACAATTTGCCTGTTGTACTGACTTGTGATGCATCCCCTTTTGGAGTGGGGGGGGTTTGAGCCACAGGCTTCCCAGCAGGAGGGAAGCTCCTATTGCATTTTACTCTCACACCTTGACCAAAGCAGAGAGGAACTACAGCCAACTTGACAAGGAAGCCTTGGAAATTGTTGCAGCTGTCAAGAAATTCCATGAGTATTTATATGGGAGAACATTTACCATTGTCACAGATCACAAACCTCTGTTAGGCATTGTGGCAGGAGACAAAACTACGCCCACTATCCTGTCACCAAGAATGCTGAGGTGGACTGAATTTCTTGCTGCTTATTCATACAAACTCATCCACAGGCCTGGAAAAGACATTGGGCATGCAGATGCTTTGAGACGCTGCCCACTTCCTTCTCACACTGAGGACTTTGCTCCTGAGACTTACACCTTTTTCCTAGAAACTGTTGCCAAGCTTCCAGTACACACTGCTGAAATTGCCAGAGAGACTGCCAAAGACACTTTATTGGCTCCTGTTATAGGCTGGATTAAGAAAGGTTGGCCTCTTCAAGATCTACCTCAACTTGCCCAACCTTTTAAATCCAGGCAAACTGAATTATCTGTATTAAGAGGATGTATTTTCCGGGGTAACAGGGTGGTTATTCCTGCAAAACTGCAAAAAGAGGTTTTGGAAATGTTACATGAGGGTCATCCAGGTATTGTCAGAATGAAGGGATTGGCCAGGAGTTATGTATGGTGGCCAGGTATTGACAAAATGGTTGAAAACTGGGTTGCATCTGGTCCCAACTGTCAGGTAGTCAGGCCTGCCCCACCTCTCGCCCCCACACAGGAATGGGAATGTCCTAGGGCCCATGGTCCAGGATTCACATTGATTTTGCTGGCCCTACCAGAGGGCACACTTTCCTTATTATAGTAGATGCATATTCCAAATGCCTAGAGGTCATCCCTATGGCATCCACCACAACTGATGCTGTCATCAAACAGCTTAAAAAGCTTTTTGTAACTCACGGGTTACCTGATGTACTCGTTTCTGACAATGGTCCTCAATTTACATCCAACCTTTTTGAATCATATCTAGCACAACAGGGTATCAGACATGCCCTGACAGCCCCTGGGCACCCTTCGGCTAACGGCCGGGTTGAACGCATGGTACATTTTACCAAGGAAAAACTTCAGCAATTGGATCCTGGGGACATCACTGAGAAAGTTGAAAAACTTCTCAGTGTCCAGCATATCACTCCTAACCCATCAACTAACTTATCCCCAGCAGAGTTGTTGATGGGTAGGAAACTCAGGTCTCCCCTTGACTGCCTTCATCCCACTTACGCACCCAACTCACCACTAGATTCCACTAGCAAAGTTCGCACGTTCACTGTGGGTGATTCTGTTTATGCTAAGAACCTTATGGGTGAACCTTTATGGATTCCTGCTGAGATAACCTAAATCACTGGCCCTCGATCTTACAGGGTACAAACAGAGGATGGTGTCCTCTGGAGCAGGCACATTGATCAGCTTAGATCCAGATTACCTCAGGAACATCGCAATTGTTCCTCTCTAGTTCCCATACCTAATACCTCTTCTAGGGGGGAAGGGGAGGATCATGAGTGTAATGAACAAGCAAGAATCAACCCCATGTGTAACGAGCTAACATGACAGGAAAATTTAGGTGCTGACATTGGGTTGGAGATGGATTGGGAGGAGAGACCAGGTTGTAGTAACCAAACAGGTTCTACCATTACTGCAAGTCCTAGTAAGGAAATGTCAGCAGACACATTTCCTCCCTCACAAGGTGAGAACCTTAAAACATCTGAACCACATAGGTCTCAACGTACATGTAAGAGCCCCACCTATTTAAAAGAATACATTAGATAGGCTGGGGTTTGAGTATGGACTGAACCTAGTGGGGAGGGGTGTTATGTATGCAGGTTTAAAGTCATTGGTTTAGTTTGAACTGTTCTTGTAAAATGTAAGAAATGATTGGTTTAAAAAGTGTGGGAAAACCCTGCACTCTGATTGGCTGGCAACTGTGGCTGCTGGCTATAAGTAGCAGCCACAGCCCAGCCAAAGTGGGTTCGTTCTGAGCTGTAGTCACTAATAAACAAAGAGCTTGAAGCACTCCGCGTCTGTCTCTTCATGCAAACTTAACAGAAAGGGAAGTGAAAAATTGGTAAAAATGTGGCTCTTTCCTCAGACCTTTGGCCAGGGTGATTGGAGTTCCCATCTGGAAGCATCTAAGGAATCTGAAGCCTGATGGCTGATTATGTATGGTCTTCAATTTTAAGATGGTGATTTTGTCTAGTGGTTAAGGCACCTGGCTAGAAAGAAAGAAACCATGAGTTCAAGTCCAGTCTTAGCTGTGAAAGGCAGCTGGGTGTCCTTGGGCTAGTCACTCACTGTCAGCCAACTCTACCTCACACTGTTGTTGTGGAGAAATTAGGACAAGAAAAGTATGTTGGATATTTTCACCATCTTGAGTTATTTGTGAAAACAATAAATGCAGGATACAAATAAATAATTACATTTTGTTGTTGCATTTTTGTTCTTTTGTTGTGCACTATTCACAGTCGCATTGCTGAAATATGATACAATATTAGATTATTTGGTCATAAATGATAATTAAACATGATATATGGACAATTAATAAATCTTAGATCAATATATATATATATATATATATAAACTTTCTTGAAACTGCTTAAGCTACCCAGATTGAACAGTTCCTCCTTAATTGTGTGGTTCAACTAGTCCTGCTAAATATGCAAGTCTTGATATAGAAATGTACTAGTATGTGATTGTATAAATGTAGTGCCATGCTAAATTAACAATTTTTTTAATCTTTGATATGATAGTTGCCTGTTTTAATCTGCAACAGAATTACGTTTAATAAAAAGAGAGATTTTTTTGCTTCAGAAAATGATTTAAAGATAAATATTGCTCATGTAAGATTCCGGAGAGACCTATGTCCCCAGGGAGGTTTTACAATATACTTAAAAACTTCAAGAATATCTGCTAAGCTGCTAAGCTAATCGCTTAACTAAGGCAAAGATATACAAATGGATTTTTGAATATAGAACAATCAATCATAAACTCAGTGCTTGCAACATGACTCATAGCTGTCAGTGAACTCTAAGCTGCTTCTAGGCATATTATATATGTAATTCTTTGCACATTGGAAGTTATGAGATATTGTTCAAAATATCCATTTCAGTTGCATGATATTGTGCAAAAACAGCTGCTCATGGGGAAAAAATTCCCCAGAAACTTGTAAATAACAATTTTGGGAATCATTGGTATTTGACAGGTTATTCAACTCATGTATACCGTATCCAATAAAGGCTTGTTCAGAACAAATGATGATATTCAAGTACTGCATTTGAAAATATTGAATAAGGATTTCAACTCCAAGGAATGATTCAACTTTATACTTTGCAGGAGATTTAATCTACAAGGAACAAGGTAATAAGCATCTCCCTTTCTCTTTCTTTGTGCTTCTATATAAACATTCATATAGTTCATAACAGTATTCCAGATTCAGTTTTAAATCCTGCTTTGGAAAATGTGGAACATAACACTTCTTTCAACCCTTTAAAGCCACTTTGCCTTTTGCCTTTTGTTTTGCAGCAGCTGTAGAAAGCAGTCATGTGCTCCCAGGAAAGTTTGCAGTGCTATCAAGAGTTTATCTTAATTTTACAATTACTTCCCTGCATACTTGAAAATGAGTACCATTTAGAAGCAGTGTGTACTCCTAGTGTATACACTTACTTTCTTTTACCTCCATCCTTTTTTTAAAGGATGGAGGTAAAAGAAAGTAAATGTATACACTTTCAACACTTGTTGAAAGTTACATTCAAAAGGAACTCTTCTAATAGGTGGGATATAACGTCTAAAGCAGTAGTTTGGCATCTGAAGAGTTATTTCTGCAAATAGAAATATTTGGCTTGCCCAGGTATTGCAACATGTTCTCAATGCATGATTTTAATGCAACAAACTCTTTTTGACTATATCAGCATGTCCCAGCTACAAAGCTAAATACAATATTTGTCAGCACTCAGCAAGTTATAGCATGGGTCTTCAAACTTGACAGCTTTAAGACTTGTGGACTTCAACTCCCAGAATTCCTTCTCCAGTCATATTAGCTCAGGAATTCTGGGAGTTGAAATCCACAAGTCTTAAACTTGCCAAGTTTGAAGACCCTTGGGTTATAGGATCAAAACAGTTTGGAAGTAGCTATCAGAAATAAATGCATTTTCATAAATTCTTGAATTTTGGTCAACCTATCTAAGTGTTGATTGAAGCTTTACCTAAACTCTCCTTTAGCAGGTCAGCAGAGAGGAACAATCAATTCTTGGATCTGTTTTTCCATATTCTGTATTCATTATATTTATCCAAGGTGATGGGATACCTTCACTTTTCCAACTCTTTTGTTTCTTTCAAACACAAGAACTCTAGAGATAATCACTCAGGGTCTCTCCAATCTCTCCATCTTTCCCACTAGCACTTACTCCAGCTTTTCCCAAACAATTTCCTTTCAAATGAGTTGGGAGTTCATGGTCATGTTCACTATTGATTTAGAAGTTGAATTCCTGGCATGAGAGTTCAGACTGAGCTGCAGTCCTTTTTTTCACAGTTTGTCTTATCATCTTCTATTTTTTATTTTCTGCAGAGATGAAGGGTTGAACTGAAAACCTTCTGACTAAAGAATATGGCATCTAACTGTCAGGAAATTTCTCCTTAGTTCTAGGTTGCTTCTCTCCTTGGTTAGTTTCCATGCATTGCTTCTTATTCTGTCCTCAGGTGCACTTGACTTGAATACCTTGACTCGCTCTTCTTTCTGGCAACCCCTGAGATATTGGAACACTGCTATCATATCACCTCTAGTCCTTTTCATTAAACTAGACATACCCCATTCTAGCAACCATTCTTTATATGTTTTAGTCTCTACTCCCCTAATCATCTTCATTGCTCTTCTCTGTACTCCTTCTAGAGTAGAGCTGTCAAATTCGCGGCCCATGGGCTGGATGCATCACATGCTGGCCATGCTCATGCTCGGTTTAGCGTGATGCTGTCGCAACAATGTGAGTTTGACATCCCTGTTCCACAGCCTCAACACCTTTTTTTACATTGTGGCAACCCAAACTGGATGCAGCATCGAACATGGAATGATGATGCCTTATCATGAGCTCTGCTCAATCCCCTCCTTGGGAGGAGAATCCCAATTTATTGTCATGTTGATTCCACAAGTTAAAGTACAAAAAAATATAATGTTAATTTCTCCCATGCAATTGTACAAAAGAGGATCAACTAATGAGCAGCTTTCTGGCACCACCTGTTCTGACCAAGGCTTCCTGAGACAGTAACAATCATACACTTAGTCCCAAAAACCCTCTTGTTATTTCAATGGCTGTGAATTATATTCATTCACAGCCCACAATGAGTCCCAAACAGTTTGTGAATAGTCCAACAGAAGTCTGCCACAGTCTTTTGGGGATAAGGCTGATAAGCATCCACCTTTATCTCCCTTGAAATGCTGACTAAATTGCCAATTAGCTGTACAAGGCCAAATGGAGTACAAAGTCAACACGGAGCCTCAAAGTTTAAACCGATCAGAACGAACAAAGTTGCTTCTTGCAAAGGCTCATGTCCCTTTGCTCCTCCTTTATGTCTTATGGGAGGGGCCAATTATCTCCAAGCCTTACTCCTGAGTCACCCCTTTTGTCTTAACTGTTCTTGCCTTCTGTTCCTCTGCCTCGCTGATGTCAGATTCTGGAGGCTTCAGAGACAGCACATAACTCTCAGATGGCCCTGGCCCCAACTCTGTGTCCAATGCAGATCCCTCATCCGAGTCCTCCCCAGACTCCAGGACTGGCCCATGTTCCTCCCCACTGTCTGACTCTGCTGCCAGCTCCGCAGGCCACCAACAGACCACAACACTACCATGAATTGGTACCATTCATATCCTACAATTTCAGGGCACTGGGGATGTTAGCTAGTTGGGTAATGAAATATCTGCAAGAAAACAACCCAGCTCAGAGATCATCAAGAGCCCACAGTTCAAGCCTGAGCTACAAATATTCTCTTGTATAAAGATTACAAGGGTATGCCGATAAGCCAAATGTGTTTACAGTCACCTCTATTATGAGGCTAAGGAATTGCTTCATGGCTCAGCAGACATTTGAACCCAATTGTTCCTGATTCAGAAGCAACACTCTGCTCATTGCTTGCATTACCAAAACTCAATGCCTTTGCTAAATTCCTGTAGGGTGTTTGCAGGATGAGAACCATTTCATTTTGGGGTCCCTACTGAATAGATGGGCTAAGTGCATGGAACTCTAAAGGGAGAAGTCAGATTTCCAGCTGTGTACTCACATCCCTTTTTCTGAGCAGGAGCATAGTTTTTCACTGCCAGTTGCCCAGCTCTCAATGCCAGATGACATCCCCAAGGGTCTAAGGAAGCCAGGCTGCCCTGTCAGCATGCCACTACCTCTTGGATGCACTTGAAAAAATAAGGTGATTATTTCTTGTCAAGCCCTGGCTGTGAAATATTGGTGTATTTCTTTGCTATGGGTTTCCACAGACCAGTGCCTCTCTGCAAATCACACTGACATGCTGTCATAGGGCCAGCTTGAGACTTCTGCAAGTCCATGGTGATGCATCACATTAATTCTGGCTAGTGTTTCTCAACTATATCAGAGGAGTTCCTGATGTTGGGCTTGTTTTAGGCTAGATTCCTGTATTCACTAATAACAGAGGCGTGGAGGAGATAAAGAGGCCTCCTTCTTGAAGTCTGTATGGTGAAGGGACCCCCAGATGTGTGAGATTATTATCCAGTGTAGATGCACATGATTATTGGGGGGAGGGGTTACATACAACATTTTTTGGGGGGGGAAGCATCACAGGAGATGGGATAATATTGTAAGTGGGATGTGGTTTCACCATTCATATATCCATACATTTTCAGAGGTAGAGTATGGGAAAAGGAGCTTTGGATTATATTCTTGCTTTTATTAAGTTATTTAGACTTCCAGCACTGGGTTCTTCTCCTAAAATGGCAGTCATTGGAAGAGACTCCAAATGCTACACCCCCCCCCCAAATGTTCAGGTTCACTCCACAATCGTTCGGCTTTCATTGAGTTGCCCAAAATGAGGAAGGGATGATATAGAAAGAAATTCAGTAGAACATACTTCAGTGGGTGCATGCATCAGACTACCTTGTGATATAATTGCAGCTGAGTTTTCTGCTTTTAGCATTCCCAGTCACATTACACTACAGTGGTTCATTTTCAGGTGGTAGCACTTGATACTAGCCCAGAATAGTTCAACTATTTATTGGCCATGATTTATGAGCAAAGCTCAGCTCTGGGATTTTAAAATTCCATGTAGAAAGTAAGAAAGATGACTACGATGGAAATATACAAGATTGTAAACTAGGCAAAAGGAGTTGCAATGTTGTTTTCTTTTTTTAATTCAGAAGTGCCTCAGGCAGATGCCTCCCTGATTCACTGGAGTATGTGAAGGGGAGGAATATATGAAGGGGAAGATTCAATCTCTAAAATAATAATTTTAGCTTTCTGATGGAATTGATTTCCTGATTTAGTGGAGCTGACATTCCCAGGATAAATCTTATCTATTTTCCCCATATCCCAGATAGTGTCTATCTTCCTTTTTAACTATGATAATGCAACCTGGTCAGCTGTTTAAGATTTGGTCACTTTCTTAAACAATACATAGTGTTATATCTACTATTTCCAACATATGGCATTTATGGTAAATCATCATCATCATCATTTTAGCCATTGTCTATCCCCTGCAGGATGAAGGCCTCTTCTGTATGTTTACAATCAATCTGGTCCTGAGCTTTCTTTTGCCAATTGGGCCCGCAATACTTGCTGATGTCATTGATCCATCTTGTTTTAGGTCTCTTTTTATCAAGTGGGATCCATTCTATAACTGCCTTGGTCCTCCTGTCATCGGTTCTTCTTGCTATGAGACCAGCCCATTTCTATTTAATTCTTTTACTCCCTTGACGATATCATATACTTTCATTTGTTCTCTAATCCATGTGCAAGTCTTTCTATCATGTCTTGCAATGCCGAGTATGGTGACTTATATCCCATTATTATTTCATCATGCAACCATAGTAGGCTACATGACATTACCTGATGATTATTATCCAGGTCACATCATGTGCTTTTGATCCATAGCATCGATTTTCATGCCAAACAATTGGTAAGTGAAAAATATCTAAAAACAATACTTAATCACTGAATTCAAGTGCAGGCAAGCATGGCATTGGTTTATCTCCAGATCCTTAGAGCATATTGACCAAGATTATTGATTTTGGCATCAGAATGGACAATTCACTTTGTTGCTCCTGCACCTCTTGTTCTTGTCCGCATTCATGGCAGTCAGTTAGAAAAGTCTTATAGAATATTGTTTTTATATGCAGTGAGATTATTATACGTATATAGATAGAAAGCCTGAAATACAATGAAGGAGTGGTTGGTGAAGATGACAGAACTTGCAAAAATGGCAAAACTGATATGTCTGATTAAAACTTATTAATGACTGGACTTTTTGATGAAAATGGGGGCGGGAATGAACATGCGATTTATAGGTTTGAAGATTAGAACAGGAAAAATATGGAGTTATGCTTCAATTTTAAAGAGAGAGAATAATATTTTAACTGCAAAAAAGATGATCAGAAGCTGCTCCTTCCACTTTTCTTTTCTATATCTTCTCTTTCTTTTTCTATTTACCATCTTTTCTTTCTTTTTTCTTTTCTTTTCTTTCTAAAAGCAGAATTGCTTTTATTCTGTAAAAATTCATGAATAAAAATTAATTTTAAAAAAGTTATTTTGCACAACCATGATATGAAGCTGGAACATATGGCAGCACAGCAATAGGAAAATAGGATGAGGGATGTGAGCCTCCTCCTCTCATGCATTCCCTGGGTGACCTTCAGCCAATTGCTTGTGCCATCTACCTTTAGCTAATGCAGCATTTGTCATATGTTCCCCAGCATTACACTCAAGCCATCAGCAGCCACAATGTGGGCAGGCTGGGAAATGAATGGAAGAACCTTCTTGCTAGTTTTTTACAATGTTTCAGAAAAAAACGAACAAGAAAAGGCCTCTAGCCATAACAAAACAGAAACATAGAGGTCTCCCCCAGAAGATTGATGGCATCAGTTTCCATAACAGCAGAAAAAACAGCAGGTCTCCTTTAAATTTTCTTTGGCAGTATCACTCTGACTGTTTGCATTTGAGAACTTGCATTGCTGGACACAACTGCAGATTGAAACACAATGTTCCCTTTCTCTAAATGAGTATGTTTTTGAATGCTTGTCTCCAGTTCTTGGTCCCCACAACCCTCATCTTTCATCATCCAACTTTTAACCTGAGCTGGAATTGGTTCCTAAAGACAACGAATATTCCATTTGACATTTCCTGGCAGTAGCTATAGAAGAAGAAAAAATCCCTTCATCTTAAAATGATAGCTGAGAATCCAAGTCAATATTGGGCCTGTAAATCAGTTCTGATTGAGTTCAGATTAAAGATCTGACATTAAAAATGGTCATGATTTAATTGAAGTTCATGATTCATCCCTGGTTGGAAAGCATCAAAATGCCTGCAGCTGTTTCATTTTGGAATTGAATTAAATGAAAGCAGCAGGGATATAATTCTTTCCATAGCATAGAGGTTTAGCAATCCTCATCCCTTATTACCAGAAACAAACTGATTTAATGACATCCCATTTCTATGCTCTGGTCCAAGGCCTTTATCATTCAAGTCAATGATAGTTCACTCAAAAGGAATGTCAGCCTTGAGAGGCACGCTTAGGAATATTATCTCTATCTTTATTATAAGAGACCCTCTCACCCCTCTCTTTTACTTTCCTGAAAACTAGGGAAGGTCCCTTCTGAGCACCCCTCTTCCTTCAGACTCAAATTTTATTGAACAGACAATTGTCTAGGCTGCAGCTCTTCCTCCTGTCTCACCAAGGTCATTCCCCCTATGATTACATCAAGACAATGTAAAATAGATGATGAAAGCAAATGTGGACACAAGGATGCAAGACTATGGAAAGCACATGTTCAGGACTATGGAAAAAGATCTATAAAACATTCAGGACCAAGGAGAGCAACCCTGCCATTAAATATTCATAAGGCTCCCAGAAAGACAAAGAAAAGAACAGAGATACTTCCATAGTCAGTGTTTTCAGATAGCCAAACCTTCCATTTGTCCTCAGCAGCAGTCTTGGAATGGTGCACATTAATTCCTACATAACCAGAATTCAGAAGTGCTTCTTCCCTTGCACTAAGCAGCACAGAACATAGCCAGCACCTTCTCATGGAGCCATGGTGATAATTAAAAAGACATACAAGTGGCCCAAATCTGCATAAAAACATCTTCAGCCTTGCTCATCAATTTACAAGGCTGCTACCAAGTTCAGAGGCACCAAGAAAATTAAGGCTGATATGATAAAACCAACACATAAAGAAATGAACAGCCTCTCGTGTACATACCAGCTGTAGCAACATACTCACTATGTTATTATTTTTATGCAATTGTAATAGAGTTAATAGCTCTGCGGCAGATGAACAATAGTACTGTGAAGTCAAATTTCTGAAGAAAAACCTGAGGAATTCACATCTGGTTTCCTGGACATGTGGCATGACATATTTTACCAATTCAGATCTTATTTTTTTCCCCTCCTTCCTTAGGGTGCAATGTGGAAATTCTACTTGATGGACGTTAATTGAGATTGTTTACTTAGGACTGGAGCCCTCAGTTTGGCACATTTCCATCTAAATGAACAAAGCAAAAAGCTGGAAGTTCAAAGCATGCCTCTTCAAGCAAGTTGCCAACATGATATAATGACATCTTAAATAATTCAGAAGTAAGCAAGCAGCTATTCCTGCTTTTGGCAGTCACAGCCAGTGAAAAAGAAGCTTCCATGGACTGCATTGGACTGAGGTCCCAGTCCTACCCAATCTTCAGGCTTTTTTTCCCCTTAAAATCTAAGTATCACACCACTTAATAATGGGTATGCTGTAATTAAACCCAATCTGGCTATAAACATGTTATGATGCATCACTGCGGCATATTTTATCTGTCTATAAATGGCTAATAAAAATAAATAAGATTTAGCTAATCTTAGCTGAAACTGTCAGAGAGTATCTTTGCCAATAGAAAGTCCTTTTCTGCTTTGGATGCTGGAATGTGTTAAACAAACCTCAAGTGGTCTCCCCTTCTTTGGCACGCCCTGGAGTCAAAACATCCTAACTCTTGGCCTTTCCATCTTTTCAGCCTGACTAAGCAGATGTCTTATATCTCATTATTTCCATCTTAAGGATACTTGCCATAGCTTTTGTTGGCCTCATCAAGACTCTGGAATGGAAAAACTGAAGCTTCTGATTCACCTTCCCTTTCTTTCCAAGAGTCAAGATCAATTTTTTTGCAGCTGTTATAACTAATACCATAAGTGAAGGTGACAGTGGACAGAATTATCTTTACCCAAAGTAACCTACAAAGACTGAAGGAAAGCATAATTTGAAAAACGAAGCTGGAGCTGTAAGGAGCAGGTGGGCCCCATATGTACACTTCTTATGCAAATGTACATTCAACGTACATTCAATAAATAAATAAAAATAAATAAGAATAAATGTATATTTGAATGTACATGAAGTTCAGTGGGTGTCTTTGGCATGGTCACCATCCCTTTAGTTTCATATTAATGTTATTGTAAAGTGCTTTGGAAATGTAAACATGAGAAATTATGTACAATGTTTTGAATAAAATGCACATCATGTACACATAGATTTTTAGAGAGATGGTGGTACCTGTGGCCCTTTAAAGAAAACCTTGTTGAAATTTCAAGCAGGTTTTTTTTTGAAGAAAATTTCTTAACTTTAGTGAGCCATAGAAACTGTCCAAAACTGATTGAACCAATTCATAAACTTGGATGTGGAATAGTCCTGCCTTATAAGGTTTCTGTTTGCTTATTGTTTGCTCTCTGGCACAGCACAGGTTTATAACAGGCCCAGAAATCCTAATCTTTCTTACCAAATCATAAGCATCTATATCAAGGCCCAATGGTTCCAGAGAAACCCTTGTCTGAATATTTCTCTCAAATAGTACAATGGTCAGAACTTCCACCAGAGAGAAGAAAGTCATTGAAACCTGGGATCCTAATGCTAGCCTGCCAAAGTATTCTATAGTATTTTCTCTCCTCTGTTGCTATAGAAACAGGCAAAGCATCACACAAGACTACTGTGCTGATCATACAATAAAGTGGCCCCTGATTCTATAGTAATAATAAACCAAGAGGATTGAGAATTTGGTTGAAGTCAGGGAGGAAACAGTAATAACAGAATATCAAGGGAAAGCAAAATGGGAATAGAAGTACGTGAAAAAGTACACAAACTCTTCTTCCTTGTTGCAGGATTCAGGTAAGGCAGAAAAATTCTACAGAATGATTAATCCCTAAAGAATGAGGATGGAGGTGTGAAACTTGCTAACTCAATTTCTCTAGGTTGCTGGAATTCAAATATTATTTCAGTGGAATATACACCACATACACAGAGGAATATATGCAGCAAATTCCTTAGCAGAATGTATGCAAGGTGAAATGCTGCCTTAGTAAAGGAATAAAATACAACATCATTTAAAATGATCTCTAAGAAACTTTCAAAACTGATAACACCAGTTCTACCAACACAATCTGCAGGAAGGAAGGAACCATCTTGCTTGTAGCAGAAATAAGAAGTCACAATGCTTAGTACAGCTTTTAACTCAACTTAACTCAAATTCCTCTATCCTTCTAGACCTGTTTGTTGCACCTACTTCATTAAAGCAAACAAAAAATGCAAATCATTGTAAGTCTGTACAACTCAGGGGTGTCAAACTCACATGGTCACAATGTCATCATGTGACGTATCGGGACTTTCTTCCCTTTCACTAAACTGGATGTGGGTGTGGCCAGCATGTGACGCATCCGGCCCATGGGCTGGGAGTTTGACAGCCCTGGTATAACTTATGTAAAAGGTAGTTTGGAGCATGTGTGAGTGTGCACGTATGTGCACAGGCAACTTTGAGTCAGTATTGATGCCTGGAGAAGTCCCTGCAGTTTCTTGGTAAGATTTCTCAAAAGTGGTTGCTCTATGGCTTCCAAGGGCTTAGAAAATATGAGTGGTCCAAGGTCATCTAGCTGGTTTCTGGCCTGAGCCCTCCTTGTTGCTCCTAGTTGCTAGTTTGGTGCATAACCACTAAATCAAACTGGCTCTCTAGTTTTCAGTTCTAGACAAATAAATGAAGGAAATAGACTGATGTAGTAGGTTCTGTTTGTAGAGTGTTTGAGTAAGATGAATAGACTCACCAAGTTAAGACAGAGGCAAGCTATACTTGAAAGCAGGCATATCATATCTCCTCTTCAAACTTCTGGGTGACCACTCAATGGCAGCAAAATTGGTGGGAAACTAACGCCTGACATGTGTGTTTTGGTGATCTGCATTTTTGCAGGTCAGACCTGGTAGTTCTCTTCAAGTAGAATCCTCTGAAAGTCCAGCATGATTATGACAAATTAGAACTTGCAGCACACCTGGCACAATCTCTAGGAAGCATGCCCAATTATGAAGGGTACTAGAAATTATTAGCAACATTTGGAGTGCCATCTAGTTCCTACCAATATTTTCATCTTTTCTTCAACAACATGCAGCTACTCAGTTATGCAGAAACAAAATTGCTAATTGAGTCTCCCTGTCACGAAATTTAAAATCCTTAGTTTGTTCCTTCCTGATCTCCTGCCATCGTATTCAAACAGACTCTCACCCATCCCTCAAGACTGCTCACTAAATAGAAAACCTTACCTTGAAAAGTACTTTCCTCATTTCCCTTTCTTCCATTCTCTCCTAACTCTCCCCCTCTTTTTTCTGTTCTTGCTATCACTTTCTTAACTGCGCTATAGTTTGAAGTTCAATCTACATTTGGGTTCAACCAACAGGATTCCTCATACTGATTTAATCACCTCATTAACATCAAGAAGTTGTTGATATTTCTCATAGCACTAATAGGAGCCAATTTGCATGCCATGGCAGCACAAAGTTCCCTGCTTAGTTGCAGTGCCTATTTATCAGAATGGTCAGAATAGATTTTTACTCATTAACTGCTTTCTGAGGTCATCAGAGATGGAGGGTATCATCATCAGCTGTAGAGAAATGGCTAATAAACTATTGGCTGGTCTTAGCTTAATTATGTAAACTAGCAAGCATTAATGGTAAACAGAAGTGTTTGTGGAAGATAGTTCATAGATGTATGAATTAGTCTTGATTTGATTAGGAAATTTGAGCTTCACCAAGGATGTGATTCAATTAAAGTATGCAGCTTGAAATTCAAGGGCAAAGCAATTTGATTTGAGCCACTTCAAGATTCATTTCTTCATAAGCTATAAAAGGGAAACATCAAAGTCTCTGCAGCTGCCTCGTTGTTTTGGAGAATGGGTTGAAAATAGCAGGAATGGTAGACCCCTTTAGAGAACATTGACCTTGCCAAATTTTAACTGAATGCCTCAAGGATTTATTGTGATGCATTTTTGAGATATTATCTCTGCAGTATTATTTTAAGATACAGAGAGCAGAAATTAGGAAACCGTGACACAACAATCTTCAGTTGGCCAGCAAAGAGCCTACATTGTGCTAAAAAATTTTTAAATGTCTCATTTACATCTAAAAAATTTAAACTGTGTAAATTCTTAATGACTTTGTGGCCATGTTCTATTCTATCCTTTTGGTTCACAGAATAAACCTACAATTAAGTTCATTGAACAACCCCAAGAGCTCCTCTTACATCCCCATAATCTTTTAGAGTAAGAATAGAGGTAGAAGGGACCTTGGAGGTTAGGGTTAGGGTTAGGGTTATCCTCTGCTCAAGAAGGAGACCCTATACCCATGATGGTGAACCTATGGCACTCATGCCAAAAGAGGCACACAGAGCCATCTCTCCGTGCATGCCAGCCATCACCTGTTGCTCTTTGCGTGCTGGAAACTGCATGTGTGCACCGGGAAGCTGAGCTTCAAGTTTCTGGCATATGCATCTTCCAGTTTCTGGCACTCCTCCACACACCCCGCACATGCTCCCGTTTCAACACTTGGTGCCGAAAAGATTCACCAACACTGCCCTATATCATTTCAGACATTATTTTACCATTTCAGACCATGTAATTTCCCAAATCATGAGTCCAAGAGATTTAATTGTGCCCTTCCACATACCTTCAGGAATGTCTGCAAGGAATACCACTGTTTGTTTGTTTATGTTACTATACAGATTGTGAAATTCACCTTTTGTTGTTCTTAATATTGATTTAATAAATAGAGATTGAAATGTTTTTGCAAATACTATTTTTTCAGCTTATGTGAAAGATAAATTAACTGTAAACATATAGCTACGATATGTGCAAACACACACACATAAGTAGTATGTGTATATTATATTCAAAATTCAAGGGAACACAGTGATAATCCTGAAAGATGTTCATTAGATGTTCACAAGGCTGGAGATTTCTGAGCATGGTTGTACTAAAATATCTGGAACACACAACACTGAAAAGGCTGCCTTAAAAATCCATCAGGCTATTTCTTAGAAGACATAAGAATTTAACTTAGTTTTTGAACTGTCAAAAGTAAATACAAAGATTTGGGCTGATATATCAAGTATTTTCATTTAGGTATATGCAGCTCATTCTTAACAAAATTCCTAAAGACTCATTTAGTTTCTAGCTACTTTAACTGATTCTAATTTTATTTCCATAAAACCATACATAATTATTTCACTATGTATAACCCACTTCAACAAATGACAAGAATTTCCTGGAGTCTGAATACTTAACCAAGTTTGTTTTATTTACCATTAAATCTCCAGAGTCTTATTATATTATATTTTGTAATATTTATATTTATCTACATGTATACAAGTTATACATTGCCAGCAATTCTTGGATTATACACATGAAATCAATTCATCCTGACTTTGCTATCAGGCTGTCTCAAATTTCAGGCTGCTCTTTTATTGACACTGTCAATTAGCCCATCCCTTATTCTATGAGTAATGACAGTAAATATATCAATCAACTTTAGAACTGACGGTGAAGAAATCAAAGTGGTGCATAATTTCTGCCTTTTAGAATCAACCATCATCAGTAAAGAAAAAAGCAACCAAAAATATATCACAAATTAGCACTTATTGGGCCCCCCATGAAGCCTTGGAAAAGTTATTCCAATGTTTGTCACATCTATACCTAAAAAGTTCAAAATCATGCAAGTCACAGTATTCCCTGTGTAACTATGGAAGTAAAAGTTGCACTCTGAAGAAGCAAAATAGGAAGATTATTGACACTTTGAACTTTAGTGTTGGAGAAAACCTGTGAGAATACTGGACGAAAACAAATGGATCATCAATCAACCCAAAGTTCCCACTTGAGGCACAAATGTCCAGGCTCAAATTATTCTATTTCAGACACATTTTGCAGAGACCTTGCTCTCTGGAGAAGGCTCTACTGATAGGAAAGGTGAAAGGAAAGAGAAGAGGATGACCAGCAAGAAGATGAATAGACTCCATTATAGTGGTGATTAGTGCACCATGGGAAGACTTGAAAGACCAAGTTTGAAGTAGAATGTCATAGAAAAAAAATATTTATTTTTCTATGACATTCTCCTGTATCTAGGAGTTGACATTGACTGGATGGCAGACATTCCATGAATCAATCAATCATTCTCTGAAAAGGGGAAAAGTGGTAATCATACAAGGGAAGTAGACAAAGTTGAGGTAGTGTCGCATTTAAATTTTTGGTGGCTATTGATATAGCAGGTCGCTGAAAACCACCAACATCCTACAAGTCCCACACCAACACATCAGTCACTTTACCTAAGTATTATTAATGTGGGTCAGACCTATAAGGCAATTTCATGTCCTTTATCCTTCTCTCTCAGAGTTAAAAAAATCACTGTGCTGAACCATTTGTTCAAAGCCCCAGTTTTGGAATAATACTGAGCAGAGGTGGTATTCAGCAGGTTCTGACCAGTTCTGGAGAACCAGTAGTGGAAATTTTGAGTAGTTCAGAGAACCAGCAAATACCACCTCTGACTGGCCCCACCCCCATCTATTCTCTGCCTCCCGAGTCCCAGCTGATTGGCTGGGTCTTCTTTTGTTGCCCTGCACAGGAGAATGGAGCTGAAAAGCAGGTTAATTGGGTGGGGAGAGAATTTTGCAGTAACCTTCCCCCAGGAGTGGGGAGGGAATGCGGAGTTTACAGTATCCTTGCCCTGCCACAGCCACCAAGCCACACCACACCCACCAAGCCACACCGACAGAACCGGTAGTAAAAGATTTTGAATCCCACCACTGATACTGTGATGTTGAGATAAATTGAGCTATTTCCTTTCAGAAGGACTGGAATCTGCCATTGTGACCTAGGACTTCTCAGCATGATGGGATGAAAGAAGTTCAGACTGCTTCTTAAGGGGGCAGTCTTTTGATTCTATATTCAAAACCTTCCAAGAACCCAACCTTAACAAATCCTCAGCCTTTGAAGTTGACCAACCATCACTGTTATGCAAAAGAATCTTCCATATCCCAGATTCACAGAAATCCATGTAAAATGAATCAACAGCCACTTCATAGTTCAGCAAACTCCTTTAGTGGGTGGAACTGACCACAGGGCAAATCATGACTGTCTATATAAGACTTCAGTTGAGAAAACATCCTTTGATTGCCCTAACATGAAAGCTTAGGTTTTATTTGCTGGTCCTGGGTAATGTTGCTTCTCAACACAGAGACTCTGCTTTCACTGTGCTGGCAGTAGTTGCTTTATCTACATTGACTGCTCTGATTTGATTAATCTGTCTGACATCATTGACTTCCCCATGAGCCTCTGAAGTAAAAATTGAATATTAATTTACTGTCCTCCCATTCCAACATTATTCATACATTCTACTTGAACAACAGATCATTTCTCAAATACCTACAAAGAAAAGTGATGCAACTTGCTGTTCTCACTGCCTTCTGTGCTGTTTTCCCTTGTGATCCATTTGTGGCATACTGTATAGTTAAAGATAGAAGAGAAGAGTGAATAGTAAATCTTCTGCTAAACCTTAGTCTCTCAGGGAGTACCTTCCCAGTTTCACACATTAAAGAGGCTTAAGGAATTTGAGTGCTAATTTCAGCTCCTTAAATTTCCTAAAGAAGAAAGAAGGATCTTAGAAAAGAACGAGAGTGGCAAAGAAACAAAAGCCACTAAAAGTGAAATATAATCTATGAAAATGAAATTTCTTTTAACAACAGGTGACGTTGCACATTGGATTATTTGATTGATGCCTGTAATCTGATGTGAATACAAATGCATGCTTCCTGAAGCACATTTTCTCTACTACCTATTGCCACATATTACTATCTTGTCTCTTACCACCCATATCTATTGTCTGTCTCTCAGTCTAGCTATCTAATCTATCTGTATCCATCCATCCATCATCAGCTCTTAATATTAAATATTCGCTCACAATTTTTTTCCTTTAAATTGGGTAAACAAATATATAAGATAGAAATGGTTGCAGTGAAAAGGGACTGGAAGATATTTTAAAAATGAGCAGTAGAGTTTCTGTGCATATTGTCATCCCACATTTTGTGACAGTATCAGCCAGATGCTGGCTGGCTGAATTGTTGGTTGGCTGGCTAACTAGATAGATAATAGACAGACAGACAGACGATAGATAATCTCAACTTAATTTCCCTTTTAGCAAAATATTCGCCCATACCTTCCCATTCCACATTGCCAATCTGCATAATTCTTAACATGGTCAGTTCCATTCCTATGGATATCATGTGGGGGGGGGATAAATTATGCTGAAAAAACTGTATTAAGCTACTATTTTAATTCTCACTTAAGTGTTTATATTTTTTGTTATTTTGTTGTATTGTTTCTTGTGTTGGATAAATATTTAACAAATAAAATAAATATTAAGATGCATGCCAATAAAGCAGAACTCGGGAAGCAGATTACAATCCCTGAAAGATCACAATTGTACTAATTAAGAAGGCAGCACATCCCACAGAAAAGAGTTGGACAAATCACATGCACAATTTAGGAACATCACATGGAGAAATATATTTGAAAGCTTCTGGGTAATTCTTCCATTTCTAGGCACAGATTAGGCAATAGCATTCAAATATTGTGTACCTTCTATCAAGTGGGCCATCTAGAAGATTAGACCTTCAATGTATGTGGGGGAGTGGGCTCAGTAGCTTCCATGGTTCTGAGAGCAATGCTGGTGTGAGAAGAAAATTATAGTGATATCATTATGGGTAAAGAGGCAGGAAATCAGGTGTGAGGAAAGGTGAGGCCCTAAATGCATAAGGAATGCCAACCTATTGAGAATCCCAAAATTTCAAAGACAAAAAGATGAAGTGGCATTCAGAACAAGTTATCATGTAGCTAGGAAAAGACAAAGAAAGAAGTCTTGGGCAACAATGTACGATAACTGAATGAAGACTTCCTATATATAAACAATAAGAAGCAAGGAAAAATATTTCAGCCAAGAACGTGAACAATAAGTAGAGGAGGATAATGGGAAAGGAAATTGTTTGTTTAAATCACATGAAAGTTTGCGGCTAATGTAGAACTATTCAAAATAATCATGGAAGAAATCCTTCCTTTTCAAATAGGATTATACAATAGCAGAAACATTTTTTTTTAAATAAACATACTTCAGAGTTCCACTAAAAGTTAAAATATGACAGGAAATAGAGAAGGCAGTCGAATTTAAGATTTACCTTTGCTTTATTAGCAAGGCCTTTGATTGTGTAGGACATGCCAGAATATGGAATACGGTATATTAAGAATAATAGGTGTAGCAGAAGACCTGATTATTCTTCTGAGAACCATTTGCAGGGAAAAGAAATCTGTAAGAATTGAGTCTGAAAAATAGTGGTTCAAATAGGGAAAGAATGTGTTAAGTTTGCATGAAGAGTCAGACGCGAAATGCTTCAGTGAAGAGTTTATTAAGTGACTACAGCTCGAATGGACCTGACTTGGCTGGGCTACGGCTGCTTCTTATAGCCAGCAGCCATAGTTGCTAGCCAATCAGAGTGCAGGGTTTTCCCACACTTTTTAAACCAATCTTATTTGACATTTTACAAGAACAATTCAAACTAAACCAATGACATTCAAACCTACATACATAACACCCCTCCCCACTAGGTTCAGTCCATACCAAACCCCAACCTATCTAATGTATTCTTTTGAATAGGTGGGGCTCTTGCGTGTACGTTGAGACCTTCATGGTTCAGAAGTTTTAACATTCTCACCCAGTGAGAGAGGAAATGTGTCTGCTGACATTTCCCCACTGGGACTTCCTGTGAAAGAAGACCCTGTTTGATTGTTACAATCTGGTCTCTCCTCCCAACCCATCTCCAGCCCAATGTCAGCACCCAAGTCAGGTAGTGATGTACAATCTTCCACTTCTAAGGATGGATTTTGGCATTGTGACAGGTTTTGGAATGGTTCCTGTCATAATGGCTCGTTACACATGGGATGGATTCTTGCTTGTTGATTATCCTCCTGCTCCTCCCCTTCCCCCCTAGAATTGACATTAGGTGAGGGAACTAGAGAGGAACAAGTGCGATGTTCCTGAGAAAACCTGGATCTAAGTTGATCAATGTGCCTGCTCCAGAAGACTCCATCCTCTGTTTGTACCCTGTAAGAATGAGGGCCTGTGATCTGAGTTATCTCAGCAGGAATCCACAAAGGTTCACCCATAAGGTTCTTAGCATAAACAGAATCACCCACACTGAATGTGCGAACTTTGGAAGTGGAATCTAGTGGTGTGTTGGGTGCGTAAGTGGAATGAAGGCGGTCAAGGGAAGACCTAAGTTTCCTACCCATCAACAACTCTGCTGGGGATAAGTTATTAGATGGGTTAGGAGTGATGTGCTGAACACTGAGAAGTTTTTCAACTTTCTCAGTGATGTCCCCAGGACCCAGTTGCTGAAGCTTCTCCTTGGTAAAACGTACCATGCGTTCATCCCGGCCGTTAGCCAAAGGGTGCCTAGGGGCAGTAAGGGCATGTCTGATACTCTGTTGTGCTAAATAGGATTCAAAAAGGTTGGATGTAAATTGAGGGCCATTGTCAGAGACAAGAACATCAGGTAACCCGTGGGTTACAAAAAGTTTTTTGAGCTGTTTGATGACAGCATCAGTTGTGGTGGATGCCATGCCTCTAGCCATTTGGAATATGCATCTACTATAATAAGAAAGGTGTGCCCTCTGGTAGGGCCAGCAAAATCAATGTGAATCCTGGACCACGGGCCCCTAGGACATTCCCATTCCTGTGTGGGGGTGAGAGGTGGGGCAGGCCTGACTACCTGACAGTTGGGACCAGATGCAACCCAGTTTTTTTGTCAATACCTGGCCACCATACATAACTCCTGGCCAATCCCTTCATTCTGACAATACCAGGATGACCCTCATGTAACATTTCCAAAACCTCTTTTTGTAGTTTTGCAGGAATAACCACCCTGTTACCCCACAAAATACATCCTCTTAATACAGATAATTCAGTTTGCCTGGATTTAAAAGGTTGGGCAAGTTGAGGTAGATCTTGAAGAGGCCAACCTTTCTTAATCTAGCCTATAACAGGAGCCAACAGGGTGTCTTTGGCAGTCTCTCTGGCAATTTCAGCAGCATGAACTGGAAGCTTGGCAACAGTTTCTAGGAAAAAGGTGTGTGTTTAAGGTTCAAAGTCCTCAGTGTGAGAAGGAAGTGGGCAACGACTCAAAGCATCTGCATGCCCAATGTCCTTGCCAGGCTTGTGGATAGGTTTGTATGAATAAGCAGCAAGAAATTCAGTCCACCTCAGCATTCTTGGTGACAGGATAGTAGGTGTAGGCTTGTCTCCTGCCACAATGCCTAACAAAGGTTTGTGATCTGTAACAATGGTAAATGTTCTCCAATACAGATATTCATGAAATTTCTTAACAGCTGCAACAATTGCCAATGCCTCCTTGTCCAATTGGCTGTAATTCCTCTCTGCTTTGGTCAAAGTTCGAGAGTAAAATGCAATAGGGGCTTCTCTCCCACTGGGAAGTCTGTGGCTCAAACCGCCCCCCCACTCCAAAAGGGGATGCATCACAAGTCAGTACAACAGGCAAATTCTCAGAGAACTGTATCAGTACAGCATCAGACGTGATTAGTCTTTTAATACTGTTAAATACTGATTGTTCCTTCCTGCCCCAGACCCAAACAGACTTTTTATCAAGTAATCTGTGCAATGGTTCAGCAATGGTTGCCTTCTGAGGTAGGAACATGTGATAAAAGTTAATGAGTCCAAGGAAAGCTTGCAAATCTGTTTTGCATTTAGGTCTAGGGGCTTCTTTGATTGCTTTAACCTTGGCATCTGTAGGGTGGATGCCATGCTTGTCAATCATGTAGCCCAGGAACTCAACCTTGTCAATTTTAAGAGTGCATCTTTCTTCCTTGACTTTTAACCCCGCTTTTCTGAATCTGGTAAGGACTTCTCTGAGTCTTTCTTGTAACTGAGTGTCATTTTCAGCAGAGATTAACACATCATCAAAGTAAGGCACTACCCCTGGCAGTCCTTGGAGCATTCTTTCCATAAGGCTTTGAAAGATGCCTGGTGCCACGCTGACTCCAAATTGTAATCTTTTACATTTGAAAGCACCTCTATGAGTCACAATGGTTTGGGCCTCTGCAGTGGCATCATCAACTGTTAGTTGTTGATATGCCTGGGCCAGATCCAATTTGGCAAAGACTGTACCCCTGCCAAGTGAATGTAACAGATGATGCACCACTGGAACTGGATATGCGCTCTGCTGCAGCGCATGGTTCAGTGTCCCCTTATAGTCTCCACAGATTCTCACTGACCCATCAGTCTTGACTGGTGTGACTATGGGTGTCTCCCATCTGGAGTGGTCAGTGGGCTCTAAAACCCCTTGAGCTATTAATTTGTCTAATTGTGCATCAATTTTTTCCTTTAAAGCAAATGGGATCCTTCTGGGCTTTAAACGAATTGGGGGTACCTTGGGGTCTAGGTTGAAAGTGATAGGGGTCCCCATATACTTGCCCAATCCTTCACTGAAGACCTCTGGAAACTTAGACTTCAAGGCCTCCTCCCATTCAGAGTTGCTCACGTGATTGATGCCAGTCACCTCGATGCCTAGTGGATTGAACCACTCAAGTCCCAGCAAGCTTGGGCGATCCTTGTCCACGATGGTCAGGGGCAAACGTTTGGTGTGGCCTTTAAACTTCATGTTGAATTCTCTTGTTCCAACTACTGGAATCCTGTTCCCTTGGTAGTCTTTAAGAGTCAGTGCTTGCTTCTGGAAATGTTTCTTCTGAATGTTGGGAAGTAGCCTGTGAATGGTGTCCCATGACACCATAGATAAATAGGAGCCTGAGTCCACTTCCATTTGGCAAGGCCTTCCTTCAATGAGTACCTTCACATGTACTTTTCTGCTTCTCAAGGGTGAAGAATGACCAATGGTGACTGTTTGATGAGTTTCATTCTTCCCATTTGCTTCTGAGTTGCCCCATTTTCTCACTGAAGTTGTTGGGCTTGAATTCTTTCTCAGGAAATTTCTTCCTACTAGGTGGAGTTCTGGATGATTTGCAGACTCTTGCTAGGTGACCTCTTTTCTCACAACGTAGGCAGATGGTGTCTAAAACTTGCATTCTGTGTGGGGTGCCCCCCCCAGCCTCTGCAATAAAATTCTTGCCTCTTTCTTCCAAGGTCTTTCCTTTTCTTCTCCATTCTGAGTCTATAAATTCCTTCCTCCACCTCACTACAGTCTGAATCAGAATCTATTTGTTCAATGGGTTGTTGTGGACTTTTCCACATCAGAATGGCTTGAGGCCTTGTTAATTTTCTTCATGGCTGCTGCTGAGGACTTGGTTGCTTCCACTGAAACAGCTTCCTCTATGGCCTCCTTAAACGTGATCTTAGGTTTCATTAGTAATTTGCTCTGTAAGACCTTATCTTTAAGGCCTAGAACAAACCGATCACGCATGGCCTCTTCTAAGTTGGTAAACTCACAAGCACTCCCAATGTCCCTTAAACTTGCCATGAAGTCGTTAACATTTTCGCTTTCCCCTTGATCCCGACGATAAAACTCGTGTCTCTTAATGAGGCACGATACTTGTGGGGCGTAATGGCCTCTTAAAAGCTTTTCTAAATCAGGCCATTCCATTACCTTCAAGTCTGCAGCTCCCGCCAATGCCTTCGCCATCTTGAAGACTGCCGGACCGCAGTGCATGAGAAATACCGCCCTCTTCCGCTTCTCAGGGATGTCGGCGAGGTCGTTTCCTTCCAAATACATTTGGAAGCGATCCGCATACAATTCCCAGTCTTCTGCCGCCGGATCGAACGGGGCTGGGGGGGTGTTCAGCGCAGCCATCTCGCTCTTCTGCTTGTCTTCCGCGTCATCTCTTCTTCAGGGGAATCCCACCTTCGTTGCCAATGTTAAGTTTGCATGAAGAGTCAGACGCGAAGAGCTTCAGTGAAGAGTTTATTAAGTGACTACAGCTCAAATGGACCCCACTTGGCTGGGCTACGGCTGCTTCTTATAGCCAGCAGCCGTAGTTGCCAGCCAATCAGAGTGCAGGTTTTTCCTGCACTTTTTAAACCAATCTTATTTGACATTTTACAAGAACAATTCAAACTAAACCGATGACATTCAAACCTACATACATAACAGAATGAGGCAAGGATAAATATTGTCTGCCTTGTTTAATCTATACGATAAATGGATTGTTACAATTGACTGGATTGGAAGAAATAACACCTGGAATAAAAATTGCTTGTTAAAAAACTAAAGTGCAAACTTGAGATAAGCAGATAAGATCAATCTGTTAACTCAATGAATACACAGATGACTATTAAAAGGTGAAGTATTATCATTTGTGAACTATAGTTTTCTTGGACTCAAAAATAGATTAAAAAGGATTACGCAGGAGAACTAAAAATATTGATACTAAGAGAAAAGCAATAACAAACATCTAGAAAAGCATTGTGAAAAATAAGAATATTTCTATGATAACAAAAATCAGAATACTTGAAGCACTGGGTTTTTTTTTACAGTGGTGATGCAAGTTGGACATAGAGAAAGAATGAGCTGGATTTGATCCATTTTCAGATTTGACCTTTCTTTTGATGGTGCTTCCCCATACCAAATTTGATTTCATTTTGTTAAGTTTTCAGAGTGTTATCCTGCTGGTAAAAAGGCAGAGTTTAAAGCCTCTGTACATAATTTCTTTCATACATGTTGTTGGGTTAGAGTTAGACAGAATAAAAGGGACTAGAACTGATAAGGTTGAAGGAATTCTAAGAAGGTGAAGATAAGGGAGGGTGAATGAAAGAGACCAAGAAAATCAGTACAGTACCCTTGGAAGAGTCACAGATTGGTGCCAGGGATAAGACAAAAGGATGGACATTTGCCCATGTGTCCCAAAGATGCTTTTCAAAAAACATCTGGACATTGTTGGTTTTTTTCCCCCTGAACTGAAGAAGCTTCTTGGATGAGAAGCAAAACATTTTCAAGGAGAACAACAAGAAAGTCTACTTGCCTTTTGAAAAGCACCTTTGGGACAACTGTGACCTGGATGATTGGGAATCTCCATAGACATTTGCCCATGTGGTTGTCAGGAGTTGTGCCCAGCTCAATGGCACCTAATTAATTATCCAAGAAATACTTCAGCCATAAAATAACTGCTTCATTGGTAGGATATCAAGTTATTGTACAGCAATTCAATTTAGCAGATTTAGATTTGCTAAAACTAATCCTGCTGCAAAGTTTCTCTTCTCTGAAACAGGTGCTGATGCCATGCATCACAAAGTCCAAATATAAATAGTAGCAAGAGTCTAATGGAAAAAAACAGCTGTTAATCCCAAAAGACAGAATTTCCATTTGCAAACCTTGGCACTCTAGAAGATGCTAGTTGATAAAAACATGCAGGACAAAGAAATTAGATCAGAGAGCACCTGAAAAATCTTTATAGGTAAGATTTATCATCCTATTGCTCTGGGACAAAATTAAACCCTCAATTTAGAGAAAGGAAAGTATAAAGAAAATGCAGGAAACCCTTAATCCATTCTTCTCTTGCCCAATCTTAATGTGATGTGATGGATTTAGGCTGATTCCAACATTCAGTAGGTACACTGAGCACATTTGTGGTATCTTGCAAAAGGGGTTGGAAGCTTTGAGAAACCGGAACAACATCCCTGAGGTGCAAGCATTATTCTAGAATGAGTGTGCTTTGTGGCAGTGGCCTTAATAAAATGAACATTATTGCATTCCTTGATAGTTTTCTCTCCCTGTATGAAATATGATCCACGGTAGAGAAAATTGGAGAGAGAAAGTTGTGTCAACTCTGTACATTTCCAGAGGCATCACCAGAAACACAGGAAGCTGCCTGACACTTAGGTTGAGTGTTAGTCCAATTAACTCAGTTATGTTAATGCTGATGAGGACTGACTTTCTGTACTTTTAGGCTGAATTCCAGTCTTCTCTGAAGGTGTCAAAGGATTGAATCTGGAACAGTCTTCTTTAATTCAAGGCATGTTTTCTGTCACTGAGCTATGGCCCCTCCTGTAAAGGACAGGATCAAATTTATTCCTTTTCTTAATTCTTGAACCCTGAGGTTTTCCAATTAAAAACACACCCAAAGCCAAATTGCATGTAAGGGCTTATACCACTGGTCCATGCAACTCACCACAGTGTGTATTCTGAAATCTAAGGCAGTGTTCTACCAGAGAATACCAGAGCTGATATTAAGGGTTCTGGAGTTCTTGCTATATATAGTCAATTTTATTGCCCACATTAATAGGATGATATTCTGGACCATCTGGGGTAATTACCTCAAGGGAATAATTTGCGCATATTGTGGGAGTAATGGAGCAATTTCTAATTGCTTGTTTCTGAGTTGAGAATCCAGTCTGAAACTGCTTCTGCTGCTGAGACACTTGTATAAAACAACAGAGCCTGTGTTATTTGGGGAGGGCTTATGTGGGGGGGGGGAGGGAGAGGGAGTGTCATGATATTGTAAGAGACCAGGAAAAGAATAATTGGGTCAAATAGTTTAAGAATCACTGCTCCAGTCTGTTGTGCATTTTTACATTTTAAAAAGGCATTTAAAAATAACTACATTCCTTTTCATTTATAGTTTTTACCAATGCGGAGAACTTTTTGTATGTTGCCCTATTTTGGTAGCAAATAAATATCTTGAGAATGAGCATTCCTGTTGTTCTTTTTTTTTTAAATCCATCCTCCCCTTTACAGGTTTTAAAACTATAATGTCGTATGTTCCTTTTTAAAAAATCTGTTTTTATAAATAGTTTTCTGAACACCATATGGTCTCTTATACTTCTTTTGTAAAAATAAAGGTCTTAAGATGCAAATGTTCAACAAGGGAAAAAGAGATGCTGATAGACTCCATACAAGGCTCCATTGGTGGTATGGAAGATTTTTTGGTTTCCATACAAATTGATGTATTTTTTTCACCCCATGTCATGTATTATAGTTGGTAATTAAAAAAAACACTCCATCTAATATGAGCACATGTGATCCAGTGATTTGTCATAGTATCTCTCTGTGACCTTCATTTCACCCCCAAGTAGATTTGGCAATGTGATGACCAATCTATGTGTCTTGAACTGCACTTTTCCTTATGACTTTCTTTGTTACCAGGTGATTACAGTATTACATTCCACAGGCTTTACACAGTACCAATGGCTACTCTGTTTTGCTCATGGCTGGGCTAAAATGTAACACCAAAAAAAACCCAACTCCTTTTAATTTAACTCCATTAAATTATTTCATCCCTTACTACTTCATCGAGTTTTTAAAAATCAGAATATGTCATAACTGTTTGGATGTTGAGGATTTTGGAATTGGTAGAAGTAGTAAAAGGGAATAGAGACAGCTGAATGAAGGAAATAATAAACAATGGCATGGGGAAAAAAAGACATGGAAATTTTAAGAAGAACATGGGACAAAAAATAGGGATATTCCACTCACAATTGGAGGCTGGCTACCTGCTGCTATCTGATTTCTTGACATAATTTGTAAAGAATATTGGTCTAAATATAGTCACAAAGTTAAGCAAGAAAATTTCAGGAAGGAAGTTATGGACAAATTGCACATCAACAATTCACAGGCACTGATGGCGTTCACCCAAGGGTTATTAAGGAGATTAAAACAGATCTTTGACCTTCAAACTAAAATATACAGCCAGTCTTTACATTTGCCTTCATAATTGAGGAATGAAAGATGGCCAACATGCCTTCAATTTTTAAGAACAGCTCATAGGGAGAGCCAGGAAATAATATGCTTGTCAGCTTAAACACTATTATGTGAAAATAATGGAAACTACCACCAAAGATAAAATTACCAAACATCTAGAGATAGGTCTTTCTCATGACTTCATTAAGTAAAAATCTTGTTAAACTAATTGCTATAAGTTTTTTTGAGGATGTGGATAAGGACAAGCCAGTAGAAATTATCTTTGGTGAAGTCCCTCATCAAAGACTTCTCTGTAACCTTAACAGCCATGGAATAAAGGTCAGCTCCTCTTTTTATTAAGCAAATGAGTAAGGGAAAATGGATTTTTCTCACAATGGAGAGGGTGTAATGAGTAAATGGATCTTCCTCAAAATGGAGAGGTCTAACTTGTAGGGGCCTCCCAGGGTTCTGACCTAGGACCGGTGCTTTTAAACATATTTATGAATGAGCTAGAATCAGACAGGACCTGTGGAATAGCCAAGTTTGGTGACGACACTAAATTGACAAATAAGAGTCTGGGAAGAACTCCAAAGTAATCTTTGTATATTAGGCAAGAGGGCATCAAAATGGTAGATGTCCCTGAACATCAGCCAGTATAAAGTGTTGGATGTTGATACCAAAAATCTCACCTACTCATACAAATTAATGGGATCAGAGCTAGCAGTGACTGCTGAGGAAAGAAATCTTATGGTGACAAACAGTTCAAATAGTAAAAGGGGTGGAGGTAGACCAACAGCATGTTAGGGATAATAAGTAAAGGTATTGAAAATAGAGATGCCTATACTAAATGCCTTAATATAAATCAATTGTGTGATTGCATCTGGAATATTGTCTGCAGTTCTGATTACTGCATTTCAAAAAGCACAGAGTGGAGCTAGCAAAGGTTCAGAGGAGGGCAGTGAAGGGACCAGAACAGCTTTCCCATGAGGGAAGGTTATGACATTTGGGACTTTTTAGTCTAGAAAAGAGGCATATGAAAGAGGACATCATTCAGGTATACACAATCTTACGTGGTGTGAATAAAATGGACAAAGAGGAGTTATTTCCCCTTTCCAAAATTAAGATTTTTTTTATCATGAGATGTGATGTTGGCTACCGGCTTGACTCGCTCTCCAAAAGGGTTGGACCAGTTCATGGAGATCATAGGATCAAGGGCTTGTAGATGTAGGGCAGTGTGATTGCTTCTGAAGGCCATCTGATGGGACACTAGTGGACTGGCTTATGTTCACATACCTGACCCAATCACCATATATTAATATAGATTTTAGAGATGTTTTACTTAAAAGTGACCATCTGCACAAGTGAACCAGGTGGGTGAATTGATAGAAGAACACAGACAAAACTATGAGAGAATAGATGGTGATTTTTTTTTTCCTGTTTGGAATCAAGGAAGGAATTTTTGGATTATAATAGCCTTCCTCAGTTTGAATCTTCCAGATTTGGGACTTCAGTTTCCATTATGCCTGAGACAAAGAAGAACAGAATCACGAAAGGGACTATGGGGATCTGTTAATACAACCTTCTGCTTGGGCAGGGGGTTGGACTAGATGACCTACAAGGTCCTTTCCAACTCTGATTATCTGTTATCAACCCAGACATACCAGCTCAGACAAACAGTGAAGCCTGGCAGTTTTTTTGTCTGGATGCAGGACATTGTTGTGGGACAAGAAAATTACCAGAACAACACATTATTTTACCTCAATGAGACTGAACATATACATTCTTGTGGGTCTTCTACTGGTATCAAAAAACCTTGCAAAATTGCCCAATCACACATAATCTTCTGATTGATGGCTCCTTTGTCAGAGTCTTTCTAATATTTGAATGCTGCTGGATGAACTTGCATCCAACTAACATTTTACATGGGAGAAAGGAAGAATGGCCCTTCCACTATAGAACCCAAGACAAATCTTGCCAGGCAGGTTAAACAATGCAACCTGAACAGCCGCTTGACTTTCATCTGAAGAAATCCAGGAAATGTTTCTTGCAAGACCAGAGGCAAAAGGAAGATACTGCATTGACGCAAAAACAATATTGAATGCCATGTCTAATGTTTCTTTCTTTGACAATATGCCTCCCAGCATTATTTCACCATCAACAAGATAATGAAGAATGGAAAGAGGTATATGAAGTGAGAAACTGTGGATTCACCATCTGTTAGCCATGAACACACACACACACACATTTTCTCCTTTCTCAGAAGTGGTCACAACAGCTGGGGAAAGGGGAGAGAGAAAGAGAGGAAAAAACCCTTAATTTTCTCCTTTCATTCCTTTTTGTGGTATTGCTTTGGGCTCCTTTTCACTATCTCCGCAGCTCTCCCCCACGCACATTGTTTTGCCTCTTCTGCAGCAACAAATCAAATAGCTGCTGTCAGTCTCTGAAATGTGAAAACATTACACAATATTGGCTGTCTTGCCTTTTACAAAAATATGAGGGATGTATCCTCTTGTTATCCACAAAAATGCCGTTTTTTTATTTAATCTGTTAAAATGAAGCATTTGTTTTTCCCCTCTTGGAGGGATGTCAGTGGCCTGCAACCTGCCCTTGGAAAACAGGCCTCTGCAACGCTTCCCCGAGGTGGAGGGTACAACAAAACCTGCCAGCTGCAGCCTTTCTGGGTCAAGAGAAAAGGCAGAAATGTACCTAATGGGTTGGTTGGCATCCCGATTTTCTCTTTGGGTTGCCTCCTTTGCCGTGGGGTCCTGAAGCCTTCACTCTGTTCTGGCAGTGGGGGAGAAGGTCTTCTTCCCTCTTTCCCCTCTGGCTTTTTCCCTGCTTAAAAAAAAAGTTAGGAGGTTGTGGAAGGAGAACGTTGTGGTTTTGTGTGCAATTTACAGGTAGTCCTCAATTACAATTTACAACCACTCATTCCAAATTATAACGACACTTGAAAAAAAAAACAGACTTACAACTTTTTCTTGCACCTGCAAATGCCATAGCATCCCCATGGTCACATGGCAACTGGGATGCTTTTACAACAGTTGCACCATACCAGATTATTTGCGGTCTTGACAAGCAAAGTTAATGGGGGGAGATGGTTTCTTTTAACGACTGTGTGATTCATTGAACAACTGCAATGATTCGTTTAACAACCATGGCAAAAAAAAGTGTATAAAATCGGGCATGACTTTCTTAACAGTTGCCTTAATTTCCTAATAGCAGAAATTCTGATCCAATTGTGGTGGTAAATCAAGCACTACCTGTATATAAAAACCCTCCCTTTTTATGACCCCGTAATCCCTTAACTTGGGATGGAGATGGGGTGACTGGATGAAGCTGGATGTTTCTCTATTTGGGACTTACATTCCCAACTGGTATTCAAAAGCTTCTGATGGCCTGCAAGAGCACCGCAGAAGAGCTATGATGTACATGACAAAATGAATATAATAGTTAAAATAGTCCAAATCTCAAGGATTCAACATCATTTGGAACATTTTGGCATTCTTTGTTTTGGATATTGATTTGTTAATTTAATTAATTAATGGGACGGTGGTCTATGTATGCCATCTGGGGAGCTTACGTACATGATGTCCAGAACTTTTGGACTACTAAACCCTGATTAATTTAGCGGCCCTTATTGCTTCCAAGAGCAATAAAGTTGTTCACATTCAAGACAAGAATGAAGATCAGTGACATAAGTCATTAGAAGGGCATATTGTTAAATAGCCTGCAACATTTTAGATAAAACAATATAAAGAGCTTTCTGATCTGCAATTTTTCAAATGGAGTTAGTTGGGGAAAGTTGTTTCTGCCCCTTCCGTTACATTTTTGGGGTAAATGACAATTATAAGAAGAAGTTTAGACTTCCAATAGTTGCTGAGTTACATTTCCCAGCATCCTTCATCTTTGGCCATGCTGCTCGGCACTGTTGAGGAGTGTAGTCCAGACCATCTGTATGGCCACATTTTCTCACTGAAATAGTGAGAAAAATAGAGAAGTTGCTAGCCGTGAAAGACTGTGGGAATAATCAGAGGAGGAGCTCAGAGGCCACACAGCCTAATGGTAGGGGCCATGGGAAGGAAATATTTAAAAGAGACACCATCTTAATTGGCTCACTATAAATCTGCCTTGACCTTATTTTTTTAGTTTTCAAGATTGTTGTCAAGCCCCACGGAGCTGGCAAACTGAAGAAGTGAGAACCATGTGGCTTTCAGAAAGGCATCTTGTCAGGGTAAAAATTCAATCTTGAAAATGATAAAACTGAGTTGCCAGGGAGACTTATGGCAAACCAATTAAAGCCGAATCTCTTTAAAATGTTTCCTTCCTTCCCCTGCTCTCTGCTGCCTCTTCTTACACCCACTGAACTCCTCCGCCTCTGCCTTGTTCCCCACAGTCTCTCACACAAAGCAAGAAATTTGAAACCTGTCAATTGCTAAGCAAATAAAACAAACCAGTCAGAAATTATGGGATCTCCTGCAATGTTTCTGATCCCTAGTTATTAGATGCAAATGTCATAACATGACATTGAGAATAACCGTTGACCTATATTAAGATTTAGACCAGTGGTGGCTAACCTTTTGGGGCTCCTGTACCAAAAATTGTGCACGCGCCAGTGTGCACACACTCGTGTGCCAAAACCCAGAATGCAATGCGTGTCCTCTCCCCCCCACCCTGCGCATGCGTGCACAATTCCCTTACTTGCACTGCACTTCACAGCTAATTTTTCGGCTGGTTTGAGGTTTTGCCTCCCAGAGCTTGAAAGCCTCTGCAAGGCTTTTCAGAATGCATTATAGGCCCATTTCATCACTTCCTGTATTACAGAAAGTGATGAACGGGCCTATAATTCTGCCTGAAAAGCCTTGCAGAGGCTTTTTCCAAGACTCTGGGAGGCTGAAAAAGGCCTCAAACCAACCAAAATAATAATAATAATCAGCTGTGAGGCGCGTGCATGTACAGTGAGGTAAGTTTGCCTGCGGCTCGCATGCCAGCACAAGTGGCTCTGCGTGCCACTTGTGGCATGCATGCCATAGGTTAGCCATCATGGAAAAGACAGAATAACAGAATAACAAAACTGAAAGGACCTTGGAGGTCCAAACCCCTGCTCAAGCAGCAAACCCTATACCATTTCAGACAAGTGGCTGAACAGTCTTTTCTTAAATGCTAACACAAGAAAAACCATCGCAAATACACAAATGGAACCTGTCTCTTATTCTTAACTACAGTGTTTCCCTGCCTTCAAGGAACAAAAAACAGAAGCATCATAGTGACCCAGTTCTCATATTGTCAACTCCTAAATGAAACTAGGATATGAAGATAGGTTTGGTTTACTTACGTCTTCCCAAATCTTTAGAAATATAGCAATAGCCATTAGCACTCAGACTTATATACCACTTCATGGTGCTTTACACCCCTGTCTAAGCGGTTTACAGCGTCAGCCTATTGCCCCAAACAATCTGAGTCCTCATTTTACCTACCTTGTAAGGATGGAAGGATGGGTCAGCTTGGAGCCAGTGAGACTCGAACTGTCAAATTGCAGGCAGCCGGCAGTCAGCAGTAGTAGCCTGCAGTACTGCATTCTAACCACTGTGCCACCATGGCTCTTAATATGCAGCAAAGGCAGGAATAGATAGCTGCACAGTTGGCTCTTATATAAAGGAAGCCGTTGAAGAAGCACCAAAGGAACACTTAGTGCCTATATAGGCATCAAGAGCATCATTCTGCCTTGTCCTCCTGTGATAAAGGGAATCTTCTTCTTTCAGAAGGAATAAAAATGTCTCCCACAAGTAATAGGCAATATGTAATGGATCTATTACAACACTGCTATGAAAGTTCGCTCATTGCTGCAGGTGTCTTGACTCCACACAGAGTGAAATAGCTGCATTAAGCATAGACAGAGCAGTTTTTCTAAAGCATGTTGGTGGCTTTTCAAACCTCCCATGTTTTAAAATCATTTCATAACTAGAGATATTGCTAAGACTATTTGTCAGCTGAAAAGAAACTTGGAGAGAGATATAATAGCTATACATTATATAATATAATGGCTGTTTGCTTTGTTATTTCTCAATTAAAGATATCCAAAGAGCCCCTTCAGCAATTGCAAGCAGAGTATTTAAAACCATGAATTCATGTTTACTTGTGCTGCCCTTGGCTAAACCTTGAGTTCCTGCTGATTTCATCTTCCAAGGGTCCAAGCAAAGACTTGTGTCCTTTACATTAAGGGGTTAACCAAAGGCAAATCAGATTATAATTTGGATCATGCGGTCTTCTCACCCAATATTCAATGGCAATATTCATGTCACTGAATTTCACGGTCCATTAAATTTGGTAGAGATTTGCAAATCTGCGTAGAGTGGAGTTATGCCATTCTGAAACCCATTTGAAAGATCAGCTCTTGCAATGTATTGATGATGGAGGATCCAGTGTACTCAGTCTCTTTCCTATCCTATGTGAAAAGAAACTAAGAGTTATGGAACATTCAATGATGGCATGAAGCTAGTGCAGATCCCCATAGCCTTTGTTGAAAAGCATCTTTCTTTTACTCCAGAGACTAGGAAATAGGTAGTAATTCAGTGACTCTCATGACCCTGGACTGTTACTATTGAATCAGACTTACAATACTTTCTTATTAAAGTAGCTTATGCTATGCATGCAAAGAAGCTAATGTCACATTGTCACATTGTCACACAAGTTATTTTTGCATGTATATCAATTTAAGGGGAATACTCATGCTATGCCTCTGCAGCAAAAATGAGAGTCTGGTGGAAATCTATAAATGAACAGGACTATTATGACATACGGTTTTTGTCACTCACAGTTTCCTTCTATATAAGTCTGCAATTTAGCTCCAGGAAAGCAGTATTCAGCTACATGTATATATATCATCTTTCTCTCACCAGACTATATGTTATACATTTGATACAGTGGAATTTGATCCATAAAAGTTTTAACAAGGATAAATGTATCTTGAATGGTGCCTCCAGACTCTTGCAATGTGAGTTTTCATGTCTCAATCAAATTCTCAATCGCAGCAAATGGTATTTGTTGCACATATTACAATTCCTCATTCATTACCACACCAAGCTATCCACTTCTTCACCAGGCTGGGCTGGCCTTGATTTGGCTTTGAAGCAGATACATGGTGTACCACTGAAATGCTGGAGATTGCTTTTTTCTATTTTCTTTTACTGGGCCCAGATAAGTACTATGATAACTCATGCTATATTTATTTGCTGGTGCTGTTTGGCAGCTGTGGGGAAACCACTGTACCTCAGGTGACAGCAAAAATGATGAAATGGTGCACTGGAGAACTGTTTTGAAAACAACAATAAAGTGGGTAGGTTAGCAAAGAAAAAATTGTATTTTTTTAATGCATTCCTGAGGGGTTTTGAACCAGGCTGCTTTTACGTATAAAGCAAATGTTTCAACCACTGGATTATCGGGGACACTGCTAGAAAAATAGCTGCTGGTCATTGACTGTAAATAAATAAATAATACAAGAGTAATAGATACAGTAGATTTTAAAGAGCCAAATCGGAAAAAAAACTAAAAAATTTCTTTAAAAAAACTGGTTGCTATGCCTGCATACATGTACATTTTCATGCTTTGTAAACAGCCTTAAGAGTTTCAAAAAAAAGTATCTAGGTTTAGTAAGACCCACCCACAGAAAAGAAAGAAATTGGCGAAGCTGTTGTGGACATAGGGAATGGCCTTGAAGACAGGTGGAAAAGCAAGGGAACAAAACAACAGTCAGATAAGAGATGCTTCAGCCCAGGATAAGAACTAAATTGAGTAAATGGCTCAGACAAGTTCCTTCCTAATTCACACAAAGATAAAAGATGAGGAGATTTGAGATTTGTAAAATGCTGTGACTATCATTTTATAATAAAACTAGTCCAGCAGTGGTTTCTTCATCTGGTCTACCTTCTAAGACTGACAAAAGCACAGCTGCAAGAGCATTGTCAGTGTGGGGGCTGGCTGTCTGGATTGATCCCTTGCATGCCACTGCCAAAATATCCCAATCTGAACAGAATTCCCTTAAGCCATTTTATAATCCATTGGCATTGGCAAGGGACAAGAGCAGTTTAAGGGAGCAGTACAGAAGTGTGTATTGGTAGAGGTGGTGTTTTTTTTTTTTGCAAGAAGGGAAGAAATCAGAACTCTGTGAGAAGTAAGGGAGTAGCAAGAGTGAGCAAAGGAAAGGAACCGACATCACAAATCCAGGATTCTACACTATTTTCTTCTGTTTTCCAATCATCCTGATGATGATAACGCTTAAAGGGCTGGGCAGACAACCTTGAAATGACTACAGAATAATTGGTTGGTACTTAAAGTCCAGGTCTTAAAGATCTTGAAGTAATAACTCATTGGGAGGATATTGAAAACTCATCACAAAGGAAAATCATAGTCTCGGTGGTGAGCATCTATCTGACAGCAGATCAGCACCAGGTTCATTACTCTCAACAGTCCAACTAAAAAAGAGAAGTATAAAATTAGCAGTAAAATGAAAAAAAGAAGAGAGTCAGGAGACACATCTTAGTAGCCAAAATCCAAACTGCCTGAATAAACCCTAAACTCTGACTGCTTCCTTCTATACAGGCATATCAAACAAAATTCATAAAATAAAACCAATTTGTTAGATATTTAAATATCCTGCTGGTGTGGAAAACATCTGTAATGGAACTATGAAAGGGCAACAGATTAGTAAGGTAGTAAAATAATGGGATCATGTAATAAAATAAAATACTGCTAAATCATTTAGCAGTACTGTGCATAGTTTCAGTGGTAATAGAAATAGCACTTAGACATATAATGCTTTACATCCCTCTCTAAGTGGTTTACAATGTTAGCATATTGCCCCCAACAATCTGGAATGATGCAAGGCTGAGTCAACCTTGAGTCTGGTGAGATTCAAACTGCCAAGTTGCAGGCAGCTGGCAGCCAGCAGAAATAGCCTGCAGTACTGCATTCTAACCACTGCACCATCACAGATATCACCTAGGTATGGAAATAAATCTAAACACAGAGGCACTTGCTTCCAAATAAACATGCATAAAATTGCAGCATGCACCAATTAAATGGATTGATTCAGGAAGGATGTTAATTGGCAGGATTTGTGCTTTTTTTTTTACTCTGCTGAAATACTATCATAGGGAAACAATTGGAACCCATGAAGTGTGTCTAGTTCTGCTAACAATAATTTACTTGATCTTGTCTTTTTTACAAATATGCAAAAAGGACATAAACTGCAGTGTTTAGTATTATGCAAATTTAATTGGTTAAAATTGGTTAAAAAGCTGGTGATAATCAACTAAATATTTTTAATTAGTTGCAAGCACTAATTAAAAATATACAAAGCCCCAGGTGCTTGGTGAAATGCTATATTTATTATTCCAACTTTCACTGTGATTGCAATTGGATTGTGGTGGTCCAGTCCTAGAATGGTTTGAATCTCTGCTCAATTCACAGCAGGTTCCCAGTGTTAATTGAGGAAGCAGAACAAAAAGTAACTCAATTAGGGAGTTAGTTCCCCCTTCAATAATTCAGAGATAACATTAATGTCTTGGATGACCATACAGCATCTTGTTGTTTTTCAGGTCAATGTTTCCATGTTTCATATTACATATTTCATATTACAATGGTGCCTTGGAAGCTTATCTGGATGAGAAGTTCAAGAGCAACAGACAGTTTCTTGAAAGACAACTCACAATGGCTAATCTCTGGTAACATGTAACCTGGAAGAAACCATTTCTTAAGATAGGATTGTAAAAAATCAAGAGCTTCTTTGGTGATCCCTCTTATGTCCACCCTTGAGCACTATTTCAGACCTGCCTTTATTAAGTCTAGTAAAGATGAAAATAAAGCTACCTCATGCTTGTTCTAGGATATATTCTTAATGCATAGGAAGCATAATATAGCTTGAGTCGGTTTTTGTATGGCAAGCTCCCCTAAGTCCGTAACTTATGACTGGTCACTTAAGTCCCAAAAGACCTATCAAATTCAAAGTTCTGACAGTCATCCTCCCTACTTTGGGCACAGGGCCACTAGGCCACATTTATAGCCATTTTCAGCATCCCACAGTCACATGACTACATTTTATGATGGTTTTGCCAAAAATCAACGCTTGCTACAGGGTTTTGGCAAAACCATGCCCTTAGTGAACCAGTGGTTCACTTAATCATAGCATTCACTAAATGACTGCCACAAAGAAGATCATATAATTGGCACTCACCCACTAACCATCATGAGTTACAACCATGAGTTACACCATAACTCAGGAACTAACTGTATACCCATTTTTGCTTTAAGTCATTCTTGCTTTCCCCCCTATGCCTCTTCCTGTATAATTGTGATGCTTTGACTGTTCTTTTAATGCACTCTCCTGAAAAGTTCATTGAAGGCAACTGCATGTTTACATTCTTTGCATTTCTGCTTTGAAATTCTCCTCCTGCCAATAGAACTCTGAGACCCTACACTAAATACATCCTGGAACAACAATTCTCAAGCAGTTTTTGGAGGATCCACATTAAAAAAAATGTCAAGAAGTGGCAACCGCATACAATTTAATGACATTATTTTCCTTCCATCAGCATCTTTGTTAAAATTAGCCAATTTTGTTAAAAATCAAAAAGAATGGATAATGGATAATATCCTTACCTTTTTAATTGAACTATTTTCATCCCTCTACTTCCAGAATGAGATTTTCCACATTCAGGAAGAGACATCACCATTTCATATAAAGGTTTTCTCTTTCTGTATCCCTCTATCTATGTGACAACAGAATTTCAATCTTTTTTTTAAAATAAAACTTTCAAGGAATACATTTCCAAATCCTCTACGCCAGGGGTATCAAACTCAATTTCATTGAGGGCTACATCAGGGTTGTGTTTGACCTTGGGGTCCAGGTGGGTGTGGCTGGGGTGGGTGAGGCCAGCTTGATGTCATCTGTGGTGGCCCAAGCGCTCTGCCAGCAAAAACAGGCTCCCGAGCTACGTTTTAAGCCGCGAAGGCCTCCTGTCACCCTCTGTCAGTGAAAATGGTGCTTCAGGAGCTGCATGCAGGCCCCCCAGGCTCCATTTCCATTGGCAGAGGGCGGCAGTCATCGCGGCCGAAAACAGAGCCTTGGCCCTTCCAAGTTCCATTTTATCTGGCAGAGGCACCAGAGGCTGGCCCTTCACTGTTTCTGTTAAGTAATGGTTGCCTTCTGAGGTAGGAACATGTGATAAAAGTTAATGAGTCCAAGGAAAGCTTGCAAATCTGTTCTGCATTTAGGTCTAGGGGCTTCTTTGATTGCTTTAACCTTGGCATCTGTAGGGTGGATGCCATGCTTGTCAATCATGTAGCCCAGGAACTCAACCTTGTCAGTTTTAAGAGTGCATTTTTCTTCCTTGACTTTTAACCCCGCTTTCCTGAATCTAGTAAGGACTTCTCTGAGTCTTTCTTGTAACTGAGTGTCATTTTCAGCAGAGATTAACACATCATCAAAGTAAGGCACTACCCCTGGCAGTCCTTGGAGCATTCTTTCCATAAGGCTTTGAAAGATGCCTGGTGCCACGCTTACTCCAAATTGTAACCTTTTACATTTGAAAGCACCTCTATGAGTCACAATGGTTTGGGCCTCTGCAGTGGCATCATCAACTGTTAGTTGTTGATATGCCTGGGCCAGATCCAATTTGGCAAAGACTGTACCGCTGTCAAGTGAATGTAATAAATGATGCACCACTGGAACTGGATATGTGCTCTGCTGCAGCACATGGTTCAGTGTCCCCTTATAGTCTCCACAGATTCTTACTGACCCATCAGTCTTGACTGGTGTGACTATGGGTGTCTCCCATCTGGAGTGGTCAGTGGGCTCTAAAGCCCCTTGAGCTATTAATTTGTCTAATTGTGCATCAATTTTTTCCTTTAAAGCAAATGGGACCCTTCTGGGCTTTAAACAAATTGGGGGCACCTTGGGGTCTAGGTTGAAAGTGATAGGGGTCCCCATATACTTGCCCAATCCTTCGCTGAAGACCTCTGGAAACTCAGACTTCAAGGCCTCCTCCCATTCAGAGTTGCTCACGTGATTGATGCCAGTCACCTCGATGCCTAGTGGCTTGAACCACTCAAGTCCCAGCAAGCTTGGGCGATACTTGTCCACGATGGTCAGGGGCAAACGTTTGGTGTGGCCTTTAAACTTCACGTTGAATTCTCTTGTTCCAACTACTGGAATCCTGTTCCCTTGGTAGTCTTTAAGAGTCAGTGCTTGCTTCTGGAAATGTTTCTTCTGAATGTTGGGAAGTAGCCTGTGAATGGTGTCACATGACACCATAGATAAATAGGAGCCTGAGTCCACTTCCATTTGGCAAGGCCTTCCTTCAATGAGTACCTTCACATGTACTTTTCTGCTTCTCAAGGGTGAAGAATGACCAATGGTGACTGTTTGATGAGTTTCATTCTTCCCATTTGCTTCTGAGTTGCGCCCCATTTTCTCACTGAAGTTGTTGGGCTTGAATTCTTTCTCAGGAAATTTCTTCCTACTAGGTGGAGTTCTGGATGATTTGCAGACTCTTGCTAGGTGACCTCTTTTCTCACAATGTAGGCAGATGGTGTCTAAAAACTTGCATTCAGTGCGGGTGGCCCCCCACAGCCTCTGCAATAAAATTCTTGCCTCTTCCTTCCAAGGTCTTTCCTTTTCTTCTCCATTCTGAGTCTATAAATTCCTTCCTCCACCTCACTACAGTCTGAATCAGAATCTATTTGCTCTCAATGGGTTGTTGTGGACTTTTCCACATCAGAATGGCTTGAGGCCTTGTTAATTTTCTTCATGGCTGCTGCTGAGGACTTGGTTGCTTCCACTGCAACAGCTTCCTCTATGGCCTCCTTAAACGTGATCTTAGGTTTCATTAGTAATTTGCTCTGTAAGACCTTATCTTTAAGGCCTAGAACAAACCGATCACGCATGGCCTCTTCTAAGTTGGTAAACTCACAAGCACCCCCAATGTCCCTTAAACTTGCCACGAAGTTGTTAACATTTTTACTTTCCCCTTGATCCCGACGATAAAACTCGTGCCTCTTAATGAGGCACGATACTTGTGGGGCGTAATGGGCTCTTAAAAGCTTTTCCAAATCAGGCCATTCCATTACCTTCACATCTGCAGCTCCCGCCAATGCCTTCGCCATCTTGAAGACTGCCGGACCGCAGTGCGTGAGAAATACCACCCTCTTCCGCTTCTCGGGGATGTCGGCGAGGTTGTTTCCTTCCAAATACATTTGGAAGCGATCTGCATACGATTCCCAGTCTTCTGCCACCGGATCGAACGGGGCTGGGGTGTTCAGTGCAGCCATCTCGCTCTTCTGCTTGTCTTCCGTGTCGTCTCTTCTTCAGGGGAATCCCACCTTTGTCGCCAGTGTTAAGTTTGCATGAAGAGTCAGACACGAAGAGCTTCAGTGAAGAGTTTATTAAGTGACTACAGCTTGAATGGACCCCACTTGGCTGGGCTATGGCTGCTTCTTATAGCCAGCAGCCGTAGTTGCCAGCCAATCAGAGTGCAGGGTTTTCCCGCACTTTTTAAACCAATCTTATTTGACATTTTACAAGAACAATTCAAACTAAACCAATGACATTCAAACCTACATACATAACAGTTTCCAAGGCAGCACCATGGGCCAGATCTAAGTACCCTGTGGGCCGGATCCAGACCGTGGGCCTTGAGATAGACACCCCTGCTCTATGCCAATGTTAGGCAATTTTAAGCAGGATTGGTCTTGCCATAAAAATACAATTTATTTGAAAATGTAACAGCCTTGTTCTTAAAGCAATTTCAACCATGTACTACATATTTTTCTATATTAGATAATGGAATAAAAAGAAACCACCATTACTCCAGATCCAGGCAATGATTTGGATTGGACTAACCAATCCAGTGGGAGTCAGATTAGATTGGTCCATGTTGATATACAGGTTCCGGCATCTGAACTGGATCTGCAAATTTCTCCTTGTCATCTTTATAGTACAATTGGGACATTACATCACTGCTGTAATGAGAGTCAGTGTGTCTTTGACCTTCAGAAGCAGAATGACTTTAAAAACATTGAACAAACTATTAGCTATAAATCCAACATTTCTAAGAGTGTAAAATCCCTTATGCCTCCTGATATAGTATATTGGAAAAACAACTCTGGCTTTCAGTACCTTCTTCAGAAATCACAGCTTTAAAGATTAAAAAAGTGATTAAGGTGTTGGATTAAGGGAGGTCCAGGTTCAAATCCACCCTCAGTTACAGAAACTCTCTGGGTAGCTTTGGACCAATCACTCTTCTTCAGTCCAGACACAGGGTTGTCTTCATGGGTAAAATAGGAGGATAAGCACTCTGTATGACAAAAGGTGGGATATAAATCTAACACATAAAATAAACAGTTTATATGTTATAAATACAGATGCACTAGGCCCTTTTGGCAAATAAAATACTGCAACATCTGCTAATGATTATTTAAGCCTAGGTAAGGATAACAACTCTCTTCAAGGAAATGTAACTATAATGTAATAGTTAATTGACAGTAATTTACAGTCAGGAGATCTTATCCATTATAAAAGAATAAAGAATCTGAGGGTCTCCAAATATTGCAGTGCTGGTTGGAATATAGTTCATCAATCACTAAAAGGTCAAGGTGCTAGTTTATTTCCTATGACCACTGCCTTTCATCTTTTTCTAACAAACATTTGCTCCCTTAAATCACAGCTTCAGTGTTTATCATCAGTGTCGATTTTGCACATTCAGCACCCAATGTTCCAAACAGATTCCTTTGGGAGATTCCTGGAACATCAGAGCCTTTGGAAACATCTCAGACCAAGTGCTTCCTCAAACTGGTAAATTTAGCCAACCGATCTGTGTCACAGAAATTCATGCTCATTTATCTAAAAGGAGCATATAGAAATGCAATTAAGCAAAATTAGTCACTGTATCATGGACTAAGTCAATGCTGGCTGCTATGGTAACCAAGGAGAGTGCATTTTCTGCTAAAATGTATGGCCCTAATGACAAATCCTTGTGCTAATGCCTCTGCTGGCATTGATAAATTGATAACAATGATCCTTTTTTTTACCCATTGAGTGCGTTGCAGCCTTTGAATTGGCCACTCTTTGAAATTAGTAAAAATTGCATTGGTGTCCCTCGGATTTATGGTAGGACTTCTGGAAAATAAAGAACATTTGATTTTACAATCACAGAGGAGCAATCTGATGGAGATTTGCAGGTGCTTCAGTTCAGCTTGTTCTGTGTATGAATTTGGTGCCATTTGCCTGTGCAATCAAGCATACCAATATATTAAATGCACATGTTGCTTGATTGCCAGTAACTCTATATCACTAGGGTGGAATCCCATCCATGTCATATTTTACATGGATGGAACCAGATTAATTGCATTTAGCTGAGGGGGGGGGAATTCCCCCTTAACATCAAGACAGATGAAAGAAGTTAAAAACTGGGACTGGGGATAAGATGAAGGCAATGTCACAGTAGTGGAGGTTACACACTGGAGAATATTATGTGGAAGTACATATTTTTAATTCTTTAACTTTCTTCTTTTCCCCTTATACTTGATGTGTTTGTATGCATACATGGACCAAGAGAAGTTTATATTCCATACATCTGACTGTACAGGTTTAAAACTGGAATTGCTACACCTTGCTAAACTGAGAAGAGGCAAAGCTGCAACTAGCTCAAATATTTTGTTTCTCTGAAATAAGACTCAACTGGGAAACTGGATGCTCGTAATAGAAGCCCTACCCCAAAAATAAGCTCCAGTTAAGATTGTCAGACAGTCAGATGCATTTAGTACCATATTTTCCCAAAAATAAGACCTAATCCATCTTTTGGAGCAAAAATTAATATAAGACCCATTTTTATTTTGGGGGAAACAAAAGGTATGTAGGCACTGGCACTTCATTTGAAATCCAAACTTCAGAGGGCAAACCCTTTGAATTAATTGTCAAAAACTCACAAACTGTCTGCTGTCAAACTGTCACCCCACTTCCACTGAACTCAACTAGGCCACCCTGAACTCAACTAGGCCACCCTGAACAGTAGCACATGGTTGCAGCAAAAAACAAAAACCTCAGGAAGGCACAACCTACTCTTGTACAATTTTCAAAGGCTATGAGAGAATGGGATGTGCTCTCACACAGCCTCCTGAGCTTCCAAAAACCAGAAAGGAATGGGGTGTGCTCCTGAAAAATCCAGAAGCTACCCAAGAGCATACCCCCATTTTTGTGCAGGTTTTTCCACAACTTTCAAAAATTACATGAAAGCACACCCTGTTCGTATGTGATTTTTAGACACCCTGGAAGCCACACGAGAGCATGATCCTCCTGTGCAACTTCCGCAGGGTCCAGAGGCCATGACTCATTTTGTTTCACAGTCTCTGTGGCCTCCAAAAATCACACAAGAAGTGGATGTGCTTTCAAAAATAGTTGTCAGGTGTTAGTGAACACTGGTGTGAACACTAGAACAAAACATCATGACATGTCAGCTTTGACATGTATGTCCCAAAATTGCTATCTCTGGTCTAGAAAACACACTGACTGAACTGCTGATGCATTTGCTATGCCAATACAACACACATTTTCCTTGCATGTAAATACAAAATATTCAAATCAAAGGAATAAAAAATTATCTGCCCCAATTATTTCATTAAATATTCAAATCAAAGGAATAAAAAATTATCTGCCCCAATTATTTCATTAAACAGCAAAAGTCAATATTTCAACACATATCTACATGTTCTTCTTGTCAGCCTTGGAGGAGCAGTGGGGAGATAAAAAAACAATTAAAAGGGCAAGGGAATGGGGTTTTGCCATAATCACCATCTTGACTTTTTTAGTCATTCTTGCAGATATTCCTATAGCATTGTCATACTACAGGGAATCCCTTAATGTCCAGGTCTTCTGGTTTGGCTGCCACCTTCTTTTTAAATTACTGTGTTCCTTCCTTCTTTTCTGACTGTTCCTTTTCCATAGTGTAGTATCAGCTCCATCAACTATTTTATGAGTATTTCAGATACTTTTCTGGAGTAGAGGAGGGAGAGAAGGAAAGAGGGAGGGAGGGAAGCTGTGGAGGCCACACAAAAATGGGGTATGCTCTACCATAGCTTCCAGAATTTTGGAAGCACACCCAATTCCCCTCTGATTTTTGTAAGCTCTGGAGGCCATGTGAGAGGGAGGGAGGGAGGGAGGGAGGGAGGGAGGGAGGAAGGAAGGAAGGAAGGAAGGAAGGAAGGAAGGAAGGAAGGAAGGAAGGAAGGAAGGAAGGAAATAATCCCCTCTAGTAATAATATTTCCTTATTTTTCGCAATTTATTTATGCATGCTTTTTAAAATTATAAAGGAACAAAAAGGATTATGGTAAATTTCGCTGAGTCTCCTGTGTATTTTTCATTATCTAGAATGAATGACTAGGGGGTGGAAATCAGTAGATCTTTAACATACAACATTAGAAATTCCCAGGCTTTTGAAGGCAATATCTCCTTTTCACAGATCAAATCAGATACCTGCTGGAAATTCATTTCCACCAAGGAAAAGTTATCATTTTAAGTGTATTGTACTAATTACCTTTATACAGTATTATCCTCAGCAACCAAAAAGATGGTCATCTTGTGCCTGCAATCAATATGATTAAACTTGCTTGGATGTTCCTGCACTGCCATGATACATTGCCTGCCAGACACCAAAGTGCTATGGTGAAGTCTACTGCCTGACCAAAACAATGGTCAAGAGCCCATTGGCACTCCATGTTATTTTTCAATCAGCATTAAGTTTCCATCATTCAGATGAGTCTTAGCTCAACTCATATGTATAAATCTAATACATTAACAGTGATTAGATAGCAATGCTATCATCCTAAATGTAATTCTAACATGGTCAAGGTAACTTAATATACAAGATGACCAGATCTTGGCTGGAAACATCCAAATGGCCACTAGATGGCAACAAAGAGAGTTCTCTGTACCTCTTTTTTGCCATCTACTGGTTATCTGAAGTTTTGCAGTCCAGATGTGGTAACCCTACAGGATGTCCATTGGAAAACTACTCCTGTGAAATTCTCTCTCCATAAAACAAGCTCCGAGAGATCAAACTGATTACATTGTTCCTTTCCATGCCGATTCCAGAGCTAGGTGGGTGAAGAAAGTACTCGAATTAGAGCCATGAAATCAGCATAATTATCTATGAGCTGCAATTGAACTAGTTCAGTGATTAATAGTCATCACAGTGCCTAAGTGTTGGGCTGTCATCTAGTAGGAGGTATTTTTTGCAATTGCTTCAAGGTAACCTTTTCCAGATCAGAAAATTCCAATTATCTAATAATCTAAATAAATATATGTTCATGTAAGACTAGGAGGGCATACCACTTCAAAACATAGGAGGAATGTCACCTGAAATGCTGGATCAGGAAGAATTGGTCTAGGGTCTTCATACTCCAGGTGTTTCTCGGATTAGTGATTACCTTAAGATGATCCACATTTATTGGGGTAAGTATGGGGCACCAAGTAATTTAAGGCTTTTTGCTGACTGGTCAGTGCCTGCTTGAACTGAGTTCATTCAGTAACTCACTGTCAATCAATGTAGTGCTTTGACCCACTAAACTGACAGCCACATCCTACCTGCTGCTGTCTTCAAAAGTTGCCCCACATAAAGGGCATTGCAACAATTCAGTCACGAGATCATTGCTACCAAAGCCAGTATATCCCATAAAGAAATTCAAAATACAAACAAAATATCCTACTTCCTTTGTATGTTAATAGAAGACAACTTCCCTAGAAGCTAGCCTTCCTTCCTTCCTTCCTTCCTTCCTTCCTTCCTTCCTTCCTTCCTTCTTCCTTTCTTCCTTCCTTCTTCCTTCCTGCACTTCACAAATATAGTCTTTTAAAACTCTCTAAATTTTGGAATGTTCTCAATAAAGAAAGATGTTTCATATAGAATTAGCATAATGCTACCATCTGTTAAAAACATTTCTCTATCAAAATAGTTTGCATTGTTTTATTTAGAAGGTTATTGACAATGGTTCTGCATTACTGCATAATGAACAACTGCGATTTTAGTTCACAAAGGATGGCTTCATCATTTATAAAGTCTCAAAAATTACTTTCCTGAATATTGATGTAAGCACCAGGACTAAATATCTCATGCAAATCAACCCTTCTGTTAAAGTTTAGTTTGAGATTAATGCAAAATACAAACATAGAGGACATAGATGCTAGGGCAACCTAGCAAGGTTTGGAATAAGGATTTTTCTGAAGGGATACTTAATGAAGGAAACACATCGCTGTATCAAATATTGTTCATTTCAGCAATATAGTCATTCCCCTCCCCCAAAGATTATATGAAAATGCCACTGCTGGATGGGAATTATATATCTTCAAGATTTAATCTTGAACTGTAATTTCCCTATTGTATGGGAAGAAGTGAGAACATAAGTAAAATCAGTATACTCAGTGGTGGTATTCTACTGGTTCGGCCCGGTTCTGCCAAGCCAGTAGCAGCGATGAGCAGTGGAGACCAAACCGGTTCTCTCTGCTGCTCTGCTGTTGGGCCCACCCGGGCTCCCATACTCACCTTTATCCTCTGAATTTGAAGCGCAGCTGCTTTGCATGACATAGAAGAGTACCGCACAGCAGCTGCTGAAGCAGCCGGAATCGTGCAGGCTTGCAGGAGATGAGTTAGAATGCCTCTGCGCCTGCACAAACACCTCTACACCTGCACAAAGTGCGTGTTTGGTGCACGCATGCATGCAAAGTGTGTGCATGCACGCAAAGCGTGTCCACCAAGCCCCGCCCACCGAACCGGTGGTAAAAATATTTGAATCCCACCATTGCGTATACTGTAATGCTGTGATATGGACATACCTATTGAGGAAGAAGAGTTTGATAAATGCATTCTCAGAGGAGATTCAGTTATAATTTGGGGGTGGTGTCAGAAAAGTTGACATGCCTTGTCCCATGCAACCTCTAAAAACAATGGATAGGTTTCTGGAAAGTTTTGGATGAAGACAAACAAAATGCATCTTACCTATGAGATAAATCCTAAATTGGATGTCCAATGATGGCAGAACAAGTTGGAAATGGGGCTGCTGCCAGGGGTGGGATTCTACCGGTTCTGTCCATTTCTGTAGAACCGGTTGCTCTGAAAAGCAGCAAACAGAGAGCATACATAGAACTGGTTCTATGTCTGCTGCTGTTTTGGCCCACCCCCCCATCCACCCGGGCTCTTAGCTGACCTTTATTTCCTGCTTTTTCAACTGCAGCTGCTTTGCGTGACTCAGCTGTGGTTGAAAAAGCAGGGGAAAAGGGCTTTTCCAACCTCTGCACACTCGCACGCAGTGCTGCTCAGCTGTCCGGGCAGCTCAGCAGGTCGTAAATTGCACTCGCGCGACTCACGCGACTCACGCATGCATGCACGACGCAGAGCAACAGAACCAGTAGTTATACCAGTTGGATCCCATCCCTGCCTGCTGCCTTCTCCAGAAGTTTGACCATTCTCCTGAATTCAGCACCTTTAAGTGCCTGTAGTAGTAGTGCTTCACAATGTGTTTAATCAACATTAGCTGGGTCACCAATTGAGACTCTCTGCAGAATGCAGAGCTTGCCTTAATTGTACATCTCTGCAATTACACATATTCCAGCACTTTCCTTGGCCATTGTTAACACATGCTTTGGCTTTAAGTATGGTTCAGAGATTTCAGATGATACATAATGCAGCTGTTCAGATTTTTGTGGGGTCCAAGTGGCTGGCTGGAACACAGTTTTAGAGTCTGTAATATGATATGAAGGCAGGTTACTTGAAAGACTGGCTATACATTTTGTTATGTATGTAGGTTTGAATGTTATTGGTTTATTTGAACTGTTCTTGTAAAATGTTAAATGGTATTGGTTTAAATAGTGCGGGAAGAAACCCTGCACTCCCATTGGCTGGCAACTACGGCTGCAGGCTATAAGAGGCAGCCGTAGCCCAGCCAACTCGGGTCCATTCAAGCTGTAGTCACTGAATAAACTCTTTACTGAAGTTCCCTGCGTTTGACTCTTCATGCAAACTTAACACATTTAGTACCTGTCAATCCCCAAAATCTGTTAGCTTGGCTGGCACAATAGACACTGACTATTGTGTAGTGGACTGGATACATGCAAATTATCTTCCTTATAAATTAAGTATTTTCCCCCTAATCCCAACATTTTAATGGTTTCTAATAGATCTCTAAACCCTTTCATGTCAAACACTTTTTGAGTATATATAGCACTTTGTACACTTTTAACAACAAATATATTCATCTTTTATACTTCAATATTATTAAGGGCTTTCATTCATATAGTTTCAAATGGGAGGCTTTGCTCTATAAGATGATATACAGACAAAGATGGGAACTGACCGGTATAACTACTGGTTCTGTTGCTCTGCGTTGTGCGCGCATGCGCACGTGAATCACACAAGTCGCGCAAGTGCAATTTATGACCTGCTGAGCTGCCCAGACAGCTGAGCAGTGCTGCGTGCAAGTGCGCAGTGGTTGGAAAAGTTCTTTTTTCCTGCTTTTTCAACCACAGTTATGTCGCGCAAAGCAGCTGCAGTTGAAAACGCAGGAAATAAAGATCAGGTAAGAGCCCGGGCGGGCGGGTGAGCCAAAACAGCAGCAAACATAGAACCGGTTCTATGTATGCTCTCTGTTTGCTGCTCTTCAGAGCAACTGGTTCTACAGAAGTGGACAGAACCGGTAGAATCCCACCCCTGTATACAGACCCCTGAAATACATTCATATATATCCATGTGCTAGAGAATGAGAGAGAGAAGATACATATATACTGAATAGTAACAAAGATGTGTGCAATGTCACATTGGCTCTAAAGGGAAAAGAATATCCAGGGGAAAAAAATTAATGCAGGGCATGCTGACAAAAAGAAAACCAAGTTCTTCCATTCCCTGCTATTTTTAAAAACAGACTTTGTGCTTGTCACTTTACTTTTTTTTAAAAGCATCTTTCCATCCATTAGGGTGCATGTGTGAAAAGTTGAAGTAATATTTTATAGGACTCTAAAATGATTACTTAGCCATGAAGGGAGCTGCATTTAGAGCTTTCCTGTCCGTTTGCTTGCTACTTTCTTTTACCTGCAAATAAATGCATTCTAGTCAAAGTACATTTTAGACTCTCACCTACTGCTTCCCCCCCACCAAAGATGCACATTTTTATCGGGAGTTTTTCCTACCTCCAACACTTTTGTGCTGTCCAGACAGTTTATAGTTAATTGGGAACTGGGATAGTTAGGATTTGGGAGCTGTCCCCTTAAGGGAATGCATCATGGTAAATGTAGTTAAGGTATCCTGGGAAATGTAGTCCATGTCATGTGGTCACATCTGTAACCCTGATTGGTCACTGAATTGACCCTTGGTGGGTTGGAGGAGGTTTCTTCACTCTTGCCTGGACCCCAGCAGCGTGCTGGTGCCTCACCCCCTTGATCCTTCATTATGGGGATGAAAAGAGCACTATCCTTTTACACTATGAATTCAGCTATGCAAAGATTTGGACATTGAGATGAATCTTGACGTAACCGTGAGTTAGATATGAGGATACCTGATGAACCAATAAAGAAACTTTGTATGGATGCTTTGTCGAGTTATCTGTCTGCCTTATATTCAGCTAGTAATTAAGGGGCAGAACAACTTTTAAAACTTTCTGTTCTCCCTCGCAGAATCCCTCTTCCTTACAGACAGATAATTGGGATCTGTCCCGAGTTCAATCAGCAGCATTCTCCCTTCTATCACCAGCTAAGTTAGTAAGACTGATATCAGGGGAGTCAATGTTAGCAATGCCCAATTGGTTGTAACAGGTTCTTAAACAGAAGTACAGTATTACTGTGTGAGAACAATTGCTGTCATACTTACAATTGCTCCTTTGAAGGAAATAAAAAGCGGCTGGTGTGAACAAAGATTTTTCCAAACTTTGTTCATTCCTACAGAATCCAAAGCTGTATATCACACCCATCCCTGTCTAAGCCATTGTATTTTGCAGCAATGGTAGACTTCAAATGCTTTTTAACAACAGTCCTGCACAGAACCCTTTACAGTAGTCTCAAGCAGGTGGTGACTAATTCACAAGTGACCATGAGTCAGGAATGATCACAATTGTGCAAAAGAGCTTCTGGTCACAGATGTCAGCCAGGAAGATTCCAAAATTGTGAACTGACTTTATTTTCAGAATCATCTTGGGATCGTTTGGTTCATAAACCCAGAGCTATTCCATTTGGAAGGGATTCAGTCTGCACTTGTTCCTGTCCATCCAGATCCTGATAGTGTCCAAGTACCAGCTCAATATAGATGGGATTGGAGTCCTTCCATCCTCAGATCATGGTAGCCAGAGGTGGTATTCAGCAGGTTCTGACCAGTTCTGGAGAACTGGTAGTGGAAATTTTGAGTAATTTGGAAAACCAGCAAATACCATCTCTGACTGGAGATTTTACAGTATCCTTCCCCTGCTACACCCACCAAGTCATGCTCACAGAACCGATAGTAAAAAAATTTGAATCCCACCTCTGAAGGTAGCATACAACCCGTACACTATCAAAAGAGCAAAGCTACTCCAACCCAATTTCTAGAGCACTCAGTGTCATGGTCAGGGGTGGGATTCAATTTTTTTAAAAACTGGTTCTGTGGGCATGGCTCAGTTGGTGGGTGTGGCTTGGTGGTCATGTGACTGGATGGGCATGGCCAACTCAATGTTACTCACATCAAGGGGCACTTCTCCTCACCTGGCCTCTCATGACAGTGGGGATGCTGCAACTGTCATAAGTGTGAAAAATGGTCATAAGTCACTTTTTTCAGTGCCATTATAACTTTGAATGGTCACCAAATGAACTCTTGTAAGTCAAGGATTACCTGTACAAAAATACAAAAAGTTTCTTTGCTTTTAGAAAGCTGCCCTAAACACCAATCATTAGATTAAAAATACCTGCAAGCCAGAGTTACAAATCAGGCAGGGTGCCAGAGCACCTTGAGGAATTAAAATAGTTAAAATGCAATGATAACTATCAGCAGCCAACTCTTGCTCATAAAGTGAAACTCTTTAGCAGAGAAGTGATTTAAGCTCTCCAGAAAGAGAGCACACCCAGGAGAAGCAATCCTTAGATCCATTTTCACTACTTAAAGATACTAGCTGGTCTCACTTGCCTCACAAGATATCCTAAGGAAATATTCAGATTCAAGGAAAGGTCACATGTCCCTCAGAAAGGCAATAAAAAATCAGTGCCAAGCTTGCATCCTGCCTCTTGGAAGTACACCCAAAAAGACAGTGCCAGATACCACTGAAGCAGTGAAGGAAGACTCCCTCCCTAGATAGAAAAAGAAACCATGAGGCAGGAAAAAATTCAAACACAATACAAATAATTAAATCACAACAGTAGCTGTTGCTTGTTAAACCAATTAGCAGAACAAATAGACACAGAAACTAGCCAGATTTCTCAATCCAGTTTCTTTTCAGGAACAGAGATTAACCTTTTTCCTTCCAACCAAAGCTGAATAGGGAAAATTATCCTATCAATAAACACAGGATTAAACATCACCAAGGACAGAACTAAACTTCACCAAAAACCAGTTTTAGACCAAAAGTCAGAAAGGGTATGTAAACTCACGTTTGAATGTCAATCTTTCTAGTTAACCAAGAAGCTTTGCTGAATGTCACTCATCTTGGTTCCTTGTCATTAAAAGCTCCTTTCTGGCAGCTCTGCTTTGTTACTCAATTATTTCTTCAAAGTGCTGATCATTGCATGCCAGCTGGAAGTATTTCCAGGGGAGTATTTCTTCCCAACAGCAGTGTAAGGGTTAAAGCAACCCTTCCCCTTTAAGAAAATACCAGGAAAGAAATCAAAACCTCCTTCAGAGACAGTAAGTCTAGGCATACTACCAAGAATGTAATAAGGCTGGAAAAAAACAAAAGGGGATTTCTTCTAAGGTTCTCCGAACTACTTAGAAAGCTAACAAGGGGTTCTATAGAACCAGTCAGAACCGGTAGAATACCATCCCTGGTCATGGTGCTTCCTTGAAGTAGAACTATCCCAAATCTGCTTGCCTTCCGCAAAGCCGTTAAGACCTGGCTTTGTCGGAGGGCATGGCATTGAGACCTTGCTCTTCCCCTGTGTATGTTTTGGATTGGTATGAATGAGTTTTTGTTTTTATATTGTATAGAAATTGTTTTTATCCTTTTGTACACCACCTCAAGTTCCCCATTGGGGGAAGTGAGGCGGGATATAAATTTAATAAATAAATAAATAAACTAGCTGGAAAACTAGGCTCATGCCTTCAGCTAGAGACTCAAATGAAAAAACATCATCATGGGGCACAGCAGGAAAAAGAAGTGTCAAGGTATGTTTGTACTGTGGTTAGGATCAAGTGGAGAAAGGTCTTGGTTTAGTCAGAGTACTAAAAGTCACTTCATTTGACTATGAAAACAAGAGGAAAGAGTTGATGCTAAACATAAAAACATAAGTTATAAAGGATAGTAACATCCATAAACAGAAGAAATTGAATACTCTGAGTGACCATTAAGCTTTGGAAAATTCCCATTTAATGTTGGCTTTGAAAAAACTGCTGTGACAATTCTAATTATCTAGACTAAGCGCCCAGTTCTGTTGCCTTCTCATGCCAAAAACAGATTAACAATTGTTACACCTCTGGGGTACTCTTGATAGAAAGCTCAAGCAAAATGGCTTGCTGTCCCAACAACTGCCTGTATTAAAGGAAGCAGCACTCTTTTTATAGAATACCCATACAGAAGATTCCCTTTTCTGTCAATGCCTTTTGTTTGTCAATGTAGAAAGAAATCAGAAAAAGTCTGCAAAGTCAACACCAATCTTGGAAGAGAAAGAACAAACTGCATTGTAAGTCAACTTTCTCTAGAGTTATCTGTGTTTATTATTTGCTTGTCAAACATGTACAAGAAAACAAGTTTAGATATGAACATAAACATGAACAAAGGAAATAAATACAGGTAGATTGGGACAGTAAGACAGGGAGAGTAGGCACGCTGGTGCACCTATGCACACCCCCTTTAAGGACCTCTTTGGAATGGTTTGAGGTTGAAGCTGTGAGGGATTGAGGCTGTAGCAATGGAGTCAGGTAGGGCGTTCCAGGCATTGACCACTCTGTTGCTGAAGTCATATTTTCTGCAGTCGAGTTTGAAGCAGTTTACTTTGAGTTTGTATCAGTTGTTTGCCCGTGTGTTATTGTGATTGAAGCTGAAGAAGTCTTTGACAGGCAAAATGTTATAGCAGACAATTTTGTGAACTATGCTTAGATTGGACTGCAGGTGGCACAGTTCTAGATTGTCCAGGCCCAAACTTTCAAGCCTGGAGGCATAGTGAACTCTATTGGTGAGTGGAGGAGTGGAGTACTTTTCTGAAGAAATACCTCTGAACCCTCTCAATTGTGTTAATGTCCAATATACAGTGTGGGTTCCAGGCAGACAAGCTGTATTCGAGAATTGGTCTGGCAAAGGTTTTGTATGCCTCAGTTAACAATTTAATGCTGAATTTTCTGGTTTTCTTTTGCTTTCGTAACTTGAAAATACTTAGCATCTCATGTAGGCATTTACAAAAAGATGCACTGTATGGGGCATTGGAAAATGCTGACAAATACTTTGTAACCTACGTAACACAAAATTTTTCAGTGCTTGACTCACAGTCTAGATCATGTCTCCAGCTCTCTGGATTTTTAAGGAACATTTTGGAAGTGGGAAATAGAAATGGGAAAGGAAGTCACGTATAGTCACAACACGGTTATCACAATGAAAACTCTTCATTGTGAAGGGAACAATGCCCCCCATTTTGATGACCTCTTGGTGTGTTCAGTTTTCAAAAACTTCAAGCCAGTTTAGCAAACAGTCAGGATGACTGGGGGTTATAGGAATTGATCTCTAACATATTTGAAGAGTGCTGGGTCAATGATGACCAATTCAGAACAATGACCCCCCCCCCAAGTAGGTATATTCCAATGGTGTAAATTTCAACTTGAGAATTCCAATAGCCATTTGCTGCAAGATCTGGAAGTGAAAACCACACATTTAAATTGCAGATTTAGGGAGGTTTGGCTACCCTGAAATCTAAATTGTAGGGTGAATCTTTTCAGACCCATCCCACATAGTCCTGCACGGAGGGTATGTTGCAGACACTTAAAGAATTAAAGAATTCTTTAATGTTATCAAATTTCAACTGGTGGGATAGGAATAGAACCTTCTCTGCTATTGCCCTTGTCCTGTGGAACATCTTGCCCCCAGAAACGAAGAGGATCCCCAGAGGTGAAGTAGGCTTTCCAGAAAAGTGTTAAAAACTTGATTCTGCCAACTGGTATGAAGGTCTAAAAGTGATGTGTAACCCTTGGAGTGATTGGTGGCTTGAGGGCATTTCCTCTACCTCTTTACCTTTTAACCTTTTAATTATTAACTTTGTTTTTAATCTATTTTTCACTGTTTTTAATTATGCTTCTTACATCATTGTATGGTTTTATTTGTAAATGGCAGAGTCACTCAGATGAGATGGGCAATGTAGAACTTTGATAAACATAAATAAACCGTAGTGTATGCCAAACAGAAATGCGGAATCAGCAAAGATTGTTCATTTTCTAGAATATTAAACATCCATTACTTCTTTTGATATTTTTCACCACTAATAGTTTGAATATTTAGGCATACTTTGAGTATACTTATTTAGAACTAGCTCGATACCTGTGCTTCACTACAAAACTATGTGGTCGGGCTTCGTTTTTCGGGAGGAAAATAAAGAAAAAAAATTCTGCCTACCAGCACCATTGGTATTCATCTGGGTAGTGTCCTGTCAGTGTGTGAGAGAGTTGAGAGCTGTTTGGAAACTGAAACAGTATTTGCTGTGTGAGCAAGAAGCAGACAGCAAGGAGCCTGAGCGTGGCTTAGCTCAACTGTTCTGTACTAAAGCTGCTTGGTGCTGTGAAACCAAAACTGAAACTGAAACTCCTCTCCTCTACTTGTGTTTTGCATTTGGAACAGATTTCTTTTTAGGTGGGGAGAGGGAATAGAACTCCTTAGCATCAGAGCGTGTTAATAATAATATATGAAATACTAATGCTCTGATGGTCATTTTGAAAAATCCTTTCTTAGTGAGCACACAGAAGCCAATACGTGCCAAATTTCAAGTTTGTAGGCTTTACGGTTCTGGAGATTTTGTGATGATGCATGAGTGGCATTTCGCTTTTATATATACAGATAACTCACTGGATAGGATGGGATGGGAAGGATAGATATATTTTTATGAAATGTGTTATGTATGCAGAGTTTGAATTGATTGGTTGTTCTTGTAAAGTGTTTGAAATCATTGGTTTAAAAGTGCGGGAAAACCCTGCACTCTGATTGGCTGTCAGCCGAGGCAGCCGGCTATATATAGCTGCTTTGGCTAAGCCAAATCGGGTCTGTTCTGAGCTGAAGTCACAATAAACTTTGAGCTGTAGCACTCCGCGTCCTGCCTCTCTATGCAAACTTAACACTGGCGACGAAGGTGGGATTTCCCTGAAGAGAAGGCAACGCAGAACAGAGAAGAGCGAGATGGCTGCGCTGAACACCCCCCCCCCAGCCCCATTCGACCTGAAGAATGAAGACTGGGAATCGTATGCAGATCGGTTTCAGATGTTTTTGGAAGGAAGCGATCTTGCCGCCATTTCTGAGCAGCGGAAGAGGGCAGTCTTTCTCACGTATTGCGGTCCGGCAGTTTTCAAGATGGCGAAGGCATTAGCTGGCGCAGCAGACGTGAAGGTAATGGCATGGCCTGATCTAGAGAGGCTTTTAAGGGCTCACTACGCACCCCAAGTATCGTGCCTCATTAAGAGACACGAGTTTTATCGCCGCGATCAGGAGGAAGACGAAAGCGTAAATGACTTCGTGGCAAGTTTAAGAGACATTGGGGGTGCATGCGAATTCAGCAGCTTAGAGGAGGCCATGCGCGATCAATTTGTTTTGGGCCTTAAAGACAAGGTTTTGCAGAGCAAATTACTGATGAAACCTAAGATCATGCTGAAAGAAGCCATAGAAGAAGCGTCTTCAGCAGAGGCCACCAAATTCTCAGCAGCAGCCATGAGAAAGATGAACAAGACAATGGGCCATTCTGAGAGGGAGAAGACCACCACTACCCATTATAATGAACTGGAATCTGAGTCAGAATACAGTGAAGAAGAAGAAGGAATTAACAGACTCAGATTGGAGTGGAAACGAAACGACCTGAGAAGAAAAGGGCATGAGTTCCACTGCATAGGTTGTGGGGGGAACCACCCCCGCACTGAATGCAAGTTCCTAGACACCATTTGCCCCCCTTGTGAAAAAAGAGGGCACATTGCGAGAGTCTGCAAATCATCCAGAACTCTACCAAACAGAAGGAAGTTTGCTGCGAGCAACAAAGACAGAGAAGTCAAGCCAAACAACATCAGTGAGAAAATGGGGCACAACACAGAAACAAATGGAAGGAATGAAACTCATCAAACAGTAACTATTGGTCATTCATCCACTTTAAATAACAAGAAAGTGCATGTCAAGGTATTTATTGAAGGAAGGCCTTGTCAAATGGAAGTGGACTCAGGTTCATACCTATCTATGGTGTCATGGGACACTATTCAAAGACTGATTCCAGACATTCAGAAGACTCATTTCAAGAAGCAGGCATTAACTCTTAAAGACTACCAAGGGAACAAGAGTCCAGTAGTTGGAACAAGAGAATTCAACGTGAAGTTCAAAGGTCACAGCAAACGCCTACCCCTGACCATCGTAGACAAAGATCGCCCAAATTTGCTGGGGCTGGAATGGTTCAACCCGCTGGGCATCGAAGTGACTGGCATCAATCACATAAGCAACACTGAGTGGGAAGAGTCTTTGAAGTCTGAGTTTCCAGAGGTCTTCAGCGATGGATTAGGCAAGTACTTGGGGACCCCTATCACTTTTGCCCTAGATCCCAAGGTACAACCAATCCGCTTAAAACCCAGAAGGGTGCCCTTTGCATTGAAGGAAAAAATTGATGAACAATTAGATAAACTGATAGCCCAAGGGGTATTAGAACCCACAGACCACTCCAGGTGGGAGACACCCATAGTCACACCGGTCAAGGCGGATGGCTCGGTGAGAATCTCGGGATTACAAGGGGACATGGAACCATGCGCTACAACAGAGCGCATATCCAGTTCCAGTGGTTCATCATTTATTACACTCTCTTGGCGGGGCACAGTCTTCGCCAAGCTGGACCTGGCCCAAGCATACCAGCAGTTAACAGTTGATGATCTAACTGCAGAAGCCCAAACCATTAACCCATCGGGGTGCATTCAAATGCAAGAGGTTACAATTGGTGTAAGTGTGGCACCAGGCATCTTTCAAAGCCTCATGGAAAGGATGCTACAAGGGTTGCCTGGGGTGGTGCCTTATTTTGATGACGTTTTAATCTCTGCTGAAAATGACAATCAGTTACACGAGAAACTCAGAGAAGTTCTAACCAGGTTCAAAAAGCAGGGTTAAAGGTCAAAAAGAGAAATGCACACTAAGAACTGACAAAGTAGAATTCTTGGGTTATATGATTGATAAACATGGCATCCACCCCACAGAAGCCAAAGTTCAGGCAATCAAAGAAGCCCCCAGGCCTAGATGCAAAACTGACTTGCAAGCATTCCTGGGACTTATTAATTTCTATCATATGTTTCTACCTCAGAAAGCAACCACTGCAGAACCCTTACACAGATTACTGGATAAAAATCTGCATGGGTCTGGGGCACAAAAGAAGAAGCTGCATTTAACAACATCAAGAGACAAATCACTTCTGATTGTGTCCTGATACAGTTTTCTGAGAATTTACCTGTAATATTGACTTGTGATGCATCCCCTTTTGGAGTGGGGGGGGTGTTGAGCCACATGCTTCCCAGTGGAAGGGAAGCCCCTATTGCATTTTACTCTTGCACTTTGACCAAAGCAGAGAGAAATTACAGCCAACTGGACAAGGAAGCTTTGGCAATTGTGGCAGCTGTCAAGAAGTTCCATGAGTACATTTATGGGAGAAGTTTCACCATTGTGACAGATCACAAACCTCTTTTAGGCATTGTGGCAGGAGACAGACCAACGCCCACAATCCTGTCACCAAGAATGCTGAGATGGACTGAATTTCTTGCTGCTTATTCATACAAACTCATCCACAGACCTGGAAAAGACATTGGGCATGCTGATGCTTTGAGTCGCTGCCCACTTCCTTCGCACATTGAGGACCCTGCTCCTGAATCTTACACCTTTTTCTGGAAACTGTTGCCAAACTTCCAGTCCATGCTGCTGAAATTGCCAGAGAGACTGCCAAAGACACTTTATTAGCTCCTATTATAGGCTGGATTAAGAAAGGTTGGCCACTTCAAGATCTACCTCAAGGTTCCCAACCTTTTAAGTCCAGACAAACTGAGTTATCTGTATTAAGAGGATGTATTTTGTGGGGTAACAGGGTGGTTATTCCTGCAAAACTACAGAAAGAGGTTTTGGAAATGTTACATGAGGGTCATTCAGGAATTGTCAGAATGAAGGGATTGGCCAGGAGTTATGTATGGTGGCCAGGGATTGACAAAATGGTTGAAAACTGGGTTGCATCCTGTCCAAACTGTCAGGAAGTCAGACCTGCCCCACCTCTCGCCCCCGAACAAGAATGGGAATGTCCTAGGGGCCCATGGTCCAGGATTCACACTGATTTTGCTGGCCCTACCAGAGGGCACACTTTCCTTATTGTGGTAGATGCATACTCCAGATGGTTAGAGGTTATTCCCATGGGTTCCACCACAGCAGACACTGTTATCAAACAGCTTAAGAAACTTTTTGTAACTCATGGGTTACCTGATGTACTTGTTTCTGACAATTGTCCTCAATTTACTGCTAACATTTTTGAATCATATTTAGCACAATAGGGCATCAGACATGCCCTTACTGCCCCTGGGCATCCTTCAGCTAATGGCCGGGTTGAACGCATGGTACGATTTACCAAGGAGAAACTCCAACAATTGGGTCCAGGGGACATCACTGAGAAAGTTGAAAAACTACTCAGTATCCAACACATCACTCCTAGTCCATCCACTAACTTAACCCCAGCTGAGCTTTTGATGGGTAGAAAACTCAGGTCTACCCTGGACCGCCTTCACCCCACTTACGCACCCAACGCACCACTAGATTCCACCAGCAAATTTCGCACATTCACTGTGGGGGATCCTGTTTATGCTAAAAACCTTGTGGGTGAACCATTATGGATTCCTGCTGAGATAACCCAGGTTACAGGCCCCAGGTCTTACAGGGTTCAAACTGAGGATGGTGTTTTGTGAAGTAGGCACATAGACCAGTTACGGTCCAGACTGTCTCTGGAGCATCGCCCTTGCTCCTCTCTGGATTCCAGGCCCACAGTTTCTTCTAGGGGGGAAGTGGGAGATAATGAAGGTAATCAGCAAGTGAGAATCCACCCCATGTGTAACGAGCTAACTCGACAGGAAACATCTCAAAACCTGTCAGGGTGTCAACATCCAAATTTACAAATGAAAGATTGTGATTCACTACCAGATTTGGGGGGTGACATTGGGTTGGAGATGGATTGGGAGGAGAGACCAGGTTGTAGTAACCAATCAGGTTCTACTAGTACAAGAAGTCCTAATAAGGGAATGTTGGCAGAAACATTTCCTTTCTCACCTAGTGAGATTCACAAAACACCTGAACCACGCAAGTCTCAACGTACCTGTAAAAGCCCCACCTATTCACAAGAGTATATTAGATAGATGGGGTTTTGAGTATGGACCAAACCTGGTGGGGAGGGGTGTTATGTATGCAGAGTTTGAATTGATTGGTTGTTCTTGTAAAGTGTTTGAAATCATTGGTTTAAAAGTGCGGGAAAACCCTGCACTCTGATTGGCTGTCAGCCGAGGCAGCCGGCTATATATAGCTGCCTCAGCTAAGCCAAATCGGGTCTGTTCTGAGCTGAAGTCATAATAAACTTTGAACTGTAGCACTCCGCGTCCTGCCTCTCTATGCAAACTTAACAAAATGTATCTTTTGCTGCAAGCAGTGAAAATATATCATATCCCAATCTTCCTAAATCTGGTATGGTAAAACCACATCTCCCAGAATTCCAAGCAGCCACTCATGGGAGTTATAATAGCAACACAGGACACTGTGAAGGGCAATCTATGGGGGAAGAGTAATGTAGTTTATAGATCTCAGTAGAAGCAATTCTTCAAGTAAAGTAAATTGCTACTTCAAACTGAGATACAAATATGTTATATAGCCATATTTCCAAAGTTCTACATGCTGTAAAATGTTTTTCCTTCCCATATCTGTAGGTATAACAGGATAGGCTACCTTGCAGAATTATTTGCAATGATTACATAAAACCAGATAAGAGATCGATACAGGAGCAATTTCATTATCAGATTTATCATGTATCCTTCCCCATTATCAGTATGTTTTGGGAAATGACTCAGCGGTCAGTTGTATTTTAATAAGTATAGCTGGGACAAATTAGCTCTGGAGAAAAATCAGAATATGTCATTCTACTTGTCAAGCAGAAAAAATATAATAGCTGTTATTATTATAATTATTGTATGAGCAAGGACAATCCAGTAGCTGAGATATTTTGCAAATCAATTCATCGGGGTAAGAATTAATTACATTTGAAAAATGGCACCACTGGAGCATATGACACAGAAGGAATAGCCTTAAAATATATTTAATAGGTAAGTAAAATTATTTTTTGCATGGTTGGCCAATTGGCAGGAACTAGAAGCCAACAGTCCACAGGGCAGCTCATTAACCACTCAGCTCAATAAATAAGTAAAGACTATATGATAAACATTTGTTACCCCCAGCTACCAGCTCACAGCTAGACATTTGTGCATGGAGTGTTGCAGTGTACCATCCAAACTAAGGCTTTGTCTGTCTTTGGGAGTAGAATGAGCAATTTTATAGTGTTAAAATGCCTCTTTTATTTAACTATTAAAGGAGCAGAACATCAGCATTTATTTTTAATTTTTTTTGGTATCCAGTTGCACCAAAGAATGAAACAAAGAGCTCCAGCTTTGTGAATTAGAGCAGCATTCTCCACTGACAAAAAGGTGACTTGCTATGATCCCCGCCAGGAAAGAAAATCACTCTGCATATAACCATATATCCATCTCAACTTGTGCCAGCCATACACTTTTCCTTCTCTTCTGTTCCCAAGTCCTAAACCGGCTGGTAATTTCCCCAGAGTTTTTGTCGTCCCTAGTCTCACCTCCATCAAATTCTGACTGATTGCTGATGAGCTCCTAGAAGCCTATTCTTTTGTCACTGTTGAAATTCATGCAGTCTGAGAATGAATATAACATAGACTCTCTCCGGATCACCTCTCCACTCAGATCTCAAACTAGAGAACACTAAATGGGAGTGTCATGAGCTTTTATGAGTTTTCAGGAGTTTGATCTAAGCCAATGCACGAGCCATGTCTAATGAGGGTTGGGGTTTTTTTAAAAAATTTATTTGGCAAACCAAGCTGTTTGCAACACAAACCTTTTGTTATGATTCTAGGCAGCATTCCTTCCTTCTTGCTCCCTTGCCTTTTGGCACAGATAACAACAACCATAATGCAGTCAGCAAAGCTTGAGTTAGAGCTGACTGTTCAGGCATTTTAAAAGTGCATTTTTTTCTCTTTTGGCAAAGAAAACCTCCCTGCATCTAGTAAAATCTAAATACTAATATTGTTACATCTGTATTCTTTCCTACTTAAGAGATGAGTTGGCTGGCTTTTGATCTCTGGCATTAGCCTTTACTGGGGCCTCTCTTCAGCCTTCTACCAAGATACCTCCAAAGAATAGATTTATCTCACAAAGATCATTTTTCTACAAGGGGTTTTGTCCCAGGCCCTGAGAAAAAAACCTATGGGTGAATGTAGGCTGTCATGGGGAATACAAATAAGAGTAAGGGAGTAGATAAGATTGTGATCTGCTTATTTCCATTAGCATTGTCCTAATTAAAATGAAGACTTTGATAGAATAAGGAGATGAACAGAACAGGTAAAGTTGATTAATAAGCTCCTTGCATCTGAACAGTTCTTATGCTTCTGAAAAATTCATTATAGAGGGATAGGTGTATTTCATTATAAAATGAAGGAGGGAAGGAAGGAAGGAAGGAAGGAAAGAGAGAAAAGAGAGAAAGAAAGATCTTAACTGTAAATTTTATGTTTATAATGAAGCCAAAACATGGACAGTTCTTTTAGAAGAAGCATTTTCCAAAGATTTAAAGAGAAAAGCTTAACTATGTAGTTAGGTTAAGGCAGATGGGCTGCTATTGAGAATATAGCAAACCACTTGTCACAAAATTCTTTCATCAGCCAACCAAGAAGGCTGCAGAAGGGGCTGAATTAGATGCTCAGCCTAATTTTAGAAAATAAGAAGATTGTATAGTACCTGGAACTACCAATATTTCTCATGGGACCTCCTTTGGTATTCACCCACTGCTTCACTCCACTGATCTTTTTTTTTTAATTAATTTTTGAGAGAAAAATTAAATAGCAAAGAATTAGCTCCCATGTTCATGCTTATTTCCAATTATAGTTTTGGATTACACTAAAATAAGAGAGAGTATCCGGGAAGAAGCCTTCGCTTTCTATTATGTTTTTCTCATAATAGCTTCACTGGATGTAAGCCACCCAAAGATGCTGCTGCAAAATCTCAGGAAGGCAAGATGGCCACCAGACAAATTAGTGGAATGGAAGTTGCATCTACTGGCATCCAACCAGTCCTTCACCAGTCCTTCAGCCTGTCCCAGCTTCTCTCCCAACCAACTTATACATCTCAACCTGTCCAGTTTGGCAGGAAGGGCATTCTCCTGATACTGTCAGCTAGGGAGTGTCAGCTGGCAGAGTCCAGGGGGAGAGCCTTTTCTACCATGGCATCCACCCTTTGGAATACCATTCCCCCTGAAATTAGATTGGCCCCATCCCTGTCGGGCTTTTGTAAGGCCTTAGTGCTTGTGCTGAGGACCCTGGATGTGGGTCAGAGCCTATCTCCTGGTATGGCTTCTGGGTTACATCATACCCATATGCAACATGTTTTTTATTTTTTGTTTATATTATATATTTTGCATTTTTATCTGTGTTATAGCAAGCCACCCAGAGTCAAATAAAAATGGAAAAGTGGGTGTCTAGATAAATTCATTCCATCTGTTGTCAACAAGATCCCATTGCCTAGGAGAGATCTATTACCAGATCCTGTCTTCCCTCGAATTGACTTCTTGGGGAAAGGAAGGCAGCTGAATCTTTCAGTTTTTCTCAGCATGCCATTAAGCCAAAGTTAATTCACTTTCATTATTCAGAACCCATCTTCTTTTCCATTAAAAAAAAATGGAAAAACGAATAAGTTCGGGCAATGAATACCCTGTAGGGCGCTTACATTAAAAACAAAACCTGTCCAATTAAGTGTTTCCTTCAAAAAAATGGATTTGATTTCTCTAATCTCTCCCCTGCCCCACCTCCCAATTTTCATCTGCATAGCTTGTTACAAGCCCTGTGTAAAGAAAAGAAAAGCTACATTCTAAATAAATAAATAAACCAACCAGCAAACTCCTGATTTCCATGAATAACTCTAGTGCTAGTCAACCCAAAAAAGGAAGAAGAAAAGATGGGGGGGGGATGTTCTCCTTTTTAACAAATAGCTTTTTGTTGCTCAGATTTTGCTATTCAAAGTCATGATTTATTTTCCTTAGCTGGATAGGCTGTTCCTGAACATTTAGAGCAGAACTTAACGTACGAGCTGAAGCTCCACTTGGGATATGGTTCGATGGAGTGTTGCTAGCTGGATTGAACTACAACAATCACTTCCTTTTTAAGGTGCTTTTTATTATAAGTTTGTATATATGTATATATAATAAGAAATAAATCCAAATAAAAAGCATAGTAAATGTATAAAGGAAGAAAAGAAGGGCAAAGAAGAGGCAAAGAAAAAAGAGATAGAAAAAAGAGAAAATCAGAAAAGGACAGAAAACATGAAAAAATATCTAAAGAAATGGCTTCTGATTTTCTTCTCAGCAATTATTGCAATTTTAATCAAACCTCTCTAAGATTACATCATAATTCCTTTCTTTTTATGACCTTTCTAATCATCAAAAGTATAAGTCACAAAATCATTTTGTTTCTTTACATAAAAAGCACCTAAGCAGTTTCCAGTCATTGATAAATGTCCATAATGTTCTTTCTCTAATCAGGAAGTCAGCCTATTGTCTTTGCCTATGTCAATTTCACCAATAATACTGATTTTTCCATTTTTGTGCATATAATAATCTTGCCACAGTAATCATATACTGAAATAAATTTCTGTGACTGTTTTCTAACAGTGTATTAATCAATCCTGAAAGGAAAAGTTCTGCCTGCAAATGAGTAGTATTCTTTAAAATCCTCCATATCTGTGCATTTTTGAATCCAAATTTTTAAAGTTTTTTATATGTCCATCAAGTGTGATAGAATGTTCCCTCATGTTGTTCAGATTTTCGACACTGATTTGGAATGCTGTTTATACATTCTGGATAATTTTTCTGGCATCATGTACCAAGGATACACCTTTTTGTAAACTTTAAGGTCATAATATAATGTAAATTTCAATGCCATTACTCTACTAAACAAATAATTATTTCTTTAGCAGAGTGATGGCGTTCGGGAAAAATCTGTTATTGTGTCTAATTGTTCTGGTGTGCAGTGCTCTATAGCGTTGTTTTGAAGGTAGGAGTTGAAACAGTTTATGTCCAGGATGTGAGGGGTCTGTAAATATTTTCACAGCCTTCTTTTTGACTCGTGCAGTATATAGGTTGTTATGTATGCAGGTTTAAAGTCATTGGTCTAGTTTGAACTGTTCTTGTAAAATGTAAGAAATGATTGGTTTAAAAAGTGCAGGAAAACCCTGCACTCTGATTGGCTGGCAACTGCAGCTGCTGGCTATAAGTAGCAGCTGCAGCCCAGCCAAAGTGGGTTCGTTCTGAGCTGTAGTCACTAATAAACAAAGAGCTTGAAGCACTCCGCGTCTGTCTCTTCATGCAAACTTAACACTGGCGATGAAGGTGGGATCTCCCTGAAAAAGAAGCAACGCGGAACAGAAGAAGAGAGAGATGGCTGCGCTGAACACCCCCCCAGCCCCGTTCGATCCAACAGCAGAAGACTGGGAGATGTATGCAGATCGTTTCCAAATGTATCTGGAAGGAAACGATCTTGCTGACATTTCCGAGAAGCGGAAGAGGGCGGTCTTTCTCACGCACTGCGGTCCGGCAGTTTTCAAGATGGCGAAGGCATTGGCGGGAGCTGCAGATGTGAAGGTAATGGAATGGCCTGACTTAGAAAAGTTGTTAAGAGCCCATTACGCCCCACAAGTATCGTGCCTCATTAAAAGACACGAGTTTTACCGTCGGGATCAAGGGGAAAGCGAAAACGTAAATGACTTTGTGGCAAGTTTAAAAGACATTGGGAGTGCATGTGAATTTAACAATTTAGAAGAGGCCATGCGCGATCGATTTGTTCTGGGCCTTAAAGAAAAGGTGCTTCAGAGCAAGTTATTACTAAGACCTAAGATCACGCTGAAGGAAGCAATAGAAGAGGCCTCTTCAGCAGAAGCTACCAAGTCCTCAGCAGCAGCCATGAAGAAAATTAACAAGGCCACAAGCCATCCTGATGTGGAAAAGTCCACAACAACTCATTGTGAGCAAATAGATTCTGAGTCAGACTGTAGTGAGGTGGAGGAAGGAATTTATAGACTCAGAATGGAGCGGAAAAAGAAAGACCTGGGAAGAAAGAGGCAAGATTTCTACTGCAGAGGTTGTGGGGGAAGCCACCCCCGCACTGAATGCAAGTTCCTAGATACCATCTGCCTCCATTGTGAAAAAAGAGGACACCTAGCAAGAGTCTGCAAATCATCCAGAACTCCCCCAAGCAGAAAGAAGTTTCCTGATAAAGAATTCAAGCATAACAACTTCAGTGAGAAAATGGGGCAACACAGAAGCAAATGGGAAGAATGAAACTCATCAAACAGTCACTATTGGTCATTCTTCACCCTTAAGAAGCAGAAAAGTACATGTGAAGGTACTTATTGAGGGAAGGCCTTGCCAAATGGAAGTGGACTCAGGCTCCTATTTATCTATGGTGTCATGGGACACTATTCACAGACTACTCCCAAACATTCAGAAGAAGCATTTCAAGAAGCAAGCACTGACTCTTAAAGACTACCAAGGGAACAAGATTCCAGTAGTTGGAACAAGAGAATTCAACGTGAAGTTCAAAGGCCACACCAAATGCTTGCCCTTGACAAGAATCGCCCAAGCTTGCTGGGACTTGAGTGGTTCAATCCACTAGGCATCGAGGTGACTGGCATCAATTATGTGAGCAACACTGAATGGGAGGAGGCCTTGAAGTCTGAGTTTCCAGAGGTCTTCAGCGATGGATTGGATGCCAAGGTTCAGGCAATCAAAGAAGCCCCTAGACCAAAATGTAAAACAGATTTGCAAGCCTTCCATTAACTTTTATCACATGTTCCTATCTCAAAAGGCAACCATTGCAGAACCACTGCACAGATTATTAGACAAAAAGTCTGCGTGGGTCTGGGGCAGAAAAGAACAATCTGCATTTAACAATATTAAAAGACTAATCACGTCTGATGCTATACTGATACAGTTCTCTGAGAACTTGCCTGTTGTACTGACTTGTGATGCATCCCCTTTTGGAGTGGGGGGTTTGAGCCACAGGCTTCACAGCAGGAGGGAAGCTCCTATTGCATTTTACTCTCGCACCTTGACCAAAGCAGAGAGGAACTACAGCCAACTGGACAAGAAGCCTTGGCAATTGTTGCAGCTGTCAAGAAATTCCATGAGTATTTATATGGGAGAACATTTACCATTGTCACAGATCACAAACCTCTGTTAGGCATTGTGGCAGGAGACAAACCTACGCCCACTATCCTGTCACCAAGAATGCTGAGGTGGACTGAATTTCTTGCTGCTTATTCATACAAACTCATCCACAGGCCTGGCAAAGACATTGGGCATGCAGATGCTTTGAGTCGCTGCCCACTTCCTTCTCACACTGAGGACTTTGCTCCTGAGACTTACACCTTTTTCCTAGAAACTGTTGCCAAACTTCCAGTACACGCTGCTGAAATTGCCAGAGAGACTGCCAAAGACACTTTATTGGCTCCTGTTATAGGCTGGATTAAGAAAGGTTGGCCTCTTCAAGATCTACCTCAACTTGCCCAACCTTTTAAGTCCAGGCAAACTGAATTATCTGTATTAAGAGGATGTATTTTGTGGGGTAACAGGGTGGTTATTCCTGCAAAACTACAAAAGAGGTTTTGGAAATGTTACATGAGGGTCATCCAGGTATTGTCAGAATGAAGGGATTGGCCAGGAGTTATGTATGGTGGCCAGATATTGACAAAATGGTTGAAAACTGGGTTGCATCTTGTCCCAACTGTCAGGTAGTCAGGCCTGCCCCACCTCTCAGCCCCACACAGGAATGGGAATGTCCTAGGGGCCCGTGGTCCAGGATTCACATTGATTTTGCTGGACCTACCAGAGGGCACACTTTCCTTATTATAGTAGATGCATATTCCAAATGGCTAGAGGTCATCCCTATGGCATCCACCACAACTGATGCTGTCATCAAACAGCTTAAAAGCTTTTGTAACTCACAGGTTACCTGATGTACTCATTTCTGACAATGGTCCTCAATTTACATCCAACCTTTTGAATCATATCTAGCACAGCAGGGTATCAGACATGCCCTGACAGCCCCTGGGCATCCTTCGCTAACGGCCGGGCTGAACGATGGTACGATTTACCAAGGAAAAACTTCAGCAATTGGGTCCAGGGGATATCACTGAGAGAGTTGAAAAACTTCTCAGTGTCCAGCATATCACTCCTAACCTATCAACTAACTTATCCCCAGCAGAGTTGTTGATGGGTAGGAAACTCAGGTTTCCCCTTGATCGCCTTCATCCCACTTACGCACCCAATGCACCACTACATTCCACTAGCAAAGTTCGCACATTCACTATGGGTGATTCTGTTTATGCTAAGAACCTTATGGGTGAACCTTTATGGATTCCTGCTGAGATAACCCAAATCACAGGCCCTCGATCTTACAGGGTACAAACAGAGGATGGTGTCCTCTGGAGCAGGCACATTAATCAGCTTAGATCCAGATTACCTCAGGAACATCGCAATTGTTCCTCTCTAGTTCCCATACCTAATACCTCTTCTAGGGGAAGGGAGGATCATGAGTGTAATGAACAAGCAAGAATCAACCCCATGTGTAACGAGCTAACACGACAGGAACCATCCCAAAACCTGTCACAATACCAACAACCATTTTCACAAATGGAAGATTGCACATCATTACCTGATTTAGGTGCTGACATTGGGTTGAAGATGGATTGGGAGGAGAGACCAGGTTGTAGTAACCAAACAGGTTCTACCATTACTGTTATGTATGCAGGTTTGAATGTCATTGGTTTAGTTTGAACTGTTCTTGTAAAATGTCAAATATGATTGGTTTAAAAGTGCGAAAACCCTGCACTCTGATTGGCTGGCAACTGTGGCTGCTGGCTATAAGTAGCAGCCGCAGCCCAGCCAAAGTGGGTTCGTTCTGAGCTGTAGTCACTAATAAACAAAGAGCTTGAAGCACTCCGCGTCTGTCTCTTCATGGAAACTTAACACAGGTCCTCAATGGAAGGCAGGTTGGTAGTAATTGTTTTTTCTGCAGTCCTAATTATCCTCTGAAATCTGTGTCTGTCCTGTTGGGTTGCAGAACCAAACCGACAATTATAAAGGTGCAGATGATAGACTCAATAATTCCTCTGTAGAACTGTATCAGCAGCTCCTTGGGCAGTTTGAGCTTTCTGAGTTGGTGCAGAAAGAACATTCTTTGTTGTGCTTTTTTGATGATGTTTTTGATGTTAGGTGTCAAATTTTAGGTCTTGTGATATGATAGAACCTAGAAATTTAAATGTCTCTACTGTTGATACTGTGTTGTCTAATATTGTAAGAGGTGGTAGTATGGGAGGGTTTCTTCTAAAGTCTACCATCATTTCTATGGTTTTGAGTGTGTTCAGTTCCAGATTGTTCCGGTTACACCACGAGGCAAGTTGCACAACCTCCTGTCTGTATGAGGATTCATCGTTGTCTCGAATGAGACCAATCACTGTTGCATCATTTGCAAACTTCAGTATTTTAACAGATGGATTGTTTGAGATGCAGTCATTGGTATATAGGGAGAAGAGAAGTGGAGAAAGCAAACAGCCTTGTGGGGGCCCTGTGCTAATTGTACAGGTATTAGATGTGATTCTGCCTAGCTTCACCTCCTGCTTCATGTCTGTTAGGAAGCTTATGATCCACTTACAAGTGTGTTCAGGTACTGCTAGCTGGTTTAGTTTAGTTAGAAGAATGTCTGGAATGATGGTATTGATTGCAGAACTGAAGTCTACAAAGAGGACCCTTGCTTAGGCATTTGGAGATTCAAGGTGTTGTAGGATGTAATGCAGAGCCATATTAACAGCATCATCTGTCGATCTATTTGCTCAGTATGCAAACTGCATGGGATCTAACAGCGGATCCATGAAGGTTTTCAGGTGGGACAGCACAAGCCTTTCAAAGATTTTCATAACTACAGATGTTAGAGCAACTGGTCTGTAGTCATTCAGTTCCCTGGCTTCTTTAGCATTGGGATGATAGTAGAGTGTTTGAAGCAAGGAGGAACATGGCACATCTCTAGTGATTTATTGAAGATTCGGGTGAAGATGGGGGGCCAATTGGTCAGCACAGACTTTTAAGCAAGAAGATCTTGTCTGGGCCTGGTGCTTTTCCTGGCTTTTGTCTGTGAAATAGATCTTGCACTTCTTTCTCTGTGATCACCAGAGGTTGTGAACCCATTGGGTTGGGGTCACTTGTGGGAGCTTTGGCTGTTGTTGGTGTGTTTGAGATGTGGTCAGTTGTAGAAGATTTAACTGTTGTTGGCGTGTTTGAGATGTGGTCAGTTGTAGAAAATTTAACTATTGTTGGTGTGTTTGAGATGGGGATTGTGCAGATAGGTGGCTGTAATTTCCTTTCAAACCTACAGTAAAACACATTCAGGTCATCTGCTAGTTGTTGATTTCCTTCTGCCTGGGAAGGAGGTTTGCTGTAGCCGATGATGTTTTTAAGAGTTTTCCACATGTTTGCTGGTTCATTTGTTGAGAACTGATTCCTTAACTTTTCAGAGTAGCTTCTTTTTGCTGCTCTGATCTCTCTTGTTAATATGTTTCTGGCCTGATAGGACAGCATTCTGTCACCTTTTCTTTAGGCTTCCTCTTTGGAATGACATAGCTGCTTAAGTTTAGCTGTGAACCAAGGTTTATTGTTACTATATATTTGCAGGTTCCTGGTCGGTACACATAGGTTTTCACAGAAGCTGACATATGATATTACAGTATCTGTGAGCTCATCTAGGTCTGCAGAAGTAACTTCGAAAACATTCCAATCAGTGCAGTCAAGGCAAGCCTGTAGCTTCAGCTTTGCCTCATCAGTCCAAGTTCTCACTGATTTAATTGTTGGTTTCATGGCTTTAAATCTTCGTCTGTAGGCAGGCACAAGGTGAATCATGCAGTGATCAGATTGTCCCACAGCTTCTCGTGGTAAAGACCTATAAACCTATAATATATATTTTAGTGTTGTGTAGCAGTGATCTAAAGTATTTTTGCCTCTGGTAGGATCAGTGATGGTATCCTACCAGTTTGGCCCAGTTCGGATGAACTGGTAGTAAAAAATGTTACAGTTTGGCTGAACCAGTAGTAAAAAACAGCTACCAGTTTGGACGAACCTGTATTTCTTATTTTTTTCCTCCTGAAGATCAGCTGTTCTGATGATCAGCTGTGCTGGGATCCCTCTCGCTGTCTTACTGCTTCTCCCAGGAGGCTTCCTGAGGTCCAGGAGGCAAAAGAAATGGAGCGGGGGGGTGGGCGGGGAAGTGCTGTAAAAAAAAAAGAGGAAGCTATGCTCACCCAGTCACATGGCCATGCCCACCTAGCCATGCCTACAGAACCGGTAGTAAAAACATTTGCATCCCACCCCTGAGTGGGACAATTGACATGCTGGAAATATATTGGGAGCTCTTTCCTTAAATTTGCTTGATTGAAATGTCCTAAAGTGATGGGAAGGGAATCTAGGTGTTTGGCTTCAGCCTGCTGACTTCAGGGCTAAAGTAACAAACCCAATGCTTGTTCTTATACGCCCATTCAAAAGTTGCCTGTGATTCTCTTCAGAAATTCTGTCTATATAAATATTCATACACTTTTTCAAAGGAAATTTCTTAATCTTTATATAGAATAGAACAATACTGGTGAAAGGCTTTTCGTAAATTTGCATTATGTCATTACAGTATTTTCTTCTTGTAAATTTAGTATTATTTTCTTTTCTTTTTGCTTTCACAACTTGTATGCCAATTATTTCCTCAGTTTATTTATAAACTCAGAAGTCTTTGTTTTGCATAATTCATGTTTATTTCCATGTCTCTCAGTGTTAAAACAGAGAGTTGCTTCTGTAGAAATTTCATTTGGTGGGTAATAGTTGTCTCCCTATGAACTTTTTAAAAACTCTTCTTTTTTTAATCTGCTCCAAAATCACTTGTATTTTCTCTTGCCTTTTCTTTTTAAATTCATAGTTATGTCAACCTCATATATCCGGTTATAAAAGATTTGCTCACATTTCAAACCATTCTGATTTCTGAGCCACTCTTAAGATTATTTTTTTTAAATCCTTTTAACTTCTTTTTGCAATTCTCCACTACTATGTCCTTTTGCAATGATATCTCATTCAATTTCCACCTGAGTTTTTTCTTTTAAAATTAAAGCCACTGAGTTATTGTCTGAGAGACTCTCTAGTAACCTCTCCATTTTATGAACATTACTAGTCACAGTCTTAGAGACCAAATCATATTTATTCTAGAAAAAGATCTACATCTTTCAGATAAAGCAGTATCATCTTTTGAATCACTATTTTTACAATTGTTTTGCATGTGAGTTTGTTTTTGTTTTTGTTTTCTTCCTCAGTGCAGCTATTTCAGGTGAAACATGTATCATGGTATGTATTCAATGTAGAGTTAATTAGACTAGAATCAGGGGTGTCAAACCGGCGGCCCGCAAACTGGATGCATCACGCTCAGGCCACACCCACTCCAGCTCCGCACAGGGGAAAAACATTGTGATACGTCACATGATGGCAACGTGATGCCATGAGTTTGACACCTATGGATTAGATGATCACTATTAATAGTGCTTAGTCTTCAACATCACATATATCAAAAGTGGGGAAAGAAATATATTTTATTTTTGTCCAATGAGGGAACCCTCTACATGTCCTCATCAAACCATGTCACCTAGGGGATATAATTTCTCTGTTACAATCAGAGGTGGTATTCAGCAGGTTCTGACCAGTTCTGGAGAACCAGTAGCAGAAATTTTGAGTAGTTCGGAGAACTGGCAAATACCACCTCTGACTGGAGATTTTACAGTATCCTTCCCCTGCCACACCCACCAAGCCACGCCCACAGAACCGTTAGTAAAAAAATTTGAATCCTACCACTGGTTACAATGCTTTCTCACTGAAACCACCTCTCCTCTGAGATCCAGAAGGCTATGAAGACTTGGCCTTTCCCCAGGCCAGAATGTTTGTTCACTCCAATATGTTTATTATATTATATTATTTATTTTTATTTTATTATTTTATTTATTTTGATTTTATTATTTTATTTTATTATTTTATTACATAATGCTCTTTCCTACTCCTATTTTTCCCACAACAACCCTGTGAGGTCAGTTGGACTGAGAGAGAGAGTGACTGGTTCAAAATTATTCAACCAGAACTATGTAAAACTCACAGTCTCCTGGCTTCTAGCCTGATGCTATAACCACTAGGCAAAACTGGGTTTTATAGGTTCAGTTGTAAATTTGCAATAGTGTCTCAGTTGATGTGGTTGGTTTTTTTTTAATGTTGTCTTTTGCTTGTATTTTGAGGTTCTTTTTCATATGTACTTTTTGAAGGTTTGCTTTTAACTGACTACCATATGAATTTTCTAAATAAATAAATGTTTCTAATATCTGATGTATCTGCATTAGATTCTAATTAACAAAGGTTCTTTATATATATATATATAAAGAAATGGCAGCATTTCTGAGATGCATATGTGGCATCTATGCACGCACACACAATCACACATTGTTAAATGTTACTCTACAAAAAATAAATTCTAATGGCAATTATTCTCTCCAAAAGGACCTGGAAGCTGTAGTTTAATGAGAGTGCTCAAAGGGACAGTAGGATCAGATTATACGCTGGCCTTCTTTTTCAACATTAATCACTAAGACAGAATGAGAGCAAATCCTTCCTTTTTAGAGCAAAGTAGCAACAGTGCAGGAAGCAGGGAGGAGACACACTGCCAGCAAGACTAGAGGAGAGAACTTAACGAGAACATCCACAAGACATTTGAATCAGCCCCATGTAAAGGCTGACATGAACGCATGGCATGATCTTCAGATAGAAAATAGGCTATCACAGTTTCTGGGAGTAGTAGATAGGTCACACAGTCCATAGCTACAGGATGAGACACAGGCAACTGAGGTTGGGGGAGGATGTATGGGTGGGAGAGACTTACTCCAGCAATTTGTGAACTTCCCTGCTAGCTTTTCCATTGACATTCTGGGAAAGTTAGCAGGGAAGGACACGGATAGCAATCACATGATTGTATGGCATTACAGCCAGTTATAAGCACCCAGATCATGACCACATGCCTGCAGGGGTGTTGGGACAGCCAGAACTCCAAGCATCAGTTGGAGCCATCATTCATTCAGTGCTGTTGTAACTCTGTATGGTTGCTGAATGAATGGTCATAAGCTAAGGGTTACTTGTGTGTTGCTTTATGTGCTACGCTCTGCCAATATGTCATGGGTAGTCATTAAAGAGTACCAATCAAAGCAGCAGATACTCAGATATTGCTATCCAATGACAATTTGATGACAGTTAGAAATAGGAATATAATCTTATAATTCCTCTGATAGTGAAGCAGTGGGAAGAAAATTCTGCATGATCACTTTAGAAAACTGTCCAAAGTTAAGCAACTAAAGTCAAATATCTTTTCAAATATTTGAAGAATGATATCATTTATCAAGGGTAAACATATCTACTTCTTTAAATCTCTCTTCAAAGGACTTAGTTACTAGTCCACTGATCATCTTTGATGCCTTCTTCTGAACTTCTCTGAATCTGTCATAAGATGCCCCAAAATACTTCAAATAAAATTTCTTGCCCTGAAATATCTAAATACTTCTGGAACACAAAGGCAGTTTGGGGAAGATTAATTGCCTTTAGCTGTCTAGAACCTTAATTAACAAGTACTTATCACTTGCATTTTATTCCACAACAGCTTTCATCTTCTACGGAAGTCTCTTTTTTTCACATGATGTGATGCTACATATCTAAACAATAGAATAGTGAGAGACTTTATTATTTTTACAAAATAGGGGTTGCCCGAAAAAATAGGTTATGTATAAGTTGAGCAAATATGTCTATTAGCTTCTCAAAAAGCACCTTTGGATGTAATCTGTATTCCCAGCGCTAACTCCGGTAACTTCATCCAGATTCTTGAGTAGTTGCTAATTTAACTGAATCTGTCCCACTTGTAGCTAATCTTCCTACTCTTCTTTCTCAGCATTAGAACCTTTTCCAAAGATTTGGATCCAAAGTTGGATAATTTGAGCTTAGTTATTTGTGCCTTGAGTGAGGCATCTGGGTTGATATGATCCATTTGTTTGTTTTCTTAGCTATCTATGGTATTCAGTAAATAAAACAAAGTACAATTAAATTAAAGCCAATATCAAATCTTAAATTTTTGCTTAGTAGTTAACTGGCAAACAGACAGATCTTTCAGTACAGATTCAGTATATTGGTTCCTGTAACTTGAATTAATTAGGAGTTAGGTGCTTTATTTTCACTAACTACAATTATTGAATAATATTAAAGGATGGCCCCAGTAGAGCACATTGCAATAATCAAAGACATGAACCAACAGATGGATAAACTGTGCCAAATCCAGTTTAGCAAAGGTTATCAACCATCTTGAGAAAGCTGCAGCGGGTGCTCTAGGCATAATTGTGTGAAAGCATTTCTCTTCATACCTGCAGTAAAATCCAGAAACAGCAAAAGGTTCTAGGTTCCTAAAAGTAATGCTTTTAGGGAGATTTGTCTATGGAGATTCTCAATCATTCAGATCATGGCTGTCCCAAAGGTGATTTTTCAAGAGGTAACTGGATTTTCTGGTGTTTTTCTTGGAAGACATTTCACTTCTCATCCAAAAAGCTTCTTCAGCTCTGACTGGATGGTGGGGAATGGAATGGGAGATTGTACTTCAGTCCCTGAATCTAGTTTGTCTTTCAACACCAACAGCATTTCTGTATTATCTGGGTTTAATTTCAGCTTATTTGCCGAAATGAAATGGAATGGAATGGAACTGGATGGTTAGAAGCAATAGATTTGAGTGTCATCAGCATATTATGGTAACTACAGTCTAACATTTCAAATGATCCCTCTAGTAGAAGTTGAACAGTGTGGAGGCCAAGATGGAACCAGGTGAGATATCAGGTCAATTTAGTTCTCCAACAGTACTCACTGCATCAAGCTCTGGACCTGGTCCAAGAGAAAAGACCCAGAACAGCACCCCAAAGCCAACTGGTATAACCAGGTGATCTAGAAGATAACCTCTGTTGATCTTATCAAGATCCACAGAGAGGTTCAGAAGAAATAGCAGAGACATATTCCCTATCTATCTGGTAGGTCACCCACTAAGATTTCACTACAGTTTCAGAATTATATTATTTTTGACACCTAATTGAAATGGGTTCAAAAATGAAAATTATTCAAATATGTCTGGAAATAGTAGGCTGTCATCATTCCCACCCCCACCCCCACCCCAAAACTGAATATCTGAGATTGACTATAATTGTATAGATTTATGTCAGTGCCACTAGGTAATCCTAGGTAAACTAGAAAGTTATCTCCACAAAACGTTAGAACTATACTTTACTGAGATAGGGTACAGCAACAGAATCTTTCAAGTCTTTACTTTCTTTATTTACCCATCTTCTTATGTTCCAGTGAATCAGGGAGATGTTTGCCTGAGCCACTGCCAAATATCATCATGATTTCCAGGAATTAAATATTTCCACCCTTGGTAATGGTTTTTGCATATCTCTGTCAAGGTCATCTCCCTTACTCACTACAATCCTTCATATCAATGGAGGATTTAGGCTTAGTAAAAGCAAAACCACTCTTTTAAGGTGGGTGATGGCAATTCATGCAATCATTAAAGAGCCATTGATTACCTTCTATACTGAATATCATCCCATTTAATCAGCCAAGAAAGGATATGGATTGAATACCCAGTTGTAGTTCTCATCTCTATATACATCCTGTCCATATCCCTGAGATTTGTAAGCTGAAAAAACAGATTTACAGTACATGGAGTTGCCATGGTAACATCTATACTGGGGAATATATGTAACTCAGCCCTCAATGTTGGGTTTGGGTGTTCTCTGAGCTTGTTCCCCTTCTTGTGGATGTTTTATCACCAGGCTAGGTAACATCATCAGTGCATCAGAGAGTGGAATTTGCTGGTAGCTTGTCCTATCAACCTTGATTAGGGCATTGTTTCTTCCTGGTTTGCTTAATCAATGGGGTATTCTTATTTATCCAGTGCTGGTTAAAAGAAATGTGATAAGGAAGGTTTTATTTAAGTGTTGCTTGCATAGGTCAGATTTATTTATTGGTTAGATTTTTATCCAGGCTTTATTACTGTATAAGTAATTCAAGTCAGTGAACATACTTAATGCTCCTTCCTCTTCTATTTTCCTTACAACTCTGTGAGGTAGATTGGGCTACGAGACTGTTACTGGCTCAAAGTCTCCCATCTGGCTTTTGTGCCTAAGGTAGGACTAGAACTCACAGTCTCCTGGTTTCTATCCCAGCCCTTTAATGCAAGTATGCTTTCTGCATGGTGCTATCAGCAGCTGTCATTTTGCCCACAATAAAATTGGAAGAACAGCTGTCGTCTCTTTGATTCCCCATCCCTATAGTCTTAAGGACAGTCTTAAGAGAAATCTATCAGAGTATCTTCTGTTATATTTCTGGCAAGTCAAAGGCTGCTGTTCCTTAAACAGTCTGCTCATACTTCACTATACCCTGTCTATGGTGAATTCATTGGGACTTTAATGGCAATTTATTTCAACCTGAAGTGTTTTGTAAGCAGAAGGTACACATTTCTGTTTTTTTAGTTTCTCCATTTAAGATATCCTGGGCAGAATAATTAAGAATCATCTCCACACATTTGATCTTAGCCAAAGGGCCAAAAAAAAATTTTTTTTGCAGCACTAGTCCTTCACCTTGAAATTAGGCAGATTTATACATCATTCTTATATAGAAAAAAAGTATGACTGTGTTTATGGTATGTTTTCTTATAAACATAATCTAGGCATCTTCATGCTTTTGCTTTTAAAGGCAAGTCTTTCTTGTAAGGAAGTGTGCATATACATAGCCATTCCCTAACATGTTATTTGGGGACATTAGATGTTTTGGCCCCAAAATGCAATATGGCCAGTTTGCTTGTTGAGCTGTTAAACTGACTTGTTCAAATAGATGACTCAGTAAATTTTTATGACCATCATATATTTTAGACTTTTTTTATAAAACAAGCATTTCTAGAGTGACACCACTAAAATCTACTCTGTTCAATGGCTCAGTGCTTTTCAGATTATCCTTCTTGAGGTATTTCTGCCAAACTCTTTCTTTCATTTGTCAAGTATATAAGCCTTTGGGTTTTTGTTTTTTTAAAGGATTTCAGTCTAAACAAAACCTGCCCATGTTTTATGGTCTCCCTCCTCCCTCAATTTTCCTTTTTTTTTCTTTTACAGAACTCTGATTTTTTTTTTATAAAAAACAAGATTAAAAGATAAATGGGCAAAAAAAAAAGAACTGAAAAAGAAAAAAGGTTAAGTAAAAAGAAAAATAAATGTGTAAAAAAAGGAAAGAAAAAATAAGAGAAATAAAAAAGAATGACTTCTGACTTTCTTTGGTACAGATACAAATAAACAATACACAATCTCTTACTTTAAGGACTATGTTTGTATAATTCCATATAATTCTAATTGTCAGATCCCAAAATCAACATCTCATTTCTTATAGCTTCTTGCAAAAAATTCAAAAGTTATGTTTTAATATTTGGGCTTGTTGTTGGTTTAATGGTTTTTTAAATATTTATTGTTCTGTGTTTTTAGTTGTGAGCCGCCCCGAGTCTTCGGAGATGGGGCGGCATACAAGTTCAAATATAAATAAATAAATAAAGTATAAATAAGATTGATCAAAGTCTTTCTTTTTAATCAAAGCTCTCAAATTAATCATCTCAATTAAAATCTATCACCTTTACCATCTGTTCTTCCATGTAGATATGTCCTTCCACCTTTGTGGATATAAAAGTCTCACCACTGTTATCATATATGAAAACAAAGTTTCATAAGATCTTTCAATCTATTTGTCCATTAAACCAACAAGAAAAATCTCTGGCTGTAATCATAGATTCACTTTAAAATCTTCAGAATCAAGTGAAAGCTGAAACATAACAATGAGAGCTCAAGGTGGAATAAAACATTTTTTTAAAAAAACTTTCAATAAATTTTAGAATCCCTTGACACTGAATGCCAAGAATATTCTTCTTCCTTAAGTCATTTCTTCTGCTTCACAGCTAATTTAAAACTAGGGGTGGGGGAAATTACTAAAAACCAGGTGGAAAATTCTAACTTTTTGAGTTCTTCACTCCAAATGCTACAATTTCAGGGGTGTCAAACTGGCGGCCCACAGCCTGAATGCATCACACACCACGCCCACCCCAGCTCTGCAAATGGGAAACCATCACAAAACATCATGTGATGGCAACATGACACCACAAGTTTGACACCCATGTTCTAGTTAATCAAAAGGCCGGTGCTGCATAGAGAGCCAGCACAAAGATGGTCTGCTTTAGGAGAGAGCAGAGAAAGCACAAACAAGTTAAAACACCACAATCTGTTTGGAAATGCCCATGGACCCCTTCAGATGGCCTCCACACTGTTCTATGACAAATCAGTACAATCTGCATTTCGTCACCTATATATGAGAACATAGAATGTGGCTGTATACAACTCAGAACATTCAGTTGTCTACTCTAAAAGGAAAATTGGTGAGTCTCCCACAGGTTAGTGAACTGCATCTTCTAGCAAATGTCATCCCTGGTCATGATAGCTGGGGCTGCTGGAAATTGTGGTCCACCTCACCTGACAGAATCACAGTCATCCTCCCATCCTTATCCTATTTCCAACAGTACATTTTCTCACTAATGAAGGTGATCTCAGAGTAACTTCATAAGCAAACTTGAAAAAGTGAGGATTAAAATGTAAACCAGTGATTGCTCAATAGCAGCAAACAGCAACTTAGCTAATTAAATGTCCGCTCAAAGGGAAAGGGAGTGGATGGGTGTGGATGTTTGTGGATGTGCACATGGATTCTTACAGAACATAAGTGCCAGGAACCTTGCCTAGCTGCTAGCTGCAATCCATAATAATTCGGTCATTTACTCTGCAGCAGCTCCAAATGTCTTAAATCTCCCTTCTACCTCTCCAGCCTCCTAGAAGTGCTGAAGACATGGCTGTGTTGTATAGTCAACAGCACACAAGGATTCAGCATGAAAGGAAACCTGAGGTAAATTCATCTCATTAGCTGTGCCTGTGTTTATTGCTTCCTACCCCATCCCAGTCCCTGGAATGCAGAAGGTTGAAAGGGTCCTTTATAAAGCCTTTAACTGGCCTGCCAGGCATCATAAGAAAAGTGCTTTTTAAAATAAGCTAACATTGATATAAAGCCAAGGCAGAGCATATTTCTTCCCCTCAGTGCAAGTCAGAAGAAGAAAGAAGGTGGTGTCCTGTTTGAATTTCAGTTTTCATCACTGGAGGTGGGGAAGTTTCTAGCTCTCATGGCACTGAATAACAAAATGCACGCAAGAGGCAGGAAGGAGAGACAATATGATTCTCCTCTGTAGATGATAGAGGCAGTGCATGATTTGTCCTCTTTTCCTGGAGGGAGGATAATCAGAGCCACTTCTCAAAAATGAAATTGGTGTCCTCACAGGGGTCCTTCTTGTTCTGACATCTATTTGAGTTCTGCAGTTTTTTATAGCCAGAGAGATACCTCCTTCCTTATTCTTTTGATGAGCTTCCTATCTGCACAAGACCTGCTATATTTCATTATTTTCTGATTGAACTTCTGGCCTGGGTGGAATTTAGATCACTTTAGATGCCCTAGTAGGTTATTTCTGTCTGACGATTGCTATACAGTATATCAAGGCCCCTAGAAGCTTGTCGTGCTGTAAATCAGGGTGCATAACTTATGGCCCTCAGCCCAGGGGTGGGATTCTACCAGTTCGCACCTATTTGCTAGAACCAGTTGTTCATTCTAAGCAGTTCAGAGAACCGGTTGTTAGAAGAAATTACTGGCCTAATCCTGTAAGGAAGGCAGGAAGGAAACATTCTGGTGTTGCTTACAGAAACTGCCTCTCAGTTAACCCTTATTACATTCTTGGCAGGACTAGACTTCCTGTCTCAGGAACATCTCTGGAGTTTTTCCCCCCTCCTTTGCTGGTACTTTGCTTGTGTGGAGTGACCATTTAAAGTTACAATGGCACTGAAAAAAGTGACTTATGACCATTTTTCACACTTACAACTGTTGCAGCATCCCCAGAGTCATGCGAGACCAGGCGAGGAGATGCGTGCCTCAATGTGAGTGATATTGAGTTGGCCATGCCCAGCCAATAACATGACCACCAAGCCACGCCCACAAACTAAGCCACGCCCACAGAACCAGGTGTTAAAAAATTTGAATCCCACCCCTGCCTCAGCCTAATTTTAAGAAAGTTTAGCTAAGTTTCAGGTTATTTCAGAAAAATCTCCATGACAAATTAATTCAGACTCTTAGCAGAAAGAGCAGTACAATAGAGCCTATAGCCTGAGGAGTATACCAATAGCACTTAGACTTATATACCGCTTCCCAGTGCTTTCCAGCCTTCTCTAAGTGGTTTACAGAGTCAGCATATTTCCCCCAGCAATCTGGGTCCCCATTTTACCAACCTCGGAAGGATGGAAGGCTGATCATGAAAATTGAACTGCAGAATTAGTTTGCAATACTGTATTTGATGTTTGGGAGAGCTTGCAAAAGAAAGGGAGAGAGAGGAATCAGAAGAGAATAGATTAAATCTTTGGGGTAGAGATCATGTCAGTATTATTAGGCAGTAGAAATGGTAGATGTCATGGGTCTTTGCTCCATTCTTTCTTGGGCCGGTCCCCAAAGGCATGAAAGAGCAAGGAGACATATCTTCTGAGAAATTAGTAGGAAACTTCCACAAATTTGGTCCTCTCCATCATTATTATACAACATGTGGAACTATGAGGAATGAGCCTCCAGAGCTTTGGGATAAGTTATTACTACTTTACTCTGTTTCATCTCCAAACCAGTGTCTGGCGAACCCAATTAACTAAATAAGTAACATGGCAGTAAATGTAGTGATCTGGCCCATCAAGGCCAGGTTAGGTTTCCACTCCATATTAGGAGCCAAGAGGCCAGCTGGATCATCCATGTATTTTCTATACAGTGTGCCAAAATCAGTCTTGCAATGTCTCAGTTTTCTCCCCTTGCAGGAAAAGATTCTATTGATTTTTCCTTATGTTCAGAGTATTTGCCAAATTTCTCTTGGGGGTGCCTTGAGCTTACTTTATTGGCGGAGTCAGCAGAAGATGCTATTATTGATGCTGTTGCTTTTTGTGTTACACAGCTTTCCATCACTCTGAAGACTTTCTGTATGCCCACATTTTACAATAAAAAACAAACAAACACCAACGATAGGAGAAGTTTTATGATATCTTCCCTTAGAATATAATGGAAGCATGAAAAGTGAGGGAGGGTGCAGGCAACTGGAGAGAGGATGGGCCACTGAAAGACCAAACCATAATACACCATCAGATCACTTTCTAGGTCAATATTGTAAGGGCAGGAATACCCATGGAAGTTTTCCCTAGCCAATTTTTTTTTAATTCGCATTTATATGCTGCCCTTCTCCGGAGACTCAGGGCGGCTTACAATCTTTGGAGCACAACCTAATGTGCTCAGCAATAGCCTTCATTCTATTGTATATGCCTGCTTATTACTAGGGCTTTTGCGCCCCCCCCAAAGTGGCATTTTTACAAAGTCAGCTTATTGCCCCCAACAATCTTGCATCCTCAATTTACCTACCCAGGAGGATGGAAAGCTGAGTCAACCTTGAGCCTGGTGGGATTTGAGCCTGCACTGATTGCAGACAGCTGGAGCTAAGTGCTAGGTGTTTAACAGCCTGCACCACCAAGGCTCTTTCTCTTCTGAAGGAAATTTGAAAAAAATTTCTTTCATAAACTTGAATGAGAACAAATAGAAAAAATGTATGATAAATGTTCCATTAAACCAGCTATATCATTTGATGAATGCTACCTTTCTGAAGCATGTGCACCTTGCAAATTCCATTTGTACAAATCGTCCTCAAACTTACAATCACAACTGAGCCCAAAATTTATGTTGCTAAGCAAGACATTCATTAAATGAGCTTTGCCCTATTTTCTTACCACAGTTGTTAAGTGAATCACTGCACTTGTTAAATTAGTAACACGGTTGTTAAGGGAATCTGGCTTCCCCATTCATTTTGCTTGTCGGAAAGTCGCAAAATGTGATCACATAACCCCAGAACACTGAAATTTTCATAAATATGAATTAGTTGCCAAATTTTGATCACATGACTATTGGGATGCTGCGACGGTTGTTGCCAGTGTGAAAAAAATGTCATAAGTCACTTTTTTCAGTGCTGTTGTAATGTCGAATGGTCACTAAATGAGGACTCCCTGTATTCATGGAAATTGGGGACTCCCTGTATTCATTTAAATCAGAAACCCGAGTTTCCTCTCTGTGTGTATATGTGTGCATATCTATGAGTGTATGTATCAAAATAATGCTGAATGTCTCTTATATAAATTATATAAATTATAAATTATAAGCTCCATGTGCCTGCATGTTGAGTGCATCCAAACTCAGGAAAAAGAAAGAAAATAAATCCTCAAACATAACTCCAAAATGTGCCACTGGATAGAATATGACAATATCCTGGCAATGGTTAAAATAGTCTACAAAATCCATGGAAAGAATTTTTTATGCTCTCTGTTATTTTCCCATCATTTTTATGACTGTTCATTTGGGTAACTGCAAAATACAGCCCCCTGCCAACAAAGATGACAGTCTTTGCTGACATCTAGTGGCTACAGAAATTGAGAATGGTTCCAACGTCTCCATTTCATTTACATGGAGAATTCATGTATTGGATTTCAGCTGTCCAGCAACCAGGCTGGCTGGAGTAATTGGAGCTGAGTTCATCACACTGAAAAGGCTTCAGGTTGGTTTATGTTCTTTAAAAGATTTACATTCTCTTCTCTTCTTTCAACAAAGCCTGAATTTAAACACTTGGTAAATGCATCATTTTTTTAACCCACCATGAAAAATTGAAGTGTATGTTCATGTATATATTTGAATATTTTTCTTTGGGTTGTTTGTCATCTTATGTTGTTTTGTTTTTAAAGAAAGATTAACAGCTCTTGAAGAACAAAACAGCTTCTGTAACCGAAAAGTGTATGGATTAACTATCCAGCCTCTATCGGTTGTGCTAACAAAAGTATTCATGAATCCAATCCATCAAAGGTATGCGTCTTTTCCATTTTTAAATCACAAAATTGGTATTTGTTTCATTAGGCTATTTTTCTTAACATACACACATAAGAGCCTCAGTAGCACAATGGTTAGAGTGCAGTACTGCAGACTACCTCTGCTGATAGCTGGCTACCTGCAATTTGGCAGATCGAATCCCACCTGGCTCAAGATTGACTCAGCCTTCCACCCTTCTGAGGTGGGTAAAATGAGGAGCCAGATTGTTGGGGGCAATATGCTGACTCTGTAAAACGCTTAGAGAGGGCTGTAAAGCACTATAAAGCGGTATATAACTCTAAATGCTATTGCTATTTCAGATGCATTTGGAACAGAACTTGTCCCAAAATATTGTTGTGATATGCAGCTGACCTCAACATGTGCGTACAAAAACATACTGTTCCAAATGTGCATTTTTAAAAATTTTAAGTTGAAAAAAAATTGAAAAAAAATATTTTGAATCAGATGTTAGCAGATTCAGTAAATTATATGTTTAACTCATAATTTGCTGTGCTGAATTAAATTTCAGCTACATCTTACTTTGATCATACCACATTCATGTCGAAGGATGAGCACAGACATCTAAAAACAGTTTTAAAATCATTTCCAACAATGCAATTCTTGTAGGGGAATACCAAGTGGGTGTTCCTTGTGATAAAAGAGAGAACAACACTCTTGCTCATGTCCTGCATTTATTTGCTGTTTCTCAATTTCAGCAGTTAAGAAAGAAAAACCCCTGAATTAAGATTATTTGTTCCACTATTGTTCCAGGAATCACAGAGACCTCTGTGACACACTATTTTCAATCTATTTTCTGAAAAGCAGAAGGAAGCACTCTTCAGGTCTTTCTGTAGCTATGGAAAGGTTTGCATTGCTTCTCCAGTTTTCACCGTAATTCTTCTCATAATTTTGACCAAGATAGAGCAAAAAAGACATCAAAAAAGCACTCCAGGGTTTTATAGATCTGGAGAATGAAGGAAGAAGTCCATCAATGTTAAGAGCTAGCATAATTTATAACCTTCCTAAGCAAACCTCTCAGAAGAAAACTTTGGGTGGAGGGGAATAAAACACATAAAATAAATAAAAACCCTATTCTGTGCTTCTGGTACCACCTCAAGAGGACTTTAAATAGAGCATTTTCCAATTGCCCTCCATTTCTTGCTTTATTAGGTTTTCCTGTTCTATGCAACAGACCCTTCTCTAATTGGTATGACGATTTGCCCCAACACAGACTTGTGTACCAAAAAGTATGTTACGGAACACAAGGACTGTGTATGTCTCAAAAGTATATTTGATCCTTGACTCTTCTTGCAAATGTTGTACAGATCCATCACAGTGGAGTGTTTTTAGGAGACCTGAACAAAGCAATGCAGAAGATCTTAGAATGTGTTTAGGACAATTTGGGCAAGATGAAACTGGTTCGACTATTTTAAAGATAAAACTGCACTTTCCTTTACTACCGGTATCTAAGCTGCTTTTTAGCTCTTCCCCAGCTCTTCACCAAGGCAGATTTTTCCAAAATTTAGACTTTTCCAGGAAGAATTTTCCAGGAAGGCTTACAACAGAGGTGGGATGCTACCAGTTTGGCCTTGTTCTGCTGAGCCAGTAGCTCCAAAGGTCAACGGAGACCGAAATGGTTTTCTCAGACGATCTGCTGTTGGGGCCACCCGCCCGGGCTCCCATATGGACCTTTATATCCTGCTTTTGAAGTGCAGCTGCTTTGCGTGGCACAGCAGATTGGTGCACATCAGCTGTTGTAGACACAGGGAGAGTGCAGGATTGTGGGAGGTGAGTAGGAAAGCCTCTGTGTGTACACAAAGTGCACATTTGGTGTATGCGCGCACACAAAGTGTTTGCGTGTGCGCAAAGCGTGCCCACCCAGCCATGGCCACAGAACTGGTGGAAACCACTTTGAAATCCACCACTGGCTTACAACTTTTTCTCCATTAAGGAAGGAACAAACTTGGCATGAAGAACTCCTATTCCTTTGTCCAAGATTCCATACTCCAAAAAGGAAAGCTAGAAAGTAAATATAAATTATTTCTGTCTTGGTGTTTGACAGAAACCTGAGGTTGGACATCTTTGAAAAGAAAATCCAGCCCAACTAAGCGATATCATTTTAAGTCATTTTTTTGAGCCAAACTGACTTCAACATGCATATGTAACACAGATACATAATATATGTATGTATGCATGCATATGTGGTCCTCTTGTGCATGTACTCGTTTCAGATGATACAAAAACTCCAGCAACTATTTCAGATAATACAAAAACTCCATTTCTTGAGGCAGTCACCCTTCACCATATGCCTGGGCATCTCTTAGCTTTAGAAAGCCACAGAAATCTTGAGAGAGATTCCTTGATATGCCTGACAATTCGCAAAAATTAAGTTGGATCAAAAATGGCCTGCAGGCAGTTGCTCATCAGACTGAACCTAAGAGGAACTTTTGGTTCAAGTTTATATTCACAACAAATTAAACCACAGAACTGGCTAACTTTCAAATTGATTAATCCTATAATCCTAGGAATACAAAGGGCTTATCTGTTCTGCCTGGCTGCTCTGTCACCACATTGGTCAGCAATTACTTTGGGAAGACAGGAACAGATGATGCCACCTTACACTCCCTCTCTCCCATGTTGTGAATGTTACCCATGGGAGTGTTTTGGTGCTGTGGCTTTAAAACTCTTTTCCCTTTTATGTCACCTTGAGTGCTCTTGTCTGTTTGGACTGGTGGTCTTTACTACATGATAGGTTAACCACTGAAGGGGGAAGGGGGGAAAAGAAAAAAGTAATTAAAATATACAGTATAGGTTTCTTTAGGGTTTCATGCCAGCAGCCTTTGATTTGCAGTGCAAATATTAGAACTGCTGTACTATTACAGCAGTCTTAGCAAACGTAAGTCTAGAAGACATTAGAGAACAAGGACCAATTGATTGTTGTGCATATCTCAATGCTTTTAACTCTGAATACCGAAATTCAGTTTAATTGTGTGTGTCTCTTTGTGTATGACTGTGTATACCTAGGAGTAGTGGTGGCAGCCTGGACAAGTCCCCTCACTTTTCTTGACAATATTTTTCCCTTCCTTTCTTCCTAGGGCTGAGAGAAAACCTGGCTCAAAATGCCCCAGAAGATTTTACCTCCAAAGTGGAAGTACACCTCACAGTCTCACAGTTTCTTGCCTGATGCCTTAACAGCTACACCAAACTGGTTTTGTAAGTGTACACGTATGAAAGAATGTATGTCCAGGATTATTTATCCACAGGATGAAAAAATAATTCATTGTTTGGAATTGTTTCCTTAGAACAGAATACTGGCAGAACACAGAGGTACAATGTGGTAGCAGCAGTGCCAGACTAACTATCTCCAAAAGCGTTTCAGTCCTGACAGGATTTTCAGTAAATAGGCTGAAATTCATGCCAACATGAAAGATGACTGCAGCAGCATAAGACTGAAGATATACGTTTAGTTACAAAAACATTTGCTGACTCTGTAATATGTTTAGGATTGTACATTGCATATTCTGTACTTTATAACCTGATCCTAAAACAAAAACCAAATCTCCACAGAATTGAACTTACGTGTACCTGAATCAGAGGATGATGTTAACAAGGCCTTATCTTGGAATAACATCAATTATTGCTACTTTTCTCCTTGTGATGCCATGGTGCTATATTATTAGGGACTTATAGATGGAAAATAAGGAGCTGTAAGCTGTAAGTCCCTACTGCCACTAGTTATATTCTACCAGGACATCTGAAAGAACATAGAATTGGAAGCACAGGAATCCAAATTTTCCCAACAGAAGGCTATATCCAAGCACAGGAATGCTAATTTGTGGTTAGTCATTGGTTCTACTCTAAAGACTGCTCTTTCTGTCCGTAGGACCTCTCCTGTTATTCAGTTGACCTCTACCTTTTTGGAGCTTTAGACTACACTGACATGCATAGTTCTTTGCATTATTTATCTATGTGATCACACAATAACTTTCCAAGAATGCTTTCTCCCCACTTGAATAGAGTGATGAGATTAGCTATTTCCATACCTGATGGTTAGAACTTTCAAAAACGTTTACTGAACTCTTGAAGTGAAAGGAAAGCTTTTGAGGAATTCTATTGCATTATTCCATAAGTGAGATGATAACACTCAGAATGTGTGAATGCACATAAGCAGGTGCATAAAATTGACATAGTTTATGGCATTAAAAATTATGTGAAATCATTTTCCCCAAGTAACTCCAACCATTTACATTACAGCCCTGATAAAATGCATCTATTATTCTGTTTATGAATACTGTTTGCCCAGCATGTCTTTCAACTGACTTTTGATTCTGATTTTTGTCCTTACTGTAGTTTATCTTATATCTTATATGATGCATATCTTATGCTACCTTACTGTAGTTTATTTTATATGATGCATCAGACAGTGGTTAAAACTGAAAGGAACTTCACCACCTGCTTTTTTGTTCATATTTTCTTCTTATGCTTCAGTCAGTTTCCAATAAGCAAAGACACTTGCATCCACAGATGGCTTTGGTAAAGGGAGAAAAAAAAATATTTGTCAATTTTTGCCTTTCTGCATTAAATGAAAAAAAAATCCCCTTTATACACGCTTCCCAGGCACGTTTTGTTCAACTAAATAAAATTAGTAGTTATGTTGAATTACGTAACAGTGATGTACAAAACAAATTTTCTAGCCTGTTAAATAAAATTATAGGAATAGCTCTGCAAAGAAGACACATTAAAATTAAAAAAAGGAGAGAACAGTTGGGCAAGAATACTAAAAATGCCAGAAAATGCAGGTAATAAACATATTCATCTCTCTCATTGCTGGAGAATTGCTATGTTATAAACTGCACATATCTTTCCACCCTTAGTGTTAAATACTTTTTGATTAAATGGGCTATTTGGGAGTTGCAAACTATGTTTTATTTTTACATTCTTGAATTTTCATCTTCTGCAGTTTTCTGAGTGTGGTTTTTAATTTGGTTGGTCCCTTGTCTCCAGTCAATAGCATTTTAAAAACTGTTGTTTAAATGTATTTAATGTATAAGATTAAGATTGGGAAGTTGGGCTTGGCCTTGGTGGCTCAGGCTGTTAAATGCCTGCTCTTAAGATCCAGCTGCCTACAACTGCTGTAGGCTCGAATCCCACCAGGCTCAAGGTTGACTCAGCCTTCCATCCTCTCGGGGTAGGTAAATTGAGGACCCAAGATTGTTGGGGGCAATTAGCTGACCTTGTAAAAATGCCGCTTAGTAATAAGCAGGCATATACAATGGAATGAAGGCTATTGCTGAGCACACTGGGTTGTATCCCAAAAATTGTAAGCCGCCCTGAGTCTCCGGAGAAGGGCGGCATATAAATGTAATTAAAAATAAAAAAAAATAAAGTTTTATGGGCATTATGTCTGCAAGTGTACAGGTAATCCTCATGTTTCAATCACAACTGAGCCCCAAAATTTATGTTGCTAAGTGAAACATTTGCTAAGTGAGTTTTGTCCCATATTACGACTTTTCTTGCCACAGTTATTAAGTGAATCATTGCATTTGTTAAGTTAATAACATGTTTGTTAAGTGACTCTAGCTTCTCCGTTGACTTGGCTGGTCAGAAGGTCGAAAAAGGAGATCACATGACACTGCGACCGTCTTAAATATGAACCAGTTGCCAAGCATCTAAATTTGATCATGTGACCATGGGGATGCTGCAATGGTCATAACGTCATTTTTCAGTGCCGTTATAACTTTGAATAGTCATTAAATGAACTTTTGTAAGTCAAGGACTACCTGTAGTGGTTTCTTTGAAAACCCAACTGACGGTGTGGTCTTTTGCTTTTGTAAAAATTGTTTTTCCTAATTTATTTTTATTTATTTTATTTTATTGGACTTATATGCCACCCCATCTCCAAAGACTCGGGGCGGCTCACAGTTAAAACATACAATACAATAATTATTTAAAAAAAGAATTAAACAATTTTAAAGCCCAATAAAACCAAATTAAAATACTTAAAATTATCCCCTGGCCCTGGTGAGGTAATCACAGCCCGATTTGGTCGAACAACCAGGTCTTTAAATCGCGGCGGAAGGTGCAGAGGTCAGGGGCCAGACGGAGGTCCAGAGGCAGTTAGTTCCATAAGTCGGGGACCGCTACAGAATAGGCTCGTCACCGGGTGACCGCCAGCCGACACTGACTTGCCGACGGGACCCTGAGGAGTCCTTGCCTATGTGCCCGCAGGGGGCGGGTGGCACTCGATATCGGCAGGAGCCACTCCCTTAAATATTGTGGACCCATGTCGTGTAGGACTTTGAATGTTAAAGTCAGAACCTTGAATCTCACCCGGAGTGCAACCGGCAACCAATGCAGGCAGCGCAGGAGGGGGGTAATATGGGAGAATCGGGTAACTCCCATCACCACCGCGCGCGCATTCTGCACCAGCTGCAACCTCCGGATGGTATGCAAGGGCAGTCCTAAATAGAGAGTGTTGCAGTAGTCGAGTCGCGAGGTGACAAGGGCATGAGTGACTGTATGCAGGGCATCCCAGTCCAGAAACGGGCGAAGCTGGCGAACCAGCCGGACCTGGGCAAAGGCCCCCCTGGCGACGGCCCCCACCTGATCCTTCAATTGGAGCCGCGCATCCAATGTTCTGAGGGTCATCTCCATTAAAGGCACTTATAGGTTTATGGTTAGTATTTGCACATGCCGGTTTAAAATAAATTAAATTTGCCCCCAGAGCATTTGCATTGCAAAGTACATGAACAGCCTTTTACTGGGAAGGCATCACGGTATTTGACTAAAAACTGCTGGGGAAATATTCATAATGCTGAATTCTTAACAGGCAAGCCTTGAATAAATATCAGAAAAGGCTGGAGGCTCTTTCTGGGTTTTATTGTTATTTGGACATCTCCACTGATACAGAAATAATCTTCTTCAGTTCACTATATGTTATGAATTACAGATACTATCTTTAGCCTTCAACGGGGTCTTGATCTACAATTCTAGGAGCTGTTCCCCACCCTTTCTTTTCTCCTTTGAATTTCATAATGGAAATTTGTGGAGGCCCAAGGCAATCATTTTACATGTTCTTTGTATTAGCTTGTCCTTTCTGATTACACCAGGGGGAGAGAGAAAAAATCAATGATGCTCTACTTGGAAATTGCACCATTCTGTGAAGATGGAAGCAAAGAGAACAGCTTGTTTTCCTTACAGGTTTCCCTTTTCTTATTATCTAGGATGATTAAGGTTTTCTGATCCTTTTCTTAAAAGCTCTTTTCTTAACTTTGCTGAAAAATCAAAGGGCAAGCGATCCAATTTTATCACTGCAGTGCTCAAATATCCCCCCTTTGGAAATTACAGGGAAGCTTTTATGAGTGAGGAAAAGCTGCAACACCTAGCACGATAAATCTGTTCTGGGGAATATACACTACCTCATCCTACACTATTTGAATAGGTAGTGCAGCTATGGAAAGGGGAAATGATTAAAGAGCTTCAATTGTGGGTTAAGGCACAAGGCTACAAAACAGGAGATTGTGAGTACTAGTCTCTCCTTAGCCATGAAAACCAGCTAGGTGACCTTGGGCCAATCAGTCTCTCTCAGCCCCACCCATCTCACTGGGTTGCTGTTGTGGAGAAAACATGAGGAGCAAGGTGTGTTGGTTACATTTGCCTCTTTGAGTTATTAGTAAAAATAAAATAAATTATTTTTAGGTTACCTTGATTAAATCAGAAGTTTATTGATTTCGTATACAGGGGAGAGGACAACTGCAATTGGAGGATGGCCTATTTCAGACCTCCGGAAAGAGCCTTCTCCCCCATTTCTGCAGCTGGCCACTTGAGGGGAGAAAATATTAGAAAAAGATGCAAGGATATGGGTGGTAAGAGAGAGATGGAGGGAGAAAGGGAAAGAGAGGGAGGGAGGGAGGGTGAGAAGAGGAGGAGGAGACATTTATCCTCCCACTTTTGTCTTGATCTCTTCTATCGCAGACTTATCCCCCAGTAGATTGCTCTCAAGCCATAAATACTTATGCCCACCCATTTTAAAGGAAGTCTTCGATGTAACTCCTCCTCGTTGACTCAAAATAAGCAATCTTTTTCTGTTTTGTGGTTGTCCTTTTTTCTTTACCTTCTTTTTCTTTGCATTTAGATAAAAAAATAAAATGGAAATATGAAACAAATGTTCATCAGTAAAGAAGAAATGAAAGACTGTCTCCGTACAATGCTCCAGAAGTTAGCTCATTAAGGATCAAAGCTGTTTTTCTTAAGTGTTATTCCTTGAGATCCTTGAGGCATGTTGTTGATCTAAATATGCCTCTCACACAAACTGATACAGAAGTTTCCAGGCATCTGGCTCTTAGGATTACCAGAATAATAATACGTACTATTGCACTTTTTCCTCTTTAATAAATCTTTCTCAGTCCTCCATTCATTTTGTGGAGGGAAACAGAGAAGAAATATCGGTAGTTCTCAACTTATGAACCCAATTGAGCCTCAAATTTCTGTTGCTAAGGGAGATAGTTGTTAAGTGAGTTTTGCCCTATTTTACAACCTTTCTTGCCACAGTTAAGTGACTCACTGCAGTTGCTAAGTTAATTAAGTGACTTCCTCGTTGATTTTGCTTGTCGGAAGGTGATCACACAACCTCAGGACACTGCAACCACCATAAATATGAGTCAGTTACCAAGCATCTAAATTTTGATCACTTGACCATGGAGATGCTGCAATGGTTATAAGCATGAAAAATTGTCATGTCACTTTTTTCAGTGCTGTTGAAACTTTAACTAGTCACTAAACGAACTGTTATATGTCAAGGACTAACTGCACAGTAATGGGAAAGCAAGGAAGGTTACAAATGGAAAGTTGTTTGGATCTCCTATAACATTTGTCAGTACAATAGGATAATTGCATGTGGTAGTGTTTCATCTTGCATCATCCAAATTTAAGTCTTGCCTGGAAAGAAAATAGTTTGTACAAATGAATATATTTTAAACCTTCATAGTTTAACATTTAAGGTAGTAAAATGACACCTAGGTGAAGTACTTTGAAGATGTAAAGCACTAACATAAGAATATAAAAAGTGGGTTTCTATTTTTCATTGACTATGCATTTCTTTCCATGTCAGGATAGTTACAAAGAATAAAGAAAGAACACCTAATTTAGTGTCCCAAAGTTATATCCAGATGCTGTATTATTGCTGCCCATTATAGGTAGATAAAGCAGATAGAGCCCTGGGGTATTAATTTTTGTTGCTGAAATTACACAGCAGCCACTGCAGAGTTACAGCTAAATAATAAACAGAATAGTTAAAATAATTAGCAGAGATAAAGATGCATTGGTATGTCATCAGCTAAAACACTTTATGTGACAGTCCATCTGGAAGATGTAATTACTGTTAAATTTGTTACTGTAGTACTCAGTTTTTGGCAAGCACATATTTTATACATTCTGGCTTTGTCAAGGGGATTATTTGACATGTTAATGTCAGGCTTTTACCTAACTATCCCAAGACTGATGTTGTTTACTGACCACAAAAATCCATGCCTGAAATCTGGCAATTCCAAAAATAGCTCCATTTGACTCAAGCTAATCTATATGTGAGATTTGAAATCTAGAGGCTCTGTATTTTCAGCTAATTATTATGGGACATCTACAATCAGCTGGGACTTCTTTTTTAATATAATTGGCAGGCCTGTTGAACCAAGACTGGTGGGATGAACTTTGCCTGGAAAAATAAAAGTAAGTTCTAGTCTGTTGTAAGATTAGTCCCTCAAATATTTTTATGATATGTTCTAACAATTGGGACACGGGAAAAAAGAATCCTAAGAATAAATCTCTCAGAACTCTGCTTTGTAATATTTATTAGAAGGAGAGTTAAGGTTACAACATAAGCATTATAGTGAGAACTGATTTTTAAATTAAGTACCAATATGTAGAAATGTTATGGTCGAAAACTCTTGTCATTTTCTTGACTTTTTATAATAGGCAGAGCTTGAAAGCCTGCTGCTTTGGCTGGACTACTTGCATACTTTATTATTTTGGTGACTTGTGCTAGATGAGAACCAACTTTCACATTTCTTTTAAGGAACTAGTTCTTGTAACTTTGTTTTTAACAGAACTGATAATAATCACAAAGTTGCCTTTCAGGTGGGGTAAATAAACTTGCCTGATTTCATATAACTACTACAAGATCATTGTTGTGTATAGGGGAACTCTTTACACATGTTTTATTCCAATTTTTAAAAAAGAAAACCTCTGTTGTATTGTTTTGGGAGCAATTTTGACACCAATAGAAGAGGTTTGAAAAGTTGTCTCTTGGTACAAGAAAACAACATAAGTTTTTTTCTTACAACATAAGAAAAAAACCCTCCCAGTCAAATTATAAAATAATAGTGGCATTTTTGAGCTATACAATCTCAACAGCAATACCAAGAGAAGAAGAGTGAAAAGAGTCTTCCTCCTACCTCTGCTTGTGGTAGGCTGGTTGAACTAAAAAAGGAAGGGTACTGAAATATAAATATACCAAACTTTGTTGAGACACTCTGTCCAGATGAATAGCAATAACTCCACAGTGCTTCGCAGCTCTCCATGAGTAATTTAAAAATTACGCATATTGCCCCCAACAATCTGGCTCCTCATTTTATTTACCTCAGAAGGATGAAAGTGTCAACTCTGAAGATGACATGTACAGCCATATTTTATATTAGCCTTAATACTTCTTTTTCTATTAGCTTTTAGATATATGGTAACTGAATTTACTGATACTTCAGGTTCACCACTGTTACTTGGGGCTTGACAGAAAGGCTAAGTCAACCTTGAGCCAGTCAGGATCAAACTGCTAGCAGGTGGCAGTATTAGCCTGCAATACTGCATTTTAACCACTGTGCCACCACCATGAATGGTGTCATTGTGGATTTTAGTTTTTATTGCAATGTATCCTCAGCATTATTGGATCTCCCCACCACCACTTCTGCATTCTGAACAGTAAACCTCTAAAAGAGCTTATCTCTATAAGCTATATGTTAGTCAAACATTTTTCAACATAAAATCTTTAACAGCATAACCATTTTTCATAAATGTAGAAAAAAGGTCAGCATTTATGCCCTCAAATTAAAAATCAATAGTATATTTTAAAATATAAACTGATCTTTCAAGTATGCTTTTTTTTAAAGGTGAAACAACTATTTAGGGTAAATAATTACTCTAAATAAGGAAACAAAATTCAAAACCCATTACTAATCATGAACATATATAATTCCCTAATTAGAAACCATAAACCTTCTTACATTACTGTTAACTCACATTAACAATTTATTATAAATGCTATAATAAACACAGTAGTTTTAAGGTGCCGTAAGACCCTGTAGCAGATTTATAACTAATATAAATCCTAACAGTTTGGGGTTCTTACATGTTCATTAACAACTTGCATTCCAGAAGAAATCATTTAATCATCCTAAATTAAAGCCTGTTTTGGAAACTATTCAATAGATAATCTGTCTTTGTATAAAGACATAATTCACTCCTGAGCCCTGATTAAATCCCATGCAACGAAATAATATTATGAACAAAAGGTCAGGACAGTGCAAGAAATAGATATTCCATGGAAGCAAAAGTTGGACTTTGAAGAAACAGGATGGGAAAGAATATTGATGCTTTTGAAATTTGGTATTGGAGAAGATTCCTGAGAATACCATGGACAGCCAAGAAAACAAAAATGGATCATCAAACACATCAATCCAAAGTTCTCGCTCAAGGCAGAACGACCAGAGTGAAATTATCATACTAGGGACACATTAGGAGAAGACCTACCTTTCTGGAAAAGGTTTGAATGCTGGGAAAGGTGGAAGGAAAGAGAAGGTGAGGACAACCAGCAGCAAGATAGATGAAGTGACTGCACTGTTGGAAGACACGAAGGACTAGCTTAGGGGCAGATTGTTTTGGAGAAAATCTATGTGGTCACAAATAGTCAACACCAAATTAATAGCCCATAACCATTGAATCAATCAATCAAATCCATGAGTTACCAAAATATAATAACACAATTACATAATAAATAAGCGATATATTCTTAAATATACAGATATTGTAACTAATCAGAAATTTTCCAAAGAAATCATAACATAGGAGTGAAATTAATTTTTCATTTTCCATTATTTGTAAGTCTCTTGCCTTCTCAACTTCGCTTTTGATTGTGATACATGTCCAACAACTTAATAAAGAAACTAAATGTTCATGTTGTTTTCAAGTCCATACAATGATTTACAGCTGAAGTTTTCAATCTTCTATTTTTATGCTTGTTCTTATGTAACCATGTTCATTATTTATACATAACTGCAGTTACAATTCCTGTGTAATATTTCCATAGTTACCAAGCCACTATGCAACATAGACTGGATCCTAACTAAACTATCACTCAGAATATATTTTCTTTTATCAACAGCAGTTATCAGAATAATTGTACATATTACAGCAATTACAGTGAAAGCTGATCCCTTAAAAAAAAACCTCATTAAATTAGCTCTTACTGGATAATGGAATAGTATACATGCCCTGATCACCCCAATCATTTTCAGTTACAAGGGCCACAGAGATAATTTTTTTTATTATTTTTTAAGGGATGCTGACCCCACACTCACATATCAGGGGGCCAAATGTCTTCACCAAGTTATACAACAACACAAAGCTTCTACCGGTAATTATTTTTTTCCCTTCCCGGATAACAAAGAGTTGTGTTAAACGACCCCTCTTTTTTACTGAACTCTTTTATTGTAAAGGCTGACCAAAGACCATAATAGAGATATTTGATTTGATTTCCTAATCATGATTTTTCTTTTCATTTCTCAGTACTTCAACAAACCACCATCTTGTTCCTATCAAAATAAAAACCCTATGAAAGAATGTGTGGCTTTCATAACTGATTTCTTCACATCTTTATTTTCCAAAGCACCTGAAAGCAGGACAAGAAGCAAACTAACCAAGGAGAAAACCTCCACCTGGAACTAAGGAGAACTTTCCTGATAGTTCGAACAATTAATCAGTGGAATAACTTGCCTCCAGAAGTTGTAGGTGCTCCATCACTGGAGGTTTTTTTTAGAAGAGATTGGACAACCATTTGTCTGAAATAGTATAGGGTTCTCTGCTTGATCAGGGGGTTGGGCTAGAAGATCTCCAAAGTCCCTTCAAACTCTTCTATTTTGTTTTGTTAAGTTCAGCTGCAGGGAATCCACAGGTATCAAAGCATCCAATTGTGCCTCCACAGCTTCCGTAAATTCAAGAATTAATACTTTTCTGAAACTTTAAAAATCTCCTGAGATCGATGATTTCATAACTGATCTGATAAATGTTTCATTGTATTATTACTATTCTTAGGATTTCATGGGGCGTGGACCTGTATGGGAACTTTGGGCTTGCTTCATTTGCCATTCAGGGGAAACTGGCCAAAGGAAATTATCACATAATTATTTGAAACTGCATAGCAAAATGAAGTGACTTCACTCTGGAAACTATTGCACTAGAAACATTCCTGCAATAGCTAGAAATGACTGTAGTAGGACGGTTGCAAAGTTGCAAGTGCTTTAAAACTATGAACTTTCCGCCCACTCCATGCCCCATTTTAGAGGATGGCTTGTGATGCAAATGGGTTGTGGCAGAAAACCATCTAGTTAGAACAAGATCTGACTGCCTGATGAAAGAATGAGGACGGAAATATCAACAAATTAGTGAACATGTGGCAAGAATTAGCTTTCAGTTTCACATACAATTGTAACCACAACCATATAATAGTTTAAATGTCAGTAGGGACATCTCCAAAATGCCAAGCTGGGAGAGGCACAACAATGTCTGCCTTATGCCCCCTGGAAAAAAAGAAGAAGAAAAATAATGCAAGTTTATGCTCAATCTATCCTCTGCGAATTTCATACCAATGTTTAACTTTACCCCCCCCCCCAAATGAGGTAATGGGAAAAGAAGGCAAAGAAAAGGGAGAGGGGGTGAATAATACAATATAATTAGTTTGTTTTCAAACTACTTTTTTTCTTTGCTTCCAGGTAACAAGGCTGTGGTGAACTGTAAAAATTTATTTACTTAGATATTTTTATTCCTCCTTTATTAGTTTTATAACTAACTCAAGGTGGCAAACACCCATAATGTATAGCCAAAACAATATTCTTTTGACTCCCTAATTTCCCCACCAAAACAACCCTGTGAGGTGGGCTGGATTGGGAAAGAGTGATGGCCCAAGGTCAACCACTTGGCTTTGGGCTTAAGGTGCAACTAGAACTCACAGTCTCCCTGTTACCAGTCTGGTCACTTAGCCTCCATCTGGCTCTCAACTGGCTAGAAATAACATACACAACATTGCAAGCTGTCTTCAGGCACAGAAAAATGTAAGCAGATAGGCAAGAAAAGTAATGAGTGCTAAATTTTAAATGGAATCCTGCAGCTACCTTCCGAACAGGGCCCAAAATGCATTGCATATATGTGTGGTTATATTTATTCAATAGTACAGGGGTGTCAAACTCTATTTCATTGAGGGCCACATCAGGGTTGTGTTTGACCTTGGAGGGCTGGGGGAGTGGGGGCATGGCCCTAGTGGGCATAGCTAGAGGCATGGCCATGATGGGCATAACATGGGATTCATGTCAGGGGCACCTGTGGTGGTCATGTGCTAAGGCAGGACTTCCCCGAGACCCCCCCTCACTCTCATTATAATCTCCTTCCTTCCTTCCTTCCTTCCTTCCTTCCTTCCTTCCTTCCTTCCTTCCTTTTTCCTTCCCTCTTCATTCTTTCTTCCCCTTTTCTTCTTTTTCCTTCCTTGCTCTCTTCCCATCTTTCCTTCTTTTTGTCTTTCCTCTTTCCCTTTCTGCTTTCCTGTCCCTTCTTGCATGTTCAAATGGAAAAGGGGAAACATTTCTCCTTTTGTTTTGTTTTTAGTTTGTTTTGATAGGCCCCTGCTAGAAAAAAAATGGAGCTGGGGGGCACATGAGCCCCTCTGCGCCCCATTTTCAGCCTCAATGGCCTCCTGCAGCCCTCTGCCAGTGAAAATGGAGCCACAGAACCGGTAGTAAAAAAAATTTGAATCCCACCATTGCTTGAAAGAATGGAAGGATAAGTCAGCCTTAAGCCTGATGAAGTTTGAACTCCTGGCAATGGAAATGCAGTTAGCCTGCAATATTGCATTCTAACCACTACGCCACCAGGGCTCTTCCCTGAAACCCTATGATCTGTTAAAGTAGGGGTCTTCAAACTTGACAGCTTTAAGACTTGTGGACTTCAACTCCCAGAATTCCTCCTCCAGACATGTTAGGAATTCTGGGAGCTGAAGTTCACAAGTCTTAAACTTGCCAAGTTTGAAGGCCTTTCTGGTAGTGTAAAGACTTGCATGTTTTTCTCTCAACCATTTTATCAGCCACATATTATTGTGTTGCACAACCACCTGAGGACAGTCTAGTTAGAGAAGAAGGGATACATCAGTGTCTCGGAGGCTCGTTTCCATCCCCTTGAATGGAAGGGGATTGGTTACTGCATCTCCACATTACAGGTAGTCCTCAACTTACAACTGCGAGACAATTGTTATGTGAGTTTTGCTCCATTTCATGACCTTACCACAGCTGTCACAAAAGGTGATCCCATGACCTCTAGACACTATAACTGCCATAAATGCAGAAAAAATAACTTTCTTAAACAACTTGGTTATAAGCTAGGTAAACTATTTCAAACTTGTATATTAAGCTTGGATGCTAATACAATTGCACATTAATAAACCTACCTGGAACAGTAAATTATTGATCTATTTGACTGTCATAAACTATTTTAAACCCCTTCTGATATTTGCCTGAATGCATAGGAACTTGAAATTGACTAGAGAATGAAGAAGTAGTGCAAACCACTAAAGCACTAGGAGGAACTCTGTTGGGCTCAGCTGGAATTTTAAATCCCCAGCAGATCTAAACACATTCCTAGTGTTAACCTACTAAGAGGGAAAGCAATTTGTTGAAAATTATATGCTAACTACTTGGAGGAGTATGCAAGGTTTAGGCCACTAGCTCTCATTAAGTAGTTAATGAGATGGTTGGTGAACCACTTACCCTTTTGAATAGTTCATGATTCTTGGCTTCTAATATGAGTATTTCTTGCAAAGCAAGTATGTAATTGGACAGTATTAATATATAATGAAGAACTTTAGGGAGAGACCATTCATACTGCATGGGAAATTACTGAGATAGATCCTTGGAAAATAGAGTGGTATTTTTTTTAATAAGAACAGCAACATTTATATTGCTGCAAAGATAATGGAAAGTCCCTCTGTGAGCAAAATGGACAATTGCAAAATATGATAGATAAATAGAAGAACAGAACAGAACAGAACAGAATAGAGTTCTTTATTGGCCAAGTGTGGTTGGACACACAAGGAATTTGTCTTGGTGAGACTGAGAGTAGTTGCAGTATTAAATAAAATAAACCCAACCTTTCCAGTATATTTCCCTGTGAAATATGATTGGTTTGGTGCTCAGGGAAAAAAAATAGCCCAGGGGTCAGGGTCAATTAGACAGGCAAAATGAGGAGAATCAACATGGGAGTGGTAATCAGGATTTGGGAGGAGAGTCTCTGGATTTTTAAAGCATTAGGATAATTTAGGCACAAAAAAGTCTATTAAAAAATACAGTTTACATGGGGTCAAGACTACTAGTAATTCCAATCACACTACACTTGGTTTGGTTTACTTAGTGTAGTGAACTACAGAATAATACAATAGCAGAATTGGAAGGGACAATGGAGTTCTTCTAGTCCAAGCCCCTGCTAAAGCCGGAGACCCTATACCAGTGATGGCTAACCTTTTCGGCACTGAGTGCCCGAAGCGTGTACATGTATCCCCAAAGACTAGCTGGCCAGCAGGAGGCGTGTATGAATGTGCAGTGGAGCTGAGCTAGAGTGATGGCTCACATACCCAGAGAAAGGGCTCTATGTGCCCCCTCTGGCACGCGTGCCATAGATTTGCCATCATGGCCCTATACCATTTCAGGCAAATGGTTGTCCAATCTCTTCTGAAAAGCCTCCAGTGATAGAGCACCCACATGGATCACTAAACCATAGTTTATGGCTTAATGTTATCTATGGATTTAGCTACTGTGGCTTATTCCACAAACTAACACAATGTAAAAACTCAGATAAGATCAGAAGGGTTGCAGAAAATAGTTTAAATAGGCCACTGATGGAAAACCAAGTCCCTGGTTCTAGATGTCAGCTCTAGAGGATAATAGTGAAAAATATTATAACTGGTTATTCCTAAGTCACCAAAATGGAGTGGGGGGAGGGAACCTAATGTAGTGTTGGATTATTGAATATTTTACACCTGGTAAAATACATAAACCACAAATAACTCCTTTTTTACTTTTTTCTCAGTGGTAAGAGAACTATCAAAGTTAGAGGCTGGATTCGACAAAAAGATTAGTTAGATATATCTTCTTCTCAAAGTTCCTATAATTAATCAACCACAATAAAATACTCTTATTTATTAGAAGGTGGATGAGGCTTTCTACTTGGGCAATTTTCATATATGGAGAAGTGAAAGCACAGTTCACACCCCTTCCCTTACAGAAACTTGTTTTTCAGCAGCTCTTTAGAGCACCAAAATATCAAAATACAAAACTATAAATTCTGTTAGATATTTGATTAATATTTCCACTAGTCTTTGGGATAAAAATTAAAAGTAAAAATTTGGGAGTTGTTTTGCTGTATCTGGAATGTCAGCATAAGGTATGATGACACAGAGCATGATCCATAAATCTATGAATCGCTTATTAATGAAGTAGAAGTGTCAAATTCTGACATAATAGCATTTCAGAGACATCAATATTGGACTTGCCATCAATCTATGTTGTTACAGTACACATATAAAACAGTAGGAGTCAGGGAGGAAAAGAGACATTTCCAGAGAGCTGTGTTTCATTTCAATGATCATCTGCATGGCTATTTGTCACACACTTGAGTGATATTCACTGCAAAGAGACACAAATTACTTAATAGTTGATAATGAAAATGGCTCTTCAGCTACAAAGTGCTCTTCCTTGCACTGCTTGTGACTTGATTAATATTAATAAACAGGTCTTCTGTATTTAGCTCTGAAAGTTTATGGGATGTATTGCTTTCAGATTCATTAAATCTATGGTGCTACTGCATGGAAAAACAATTGTTGAGGGCCAACTGATCTGGTCTGCAAAAATCCCAGACCACAAGATGACAACAAGTGCTGTCTTTTCATACCCGTTTGCTGCCATTTAGTGATTGTCAAGTTTTTTACAGACCAGACTGGGTGGCCCTACAGTAGCTTGGAAATTAGAACAAAAGGCAGATAGCAAAGGAATGACAATGGGAGAATTTGCATAGCATTAACTATGTAGCCTCAAAAACCATTTATGCCAATGCAAAAGCTTGAAAGGAAGCAAAACGTATCTGCTGAGGAGTGGTGGTGTGGGTGCCCACTATGGAAGCAAATGACAAAATGTATGATACTATTATACAAATTATGACTTACATACTCACATCTGATATTGGGACATTTGTACAGTTCACCTCATCCTGCCTAGCTGAAATTGAACAAACGTTTGGAAAACCAACTATATTTTATAATTAGCTGCCCTGTGTCCACACTGTGATAACTTGAGCCTAGTCATTTGTGCTTCAAATGACAACTTGGAATTGATTATTTAATGCTCCATTTAATGGTTTATGTTCTGGGTTGTCCACACAATTCCAAGGAGTTTTCTTCAATACATCATTTCAAGATGTTAATATTCTTCCTTTCCTGCTTCTTCAAATTTCAACTTTCAGTTCCACAGTATCACACGGAATACCATTGCTTGCACAATTCTTTTTAAAATGTTATTAAAAGTTGCAATGGAATATAAAAACAAATACAAACTAATATAAAGTAAGAAAAGGAAAGCAAGCAAAGAGAAAGCAAAAAGTTCAAGGGAAAAATAAAAAGTAAACAAGAAAGAAAAAGGATAGAGAAATGATTACTGATCTTCTCTACAGCAGTTGTAAGTAGTTATAAATTTAACTTTCTCTGAAGTTACATGTCTCTTTTCTTCCTGTAATCTATCATATCTAATCTAATGCTTGATAACTGGTTCATATGACGGATGTAGTGTCCTGGGATCCCTTTTGCAAACTTCTGACAAGCAAAGTCAATGGCAAAGCCAGATTCACTTAATGACCACAGTGATTCACTTAACTGTGGCAAGAAACGTCATAAAATGGGGCAAAATTTCTCACTTAGCAAAATAAATTCTAGGTACAATTGTAGTCATAAAACAAGGACTACCTGTATATGCAATCTGGCATTGTAGCTGAAGCAAGGAAAGCTTCTGATAAGGCACACAGGTTTGTACTATTATTTCTGAACAATAGATCACACTCCACTTTCTACAGATATTGCTTTAGTTTTAGCTGAGATTTTCTATTTCTAAAACTGGAGCTATCAATGCAAATGAAAAAAGGTCTATTATTTCAGGGAGCATTGCCTCCGTGCAACTCAACAGCGAGGGGTCCGAACAACCCTCCAAGCCACTGTTAAGAACACGAAGAGCGATAAATCAGACACCTTAGCGTAAAAACTCATTCTCCATGAAGTAGCATTTGGTCTAACAAACGAGTAACTAACTCCCACACTACCGCATCGCGGTGTAGCCCGTGACAGCGTGGGGCACAAGAGAACTATAGGGAGCATGCGCAGAAAGAACATTTTTCACCTCTGGGGGGGAGCGTTGCGTTCTTCTGAGTGCGCAGGCGCAATAGTAGCCCGGCAATGGAGCGCCGCCTCCTCTGGCCTACTAAGGAGTCGGTAACGTGATGGCCGGAGGAGTTCGCCTTCCTCCTCCTTCCTTCGCCAGCGATATCTCAAGATGGAGAGCCGATGTGAGATAGAGCTGTAGACCTCGGTGATGTAGAAGGTGGGTTTCTTCCTCCCCGGAGCTTCTCAAAGCCTTCCCTTCCTACCCTCCCAGGTTCTCAAGTCATGCTGCCCTCGGCTTATGGGACGTTGCATTTGGTACATCTGGACCTGCTGGTTAGCAGATAGGAGAATATTGCACGTTTGAACGTTTCAGATATGTGCTAAAGTTTGCTGGCATTAACATTCATGGGCTAGGAAATGGCTGCTGTGTGGCTGGGTCCCCTCGGGGTCCTGTTTTATACCAGTGAGCCTGACTTTGCCCTAGATTAAGAAAAGGCAACCTTTTAGGGGTCCGCCTTATGCAGTAACAGGTGTGAGCATTCTTACAGGAACCTGATGGTCATGTATGATACTGCATACAGATCTTCCTGTATGGTATTCGTGCAGAATACCATACAGGAAAAGATGTGCTAAGTTGTGATGTGCGACATATAGTTTTATATGATTGTTGTGGCTTTGACTGCTGTTAAGTAATTATATTTGGTAACTATATTTGGTTTTGTTTTTAAAAGTGAAGTCTTCAGCATAAGGTACTATTGGTACTATTGATCCTGTACCATTTTTTTTAAATTTCCCTTTTAATAAATATTGGAATCTTGCAGATAATGCTTTTATTTTTACCGTGGCTAACCAGTGTTTCTTATAGATGCTGAATGTATGAAACAAGAAGAAGACACAAAAAATGACTATTTTGCAGCAACTCTTTATAGGTAACCGTCTTGTATTTCAACTTCCCAGTGTTCTGTCTAGATGCAGTATTTTGACTTTTAAGTCACTTGATAACGAAAATGTGAAATTAAATATATTAATTGCTACATACAAGCCTAATTGCTAAATAGATCTTCAAAAGGGACTCCCAATAGTACTATGCTTTGTCAAACGTAGAATGAGAGTTGAATTGTTTACAGACTGTTATACAGTTAATGGAGGCTCAATGTCCTTTCTGGCCTTGTAATTTTTTCTCCATTTCTCTTATCCTTCTGTCATTTCCCAACCTAGTAATATATAATAATAAATATTAAAAAACAAAATTAACACAGAAATAACTTCAATTCAAAAACAGATCCCTATAACAAAACAGCAGTGCTAAAATAACTTTTCTTATTTATCAAAGCTTAAGTATGCACAGTATGAGTGATAATTCCCATTTCATTTAGCATTGGTGATTTTTTTCTCACAATAGAGTCATTACTGAGTTTTAAACTTTTGAAGAAATTCTGTGAATAGGGAAAATGTAGCCCTCCTTACCTCCTGTGTACAAGAATATAATGCACACACAAGAGAAATTAGCATATAATTCAATGTTACATTTTATATGCATAGCACCACAGGTTTGTGTTATTGCATTCATGTTTCTGAAGATTTCTGTGCAGTTTCCTTAAGGTTTCTCCTAATATTAGATCCACTAATAACCATATGAAATAGGTTGGATTACAATCACTAGTCTAAAATCATGCAATGAACTCTGGCTAAGTAAGACCCTGAACAAGCATCTCCTACCTCCAAGTCCAATATCTTGACCACCAAGCTATACTGGCTGTATTTTGTAGACTGGAGCTGAATATCAGTTTTGAATTATATATATGCACTCTTACTCTTCTGTAGGTAACAAACTATTCTGGTTATCTTTGTTCATGGAGTGCTAAATTAAATGGTCACCTTGGCACAGGGAGCCCTTGTGCTCAGTCTTGGAGCTCTTCTGTAAAGAGGGCCAACATTGCCTCAACAAAGTTGCTAAATGTTTTATTGCCATAAGATCAACACCTAAATGTGATGAATGATTGGGTAAAGACTCAGGTTTAAAACTCACCAATAATATATCTCTAGACTGACACTTATTTAACTTGACTAATTGAAGGATGTTGGAAGGATAAAATAGGGGAGCAGAGAGAAAAACACAGATTTTCTCCTAAGTGCCTGCAACAGGAATATGATATAATAAAAATTGGAGAGTAAATTTCAGATTCAGTTCTTAGTCAAATAACAGTTGGAAGGGACCCTAGAGGTCTTTTAGTCCAACCCCCTGCTCAGGCAGGAAACCTACACCATTTCAGATAAATAGTTGTGCAATTTTTTCTTAAAGACTTTCAGTATTGGAGCATTCACAACTTCTGGAAGCAAGTTGTGCCACTGATTAATTGTTCTCACTGTCAGGAAGTTTCTCCCTTAGTTCTATGGTAGGTTGCTTCTCTCCTTGATTAGTTTCCATCCATTGCTTCTTACCAGTATTTCACTCTGCTTAGTAGGTTTTTAAATCTGTAAAAGAAGGCACCGTTGTAAAAATCTAGGATGGATGTGGATTATAAAAAATGAAGCATTTTGAATATGAAAAATATTAAACATTTATAAAAATGTTCCACAATAAATGTTATGTGAAATCAGTTTGAACTACAAGAATTGAATGAACATGTTGCTTTCTGCTGATGCATATAATTCCCTAACAGTGTTCCAGCACACACTTGAATGCAGTATGTATTCTAGTAAGATTAGAAGGTTTTAAGCATCCATACCCTCATTTTGCTTCATTCCATTTGCCTTTGCTAGGCTTAATAATTCTGCATCCTCTGTGAAATTGTTGAGTTTTAGTAGAACATTTTATCCTTGAAAGAAGTTGATTCAGTTATATTTTATATATAACTTTGGTCCAGACTTAACATTCTCCCAGTCAAGCCCAGAGAGAGAGAGGGTATCTGCTGAACTTTGTATGATCTTAGAAAATTAAGGAAAGATTAGCTATGGATTTTAAGTTTGAAGCTTACTTAATCATATCTCTTACTATTTTTCCAGGTACGCATTTATTGAAGAGCAGTGGTCAAATTCTGCAGGAAGAACCAAGTTTTCCTCCATTGATCAAAGTCCATTGATCAAATACATATCAGGTGGAAAGATAACATAGTCAACAATTTGAATTGATCACAAAAATTGTAATAAGTGTTCTAAGCAACCTTTTTCATGCTGAATTCAAAAATGAAGTTAATTTTTTTCTATCAGGCTTAGTTTTTTGTGACCCTGTTCTGTTTAATTAGTGACATCATGGTGCTTTATGTTAACTATGATAACATATCTGTATCAGTTATGTTTAGTTTGGAGGAATCAACCCCCCAGCCCCCCCCCCCCAATTTGTGTTATTTCTGCCTAACAAGCACCAGAGGGATCACCTCTAAAATAGCCACACTATGAAATACCCAGTTTTACCATCTGCTTAGGTAAAGCAGAAAAGGAAAATCTGAATTCTGATCTGACATTTCAGGTTATCTGAAATGAGCCACATTTGTCGATGCAAGGAGATCTGAACAATCTTGTTCATGATTTGAAGCTGTCTTAGAAGCAGGATGAACTTTTAAGATCAAAATGAAAGGGAATCTTCACTGTCATGATACTTAAGGGTTTTTTTCCCCTTTCATAGCCGCCATAATGAATGTAACAATATATTCTCCCAATAAGATGTACTAGTGTTTTGTAAATGTGTTTATTCAGTTATGGAGGCTCTTGGCCATGAACACAGTGTAAATCATTGGCTCCTTGAAAGTTAAGCCAGAATGCTGTTTTTCATAATGGGAATAATTTATTGCCTACATGTTGGCCATGCTGCTAACAGGAAAGAGTTATAAGAGGACAAGAAAAAAAGATCCAGTGTGAAAAATATATATGGAGCATTTTTAGAAATCTGAAAGTCACTATACTTCTCTCAACCTGCAATTTGGATGCACAAGACAAGATGTTTTTTCCATGAGTAGGACAATAAGAAGAAAATCTAATGAAGCTCAGAATGGCCAAAACATATCTCATTTGTTCACAAACAACATGGGGGAATAATAAAACAAAATCCAAAAATACTAAGCAATGGAATGTAACATGTCTTTGAAAGTTCATTTCTTGGACTTTCACCTGGACTTTTTCTCTGACAACCTCAGGATAGCTAGTGATGAGTATGGTGAATGATTGCCCCAGGATATTTGAAACATGGGAAAACCAAGAAAAGTTGAGTCCCAGAATGCTGGCTGAGTATTGCTGGCCATTGAGATAAAAACCACCAGATAATTAAACACTGCTTTTTGTGCTTCAAATTAAATTGTAAATGCAGGCTATTAGAAGTAAGTTATGTATCACTCAGACATTACACCTGATAGAAAAATCCTGAAACATTTGAATTCAGCATTAAAAACTATGAGACTAACCAGCTTTCATTGTGTGACACAACATTCTTTTGTTCTCCTTCCTTTCAAGTTAACTTTCAAGTTTCAATGTTACCTATGCAACATTGTTGATTCCAAGTATGATTTTTATTTCATTTCAAGGGTATCCCTATGGGTCATGGATATATAACCATAGATAGATGTTTTATCCTATTCAACCAGAAATTACATGAAAATACAAATCTGCATATAAAATGCAGTCCAAGAAGTTAAGGATTAAATAAGGGGCATATTCTTAATGTTGTGAATACATCTCTAATCAAACATCTCCAGTATTTCTTCCAAACTAGCAAATAAGTGGCTGCCAATTCTATAGTTGTGATAACTTTATCCCATTTTCAAATTTATCGTAAGAGGGCCTTGAGAGCTCTTGCACAGTATTTCTCTGATAAGTGTCTCCAGGTCAATTACCAGAAAACAAGATTATGCTAACTCTTCTAGAATAATCAACTGACAAATTCAGGGTAATTAACTAGGCATACTTTTAGAACAAGAGGGAAGCTCAGGCTAATCATGCTGAACTGACATTTTAGAGCCGTGATGGCAAACCTATGGCACGCGTGCCGGAAGTGGAATGCAGAGCCATCTCTGCGGGCATGCGAGCTGTAGCCCTAGCTCAGTTCCCCTGCGCATGCGCCTCCCACCAGCCAGCTAATTTTCGGGTATCCGCTGTGCATGCGTGGGGGGCGGGGCACATGCAGGGGGTGGAGGGAGTGTGGGGGGGTCCCACACGCATACACAGGTGGGGGAGCGCGGGGGTCCCACGCGGATGCACGGGCGGGGGTCGTGCAGGAGGTCGTGTGCATTGCATTATGGGTGCAGGCACGCGTGCGTGCGCTCACACGCACTTTCGGCACACAACGACAAAAAGATTACCAGCACTGTCTTAGAGGAATGGTACAACTATACTGAGGTTCTTCCACTCAAAAATCCCTCCCCCATCAAATTATTTGCAGCCAAATGTTTGGTGCAGCCCCTCATTGGATTTCAGTTCAGCCCATAATCTAGCTATTCTTTGCTGGAATCAATTCAAATTTGTCCAGGTATATATGCAAACTTTCAACTGAAGTCTAGATTGTCTAGGACGAAGATTATATTGGCTAGTCATTTTAACTTTCTGGTTAAAAATAAACTTTTGACCCCTTAACAATCCTTGCAGTTTACTCAGTTCGGGAAAAAGCCTCATTGTATATATACTCTTTTGCCATATAGTCTTCTGTCAGAAATCTTGTTTTCAGTACTGTAAAATAGTGTATGTTTTAAAATATAGACCTAGGATTGCAGAATTATTTAAATGTCATGTGGAGCTAGGTAATTATGTCACTAACTTGGAATTGCATGGGCAATACAGAACGTTCTTTTGGGTATACTTATATGTCATCTGCCTTATTGGAAGTCTGGTTCAATAGGATTCTTTTTTGAGATAAACAGGCTCATACCAGTTTAACAAATAGGTACCAAAGCAATAAATATATTCTATACGACTGCATGTGGATGTGAATTGTTGATTTTTGACCATAACAACAAAACATTTTCCATTGTCATACCGAGAAGTTTAATTAGATTGATTTTTGAGGTTTTATAAGAATTGAGGTTTTAATGTTTTTCAATTACATTATAGAACCCTCCTTACTTAACTTACTAAAGGACATACCAAAATATTTGTCTTAAGTTTTGACTCAGTACCAGTTGTGGAATCCGGATTTTTGATATCTTTCATTAGTCAATTTATGTAACATTAGCTTTATGTACATTAGCTTTTCAAATAACACTATATGGTAGAATATATTTTCTACCACTAGGTGGAATAAAGTTCTCTGAATGCCCTTCTGCTTTCTCTGGTATCTTCTGCTATAAACAAAATTGCTGTAGTTGCATTCCAAGAATTGTTATCCTAATTGATTACATAAGGGAACTGTCTGAGCAACAGAAGGAAGGAAAACAAGTGCTGTGCTTTTTAGCAAGCCATTTCAGGAAGTTTGAGGAACAAGTTCTTCTGGAAAATTCCATTAGAGGACTTTGAACAAGCTGTGCTTTATGTAAGGCAAGAACACTGGGCATCTGCATAAGTCATTTAATTCAAGTCTTTTTGAAGTATAAAGTTGTAACAGGCAGAAATAGGAGAGATGTATTAAAAGTGGAGGAGATACATAAGAATTTCTGCTAAAACTAGAAAATGAAAGTTTAGCTTTTTATATTTTCCACTAATTTCAGACATGGAATATGTAGAGCTTTTTCAATTGATTGACACTAAAAGCACTTCTTTTGTTTCCACATAAATTCAACAATGGATAAAGTAACTACCAAAATTGACAGTGCTGAATGTTTTCAAGTTCAGTCAAATAAGGAAATCTAGAACTGAGGTTTTTTTTTAAAATTATCAATTGTGTTCAGGTGCCCATGAGTTTAGAAACTTTGTTTTATAGTCCTTAAGTCCATTGGTTAACTAAAATTGTTTTCTGCAACACTACTGCTTTATGGCCCGTATCACAAACAGCGAATCTTTGCATGTTCTTACTATATTAGCAGGACATTTTGACATAAGAAGGAGACATGATGTCAGCTTGTTAATTCAAATTCCAGTTTGAAAACGATTTTGCGGTAGTAGAAGGAAGTTGAAAGGGAACCTCTTTTAGAGTCGTTAGAGTAAGTCATTTACTTAATATAAGAACTGTAAAGCAGATTGCTTAAGATATTGGTTAGGATTGGTAAACCTTATGTTCTATCAATAATATATATAAATATTGGTTAATGACATTGTGTTCTCAAGGATTCATAATTAAACACCCGAGATTGAGAAGTCTGTTTTGTATAATTCTTTTCATGTTTTGTAATGTTATAACTTTGGGAGTGGTCGCAATTTACTTCAGTTACTCTTTTTCCCTTCATGAAAATCAGTGCTAAGGGAGGCTTGCAAAATATGTGTATTGCTTTATTCATTCAAAACTTAGAATGCTTGTAACATAAGGCTAACTCATAGCTGAGGTAAGCTACTGGAGGAATATGAGAAGTATAGGGAGCTGGCTTCCTTGTCCTGCTAGAAAATGTGAATCACCCCAGGCTGACATCACAGAAAGAAGAGGCACATACAGGAACAAAGGCAACAGCTTCTTAATTTTGTTGTCTCTTGAATGCTCGCTATATAGTATCTTGATTCAAACAGCCCTGGCTTTATTGACCATCTTTCAATGAAGCAAACACTATTATCTTGGTTGTAGCATTTTTTAAAATTCATATTTATATGCTGCCCTTCTCCGGAGACTCAGGACGGCTTACAATGTTTGGAGCACAACCCAATGTGCTCAGCAATAGCCTTCATTCCATTGTATATGCCTGCTTATTACTAAGCGGCAATTTTACAAAGTCAGCTTATTGCCCCCAACAATCTTGGGTCCTCAATTTACCTACCCCGAGAGGATGGAAGGCTGAGTCAACCTTGAGCCTGGTGGGATTCGAGCCTGCACTAATTGCAGGCAGCTGGAATTAAGTGCTAGGCATTTAACAGCCTGCACCACCAAGGCCCTTTTGCAGAATGATAATCTGTAGGTTGGTTTTAAGAATGTATCTGGTTGACAGCAACTTTCAGTGTGTTTCCTTGATAAAGATACTATCTTTTAAAAATGCTTTCTTTATATTAGTGTTGCTATATCAACTTAAAACATGTTGCTCATGTAAGTTTTTCTGAAATATCTTCCAATTTAATGTTTCTCAGCCATTTCTTTTCAACCAATTTGGGTTCTAGTAAGATAACCAAAAGACCATGGTTTATAGGCATTCTGTTAGGCTTATCACTTATAGTAAGCCTTTTAAAAATGCATTGATACTGTTTACAATACTTATTGTAACTAAAATAGAACTAATTGTGAGCAAAGCAATATTTTCTAGTATAAGAATTATCTTTTTCTAAACCCTGGTTAAAACAAACATATATTATTAAGTTAGCTAACCAGTGCAAAATATTATTTTGGCTTCTAAGCCATAATCTTTCAGTAGCTGTTCCAGTCCTGGACTTCACCAAATGTTCTGCCAAGATGTACTCGGTTCCTTTGTTTTGGCACACTCAACTGGAGACCACCTGCTCTCACCCCTCTCATGTTTCTCAATTTAAGGATGGAATTTGTGCCCTGCCTAGACTCATTTGGCATACCATTAGTTGATAGCCACTGTTACAAATCAAAGATTATTCTTAATATCAAGAGTGAGGTGTAAAAAATTGCATCCTTGAGTTGTGTTGACACTGCTTAGCATTCAGCCATACATACTAACACAACATTCTGTATTCTTTCCTACCAGGTGATGTTTCTCTTTGGCCTTATTAAAGCATTGAGGTAGACTTTTCTGGACCAGCTCTTGTGATATGTAATTTAAAAAACTACATGGAACTGATGAAGGAACGCAAAGAAAATGAATTTTCACTCAGGGAGGATAGACGTTGGAGAGTACAAAGGTCCCATTTCTTTCCACCTGTAGAGTGGTGTTAAAAATGAACTTCCAGGTTTGCAATGGAAACCTGGATGACTCAAAATCGGACTGAATTGTGGCTCGATGAAAGCAAGCAGGATTTACAAGAAGCCACAAAATCACAATCAGCCCTAGCTTTGTTACTCAATCAGATAGGATAGCAAGTCAACTTCAAATCATAGGAAACGGGATATCAGTGGCCCACCACACAGTTTGAGGATGTCCCTTAAATTATTTGATAATGTTCTGGCATTGCGTGGTTAGTTGAATATCAGTACACTCTTTTAGGATTTAAGACAAGCATACTTACAGAAAATGAGTCCAGAAGTTTGCACAAATTAAAAATAATATATAAAGTGTCTTTGTGAACAGGAATTTCAAGAGAGATTGCAGATGGACCTGTTTTGTGCCAGCTGGAACATAATGTCTTCCCAGTTAGGTCTACACTGAAGTTTTCAGCTCACTCTGATTTTTCTTAGCTTATTTCATAAGTAAAGGAGGAGGATTTGATTTCACATCTGGATATGCCTGCCCAGAACATTCCTGGAGAGATGTCGTTTCTTGGCATCCATCAACTTTTACTCCCTTTTAGAGTGTCACATGTCTGTTCACTACAGTAATAAAGTTGAGATAAATGGCATAAGTCTAGGACAGAAGTTAAATATTTGTAGAAGATAATGTTATTAGAGGGTAATCAAAAGAAATGCAGAATGCAAAAGCCAGCAATACAATATGGGAGATACAGGTTAACATGGAGTATATATAAGTTACCAGGGGAAAATGGATCACACCACTATGTCTCACCATTTCTTCTACATGAACACTACAAATACTAAAGCTGTAAGGATTTTAACATTTTAAAATACCAAACTGAAGTGTCCTGCATCTCTGCTTTACAGATTAGCAGAAGGGGCTACTCTGTCTGGCTAGAAATGTCAACACATTCTGTTAAAAAATAGATATATAGAATTTACAGTTTCCTCACATTCAGCGAGAAATAACTTTATCTTGGACTCTGCCACCTTTGATTCATACTTAGTCAAAATTTTATTCATCTTACTGTCGTCTTGTTAGGCACAACCCAATCTTGTGGGCCCTGTTATGGGGAAGGACTAAAATTTGCTATTCAGTCCTGATGATCTGCAATGAAGGAAATGAAAATAATAAATAAAATTCAGGGTAGCATGTAAGTGAGCTAGCTCATCATTCTTGTTCCTTAAAACTGGGTTAACCCACTCTGAAAACATGTAACACAAAGCAACCTTTTAGGGTTATTTTCAAGGAATTAACTAAATTTCCTCATGATGGAATGATCCTTAAAAGTCAACTGTAAGTAAAAAATTGTTTTAACATCCTGTCTTAGAAATATCAAGATGGCCATACTTCAGTATAATCTTGGGAGCGGAAAAGAGTCATTTTTTGCTTGCTTCTTTTTGTTAAGCCTTACTGAGGTGTTTGTAAACCACAACTGTGGCCTTTTAAATAGTTTTCTAAGGTTGCCAGGGCAGAGATTTAATAAATAAAATAAAAGCAGATACTGGGTGTGGACTATTTGCTTGGTAATCTTGATTAAGGTTAAGAAACAAGGAAAGAAACAGCTGTCTAGTAAAAGAAGGGGAAATTTCAGACAGATTTTGGGGAATCTTAGGCCTAAACTACCCATGTACTCATTTGAATCTATGCTTTCACACCACAATTTTTGTGTATAAAGGACTATGAGCAAAAATGTCAGCTTTGTATTACTTTTTTTTTTCACTTAACAATATATAATTAATGACATTCCCTCATGTGACCATATTTTAAACTGGTCATCGCCTGTTAGTCCCTATTTATTATTTATTTTATTTTATTTATTGGATTTCTATGCCGCCCCATCTCCCGAAGGACTCGGGGCAGCGTACAATCATAAAAACAATATAAATATAAATACTATACAATTTAAAAAGAGATTAAGCATGAAACCCAATAATCTGAATTAAAATAACACTTCAATTAAAACCCCCATCCCCCTCCTCAGTCCAGGTTGGCAAGTTGGAACAACCATGTTTTCAGGTCCCGCAGGAAGGACCAGAGGTTGGGAGTCACCTGAAGCTCCAGGGGCAGCTGGTTCCATAGGGTGGATGCTCCCACAGAGAAGGCCCTACCCCTGGGGGTCGCCAGCCAACATTGTCTGGTCGATGGCACCCCAATGAGGCCCTGTCTGTGAGAGCGCACAGGACATTGGGAAGCCATTATTGGCAGCAGGATCTCCCTCAAGTATCCCGGTCCTAAGCCATGCAAGGCTTTATAGGTCAACACCAGCACCTTGAATCTCACCTGGAGGGCAACCGGTAACCAATGCAGCATGCGCAGGAGGGGTGTAACATGGGAGTATCGGGATACTCCCATCACAACCCACGCCACCGCATTCTGCACAAGTTGAAGCCTCCGGGTGGTCTCAAGGGCAGCCCCATGTAGAATAATGGATACAATTCTCTAGATCAGAGTTGAAGTTCTGTTATCTCTGAAATTTGTGTAGTAAGTCACTACATTGTAATGCAATTTGCAAAATGCTTTACGATACAAAGGTATAAAGGTATATGCCACTTTAGTTTACTTTATTGACATTTAATTTCATCCAACAAAATTAAATGCCATCTTCAGTGTACATTATAACTATAAAAATGAAACAAACACACATCTTTCACATACTATACAATTGAATTGAAAACCCAATATTGCATTAGTATTGCACTATGCAGTAGAGTTCAAATGTAGTATATGCTTTTGTGGGTGAGAGTCAGATTTATCAAACTAAGAAACCCTATTAAAAAAAATCAAATTCTGTATAGTTATCAAAGTTAGCTGAATCAACCCATTTTTCCCCCTGAAAAGATGCATGGTTGTAGTTCCGGTTTGGGACTCTTCGGAGACAGACCGAAATCTGCGACTGTGTGCAGTTTCGATCTGTGCTCACCGCCGGAGCACCCTGAGCCGGCTGGCTTTGGGGTTAAGCCACCCCGTAGAGGTGGTGAAGAGGGGGGAGACTACTAGCAGGGTCAAGGAGAGCCGCATCTCTCCTCCCCATTTGGCTTTTACTCCCTTTCCCGAAGGCGGCTGCAGCAGTGGTCAGAAATGGCCACCTCAAAGAAGAACCCAACCGGACAAGATCGTGCAGGAGGAAGTTGGAAAGAGAAAGTTTGACTGACCGGGCTGAACAGAGAAATCACCCATTTAAGGTACCTGGAATTTGAGCAACAAAGAATAATACTGTCCCTAAAAAAGACTTTTTAAAGCAGCGAAAAGAAAGTGAAGGGGAAAAAATTGTTTTTTCTTCCTCTTTAAAACTGACAGTTCTAATAGACCTTAAACGTTAAGAAGAAGAGATTTGAATAAGAATTGATATTAATCCTTTTTGACATTAATAGGCTATCCTTAGCTGAAAATAAAGTGTCAAAGGGATAAAGATTCTTGAATAACCAAAAAGCCTTTTAAAAAGAGAGAAAGAAAGCAGAGGAGGAAAACAAAAAGAGGGTGGAATCTGGAAAAATGGAGGATACCACCTGGAGCTAAAAAGTATTGAGAGTGAAAGACTTGAAAAGGATACATCTTAGCTGCAATCTTGTTACAAGATAACAAAGCCCCTCGAAAGAAAGTGAGAAAAGAAGCAAGAAACAACTATAGACTATTGTATGATTCCTGGAATTTTGGCACTGGATCCTAGTGAAATGGACTAAAATTAATTGGGGGTTGTTTAAAAAAAAAAAAAAACTTTTCAAAATGCCATCACTCCTTGAAGAACTGAAAATGATACTTAAAGAATATAAAGAAGAAGCACAAATGAAAGGAGAGACTTTTTGCCCTGCATTTCAATTTATGGAAATGGAGATTCTGAAAATCAAAACCAACAAGAAACATTTGCTGAACAAGAAGGGCGGGATGAAGAAGAAGCCATCTTGAATGACCAACCAGTTTTAAGTATGGTAAAAAAGAGGAAGGGGGGAAAGGGAGTTAAAAAGTTAAGATCTGAAGCAACAACCAAAAAAAAGTGCAATTTGAAAAGTAATTATAATGTCAGAAAGAAGCAGAAGGGGGGATCTCAAAAGGGAGATTTGGACAGAGAAGGGGAAAGAAAGAGAGAAGAAAGAGGGAAAAGAAGGGATGGAAAAGAAAAGAATCTATAAAGAATTGGAACAAGATAGAAAGGCAGAAAAAGCGTACATGGATTAAAGGGATTAATTTATTTAAGAGAGACAATGGTTAAAAGTTTAATATAAAAAGAATTCTGCAAGGGTACATGGGATAATATTGCTATATTATTAAAAATGTGTTAGATGTAGTGGAATATTTTTTCTTAGTAATTAAATGATGTATAGAGGATAAGAGAATAAAGTTTTTAATGATTTAAAAATCTAAAAATTTAAAAGAAACATGAAAGAATTTAAAGTTGTTTTTTTAAATATAGTAATAAGTTAATATGAAATACAGATGATCAAAATAAATGATAATTGATGTTATTTGTTAATAAGATGGATATTAATATTAAAGGTGGAGCTGAATTTGAAATAGAAATATGTATTTTATATATATGTATATCTTCTTTTTGTTGTTTCTCGTTCAAGAATTTAATGTGTATTGGTAAAGGAATGTACCAAGCAGAATTCGGTTGATAGCTATGTTAGAAAATGATTTGTGAAGGTGTATTTTAAGTGTTGAGTAATAATTGAATAGATAATAGTTAAAAGATATAAAGGTGTTATAACTCCAGCTTTAGCAATTACAGGCCAAAATATGTATAAGGAAAAAAGAGTATGAAATTGTAAACAGGACAGATGAAAGTGTTAAAATATTAAATGGAAAGATATGGAAAACTAGAAAAAGAAATGTAATTGAAATTAGAAAAGAATGGAATAATTAAAAATAAGATTGTAGAAAGTAGAGAAATGGAAAAGCTATGAAAAAAAATTGTGAAAATGGATATAAGATATGGATTAGAATACATAAGAATATGTATATGTAATTGAATTTATGTCTATATGGAGAAGTGACAACCTGGGAGCACACTGTTCTCAAAAAGAGATGTTTTATGTTTTTTATGTATTTGTTTATGTCTGTTTTCAAAAAATAAAATTTTATTAAAAAAAGATGCACGGTTGTCCACTATACACAAAATATTTCTTTCTGTTGTACTAAATGTAATGTGAAATTATGGTATTTGGTAGTGCCCATTCAATGATTGTCTCCCAGCAGCTTTACATTCAGAACAATGGAACAATCATAGTGAGTTAAAACCAAGGTGCTGGCCTAGAAACTAGGAGACTGGGAGTTCTAGTCCTGCCTTATGCATGAAAGCCAGTTGGGTCAGTCACTCACTCTCGGTCCAACCCACCTCACAGGGTTGTTGTTGTGGGGAAAATAGTAAGAAGAAGGGGTATTATGTATGCTCACAGTCATAAATTACTTATAAAGTAATAAAAGGCAGGATTAAAAAAATTCTAACAAATAAATGTGTCTATGATCTTCTATCGCCTTTTGTATCAGTTAATTCCTCTTCTTATTCCATGCTTCCATGTTTTTCCTATATTCTAGAATATATAATTCAGCATATTCTAAGAACCATTTATAAATAGATAGTGCTGGATTATTATTATGTAAAGAGTGTTTTAAATCTTATAATGTTGATTAAATCATTTACCAAAATGTACAGGTGCTCCAAAGTGAGATACAGATGTGTGTGGACTATTGTAACTGCCTCACAATTGTGGGACAGTTAAAAAAAAGCCCACCCACATCAACATGTCACTTTGGAGCATTCTGTACTTTTTGGTAAATGATTTAATCTTATTAACTTATACATTCCATACACCAGTCAGGAACACATAGGGAGGGAAAAGAGAGAGAAGGAAACAAGGAAATCATCATGTTACCTACAGGTTTGACTTTCCCCATAATACTAACCTACCACAATCAGAAGGATCAAAGTGAAGAAATCATCATGTTACCTGCAGGTTTGACTTTCCCCATAATACTAACTTAGCACAATCAGTAGGATCAAAGTGAAGCTGGTGTGGTATTGCATATCACTCCTTCCCAGTAGCTCATCTAAAAAAAAAGTGGGAGGGAGAAGGATTCCATATTTGCCAAAACAATTGGAGTGTAATACTTAATAGTACCAAAGGGGCTGATTTAAAGATACCACATATGGTAAGCTTTTTCAAACATGCCTCATCTCATCTAGAAGGGGGGAAATTATTAATTTAAATTATAAAAAGATTACATTTTTTAAATAAAAACATAAATTTATATAGTTCTAGCCCAATGCTGGGCTACTTTGATGGCAGGGATATTTCTAACCAGTAAGTCATTCTGTGTGCATTTTGGCCCGAAAGAGGCACTATAAAAATAGTTGTTTGAATAGTGCCAATTTGCAGTAAATATCCTTGCTCTCTGGGAGAAACCCTAATTTTTCCATGCCGTCTTTATTTCTAGCCAAATCAGTACACAGTTTATTCAATTATGAAGATTAAAGTTTCCATGTATTGTTCTGTTTGAAGTGTAGTAATGCCTTAATCTGGGCATTAAGAGTATCTTCTCTGACACTTTTAAATTAAAAAGAAGGGAAAAAGCATCCCCTAAATAATGCAAAATAAAACAAAAAAAAGTTTTAGAAATATATAAAGGAATGCACTCACAGGGATTCTCACACATGCCCTCCAGTAAGCCCAGAGTCAAAGAGCTTCCTAACCATTTTCACCCATATTGGATATGACCAGACTGGCACTCTAAAATGCTGCCTTTAGCTCCACTGTTTAGTGCAATATTTTGTAATTATGCAAAGAACCATATTACTCCGTGTCCCTCCTGGGCATACAGGTGAAACTCGAAAAGTTATAATATTGTGCAAAAGTTCATTTATTTCAGTAATGCAACTTAAAAGGTGAAACTAATATATGAGATAGACTCATTACATGCAAAGCAAGATAGTTCAAGCCATGATTTGCCATAATTGTGCTGATAATGGCTTACAGCTCATGAAAACTCCAAATCCATAATCTCAGAAAATTAGAATATTACATGCAATCAATAAAACTGAAAAGTATAAGCATGCATATGTACTCAGTACTTGGTTTGGGCCCCTTTTGCAGCAATTACTGCCTCAATGCGGCGTGGCATGGAAGCTATCAGCCTGTGGCACTGCTGAGGTGTTATGGAAGACCAGGATGCTTCAATAGCGGCCTTCAGCTCTTCTGCATTGTTCGGTCTCATGTCTCTCATCTTTCTCTTGACAATGCCCCATAGATTCTCTATGGGGGTCAGGTCAGACAAGTTTGCTGGCCAATCAAGCACAGTAATCCCACGGTCACTGAACCAGGTTTTGGTGTTTTTGGCAGTGTGGGCAGGTGCCAAGTCCTGCTGGAAAATGCTCGTCTGTGGAAGGAAGCATGAAGTGTTCCAAAATCTCCTGGTAGACGGCTGCATTGACCCTGGACTTAATGAAGCACAGTGGACCAACACCAGCAGATGACATGGCTCCCCAAATCAACACAGACTGTGGAACTTCACACTGGACTTCAAGCATCTTGCAGTGTGTGCCTCTCCATTCTTCCTCCAGACTCTGGGTCCTTGGTTTCCAAATGAGATGCAAAAGTTGCTCTCATCAGAAAAGAGGACTTTGGACCACTGAGCAACAGACCAGTTCTGTTTTTCTTTAGCCCAGGTAAGACGCTTCTGATGTTGTTTGTTGTTCAGGAGCAGCTTGACAAGAGGAATACAACATTTGAAGCCCATGTCCAGGATCCGTCTCTGTGTGGTGACTCTTGATGCACTCCTTGTGAAAGTCCCCAACACTTTTGAATGGCCTTTTCCTGACAATCTTGTTCAGGCTGCGGTCATTCCTGCTGCTTGTGCACATTTTTCTTCCACACTTTTCCCTTCCACAAAGCTTTCTATTAATGTGCTTTGATACAGCACTTTGGGAACATCCAACTTCTTTTGCAATTACCTTTTGAGGCTTTCCCTCCTTATGGAGGGTGTCAATGATGGTTTTCTGCACAACTGTCAGGTCAGCAGTCTTTCCCATGATTGTGATTCCTACTGAACCAGACTGAGAGGCCATTTGAAGGCTCAGGAACCCTTTGCAGGTGTTATGGCTTAATTAGCTGATTAGAATGGGACACTTTGAGCTTAGAATATTGCAACTTTGGAGGAAAAAGCCAACTGCTACAGGAGAGAAGATTGAAATCTAGAAAATTATTGCAGTAAGGATGAGAAAAAGAAACTGTAACTGGAGATACACCATGATCTTGTAGGAGAAAATAGTTTTCACAATATTCTAATTTTCTGAGATGGTGGATTTGGGGTTTACATGAGCTGTAAGCCATAATCATCACAATTATGACAAATCACGGCTTGAACTATCTTGCTTCACATGTAATGAGTCTATCTCATATATTAGTTTCACCTTTTAAGATGCATTACTGAAATAAATGAACTTTTGCACGATATTCTAATTTTTTGAGTTTCACCTGTAAGCTCATGTATCATGTAGTCTGAATTTGCTAGTTGCTTATCTCCTACAAGATCATGGTGTATCCAGTTACAGTTTCTTTTTCTCATCCTTACTGCAATAATTTTCTAGATTTCAATCTTCTCTCCTGTAGCAGTGGCTTTTTCCTCCAAAGTTGCAATAGTCTTGGTAAAAGGTTCTCTCCTACTTGCCCATTTCTATTGTATTTCCTAACTAGGCTGGATGGCTGCTATAGAATTTGTCACTCCTTTTGTATTATGGCTTTTAATAACACAGTGCCTCCTTGTTAATTGCAAATGTTTCATTCCAGTATGAAACCACAGATAGGAAAATCACAAATGACAAGGTCTTAAGGCCATGGGAAATGGAGGGTTGGGTCTGGGAATCTGTAGTTGTCCTCTTTCTCCCATAAACACTTCTCCCATGGTGGTTATCTGACAGTTACTTCTTTTAATTCAACCAAGGTGGATCTCAGCAGTCTTGGGAGCCCTTGTGATTGTTTTCTGGCAACTGGGCTTCCATCAGCACTATAGCGGTCATTCTGGTCCTCATGGCTCTTTTGTGGACTTGGTGAGGGAGACTCTCAGTTGTGTCCCACAGCCAACTGGGCCACCTGGATGTTTCCATTTAAGTTGGTGTTTTCTCAACTACATTTTTAAATTCCTGATTCATAAACTGTTCCCATGATTCAAAATATGCCAAGTAACAAGAGAGCAATATGGCTACAATGGTTGTTGTGTTCCTTTTTAAAAGCTCTAAATCCCTTTTATGTAATCATAATATGTTAAAGGAGTTGGCAAAAATTGAAAAGGGCCTATAAAACCCATACACAGAAAATTCTAAACCAATCTTTGTGCTATCAAAGAAACCAAGAATGATATCTGGTGCATGACTAGACTGCAATCTTGGATCATGCTCATAAACTCAAAGCCCATTCCAACACGCATGGAATGTGTGTTATGAATGCAAATGAGAGAACTTGGCTTCAATTTACAGTTTTTTTTTAATTTGCCTAAGCTGTATTCATCTGTATTGCCTCCCATCCTCAGCTCTTTCTTTTGTTCTGAGAGAAAGCTCTCTCATAATACTAGCAAGTACTATGAGCAAGTGGAGGGAAGATTAACCAAAAGAAAAAAGTAATGCAGCTTTGAACACGAACTGAAATATATTTGTTTTGCCATTGCAGTATAGTCCTATTACTGAGAAATGTAGATGGATTATGACAAAAATATTTTAATTCATCAAGGTTTAAGAAAGTTAAATCATGTTTCTATGGATTAGCTTCTTTTTAGTGAAATGTGAAGCAGCTATAGCTATTTTGTTTCAGATCTAATTATTGTTCCTGTTTAGGGTTTGTTTGCAAGGTGAGGATCAAGATTTTTCTAACTTTGACTCTTGGTTGACTTACCACAAGAACTTTGGTTCTAAAATTATTCCTTTATTCTATCTCATATTTGGAGCTGGTACATGGAGCAGCAAATTAGATGTGGGACTGGGCTCAAAGGAACCCAGGTTTAAATCTTATCTCAAAAGGATTTCCCTGTGCCATTTTGACAACCATGCTACCTCCATGGTTCTCACTAGGGTTGAAACCCTGATGTTTCTTTGTTCTGCCACATTTCTTCTTCAATCCTAAGTTGCATCAACAGAGGGATACAATCAAAATCAAGTGAGGTACTAATACTACTCTATAAAGCCTTAGTAAAACCACACCTAGAGTACTGCATCCAGTTTTGGTCACCACACTATAAAAAAGATGTAAAGAAAAAGTGCAGAGAAGAGCAACCAAGATGTTTAGGGGACTGGAGACTAAAACATACGATGAACGGTTGCAGGAACTGGGCATGGCTACTCTAGTGAAGAGAAGGACCAGGGGAGACATGGTAGCAATATTTCAATATTTGAGGGGCTGCCACATAGGAAGGGGTCAAGCTATTTTCTAAAACACCTGAAGGCCAGACAAGGAATAATGGATGGAAACTGAACAAGGAGAGATTTAACCTGGAAATAAGGAGAAACTTTCTGACAGAACAATCAACCAATGGAACAGCTTGCCTTCAGATGTTGTAGGAGTACCATTGCTTGAGACTTTCAGGAACAGATTGGACTCCCACCTCTCAGAAATGGTGTAGGGTCTCCTGCTTGGGCAGGGGGTTGGACTAGATGACCTACAAAGTCCCTTCCAACTCTGATTATCTGTTATCTGAAATCTTCTCACTGCTACTTTGCTTACATACCTCAATAATGGAGAAGTAACACTTAACATGGTTTTGTTTAAAAAAAAAACATTAAGTAAATTTAAAATGACCGAAGAACAAATATAACTTTGATTGTCTGCATAGTAAACACTGAGATTTTTATCTGGTTAAGGAATTATGGCGTACTTTCCAGGCTATTTTGATCTGAACTGCTTCCTGAAGGACCAGTTTTGGCCAGCTTATGTTGTCTTGACATAGGCAACCAGCTTTTCCTGTGTTATTGTGGTATAAAGTTATGTTTTTATTAAATACAGTTTGGGGAAGCTGCTTTCTCCAGTGGCAAGAGGATGTTTTAGGAGTACATGCAGAGCAACAAAAGCATTGGGAAAAAAAGACAGACTTGCTTGTCCACATTTCAAATTATGTTGTTCTTCAAATTGTTCGTCATGGATAACTAAATGAATAAAATCTCCAGGAGATTTTATCTAGTTTTGGTTCCAGGATACAAAAGAAAGGACAAATTATGAAATAAAAATTGATAAAACATGGAATTTTACAAAAATAATAATAAGACCAGCAACTTTATCTCTTATCTCACCCTCCAATATTACCTATTTGGAGGTAATTATTGCAAGAAAAAGGTAATTGTACATATGCAATCACCCCAATTCCATTTCAGTGCAAAGGATTACAAGGTCGTTAAAACAAAAAAAGGTGCATTCAGACTCCAGAAGTAGGTTAAAGATACAACAAGAATGGTTGAAAGTCAAAATTTACCATAGGTGATGTAATTACAGATTGTTGGGGAAAAATATTTAGGGTTAGGGTTAGGGTTAGGGTTAGGGTTTTTTTAAAATGGCATAATTTGAAGCACTTTTACAAATGTTCAGAATCAAAACTATCTACTAGGGTGTGTATTTATTTGGTATTATAGTATAACATGGAGAGAGAACAACTACAAAATTGCATTATAAAGTGGATGCAACATTTTAAAGAAACAATTATAATGCAAGAATGTGAACAATTAATAGGGGAAAAAAACAATAAAATGTACTCCAAGCTATAATTTAAGAGAAAATTGGTGTGAAATGTTTTAAGATGGTATATACTGTCAGTCATTGCAAAAATGAATAAATGACATCATAAAATATGATGGAAATTGTAAAAGTACACATTTTATCATATGTAGTGGCCATATAAAAATTGAAAGTACTGGAAGGAAATGCTCAATATTATTTTTTAAAAACCATAAAAACAAGTGAATTGAAATCTCAGATTTTTTAAATTAGGAACTGTCCCAAAATACATAGCTAAAAAACACCACAATATATTATGTTATATCCTGATGGACATTAAGATAAATCTAGTTCAGCATTGATAAAGAGACACTTCATCAACAATATCAGACTGGGAGACCAAATTTGGAGAAGAGACAGCCATAGCAAAATTAATTATATATATTCAGAACAGAAGCTTGACCTAATTTAAGCAAAATTATGTCTCATACAACATACAAAAAGATAACTACAGGTGAAACTCTAAAAATTAGAATATCGTGCAAAAGTTCATTTATTTCAGTAATGCAACTTAAAAGGTGAAAGTAATATATGAGATAGACTCATTACATGCAAACCAAGATAGTTCAAACCGTGATTTGTCATAATTGTTTTCATGGCTTACAGCTCATGAAAACCCCAAATCCACAATCTCAGAAAATTAGAATATTACATGTAATCAATAAAACAGGGATTGTACATAGAACAATATCGGACCTCTGAAAAGTATAAGCATGCATTATGTACTCAGTACTTGGTTTGGACCCCTTTTGCAGCAATTACTGCCTCAATGCGGTGTGGCATGGAAGCTATCAGCCTGTGGCACTGCTGAGGTGTTATGGAAGACCAGGATGCTTCAATAGCGGCCTTCAGCTCTTCTGCATTGTTCGGTCTCATGTCTCTCATCTTTCTTTTGGCAATGCCCCATAGATTCTCTATGGGGTTCAGGTCAGGCAAGTTTGCTGGCCAATCAAGCACAGTAATCCCATGGTCTTTGAACCAGGTTTTGTGGGCAGTGTGGGCAGGTGCCAAGTACTGCTGAAGTCAGCATCCCGATAAAGCTCATCTGCGGAAGGAAGCATGAAGTGCTCCAAAATCTCCTGGTAGATGGCTGTACCTATAGTACTTATTAACCCTGGACTTAATAAAGCACACTGGACCAACACCAGCAGATGACATGGCTCCCCAAATCAGCACAGACTGTGGAAACTTCACACTGGACTTCAAGCATTTTGCAGTGTGTGCCTCTCCATTCTTCCTCCATTCTCTGGGTCCTTGATTTCCAAATGAGATGCAAAAGTTGCTCTCATCAGAAAAGAGGTCTTTGGACCACTGAGCAACAGATCAGGTCTGTTTTGCTTTAGCCCAGGTAAGATGCTTCTGACGACATTTGAAGCCCATGTCCAGGATCTGTCTGTGTGTGGTGGCTCTTGATGCATTGACTCCAGCCTCAGTCCACTCTTTGTGAAAGTCCCCAACACTTTTGAATGGCCTTTTCCTGACAATCCTCCAGGCTGCGGTCATCCCTGCTGCTTGTGCACCTTTTTCTTTCACACTTTTCCTTTCCACATAACTTTCTATTAATGTGCTTTGATACAGCACTTTGGGAACATCCAACTTCTTTTGCAATTACCTTTTGAGGCTTTTCCTCCTTATGGAGGGTGTCAATGATGGTTTTCTGCACAACTATCAGGTCAGCAGTCTTTCCCATGATTGTGATTCCTACTGAACGAGACTGAGAGACCATTTAAAGGCTCAGGAGCCTTTGCAGGTGTTATGGCTTAATCAAGCTGATTAGAGTGGGACACTTTGAGCCTAGAATATTGCACCTTTTCACAATATTCTAATTTTCTGAGATTGTGGATTTGGGGTTTTCATGAGCTATAAGCCATAATCATCACAATTATGACAAATCACGGCTTGAACTATCTTGCTTCACATGTAATGAGTCTATCTCATATATTAGTTTCACCTTTTAAGTTGCATTACTGAAATAAATGAAGTTTTGCACGATATTCTAATTTTTTGAGTTTCACCTGTATTTTTAGGGGGAGAACAAGTGGTGTAATCAGAAATCATTTCAAATGTTAATAAACATGTTTTGTGATGATATGTTAGGGTACAAGGGGAAGGAATCTGAAAACAAATACTTATGGTTCTATTGATTTTTCCTTTTTAAAAAAATTATTAAATTTATATGCTGCCAAATATATTTTGTGTATTTATCCTTGGAATAATGATAAATAATGATTATATTCTTGTTCAGAGATTTCTATTTTTTTTAAAAAAAGGTAAATGTATTTAGTTCTACACAATCAATCCACTAATAAATACTGAACTTTTAATGTCATGAAAATTGTAAACTCACTGTTTATTTGCTGATATCCTTTTATCCACTAATCCCCCCCCTTTCTCTATTTTGTAGTTATTCTGTTTTTTCAAATGTTTTTCAAATGTTTTAATAAATAGAAAAAAAGGATGGTTTTCTTTGTGTGTGTGTATGAATGTATGTGTATATGCATACCTACCCACATAAACTTTCTTTTTACGATCCTGTAATCCCTTAATTCGGGTGGAGTTGGGGCAGGATGGCGCTGAACATTTACTGGCTGGATGCCCTTCCTGATGCTTATGTGGAGTTCACAGCAGATAATTTTTCTTTGTACCCTGGATGAGAAACATCTGTTGCTACCTTCCAAGTGGGAGGCAAGCCTGTTCACCACTAGTCCTTATCAACATCACTCTTTGGAGAATGTGTATGATGTTATGATGCACATAGAAAAGAGTATTGCTTCTACTATGGTACCCTGTCACTGCTTTGGTCAGATCTTCTTGCCCACTTAACAGATGCCACTGATTCCAGAATAGCCTTTGTAATTGATTATTTTGAGATGTATCTTAAAATGGTTTCAGTTTGTCACCCAAATTACTCATATCAACATCATACATGTTATCCTGTGTGAATAGTATGTCTGTGCCCAGAATGGTTGGTATATGTTTTCCTCAGATATACCAAAGAGCTTCCAACATTGGGCAACATCCCAAATATAAACCACAGCAAGCATTATCCAACTGGTTGTATTGCACAATCTAGTTTATTTATTTAATTGTACTTGCAAAAAGAAATTAAGTTCAAATGGTTGTTTGAGATTATCTCATGTTTTCTATTCAACATTTCTTCTGTAATATGGTACTTGAATGCTTAAAAATTTACCATTCAAAAATTCCTCAGTTTACTGAAAAGCACATACAGTTTTCTTAAAAAAAAAAAAAGCACCTGACTGTTGCAGTAACTGAATGAGGAATGGACAGGACGAAAGCTTATGGATGATTCAACTTTCAGATCCATTTCTCTGTACTTCCCTTTTCCCTTCCATCTTGCCTAGAAAATGTTCTTTAGTGTTTACTACTAGAGAAACATTTCCCCTAACTTTTCTTTTTAGAAAATACACCATTAATTTATTTTGTATGCTTGGTATTAGGCGTGCAGAACAGAATAACAGAACAATTCTTTGTCCTCTTTAAATCTGCCAAGAACTGAGTGATCTCATTTTAAATTGTTTTCCAAGGAAGGGTTGTATGTAAATATTTTGAGTGGTGACTCATCTTAGATGCTGCCAAAGAATAGCATCAAACTCAACAATCAACTCCACGGTTTTAAGAAAGCTTACATTATTTGGCACAGGCAGATGATTTGAAGTCCCATAAAATGTTAGGTTGCGATTAGCCAGCATGCTTATAATGGCAATGTGTTTTTCAGAACATTTTGCCAGCAAGAAGACTCTAATACAATCTTCTCATGATGATGCTTATCTTTGGTGATGGCCATTCATCTTAGTCACATCTTGAGCTCATTCCAACAATGGAATACCCTCAGAAGGTCTTCTGTTTTGTCATGGCATGCCAGATTTCCAGACAAACTTTCTAGTCCATTGTGCAACCCAATATGGCTAGAATGCAGAAAGAGTTTGCAGTAGAAACAGCTTACAGCATTCTAGAGCTTTGAAAACAAAAGCCATGACCTCTCTATTTTCTCACCAGCAATACCTCGGATGGAAGCTTCTGTTTTTCTTTAATAACTGTAATTGAATACTCCCCACAAAAGCATGAAAAAAACCTAAACAATACAGAAAGGTATAAAGAAAGGAAAATGAATACAGCAAAAGAAAACTAAAAGAAAACAACAAAAACATAAAAGACAAATATTTGTAAATACGTATACAATCTTTCAAATATACATACACAAGTAAGTTTTTATACATACAAACTTTATCAGGTTTTCCATAAATAGCACTATTTATGGAAGCTTACCCAACTTAGTGAAATCTATATTGATAGGAGATCAGTTCATAGGCTTCTCTAGTAACATTTCTGCTGACTATGTAGTTGAGACAATATATTCATCTTTCCAAAACTGAAGAATAAACATTTTAGCTCTAAGTAGGACACAGAAACCACTTTCTTTGTACACATAGCAATTTCTATGCAGTAAGAATATAGTTCAAAACAATATGAATATATGAGAATATTAAAACTTATCTCCAAGTTAACACGTAATACCTCCCAAAACAGAACTATGATGGGGTACTATAGAAAGATAAGTTTCAGTGAAGCCATAGTCTGATTGCCTTTCCAACAACATAATAGTTTACTGAACTCTATTCTTTATACAGGGGCAGTGAGATGGCTCAGTGGTTAAGACACTAAGCTTGTTTACTGGAAAGTCAACAGCCCACATTCAAGACCCGAGTGCCACACGATGGGGTGAGCTCCCATTTTTGCCCCAGCTCCTGCCCAGCTTGCAATTTGAAAGCCTGCAAATGTGAGTAGAAAAATAGGTACCACTTCAGTGGGAAGGTAACAGCATTCTGTGACATCATGATGCCCTATGGAAACATCTTCGGACAGCGCTAGCTCAATGGCCTTAGAAAGGAGGTGAGCACACTCCCTATAGTTGGTTATGACCAGCCAAGTAAAATCTGCAGGGGTTCCTTTATTCTTTATACAGGTAATGTTCCACTTATGACCAGTTGCTTAGCAACCATTCAAAGTTACGAAGGGACTCCCCAAAAAAATTACTTACTGCTCAGTTCTGGAGTTCCAAACCTGCACACACCTCTGTGGTCATATGACTGCATTTCATATGCTCACCTTTATGGCCAGTTGTGTTCCATAATCACGTGACTGCAATTTTCAATGGTTTTTGCTGGTTTGAGGCAGTTTCTGGCAAAAAAATGCCCATAATATTTAGGACTGCCCTTGCATACCATCCGGAGACTGCAGCTGGTGCAAAATGCGGCGGCGCAGGCGGTGATGGGAGTTTCCCGGTTCTCCCATGTTAGCCCCCTCCTGCGCTGCCTGCATTGGTTGCCGGTTGCTCTCCGGGTGAGATTCAAGGTTTTAACTTTAACATACAAAGTCCTACATGACATGGGTCCTCATTATTTAAGGGAGAGACTGCTGCCGACATCGAATACTAACCGCCCTGTGCGAAGTCACAGACAGGGACTCCTTGGGTCCCATCAGCCGGGCAATGCCAGCTGGCGGTCCCCGACGACGTGCCTACTCTGTCGCGGTCCCTGAACTCTGGAACCAACTTCCCCTGGGGCTCCGCTTGGCCCCTGACCTCCGCACCTTCCGCCATGACTTGAAGACCTGGTTATTTTACCAAGCCGGGCTGTGACCTATGGGTGGGGTGTTTTAGATTTTGCGGCTTTTAATGTTTTGTATTAATTGGGACCATTAATTTAATTCTTTTTTAAATATTTATTGTGTTTGTTTTATTGTAAGCCAGTCTTCGGAGATGGGGCGGCATATAAGTCCCATTAATAAATAATAAATAATAATAATACATTGATTTGTTTTAATGGCTGCCGCCAAAAAAGTCATGAAATCATGGGTGCCTCAACTTGCTACCATCATGACTTATATAATAGAAATTCCTGGCTCCAGAAGAGATAGTGACATCAGTGCCCACCCAACCTTTCAACAGATCTTAATTTATGTCTCATTCAATGGGAACAAAAATATTTTGGACTTGTCAGATTTTATTTTCATTGCCTTGGGAATAAGAATGTTTTTTTTTTACTTTTAGAAGAAGAAATCCTTTAGACAACTACTAGGTGACTCTACAGCCCATAATCTGATTTTAAGTAACTAAACTCAGCCACAATTCTTTCTGGTGTCTCCACTATACTTTGATCTATCCTTTTCTACAGGGTAGTAAAATATTCAAGATATTACAATTAATCAGTGGAAAGCTTGCCCCCAGAAGTTATGGGTGCTCCATCGCTGGAGGTTTTCAAGAAAGGATAGGCAGTCAATTGTCCAGAATGGTGCAAGGTCTTGAGCCAGGAGTTGGACTAGAAGACCTTCAAGATATCCAACTATGTTGTACTGTATTCTGTATAATATGGGGTAACATTTTTTGAACATACAATATAAATTCTGCCTGTTCAGCCTTCTACCAGACAATTTAAGGAGCACGGTTTACAAAAAATTGGGGTTTGTCATATTGGAAAAGAGGGATATTTGCAAAATGTCCTCTCTTTCTTACTCTTCTGCTTAAAGCATTTCTTTCTAGCTGCTTGTGGTAACCATGAAACAGGAAGCATAAGTAGAGTCAAAGGGAGAACAGGAAAATGATTTTGTATCTACCTATTAGTGACTCCTGATCCAGCGTCTGCTGCAATCCTCAGGGCTGAAGAGAGAATTATTTTGGTATGTACCGGTTTTGGGGAAGGCTGCTATAGAATTTAATAAAAATCATTTTAGTCATTTCAAATAGTTTAATATTGTACTGTTCTAAGAATGAGAGATTAAATTATATGACAATGACAGCTCCCTTCTCAACCACCAAAGGTTAGGAATGTATATTGCATTTGCAACACTCAAGAAATCTCCTGGTTTTAAAAATTCTTTGCCAACATATTAAAAAAAAATCTATGGACAGCTAGCTATTTGTAGTGAAATGTGCACCTAGCAAGATAAACCCTTTGATGGGAAATTATGTCATATCTCTGTTACACGAGCACATCACAAGTTCAATTTCCTGTGGTTATTGTTACTCTCTGGAATAGGAAACTTCTCTTTCATAACTGACAGCATGCTTTGCCTCTGTTTAATTTTCTAGAGAAATTGAAACCTTTACTTCCCCTCTTTATGAATTTGCCAATTGAAACAGCTTTTCCAAAAAATTTGTAATGTGATATAACAATAAGATGAAATGAAACATGGAAGTAAGGCCTGAACTTGATGGGCCTGAACACTCTCCTGTGTGAGAACCTCTGGCCTAGGATCTAAATGTAGCCTATCCAATGGACTCCTTCCAGTGCCACCAAAAGCCCATCAATCTAAGCTGCTATGATGATAATGGAACCCTGTGACCAACACAATTTTACAACCTTTTTTATGGCAGTTGTTAAGCGAACATCATGGTCATTAGGTGAACCAATTGTTTGCTATTCATTGTAACTTCAAGCAGATGTTAAGTGACCAGTTATAAGTTGAGGCCTACCTGTACTTGAAACACCTCAAATATGGTGTTTGCTAGTTCTATTGAGTCCCAATTACCCTGTGACCTTACTCTGAAAGAGAACACAGGGACCAAGAGATTGTCAAGGCTGTCCTTTCAAGACACCTAGCCTTTTACTTTGAAATGGCTCCTCCCAAGAACTAAAATATATTACAACTGTGCCTTGGTTTTTTTCCACTAATCACCTTATGTGGATTATGTAAGAGAAGTAGAGAAAGAGGCAATACAAGAGAAGTAGAGAAAGAGGCAATATTTTAACTAGGGCAGAACTTTCTTACTTCTGCCCTAGTTAAAATATTGCCTCTTTTGTGAGATCACTAGGTGATCTTCTGCAGGACGCTATTTTTTCAAAACACTTACCTATCTTATTCTTTAAAAAAAATATTTCAGCTTATGTTATAGATAGTTCATTTTTACATCCTACGTCTCTTGTTCAAAAGAGCTTACAGTACAATCAGTGCAGTAACAGCTGAATCTAAATATGAAAAAAAAAATTGAAACCAGATTTTTAAAAGCCAAATCATTATTAATCTGACTCAGAAGACCTGGTTAAAGAAGGAAAGCCTTGTTTCCATTCTGTAGGTGGAATGAATGGGAACTAAGTGCTAATTGCTAAGAAAGTATGTTCTGTAACATGGAAGTAACATGGCAATAATGGTTTGATTATGTCCTAAATTGTTGTGAAGAAGTGTCCACACGTGTAAGGCACAACATATCATTTCATAGACAGGAGGCCTGGAGAATCCACACCCTGCAAAAAGTAGAGTTGGAATTGGAATGAGGGGAAAGAATTAAATTAAAGCTTAACTGTATGTAAAAAAAAATCACAGCAATCATGTAGAAAGTAAATCATATTTACATATCAGAAAACCACCCAACACTGGTACAATACTGATAATATGTAAAATGATATAAATCTGTTATCTCAGTTCCAGTGATAGAACGAAACTTCTTTTTTATTCAGTGGTTTCATACTGGATTTTCTTTTTGAAACTCCTTTCTTCAAAAACAGTCACAGTTGAAAATCATCACTGAAAAATTTAGGAGACAGAAATCTTAGATGATTAGAGTATTGAATATTGGTCAACCTAGACTCAGTTTGTTTAGAGACTACTGGTTTGAAACAAGGAGATTGAGAATTCTGGTCCTATGTTAGACATGAAACTAGCTGGGTGACCCTTAGGAGTTGCTTTTTGTTTTGTTTTTTTGTTGTTTTATGAACATTTCCAAGGCCTTGATATTATTGATGTTGTCCAGAGACCATTATCACAAGAATAGGGGTGGAAGAGGTAAGGAGATTGGCTTAAGTTTCCAGCTCAATATATCCACCACAGCACATTGATTTTGGCCTTTACAAAATATTGGCTGGCATAGACAAATAGTTGAGGAAGAACTTATTTTCTTGAGTAATTCTGGTGAAAACAAGTGTCAGTGAGCTCTTGGGAAAGAGGCTACTTTTCAACTCTAGTACCTATAACTTATATGGAATTGTTCCTAGTTTTACCGCTGTGTAGTTGATGAAAGACCACTATGGAAGATAATGGGGAGTTGCTGCTGGTCGATGTAATTCGTATTAACTAGATGCACATATACTATGACTTGGTGGAAAGCAACTTCTGGTATTCCTATGTACCCTGCTTTCATTTGATCATCTGCAGAATCCTTGTAGCATTTCCATTTTACTAATTTTACTGAAAGACTATTTATCAGAATACAGGAAGACAGAGAGAAGTATCCAGAGGTTTCTTTGATGTGTGCTGCCATCATTATTTTATCATAAGCTTTCTTTTTTAAAGGGGGAGATGTTCTTGCTTACAAAAGATGTACTTATGATGAAACAGTTTAGCAGAACTGTCTAATACTTTAAGGAATCTGTCTTCAAGCCCTGCTGAAACAAGAAGATGATTTGGCAAAATGTTGCACATTACAGTCTTGCATCCTGTGATTTTGCACTTTGTACTAGCTTTCCCTGAGGGGAACCATTTGCAATTGCATTAAAATTGCTATATTCCCATCTATCTAAGCTACAAGGTCAGGACACAATGTTGTAATTTCTTCAGCCTACGGTATATAAGAGATATTGCATGAGTCAAATGTTCCTAGTGGGCTGCTCTTCTTGGCTGTTGGGCTGCACAAAGCTTGTTGGAGAACAACAAGGTAGAATTATGAATGTGGGAACATTTTTCAAGCAAATGCCTTAGGCAGGAGAGTGGCAGTTATTTCCTATAGAATGCATTCTCTTCTGGAGGCTATGCTACATGCACAAACTTTTTAAAAACCTCCTTGTTCTGCTAATTGGTGGTGATGGTTTTTTTTCTTCCTCATTATTACAGAGGAAACGTCTGAAGATAAAAGTGGCTCTATATAAGTTTCTATTAATAAATGAAAATGCTCCCTGAAAGCTTTTATTTACATTCTTTCAATCCTTGCAAGCTACTCCTCCAGTACCATTGTATCTTGTATACTTTCATAACCTTTAAAATTTGTCCAAACATACAGAGGGAAAGAGAATTTGGGGGGGGGGGCAGGAAAACAAGAAAGCAAGAGTGCAAAAAATTCTGAGATTTTTTTTCCCCATTTAACGAATAGACAAGGCTTTTCATTCCAGAATTCAGAAGTCTGTTTTAGATGTAAGCAATCTTTTTAGAGACTTCGCACTACATGAACAAACATGATATTGCTGTAATAGGAGTATTCAAAGTATTCTGTATTTGATTTACTTGCAAATACTTTATTTACTGGCCAATATGCAATTGTATTCATTTGCCTTATTCATAAAACATAGAATAATAGAGTTGGAAGGAACCTCAGAGATCTTCTGGTCCAGCCCCTGCTCGAGCAGACCCTTTACCATTTCAGACAAATGGTTGTCCAGTCTCTTTTTAAAAGCCTCCATGATGGAGCACCCACAATTTCTAAAGGCGAGCTGTTCTACTGGTTGATTGCTCTCACTGTTAGAAATTTTCTCCTTAGTTTCTTCACTCCTTGGTTAGTGTCCTTCCATTGCTTCTTGCCTTGCCTTTTGGTGCTTTGGAAAATAGTTTGACCCATCTTGTCTTCGTAGGAGCCCCTCAAATATTGGAACATTCCTTTTGTCTGTTTTATGCTGGTCATTCACTGAATAAAACTATATTTGCATTTACATTACATTTACATTTAAAAAGATTTTTCAGATCTGTAACATAAAGTAGCTTATTGTTCAGCAATTCTCTATACAACTGCAACAAAATTCCTTTATAAAGTTTCAGAGTGGTCAGTGTGCTTTTTTAATGCTTCAAAGATAATTACAAATCAAGTGCTTTGTATAGGTATTTTTGAAAACAAAGTTGTTTCCAAAAACCTCACACTTTTGTTGCAATAATAGAGAATGGTAGAGTCTATATACCTTATGTAGTTGATCTATTAACCTTCCGTGGTATTCTCCAATTACACTGATAATTCCCACACAGAATGGCCGCTGATTGAGAATAGCTTGGCTGCTTGATGAAACGGCCATCCAATGCATCTGGAGGCACCAAGTTGGGGGGAATTGTTCTGTTTTTATTTACTTACTTAGTGACATAATTAAAAATAGCAAATAATACCAACTCCCACACTATTCACATATCATCTTCATTCACCTGTTTCATCCATTGAGGTTGTTAGGTTTTGTATTCATTTTGTTTAAGCTGAAGTGCATTCTTTTTATGCAGATATGTAGTTCCAGATATTGTATCCAATAGTGTAAGGTGGAATGAGAAAATATTAGAAATAGGATACCCCTATTGCAAATGTCTATAGTTGGACAGAAGTGCGGGCAGGTCATATTTAACATTTTGGGAAAGTATAAATAGATGGAACAAAAGGCAACGTCTTAATTTTTGGAACTACAAAACTTACACAATTACAAATCCTTCATCAAAATGGTGAAGTAATTCTGCCAAATTTTAGGAAGACTGTTCAGTAGAGACTTAGAGACTTTGGGGAGTTGGCAAGGAGACCAAATGGAACAGGCTGGTCATAAGACCATGGGACTTTTTCTATGAAACATCAAGATGCTAATCTTGATTCCTTTCTGTTTGCCTCTTCATGGGAGGCACACCTTTATTCATGGAGGTCATACTGTATTGAGGTTCTGCATCTAGTTCCCTTTGAATGGCATTTCACAATTTTTTTTAAAGTATTCATTTAAATGCATGTGGGTCAGAGAGATTTCCTTGCACAATTAAAACTGCCATAAAAGTTACTTTATGAAATAATCAGAACAAAATCTGATTAGATGATTATCTAAAAAGAATGATGCTTCGGAGCTTTTGTAGACTATTTGGTAGCTGACAGAACTTGTTTAACTTGTACCAGTCCAGCAAGACAGAATTCTTGTACAAGACGTTCTTGCACTTCCTGCTATGCCAGTTTAAAAGAACAGTGGATACTGTTTCATAAAATGTCACAAGACAGAAGGCTAAATAGCAAAAAAAATGAAATGCTCAACTGCTAACTAGTAGTTACTGATACATGCAAATGGTTCATGCACAAAAAAGCAATTGGCTGCAATAGCAGCACAGCTTTTGACACGATAATCTGTGAACTACATGGCATAGATAAAATATAGAAATACTTCCGTAATAGTGATTTGTGTGGGAAAAGTAGCAAATGATAGCAGGGGTATGGACATTGTGGTTTTTGCAGCTATCAGTATGCCTTATGCAACTTCCCTTTGTTTCCACCAGGAACATGGCTTGAAATCTGTGACTTTTGTTCTTGTTGCAGTATAAAAAGAGTGGCTTATATAATGTTGTGAAGAAAGGAGTCCTTTTGATGCTAGCTATGAGGTGTGACAAGCATTGCAATATAATTCTGTCCACCACAGCTTAAGCAATATAAGGAAAACATATTGTCAAAGTAGAGGATCCAAAACTATAGTTCCTTCATAACATCAGCTTGATTGGGAGGAGGGACAATATTGCTGTATGTAATTTCAGCAACTGGGAGGATGTGGGTTCCCACAATGTAGTGGCCTATGATTTTAAAAATCATGGTTAGCTGATTAAATCATAGAGGTGGAATCATGCACTGCACTAAGCTATCAGCAATGACCAACATTACTTTTTAGTGTTATGAGGCAACCTAGGCAACATTCAAGCTCCTGAGGCATCTTCTGTTTATCTCAGCAAGCTGTCTTTCAACTGGAGGGAGCCACCTCCCATAATCACTAGCCACTGTGACCATTGGTTGTGTTGGCTCGGAATTATGAAAGGCTAATATATGCAGCCTGCTGGTTAAGGTACTGGCTAGATGGGGAATCCACATTCAGATCTATATCCTCCGTCATAGAAGCTCACTGGATTGTGTCTAAGCAAGCTTCCCTTACAGGACTGTTATTATAGAAAGCATAAAGGGAGTGCTAATCATTCCATTCTGAGAATAAGCAAAAATAAATTTAACAAATAACTTTCCGGAGGTCATCGGTTCAGGAAAGGCTGCTGTATTGGTAAAAGAATGCAGTACACAGATGTGGCCACAATATTGCTACCCCTTCACTTTTTCCCCTGAAGAATCCCAACTTGCTATGAAATAAGTTGAAACTGCCACAAGTAAACAGCATCTAACATTCTTTATTCCATAGTCCATAAAGCAGACACTTTGAAAAAGTGGAGGGGTACCAATACATTTGGTTACATCTGTAAACACTCCATAAGACGGAGGTGGTTTAGCAGTAGAGTCCATGTTTTGCTTGCAAAAAATTCCAGCTTTAAATTGCAACATCTTCAAAGAAAATTGAGAAAATTGAGCTTCCTCTGCTTCAGTTTACAAACTATAATTAAGCACATATAGCCACTGATGAGTCAATGTAACCTTGGAAAGTTGCTAAAATGATAAGTAATAAAATTCATTGCAATATACTGTATCTGAAATATGCCCAGATAGAGGTGTGTGCTATTGACAATGAGAGCTAAGCTGGTCAACAATATAAAGAAGGTTCTCATAATCCTAATATTCAAATGCATGGTAGTAGGAAGGCATTGTGATTGTTTTACCAACAGATAATTTGTTTAGACATGCAAATGCTGCTTCTGTTATATTCTGTATAAATAGGGCAGTGAACCATTGGGGAATCCTTTTCCCCCCCCTGAATTCACGTAAGTGCTAAGTGGATACTGTAATAGTATGCTTTCTTTAGTTCAGAATCTGTGTGTTGATGTCTAACCACTGGTTTTATTAACATTGGTTGATGGCTTAGCAGGTCCATGAACCCAGCTTGCTGTGCTTTGATCTACAAACTGGGATTAAGCAAATAGAGCCACTGATGAGTCAATGTAGAGGCACAATATTATAAGAAGTGAACTGATTACTTTTTTATTTATTTTTATTAAACCAATTTATATAGCCCTTTCATTTCAAGACAAATGACTCTAGGTGGTGTATAACAGAGGCTCTTGGGTTTAATCTCTTTACTGCCATTATCCCACATTAATCAGCTGTGTTATCAAAGCAAATCAGGTAGTATCTTTTATCACCCCACTAATCTTCACACTGATAAAACACTGCTTTGGAGAAACATCTCTATTAAAAGTAGTCCAAAGAGGGAAAACATTCAGCCTCTAGGTATAGTTAAAACAGCTTCTTTTATGCTGCCTGGTATTTTTAATGTTAAAAATATGAAAGAAAAGCAAACATAACCATATTTTTGAATGAACATGATGCCTCTTGTTTTTTTAAAATGGCCAGACTTAATTAGACAGCCATGTCTTAAATATTTAAAGAAGTGTTCAGAATAAATTCTACAGAGCTAAACAGTGACCTAAATTCTACTGTACTGGCTGCAATTTAATTGAAGGGTGACTAGGTTTGACTGCCAAGAATTTGACCAAGGTTGCTTGCTGCTTTTCAGAGTGGCTTTATCAGCAGAAATTATAAAAAGTGTTCTATTAACAAAGCCTCATCTGATCTGATTTCCTTCTCTCTCCCTGACTTAAAAAATGAAAAGTACAAATGTGCTTAACAGTGCAGAAGTACTGGAAGTTAATTTTCCTTGAATAAACACTTGCTTTCGTCAGTCCCTTGAGGACAAATGTCCAATAACGCCAGCACTGTGTCTACCGTAATACGCATGTGGGATATAAATGGAATGTACCACTGAATATAGCATCTTTATACAGTAGACCTGATTCAAGAATCTTCTTTCAGCTCTTGTAAAGACTGTAATGTTACTGCTTGTTCTCATTGTGCCATACCAACCTAATTATTAATATTTGCACTAAGATTCCCCCATGAAGATTCTAGACTTGATGTCTAGAATTGAGAATTGGAATTTTAAAACTCAGTTGTATATGTAGCCACTGCAACCTATGCATTTTCCAATACTATATTTTGCACATCGCAATCATCCTTAATTATATTTTACCAAGACTCCCTGGATTACCAATAATTGCAGCTTTGTATTGGTCAGTTGTTTCTATGTAGTAGCCCTCTATCTTCTAAATACGCTAAAGTAAGGGAGAGAATTTAAAGCTGCCACTTGTCCACTAATGGTGCTAGATTTTTCAGAGACAGGAGGTAATTTGTCTGGTTTTTTTTCTCTCATAAAGAGAGTTTCCATTATGACAAATGAAGGTTTTTACATTCCATAAAGCTGTAGCTCTGTAACTCCAGCTGCAAATCAAAGGTCAGGAGCAAGAAAGCAAGAAGAAAAGAATTCCCCTTGAAGATAGGTTTTGATGATTCCTTCCATGTCCTCGAGAAAAGCTACTTAGGAACATAATTTGTTTTCATAAGTTCAATTCTTTTGTTTGTGGTAGCCACTGAGATTCTCTGGATGATACTAGATGCTAGCAGCACACTGCAACCTAGTTGAGAGGGCCTCTTTTGCTACCCCATGATCTCATCCTCTATTCATCCTGTATCTGTTGAGTTGGAAAGTCCCTGATTTTCCAGGTATATAGGTGATCTCATTTACTAACATCACCACTAATCTTAAGGATTGGTTGAGGGGTTCTACCAATGTGGTTGAGGGGTTTCACCCATGTGGGATCTATTCTCCAATCCAAATGCTGTATCTATGCTACTCTTCCTTGCTTGTAAAAATGGTATAAAAAGAATAAACACTGCCCAGGCAGTCAGACATCTTTGGACACTGAAATGACTGGTTATTGAATCCCCACATTTGCTATTTATTTTTAAAGTTTGTATCCCCTCTTCTGCCCATAGAGCACTATTTTTAGGGCTGTAAGCATTAAAGTTCAAACAATAGATTAATCAACTAAATGGTAGATGGTCAATTGATAGAGTTCAATATTAATCACACACCATAACCTGTAATATATAGCTCGTCTCAGTTTCACGGTTTTGAAATCTCATTTAATCCATCACAGTTCCGGGATTCAAATTCATTTGCCTGATTGGCAAATTCTTAACTGGCTGTGACTAGTATATACTAATTCAGTCCAAAACCTTGTAATATCTCCTGTTGTTGGCTTAATTACATAGGGAATTCTGTAGTTGCTTCAACATAATTCCCATGGCAAGTAATCTTGAAAGTTATTTATTTGTTTGTTTGTTTGTTTGTTTGGTCTTATATGCCGCCTTATCTCCCTAGGGACTCAGGGCAGCTCACATTAAAAAAACACAATACAAAAGTTAAAAGGAATTGAAAGATTATTAAACCCAATTCGACCAAATAAAGTATTTAAAACCCCATCACATGACGCTTAAAACTAAGACTCCCCCCCTCAGTCCAGGCCAGTTTGTTCGAATAACCAAGTCTTTAGGCTGCGGCGGAAGGAGCGGAGGTCAGGGGCCAATCGCAGCTCCAGGGGAAGCTGGTTCCATAAAGTGGGCACCCCCACAGAGAAGGCCCTACCCCTAGGAACCGCCAGCCGACATTGGCTGACGGTACCCCAAGGAGGCCCTGTCTGTGGGTGTGCACCGGGCGATGGGTATTTGATGCTGGCAGGAGATGTTCCCACAAGTACCCCGGCCCTAAGCCATATAGGGCTTTATAGGTAAGTACCAGCATCTTGAATCTCCCGCGGAGAGCAACCGGCAACCAATGCAACTCACGCAGGAGGGGTGTAACATGGGAGTATCGGGATACCCCCATCACAACCCATGCAGCCGCATTCTGCACCAGTTGAAGCCTACGAGTGGTCTGCAAGGACAGCCCCATGTAGAGAGCATTGCATTAGTCAACCCGGGATGTAACGAGCACATGAGTGACCGTGCATAACGCATCTCAGTCCAGGTAGGGGCAGAACTGGTGCACCAGGCGAACCTGAGCGAATGCCTCCCTGGTCACGGCTCCCACCTGCTCCTCCAAACTGAGCCGTGTATCCAGGAGGACACCCAAGTTGCAGGCCCTTTCCACGGGGGCAACACCTCCCCCCACATGCCTAGAGATGGAACATCCTGGATCGTCCAAGATGCCGTTACGCATAGCCACTCAGTCTTGGCTGGGTTGAGCTGGAGCTTGTTCCTCCCCATCCAGATCCGCACCACTTCCAGGCAACAAGACATCATGGTGAGGGCATCACTGAGTTGGTTTGGGGTGGAGATGAAAAGCTGGGTATCATCAGCATACTGATGATACCTCACCCCAAAACCACAGATGATCTCGCCCAGCGGCTTCATGTAGATGTTGAACAGGAGGGGAGAGAGGACCGACCCCTGGGGCACCCTGCAAGCGAGGGGCTGTGGAGCCAACCTCTGCCCCCCTGCCAACACCAATTGCGAACGCCCCAAGAGGTAGAAGAACCAGCGAAGAACGGTGCCTCCCACACCCAACCCCCTGAGGCGTTGCAACAGGATACAACGGTCGATGGTATCAAAAGCTGCTGAGAGGTCTAATAGGACTAGGACAGAGGAATATCCCCTGTCCCAAGCCCTCCAGAGATCATCCATCAGCGCGACCAATGCCGTCTCCATGCTGTACCTGGGCCTGAAACCCGATTGGTACGGATCTAGGTAGGCAGCTTCCTCCAGGAACCTCGGAAGCTGACATGCCACCACACTCTCAACAACCTTTACCACAAAGTGAAGGTTGGAGACTGGACGAAAGTTGTTCAAAACGGCTGGGTCCAAGGATTTGGCTAACTTGGAGAAGAAACATTGCAAGTCAAGATCTTCCAACATCTACCATACCCAGTAATAGTTCCCTGAGGGTCTGACTAGCAACATTTGTTATTACAAGGTTAGGTTAGGAATGAATATCCGACATACAGTAGATTTGTTTTACTTAGTTTCTCTCTTCCTATATGAAGGGACTAAAGGCGGGCTGTGAGGCGGTAGGAGACCCATTTGGGAGAAGAGGCATTCAAATGCATGCTATCATTTTATTTTTAAAATGATTAAGATTCTCAAAATCTTGGGAAATATCCCCAGTCTTTTCAAATCTCTGAGAGAACCTGGAGGAATATGTTATTTGTAAATATTATTCCAATTGAGACCTGCTCTCACACCTAACACCAACCCCAGCCCTAAAAAGACTGGTGCATAGAAATACAAAAATAGACATTTCCATCATTTTAGCTCCCCGACGCTGAAGCGCACTTGTGCATCTGTTTTCTTTTTTAATCAGACAACAAAATCTTCCTCTCATTTTTTGTTAAAATTAACTGATATTCTCTGCTGCTGGTTTTTTTTTTTGCTATCATTTTAATTGCAATTTACATAGTGCTTTTTGTCTTTTAATGTCTCATAATCTGCCTTCAGTTGGTATGTATTTTAGGATTTTCTTTTTACATAAAACGATTTATTTTAATATCCTCCACCCACTTCAATGTTTGCTGTAAGCTTGCTAGAAATGCGTTAACCTTTAGGGCTGGAAAGATTTCCTCGGAGCATAGAAAATTTTTGGAATGTGCTATCGGGCAGGGCACTTATTTAAGTTTTGTGAGACTCCCAGCTGCGTCTCTCAGGAATATCAACTTTGGGGCTTGTGGATTGTATAAACACCCTGTGGAAACTATGAGTCCTGTGTGGTTTCAGAGGTGAAGCGAGGGAGGTGTGTTGCTGACGGTGCTTCCACCCGCACAGGAGGGACTTCAGTGCTTTCTCCATGGTTACAGAAGCTGAATAATATTGCAAAAACAAACTCGGTCTATTACTGCAATTATACAAAAATCACTCACTCACACACACACACACACACACACACACGTATTATTTAGCATATTATGAGAACATGACAGAAGTAATCAAATACACACAGTCCACATAATTATATACAAAACTTCTACAGGGATTTGATAGTAGCCTCATAGCTGGATGTCCATTTCAGCTATTCAGATGATCGCCTCTGGTGTTGCTTCATGACTGTCAGCAATTTGATGCCGACTGGCTCAAGGTTTTCTCAGCCTTCCATGTTTCCAAGATGGGTAAAATGAGGACCCAGATTAGGGGCAATATGCTTAGAGACCACTTAGAGAGGGCTGTAAAGCACTGGGAAGCAGTATATAAGTCTAAGTGCTATTACTATTATTGTTGATGCAGATCTTCTAGGGAATGTTTATTTTAAATAAAAAATCGTTTTAACCAGGGGCTGGAAATATTGATGATTTTGACACTGGTATCCATCAAATTCCAGATCCAGGCAACAGCACCTCAAGGAACAGGGTTTGGTCAGTTCAGTCTAGTGGTTAAAGCACTAGGCTGGTGACTTTGGGCCTCTCACTCTGTCTCGGGTCAACTCACCTCACAGGGTTACTGTTGTGGGGAAAATAAAAGGAGGAAATAATTTTGGGTGTGTTTGCTGCCTTGAGTTATTTACACAAATAATAAAGGTGGGATAAAAAAAATCTAAAAAAAAAAGATAAGATGGTGGTTGCAGTGTTGCAATGCAAGCAACACTGTCTTTTTGCTCATGCAAGGTGCACGCGCTGTTGGATCTGGGGTTTGTTGTTGGGTCTTTTACCAATGCTAATTCAAAGTACTCCTCCATCGAGGAATTATCAGGAAAATATATCAGCATAACATTGGCTGTCTCCATTGCTGATCCCTGTCCCCTGCTTCTACAGTTTGTTTCCAGCTGCTGCCAGGCTGGTCTTACTGGGACTTTGTACAATTCAGGGCTTCCCTTGGATGGTGTCAGAATAAGCGAGGAAATAATACTTCAACATCAATATGGCTAAGGGTGACTTGATGCCCAGTCTCACTCATGGTCTATGGATGAGATGAAGGTTGCACCAGAGAGTTATAGTGGAAGAAGAAGATGCCAGGATATCTTGATACTGTGTTTAGCTGCAGTTGGAGAAAGGCCCACCCAGGGTTGAGATCAAATAATGAACACCAATATGAAGTTGGCTTATTTTCCTTCTTTCCCCCAGTTTTGGAAACATCTATGACTTGAAGAAACTTGCCTGGGTCATTGTTTTCCATGGAGCCACAGATGTTTTATTGTAGGAGCTTGTTTAGCTAGCAACTGAGAAAGCAAGGCTATTGAGAAAGGAACACAGAAATCCATTGTTGGAACTCTTCAGTCCAAATGCTGTTATCCTCCTTCATAGTATTCTTCCATCTAAGCTTTTCAGACTTAGAACAAGATTCAGAACAAAATTCTACCTAATTTCTTTCCATTAGAGTGCTTTTTTTATAACTATCCTTAATGAATTTCAAAAACCAATTCTTAAAGTGGTAATCATCGTACAGAAAATACAACAAGAGAATGAAGTTTTACTCATTTTTTCTCTCTCTCTTCCCCAACTCCCTCTCTCTTCTTTCCCCTGCCCCTTTACTTTACCAGTTATCTGGTCTTGTATAGTACTGCAGAGAGGTTTCCATTATGATGGGTTGAGAGGTAGAAAGCAATTGCTTTCACACTTGCTTTGTCTGGAGCTGCAGTATCTTACTTCATGTGAGCATATTTACATGCATCCCTTCCATTTTTCTTCTCATGCTTTCCACTTGTGTGGTTCACAGTTGTTCAGACTATGTAGACGAAACACTATATAGTACAGTACTGAGACTGGGATGGGATGGAAAACATAGCTTAGAGATAGATTATGTATGGCATTGCCCGTTCCATGGTCTGATCACTATCTCCTACGGCTGGTCTTCCAACAGGCCGCCCCCCACTGCTGGGATGAGGAGCCGCTTAGATGGTTCCGCCCCAGGTGCCTTATGGACCCGGAGGGGTTCCGGGCGGAACTGGGGTCTCTTCCCTCTTCCCTTGCCCACAGCTCTGTCAACCTGGCACTTGCTTGGCAACAGGCCGCGTCGGATGCCCTCGACAGGGTTGTCCCCATGTGACCCCTCACGCGTCGTGGATCCCGGGTGGTTCCCTGGTATTCAGAGGAGCTCCGGGAGATGAAGCGCTGTCGGAGGGGCTTAGAGAGCAGGTGGAGGTCCACCCGCTCCCAGTCCGATCGAGCCCAGCTAAGAGCCCATATTCAGACTTATCTGGTAGCTATGAGGGAGGCAAGAAGGTCTTATCTCTCCACCCTCATAGCGTCCGCAGATAACCACCCAGCCGCCCTGTTTCGGGTTATTCGCTCCCTTCTTCGTCCGGAGGGGGGTGCGGACCCATTGCGGGGAAGGGCTGAGGAGTTTGCTCAATATCTGTCGGATAAGATCGCTCGAATTCGGAGCGGGTTGTCCTCTGATTTGCAGTGGTCTGAGGAATGGGATACAGGCAGTCTGGCCAATGTGATTTGGGATGAGTTCGATCCTGTTTCCGAGGATGAAGTGGACAGGATCATGCGGCGGCTGAGCTCCACCACGTTTGTTGGACTCGTGCCCCTCCTGGCTGGCCTATGCCGCCAGGGAGGTCACCTGCGGCTGGCTCCGGGCAGTTGTCAACGCTTCATTAAGGGAGGGTGTTTTTTCCCTCCGCCTTGAAGGAGGCGGTGGTGAGACCCCTCCTGAAGAAGCCTGCCCTGGACCCGACCGTGTTAGACAACTTTCGTCCAGTCTCCAACCTTCGCTTTTTGGCGAAGGTTGTTGAGAGTGTGGTGGCTCGGCAGTTTCCACTTTTCCTGGATGAAGCGGACTACCTGGATCCGTATCAATCGGGCTTCCGACCTGGTTTCAGCACGGAGACGGCATTGGTCGCGCTGATGGATGATCTCTGGAGGGCCCGGGACAGGAGTTTTTCCTCTGTCCTGATCCTATTAGACCTCTCAGCGGCTTTTGATACCATCGACCATGGTATCCTTTTGCGACGCCTCGAGGGGTTGCAAGTGGGAGGCACCGTGCTTCGGTGGTTCGCCTCCTACCTCTCGGGGCGGTCGCAATCGGTATTGGTGGGGGGTTGCGGTCGACCCCGAGGGTGCTCTCTTGTGGGGTCCCTCAGGGGTCGGTCCTCTCCCCCCTGCTATTTAACATCTATATGAAGCCACTGAGTGAGATCATCCGCAGTTTCGGGGTGAGATTCCAGCAGTATGCAGATGACACCTAGCTGTACATCTCTACCCCGAACCAAATTAGCGATGCCCTCTCCCTGATGACCCAGTGCTTGGATGCGGTGCATTTGGATGGCGGGAACATGCTTCGACTCAACCCGGCCAAGACTGAGTGGCTGTGCATACCGGCATCTCGGCCCAGTCAGGATTATCCATCTTTGGCCATAGGGGGAGCGGTGTTGCCCCCTGTGGATAGGGCGGAACCTGGGGTCCTCCTGGACATCGGCTCGGTTGGAGGAGCAGGTGGGGGCCGTCGGGGGCCTTTGCCCAGCTCCGCCTTGTTCGTCAACTACGCCCTTTTCTGGACCGAGATGCCCTGCGCACAGTCACTCATGCCCTTGTTACCTCTAGACTCGACTACTGCAACGCTCTCTATCTAGGACTGCCCTTGCATACCATCCGGAGATTGCAGCTGGTGCAAAATGCGGCGGCGTGGGTGGTGATGGGAGTTCCCCGATTCTCCCATGTTACCCCCCTTCTGCGCTGCCTGCATTGGTTGCCAGTTGCGCTCCGGGTGAGATTCAAGGTTTTAGTTTTAACATACAAAGTCCTTCATGACATGGGTCCTCAATATTTAAGGGAGTGACTCCTGCCGACATCGAACACCAACCGCCCTGTGCGGGCACATAGGCAAGGACTCCTGGGGGTCCCGTCGGCCGGCCAATGCCAGCTGGTGGTTCCCCGACGACGAGCCTTCTCTGTCGCGGCCCCTGACCTCTGGAACCAACTCCCCTTGGGGCTCCGCCTGGCCCCTGATCTCCACACCTTCCGCCATGACCTGAAGACCTGGTTATTCAACTAATCCGTGCTGTGACCCTTTTTCAGTGGGTTGGTTTTTTATGTTTTTTAGTATTTAACTTGTTGGGCTTGGTAGTTTAATTTTTTCTTAACTATTTATTGTTGTATACGCTGTTGTTGTTTTTAGTTGTGAGCCGCCCCGAGTCTTCGGAGATGGGGCGGCATACAAGTCCCAAGTCCCAATAAATAAAAAAATGTACTTAGTATGCAGAAAATCCCTGGAGAAATCCTTGGCATCTTACTCTTCTCCCCACACCTCGGATTCTGGCAAGCTATTGCCAGTTAACATAGCAAACCATGCTGAGCTCCTGCTTTGACTGGTGTAAATCAGTTTCCATTCTAAGGTTCTAAAAGTTCCTGTCCATTTAAAGGGCAGTATTTATTTTGCAGCAAGGGGCAGGGTTGTCCATGGTGCTCTCTGAGCTTGTTTTGTTGCAGATACATTTTAGAGTAGTGACCACATGCAATAGCCACTTTGTCAATTCCCCAACTATTGCCAGTTACATAAATGGGAAACAGGGCAGATGAACACCATGCCTTAAAAATATTGGTTTGGAATCAAAAGGTCCTTTATATGGGTGAAAAGCAACCTTTATGAAAAGGAGGGTATTCTGGAGGACTCACTTCTCATTCCCATCATTGTTGTGCTGCCTGTAAAGATAATATTGCATGTATGGAAATGACACAGAACCAGTTTGATACTTAATCCTCTTGCCTTAAAATTGTCCACCAAGACTTGATTTCACAATTTAAGCATACCAGTCAATGTTCCAACCTAAAATTGAATCTCTGTGATGATGTTTTGCCTAATTTATGCACAAGGCCATGATAATCTGTTTTTAAAGATTGTCATTCCCTTAAGATAGGCTAGGAGATCCAACGTCCTGTTTTGCTTTCTAGCTTGCTTCATTGATCTTGTGACAATAGATGTTGGCACTCAGTTCTGTATGTATACAGAAACCTTGGCAAAAAATGCCTTGGAGGAGAGCGGTGACTTACCAAACCTATTGCAAATCATACGACCTTTCTTTCCTAAAATTTCCATGAGTCATGTTTGGTTTTCAGGCAGGCACCACCAGTGTTAGTCTGCATACATCTTAGGCAATGATGCAGTGAAGGTCAACTTCTTGAGCTAATACTCCGTTTTGAACTTCCTGGATATTTATTTTAAAAGAATGTTCAAATGATTACTATGTTAAAGCAGGGAGAAATATACTCAGTGTTATAGACTGATACCAAAGACTAAAAATATAAACAAGTGTCACCATGGCACAATTTAAATCTTACATTTAGAGTATTATGGGCCCTCTGGCTGTCCAATCTCAAAGAGTCTCTGGAGGAAGAAAGAGAAAATGGCAACTCAAACAATCAAGACACTGAAGTAAGTACTTCTGATGGTGCTAGTGGGATCTTAGTTGAGATGAGACCTTTCAAGAATTCAAAAAAAAAAAATCCTGGCAGGAAGGAACAAGATCCAATGCACTGGTTTTTTTTAAATAAAGACATTGGCAGCAACTTAAAATAAAAATTAATTTATGACAGTATTTAAGTATTGTGGCAAATTTCTACTTTTGTCCATTTACCGGAAATCCAAAAAGGCCATCAGGAGTCAGGCTTATCATATTGTCCTAAGAAGTGAAGGTCAATAGTCCAGCGTTTGTCTCAAATGACTTCCTTTGGAAGGTCCATTCCTAAAAAGTCAATATTTGTATTTATTTACAAACGTGCCCGTTGAATATTGCAAAGCGGATAAGATGATATGGAAACAACCATCATTACATTCATATCAGATTTTTCTTAGAAGTCAGGCAGCTCTCACAGTACTTTTATGGTGTCCAATCTGTCTTCTTTTCTAATCTATCTCTGCTTTTGCATAGTGGATCCCACACCTTTCTTAGTAACTCACATGAATCCAAATATACTAGAGAAGCATTTACCATATTTTGATTTTTTTATTTGATTATAATAATTAACATTCACTATTTCAAGACTTATCTGCTAGAAGAAATTTAATTGGTTTTTTTGTTGTTGTTAATACTAGTGCAGGATTTTGATCCTCATGATAGAGACTGTTGCAGGTTTTTGGGGTGCATTTCAGTGGGGTGCAGAAGGGAAGTGCAAGTAGTTTTTTCCATTTTTGTATGAAGAACAAGCACCCATGGGGAGCGTGAGGGGAGAAATTTACCATACCAGGCTGTGAAGTTTGTATCAGTAATCCCATTTCTTTGCATGTTGCCCAATTAGGAAAACAGTAACCAGAGGTGATGTCAGAAGAATAAGAAAGAAACTGACAGCATGATGAAAGCATGAGGATAGAATGAGGAAGTGAGTGGATGCAAGCTAGAGAGAGAGAAAAATAAGACATCCTATTGAATCCTGTGCTATTGAATAGAGACAGAGGAATTGGATGGGAAGAACTAAAATAGATGAGTTGGAAGAATGGCAAGGGCAAAGGATCTCAGATGTGGAAAGCTGGAATGGCATATGTCTGAAAATAGAACAGGAAAGACTCAAGTGGATTCCTAGTGAAGAAGAAAGGACAGCTACTGGACAAAGAAGAAACTGTCACTATGTTTTTTGTAATTTGTCTGCCAAGCTCCTAAGCTAATATTATAGCAGGCAGGTGTCTGCTAGCTAGCACATTTGTTATCTTGTCTCTATAGTAATGAGATAAGACAGTCTTGTGATTTCTGTTTTACTGCGCATGCCTGATGAAGTTTTTAATTCACTTCCTGTAACTTCCTTTGTTTTTTTTCTGTATATGCCTTTGGTGTGAGATTAAGCTGCCGAAATGTAGCTCGTTAGGTTTTCTTATTTTCTTAAATAAAAAGATGTTTGTTAGATTACTTTCCGGGTCTTATTTTATCAAAGTTGACAGCAGAGAAAAGCACAGTCTATCACCTCTAATTAGCAGGGATGTTTGGAAGCTTTTTACTCCCTGACAGAAACACCATACCAATGGTTATATTGACTGGAGGTGAGGAACTGAGATAGAGGTCATTGTTGTCCCCTTGCATCCATACCATCACCCATGAAGCCATTATGGATTACAAATAATGAAGCCCAGAGTATCAATCTGAGTATCCTTAGTAAAAGGCTGAAAGGATTAGATGGTACTCTTGTGGGGCTGCCACTATAGCTTTCACTAGCCTTGCCAGGGTGAGGCAATGGAAAGATTAGTTTGGAGACTCTGTAGAGCAGTGAATGAGTAAGGGCCACTCTGTAATTTTCCTCAGCTGGTCCTAGTAAGGTTTAAGGATTTGCTTGGCCAAAGTAGTGATTCTGAGAGCATTGCCCTTGAATGGGAGTTTATGCGAATCTTAATGAATCTGAAGGAGATCAAGTTTGAGAGAGCTTCTCTGTTGAATGATGCAATGTAGTGCTCTGGCAATCAAAATGCTGATCAGAAGAAATGGCAATTCCAGAAAATGTGATCTATTTATAGGAACTTCATCAGAATCTTGGCTTGCAACATGAACTTCGTAACACGTAACTGTCTAAACTAAACAGGTTTTCACAAAATAGTGAAGTTTTGAAAGGATTAATTATTAAGGGAGACAGGGAAGTTTCCCTAACTGAAATGTTAAATTTGAATGTTTGTTAATTCCCGATGCTTTTTCTTTAGTTCCTCTGATAATCAAAGGTGATGGGGGTCAGATGGTAGTCAATGGTAGTTATCTACACTAGATAATAAATGCAGTATTTTTTAAGTTTATGAAAATGTTACGTGGAAATATATTGTTTTCTGACCCTGTCTGTTTCTCCCTTCAGAAACTGGCCTTCTGAACATGTGACATTCACTTAGTAATTACTAATTACTTATATAACATTTAAATGCTATTGTGACCAGAACTATTGTCATTTATTTATTCATCTGTCAAATTTATATAGCCATCCATTTTCTGGATGGTATACAGGAAAGCAAAACACAGTGAACTAATCAATACTAATCAATTATTATAATTATTAAAAACATTAAAAACAAGATAAAAAAGGAATATTGTGTAAACACATGTTAATACCAGTGGTGCTCGGCTTACAACAATTGAGGCCAACATTTCTGTTGTTAAGTGAGACATTTGTTAAGTGAGTTTTGTCCCATTTTACCTGCCATAGTTGTTAAGTGAATCACTGCACCTGATAAATTAATCACCTGGTTGTTAAGTTAATCTGGCTTCCCCATTGACTTTGCTTATTAGAAGGTTGCATGTCCCTGGGACACTGAAACAGTCATAAATATGAACCAGTTCCCAAGCGTCTGAATTTTGATCACATGATCATGGGGATGCTTCAAAGGTTGTAAGTGTGAAAAATGGTGGGAAGTCACTTTTTTCAGTGTGATTGTAACTTTGAACTGTCACTAAGTGAACTGTTGTTAATCGAGGACTATCTGTACTGGAACCACCTTAGTAATTTACAGTCCCCTGGGACCCCAGGCCTAATGGCCCAACCAGGTTTTGAGTTACCTTCAGATGCATTTATAGTATAGGGTCATGATGACGAACCTATGGCACGCGGAGCCTTTTTTGTGGGCATGTGAGCCGTCGCCCCAGCTCAGCTCTGCCGTGCATGCACGTGCACACCTCCTGCCGGCAAGCTGGTCTTTGGGTCTGCCGTGCATGCCTAGGGGACAGGGCGCATGCGTGGGGGATGTTTGCATATGCACAGGGCATGGGGCGCATGTGCGGGGACCCCTGTGCATGTGGGGGGAGGGGGGACACACATATATTGCATTTTGGGGATGCGCGCACACACGCTTTGGGCACTCGGTGCCAAAAAGGTTAGCCACCACTGGTATAGGGAGTCCTTGACATGACCATAATTGGGACTGGAACTTCCATCGTTAAGTGAGTCATACCCAATTTTTCCATGGTTATTAAGCGAATCATAGTAATTAAGTGAATATGGTTTCCCCCATTGTTGGAAGTCCCCTGGGAAAGACATAAATGGCAACCTGACCTCACGATGCTGAAACCATTGTAAATCATAAATAGAATAGAATTCTTTATTGGCCAAGTGTGATTTACACACAAGGAATTTGTCTTTGGTACATATGCTCTCAGTGTACATAAAGGAAAAAAATACATTCATCAAGAATCATAAGATACAATACTTAGTGATAGTCATAGGTTACTAATAAGCAATCAAATCATACTAGGAAACAAATAAAACAATATAAATTGTAAAGATATAAGCAACACGGTTATAGTCATAAGTGGGAAGAAATAGGTAGTAGGAAGTATTATTATAATCTAGTAGTAGAGGAATAATACTAATACAGTCTTAGTAAATAAATTGACAGTGTTGTGGGAATTAGTTGTTTAACAGAGTGATGGCATTTGGGAAAAAAAACTCCTTGTGTCTAGTTGTTCTGGTGTGCAGTGCCCTATAGAGTCATTTTGATGGTAGAAGTTGAAACAATTTATGTCCAGGATGTGAGGAGTCTGTAGATATTTTCACAGCCCTCTTTTTGATTTGTGCTGTATACATGCCAGTTGCCAAGTGCCTGAATTTGAACACATGATTTTAGTGATGGTCTGATTAAGTACAAAGACCAGTCATAGATCACTTTTTTCCAGCATCATAACTTTGAATGGTCATTAACTGAATGGTCAAGGACTACCTGCAAAAAATAGTCCTGACAACCATTCACATTGTCTCTTACCAAAGTTTTATCCCGTGATAGCAAATGAAATCTCTCTTGGCCTTTGTTGGTTTAGGAGCATAGATCAGTGGCAACTCTGCTTTATTTTCTTCCTCCTGCTTACTTTTCTGAGTCTCTAATGTACAATGAGCTCCTGTTGCATAACCTTCAGATATTCAACAACCTGACCCACACATTCTTGTAAAGTGTCAAGTTTTTGATAAAATACAGCAACTTCCCTTTGAGTGATCTGCTGATAGTTCTTGATCAGTTCATCAACCTTCTCATGTGAAGCTCCTTGGTTACAATCACAGATTGTCCACTTCATTCTTTATCATACAAATCAATTCTTCCTGGTTTATCATCTTTACATTTTTTAGTCCAGAGATGCATAGTACATCAATATAGTCATCACCATAAACAGTCTGAATACAGTAATGAATTTCAATTGGACTCCTATAGCAGTCAAAAATTCAATCACGGCCCTTTGTTTAAAGCATATGGTTGAGTATTCACTGCAGATTTGTATTTCATGAACAATAGCAACACAACCTTTTCTCACAGCAATTTCATGGTAACTGAAATAGAAGAACGGATGCTATTGAATACATCAGAAGTTCCAATACATCAGTATTGCCATTTGTTAGTGACCAATACTGGTGGAGGCATTTCTTTTTATTCAATCCTCACACTAAATCCGCCTTTACTAATCATAATGATGCAGCAGTGCTTTATGTGATGGTAAATTATAAAAGGAAGTGCTTTTACCAATTTAATTATTTAACACTTGCGACCATCACAGCATCCCTGTGGTCACGTGATCAAAATTCAGACGCTCGATAACTGGCATGTATTTATGATGGTTATGTCTTGGGGTCATGTGATCACCTTTTGAGACCTTCTGACAAGCAAAGTTGAACATTTATGTTGCTAAGCAATGCAGTTGCTAAGTGAGTTTTACCCCATTTTACGAGTTTCCTTGCCATACTTTGCAAGTGAATCACCACAGTTGTTAAGTTAGTAACACAGCTGTAAAGTGAATCTGGCTTCCCCATTAATTTTGCTTGTCAGAAGATCGCAAAAGGCGATCATATGTCCCCGGGATACTGAAACCATCATAAATATGAGCCAGTTGCCAAGTGTCAGAAGTTTGATCACATGACCATGGGGGGGGTACTACAATGTCGTAAGTGTGAAAAACAGTCATAAGTCACTTTTTCAGTTCCACTGTAACTTTGAATGATCACTAAATGAATGGTTGTAACTTGAAAGCCAAGGACTATCTGTGTAGGGCAGAATGTCTCCACAAGCTGTTCCTAAAGTTATTTCAGAGAAATAGATGGTGGTATCTTGCATTTATATCTGTTAAATCCAGCTGTAATCTAGTGTATAAACCAGAACACTTCCAATTATTGCTGTTTCTTCCTTTGTACCGAAACATTCAGTACAGCAAACAATCTTTCACAGAGCTTTATCTTTTAAAAAGCCTACAATTATGCAAGTCCTCTTCGACATCTGATTATTTCTAGGCATCCTAAAAATGCAGTCCTAAAATTCAATATTCTGTGTAAGCTACTGAACTATTCCACAAACGCAATGTAAAACTGAAGGGGAATAATTTTTCCGTTGACTTATTTTTTCCTTAGAATCATAGAAGATGATTGAATGACTAAGCAGTGGCTTCCTGAAAGTGTATCTTTATTATTAAGGTTTGTTAATTAAGCATAGATACTCATTTTTCCTTGTTATTTGTTTGTTTGCTTGGGTTGAAAATCCAAATAACCGCTCATCTAAACAAAGGGCTAAAAACCGTGTTGGCTCCTAACCTATCACGTCACTCACTCACTCACTTTGTCAAAAATATAACGAACACGTGAATCCTTCCTATAAACCAATATTTCACCCTAACGTGAAAAGTTAATCCTTTTTAGAGAGGAAAAAAATAAGAAAACTTATCGGGGGGGGGTGAATTCCACGCACCTTCGCTCCAGCTTGTGCGCAGAAGCAGGCTTACAGGGAGCATGCGCAGAAAGCTCCTTCCCTGCGGTGTGGGGGGGGGTGCTTAGCAGTTCTTCAGAGTGCGCGGGCGCACGAGCAGCCGAGCGACAGGGCCCCTCCTTCTCCCCCTCCTCTGGTTAGCCACTGGGTAACAACGCCGGCCCGTTGTCGCTCGGCTTTCTCCTCCGCCGCCTCTGTCGCCTTCCCGGAACCGGCGAGGGGGCAGCACCACTCAGGGGGGGCCCCTTCCATCGCCTGCGGCATCACAAGGACGGGGAGCCGACATGAAGCAGGAGAGCTGCCGGCCTTGGCGATAAAGAAGGTGGGTTTCCGCTTCGCCCACCAACCTTGATGGGCTTCTTCCCATTCCACTCCCCCGCGGGCTCTTCCCACCACCTTCCCCCCCCTCCTTCCATCTCGTGGCCCTCCTGGCTCCGGTTCCCAGGTTGGTTCCCCATCCCCGTTTTCTGCGCTTTAAATGGGGACTTCGCATCGGGCGCGTCTGGACCTGCTGGCTGTGGGCGGTTGGGAGCGGGCCTTAAGACGGGGAAGGATACTTTCCGCTTCTCCTGCCTTGCTTTTCTTCCGTCCCTCTTCCTTCGCGTCCCACCGAATGATGGTGGTCTGTGGTCGCCTTTGCTTGCCTTCCCTGCCCAGACCTTGCCTTGGGAAGCTGTGTCCAGACCCACACACACTCCCCCTCCCAGGTGAGCCTTTACCTGCTCACCCGTCTTGCGCCTCCCGGTTCGCTCTTTTCTCGGGGTTACTCCGCACCACGCGGGAATCGAACTTGGCACTTCGACCCTAAATTTGCCCAAGCGCCTTTCTCCACGTTAGAGTCACTTCAGTTCTTCTCCCCGCCTCCCCATCCTTCTCCGCATCTACTTCTTCCAATCCTTTTGGAGTCCTTTCGCAGACTCTCCCTTTCCCATTATTCTTGCACCATTAAACTGGAAGGAGCCTCTGTTCTCTGAATCTGTTCTGGCCCTCCTGCCCAACCAAATCCCCTCAAATCCATCTAACTGGCATCAACAGAATAGAACATGGGGAATGTGTGGTCTACCAGATATTGCTGATGGTCAGTTCCATTTTAACAGAATAACAAAGTTGGAAGGGACCTTGGAGGTCTTCTAGTCTAACTCCCTGCTCAGGCAAGAAACCCTATACCATTTCAGGCAAATGGTTGTCCCAATCTCTTCTTAGACAGTTCCTCTGCACCCTTATTCTCTGGCTTCTTTCCTCCTGAACTCTACTCACCCTTGCCCTGGAATGCACCTCTCTTTTGCTCTCTCTTTTTTTTCTTATAACTCAAAACTCAATCAGTGTATTTTCACACCTTTTCTTTAGCTCAGAACTCTCATTTTATTCCCCTTTTTACTTTACTCTCTAAACTGCTTTGCCATTCTTCTGTATGCTTGTTTTCCTTGCTTTGGATTTAGCATTCATTTTCTACGCTGGTCCCTGAAATTCCTAGCTTTTTTGCAGCCAGGCATCTCAAGCTGGCATGATGTCTAGCTTCCTTTCCGTGTTAAACTGTATTCACAAGTACTGAGGAGGAGGGCTGGGTGTTCAGTTCAAAATTCATCTTGTCATCTGTCTTTGTCAAGTTGATGCATAGTAAATAAATTCCATGTTTTTCTTTTTAATAATAGAGGAGCGATAATAAACAATTAACCTCTTGTGCTTTTTGTAGTCTTGCATAAATAGTCAGGAAAAGAACAGTTGCTTTTCAAGAATGGGCTTATGATTTGGTCTGATGGTTCTGCTTGGATATCTGACTATAAATAGTTGGTTTATGGCTTGCTGGCAAGTAATTAATTGTGGTTTTGCTTTGAAAAGAGCTCACTTTTCTTCAGTGTTCTTCTCCTTATTTTATTGAAGTCTTCGTTAGTTTCAGATTGCCAATGGATTTAAAGAAGTATCATTTGATTAAAGAGAGTTCCCCTTGCAGCTGCAGATAGTGTTCCTTAATTAATTTCTCCTTGATTTTTTTGTAAATTTTTATTGCTTTTAAAATGTTTATTTGCCCTTTGAATTAATGTAAGAAGTTAGATTTATATATTCTTTGAAGAACAACTGTATGGCTTTCATTTCTGAAAAACCAATATATCAATATGCAGTAATAACTCAGTTCCACACATTCCTTAAGGATGGTGTGCTGTGTGATAGTTATTTTTAGTATCCGCTTTCTGTGTGTGTTTATCAGCACAGAAACGGATCCATGAAAATACCGTGAAACATAGCAAAATGTATGGATGAAAGCTATTGTATTCTCTTTATTGTGCTCAAGGGTTTTTTTATATTTTAATAATGACTTTAAAATAAACTTGTTAATTAAAATGATTGTTACCAATCTTGAGTCCCAGCAGAAATTTAATAATTAGTGTATATTGCTTAAGTCACAAAATTAGCTATTAGATTTAGAGAATAGCTCACTTTATATATCTTTTTGGTAATGTCTTCAAACTTGTACTCAGAATTCCAAGGGCTTGTGTAAGTATATTGGTCAGAATCACCTTAATTTTTTTTGACAAACGTTAGAGAGTAAGAACAGTCTTAAATATTCCCTCTCCCATCTTATTTAGTAAGAATCTTGTTCTGATTTTGTAAATAAACCTAATCATTTTATTTCTCAAGTGAAATTGAGTCTGTGACTATATTAGCAATAGTGTAAAAGCATTGCTTGTTTAAGAGTGGATGATAGTAATTCTTATTTTCTTTGAAATAGAGGTCTCGAGTTCATAGTTTGGATATCTTCTTAAATCCTGAGGGCTATATCTCTTACTATCTAACTTCTATTCTCCTTGTTTGTACAAAACATTATCCTTCTCTCTTAATTGCAAGCAACAAAATTAGCTAAGAAATTACAATTCACTATAGCTTCCCATTTACATAAATTGGGAAACTGGTAATTCCCCCTGTTTCTAAGTAATCCAAATAATCTCTTTACAAAGTTACTTAAATGTTCTAAAACCATAAATAAAAAAGCTGCAAAACAATCATGTTTAATTAATAGCGCAGAAAACATAAAAACTGTTGTTCCAGTGTAGTGTCTTGGCTGGTTTGGGTATACATAGAAGAAAGATAAAATGGCTGTTTGCAAATATCTGAAGCTCACCTTTTTAAGAATTTCTATCTTACAGCCATTTGTACTTAAATATATTTATATTAGTAGCATGAAACTCCAGTTGTATTGATTTCGTGTATAAATATGGCATTAAGTGTCTTTCTTCTAGTAATTTTATATGTACATGCATGCACACATAGATAGTAAGAATCTTCTGTGTTTTAAATATTTAAAATAGAATAACTACTATATCTCTTCTACCTAAATAATGGTGGAAACATGGATGGTGTCTCTAAACACCTGAGATATTTCAACAAAATGGAAACTATGGTGCTAACTACATGATTTACAAAGTCTTGGTGAGTATTATTGTTTCAGCTGCAATATACCTATAATTGTTTTCTTTTATTTTTAGATCTGTATAGTACAAATTATTGGTAACCATGGTGCAGAAATACCAGTCTCCCGTGAGGGTGTATAAACACCCCTTTGAGCTAATTATGGCTGTAAGTATCTGTTTTGGTAATATCATGAATTGTATTGGTTCTTTTTATTGCTTGATTGGTTAATTAAGAAAAGATTAAGAAATCTAATTGGTTTTGAATATAATATAAACAAGTTGGTTCCAGTTATATATATTCAAGATGGCATGTTTATTTCTGTTCTTTGACGTAAATATATGACTTGAAACAATATGAAAAAGATTAGAATAATATACATGACTATTGAGGTCGTTGGTTGATTTAATTATGTTATAGAAATGCATTTCTAAGAAAATTAACTTGGTTTGGTATAATATCTTTATATTATTTTTAACTGCTTGGCTTTAAACAGACTGCTATCTGCTGGTGAAATCAGAAACAGTGCTGTAAAATCATATTTTTCTCTATTTAGGAAAGTAATTATTTCCTTTTTATTATAATCTTTATTATGTCGCTGTAATTTTTTAGAATCCAAAGATATGTTCTGCATATTGTAGTTTTGCATTATAAAACATACTTGGTATACAATGGTTAAGTGATGTTTCTGGAGCATCTGGTTCTGAGATTGTAATATTGTCTACTGTTTTCCTGGTGTTTTCCTGAATCACTCCTCCCCTCCTCTCCTGTAAGAGAGGGGGGGAAATTCCCATACCCTTTAAAAATCTTTTGCTCCTGAACCGGCAATATTACTGGCAGAATTGTTGTAGGTGGAACAGCACATCTGAAGGCGTTGGCAATAGCAAATAGGCACAATGTGCTATGTAAAACAGTTGCTTTGTGCTAAGAAATATTGATAAAATGATATCAGTATTTGATATATTATTAAATGCTACAGAACCTTCAAAATTAAATTGCAGCAATAGAAAGAAGACTTAAAGATTTATTAAAATACTATATGTAGATTAACTTGGATCCTCACTCAGGATTGACTGTTATTAATCTATTATTGAGAGGGGACTAGTACTGCTGGCTTTACAGTTGTACAAAGCATCCCTCATCATTGGCCATATTGGAAAGTTTTCAGCTGTTCCTCTAGCTTGTCTTTTACTGGTTAGTAAAACTACTGTATCTGTTTTCTGAATAGCTTTTTTTAAAAAATTAGATTTATATGCCGCCCTTCTCCGAAGACTCAGAGCGGCTTACAATTTTTGGGATACAACCCAGTGTGCTCAGCAATAGCCTTCATTCCATTGTATATGCCTGCTTATTACTAGGCGGCATTTTTACAAAGTCAGCTTATTGCCCCCAACAATCTTGGGTCCTCAATTTACCTACCCCGAGAGGATGGAAGGCTGAGTCAACCTTGAGCCTGGTGGGATTCGAGCCTACAGTAATTGTAGGCAGCTGGAACTTAAATGCAGGCATTTAACAGCCTGAGCCACCAAGGCCCTTTTGAAGGGATAGTATATTAATGCTTGTGAAGAAGACTTTAAAAATACAGAAACTGAGATCTGGTTAAGTTTTTAAAAACCATGAGTCCAAGAATCCTGAAATAGTGTCATTTATTTTTTATTTTTTGTCCATAGGAAGCTGATCATGTAAATAGGAGAAATTCACAAGATATAAAAAAAAAGTTGAAAAAGGCTTCTGGCCACCCTGGTCCTCAAGAAAATTGAGTGCTGAGAGACAAAATTAAACTGATTAAATTCTGTTGGTTTGGGGAGGGGGGGTCATATTTGAGGACAATATGGGAATGAACAACATGGGAAAGCCATAGAAACATTGCAAGGCCTAGTGAGATGTTGCATTCCATGCGTCCTAGTAGCTGAGATTATAATCTATGCTCCCTGGACATTTATTGCTACCTCTTTATTCTGTCTTTTATCACAACTGCTGCTTCCTGCATACCATCCACTTAGTTGTTTTCTCAGTGTAGGACAGGGGTGTCAAACTGGCGGCCCATGGGCCAGATGTGTCACAGGCAGGCCACCACCCAGCAATGTGGGCCACTGAGGGATCCGGTAATATAGTATTGGGGTAGAGCTCGGGGATATGGAACACAGAATTAGTTTAGTTATCAAGGCTGCTTTTCCAAGAGCTTCCTGCCCCATTATACCTTCCCCTGCCCATCACTCCCATGATATTGTCTACTCTTTTGCTCCTAGCAGACCTCTTTTCCCTCCATCTTCTGGCATACCTCTCCCAGATCAAAGTATCCCAGCTAACACTCAGATGAGACAACCATCTTAACCAATTGGCTGATCTAGTTCTCCAAATCTCTTGTCCCAGTCACTCAGCAATAACCCCTCACCTCAAAGACACAGACACAGATGTATCCGTACCACATTCCTGATTTATGGGATAGCTGAAGGTATAAACAACAGGGTCCTCGCTACCATTTCTCATCCTGAAAGAGAGTAGACCTCTCTATCTCAGCCACTTCCAGTCCATCAGCACCATCTGTCAAAATCGGCTAAGCCCTCAGTTTGAAAGTTTGTTTTCTTCTGCAAACAAAATTAGAAAAAACAGCCGCTGCTGACACCCCACTGAGAGACATTCCTAACTCATAAGTAGAGGGCTGTCTGAACTCTTATTACATATGTAGTCATAAAAAGCAGATCGAAATATCTGTTAAGTGCCCAACTGAACTACATTGTGGCGTTGTACTCAAGGCTTAAGCTGTAATTTAACTTTTAACTAGTTTTATTTTTTTAAGTGTCTGGATGCATCTATGCATTATCATTAACTATGGCAAAATGTTTTAATATGCAGACAAGCAAAGGAACTTAGATTTTTTAAAAAATTCTTCCTGGGTTTAGTGCTGATATTTAGTATTCTGTAGGCCTTCCAATTAAAACATGTATACATCTGACAGTACTAAAGGTTTAATTGTTACTTTTATACTTTTTATGAATTTGATAGGTTTGTTAATTTGTCCTGAATGTCAAGTGGAAAAACAGGCAAGATAGCAATTAATTTATACATGCGTATTATGCTGAAGGGAGGCCATAGTAACCAAACCTTTAGTGAGAGGAAATACTCATCTATGCTTCCTCGCAATTATATAATCATTATTCAACTCCAGAATAGAGCCTCAGGTCTTAAATGTCTCTCCTGTGACATTTATGAATAATGTAGTGCCCTTGTGTAGTGAATTTTTCTACTAAATATAAGTAACTTTGCAATATTGCAATGTCTTGTCTATTGTTAAAACATCTTTCATCTAGCTACTCCAATAGATAAAAGAGGAAGCAGACAAAAAGCTGGGTGTTCTTTTGTCTACAATATCTTTTTCCACCTTTTGATATCTATTCGTTGCAGGCAGTTACTTAACAATGCATCCTTTAGTTGTAGCCATTGTAGTGTCCCCACAGACATGTCATCATGATTCAAGCACTTTGCAACCAACTTGTAGTTACAACTTTGCACCATCCCACAGCCATGTGATTGCCATTTGCAGCCTTCATTACTGGTTTCTATAGGAATGAGGTTGTAAATGTCTCATCATGGTGTATGATTGCATTGCTTAGGGACCAACTTCATGGTCCAAAATACTGTTGGTAAGCAAGGGCTACCTGTATTATGTAAGCAATATCTTCAATTAATGCTCAATTCATGATGATTTGCATGGAACATTGTAATGCAGCTTCCTTAGCAATAAGGTGGAAATACTTTCTCATCGCATTCTCTTTTTCAGCTTCCTAATCTAACCTGGGCTTTCTGAATGGTTCCCCATCCAAGTGCAGGGCTCATTTTATTAGCTTTATAGATCAGTTAAAATAATTAATGAACTGAAAGAAGAGAGCATTTATTATTCAGATCATGGAACTAACGTAGGAATCTATTCCCCTTGAATTTGTTCTTCTGTATATTTTAGTGCTACTTTATTTTTGCCATCTTGCAGGGCACTTTTGTTCTAATTTGTTAAAATGTCATGTCACTGATTAATATTCATTAAGCCATAATGTGAAGATCTCTAAGCAGCAATACAATAAAGAAATATTATCTTATACTAATTAAATGTACGAAACGTAGTAACATTTACATTCTTTGATTAATGGATGAAAATATCTTGGGAAATAATGGGAGAGGCAATTAACTATATGGGTTATGAGTTTATGGGATATCAGTTGTGTTACAAAGATGTCTTCATTTGCAGCTGTGGATAAAACATTTTTAGAAGAATTGGTGTGGCATACCTATTAGGATTAACATGCTTGATCGCCTTCTGCTAGAAAATATTCACCATCCTATCAAATGTGAAAAGGAGAAATGTTTCATACAAGGAAGCAGCTGAGAGTTTTGAGAATCCAAATTCGAAATCTCAGAACTTTCACATATATTGTATAAGCAGGTTATGGAAGCAGATGAATTAATAGAATTAATGAGGCAACCATTTTCAAGCTGTCTTAACATCATGGGCCTTTTTGATGCAAATTGTGATTTTACTACAACAGGCAGAGATGTTACTATGCTCATGCTGTAGTAATACTAGAGTATGTGTGAGTCCTGAATGATTAAAAGGATGTATTTGCCATATTCTTACATTTCTTGAATCCCGCAAAACGGTGGGAACAAGTGTCAGAGCATTTAGAGAAGTTTGAACCACAATATCAGAATAAGTAATGAACTTCCTGGTGGAATTATTTTCTTTTCCAAAACATATTGTGTTTCTCCATGTGATAGGAAATGTGAGTGACATCAGTCTTGGATTAACTTCAAGAACTTATCGAGCTCTGCTGGTACATTTTCTTCCTTCAGTCCCAAGAGTGAATTTTGAATTGTTCATTTAGTATGTTTTATTTTGTTACTTACATAGTTTTGCTTGACAATCTTGAAGTTAGATTGTCTAGTTGAGAGTACTATTTGTGTTTCTGTAATAAATTTCTCAAGTTTATAAAATGTTCCTTTTTGTTGCAAAGAGTAGAACTGAGTGTGAATGGTTTTTTTCAGATTCATTTGTTAATACAGTATTTCCAGGCTTTTGGGGTGGGTTACCCAAAGAATGGTGGTATGAAAAGATATTTATGCACATCTTACAAGGAAATATGTGTGAAGTATTCAGCATTGGTTTACTTTTATATCAATCTCTTTAGTTAATTTCGTTACCAGCCTCTTACAGGAAATGCCACATATCTCGATGTCTTAAGTGGATCTATTTCACCAAAATTATTTAAGAATATTTTCTAACAAAATTCTTTTATAAGCCGTTATGCAGTTTAGATTGGCCATTTATAACTTAGTTATCTGCACAAGGCTCCTATAATGATGATGCTGTATGAGAGAAGTCCAATTTAACTTTTAATGTTGTTATCCACACTCAAGATTGTATGCAATTTTGAATTGGATTCAAGTGAACTGCTATTATGATGATGCATTTTGCTACTAGGAGCTACAATCAAGATTTTCTAGTAGTTTTAAACGGTTGCCAATAATATAAATGACAGATGTTCTTGAACAAGACCTGGAAACCTTGTCTTAAAAATAGAAAAGTTTAAAACAGCAATAATACAACCTTTGACCAATTGATACTTTGAATTGTGAGGAAGAAAAGTTGAGGGGGAAAAGATGTCTAGGATTACCATATTTAAGATTGGCTTTTCTAAGTAGTAGCTGTAAGAAAGACGAGATATTTATCTTGCTGAATCAGGAATGGTGCTCTATTCACATTAGAGGCATAAGTTAGATCAGTGGTTCTAAACCTTTTCTTCACTGTGGATCCCCTTGTTGCCACGGATCATAACCACAGACCCTCCAAGACTTAAGGCATAAATCATTTTCAACTGTTCATGGACCACCTGTAATGACATTGCAGGTTGAGAACCACTGAGTTAGATAATTAGGTGAAGGGATCTACATTACTGTAATGAGGCAGGTGTGGAAATAGTCAATATGCTTCAAGAGATAAAAGAGTTAATTTCTGCATTTAGTAGAGTGGTTAATTTATAAAACAGAAATTTAACTTACCTAGAAGGAAGAAATGTTATCAAAGAGGAAGGTATATATATATATATTTTTAAAATAGCATTCTCCTCCATGCTGCTGCAAGAGCCCAGGATGGTGTGACTCCTCCTGATGACATCATCAAGCTGAGTCCGTCTAGTATAAAAGTAGTAGTCTGTGGGAGAAACCCCCCAGCGTTGACTCAGCTTCTTAGATGACTATAAGCTGGTATCTCTGAAAGCAGTTTAGTCAGCAGCAAAAGCGAAACCTATTTTCATCATTGGCAATAGTTCCGGGGAACCGGTGCAGCTCTGCCTTCAGGAGAGTGGGGCTCCACTTTCCTGCAACGCCGAGGATTCGACGTTTCTTTAACCAGGGAGACTGTAAGTAGGGAGTAACCCTTGATCCTCCCCCACTGTCTTCCCTTAGTGATTTCAGCCGCCACGATCATAAAGATTGCATCGACGATAACCATGCCTCTCAGCTGATCGTTAAAACCGCGTTTTTTTCCCCTTTACTGCCAATTTCACCATTCGGGGCTGTTTACAGCCTAAGGAGCGATTTAACCCCTGCGTAGCCTGTAGCTCTTGCAAGCGGCCAATTTTGGAGGCTTCTTCTTCAACCACACATGGTGAGTGTCCATTTTAGGTGGCATCATCCCCCAAAGACCAGCTTCTACCATTCATAAGTCCCTATTCAGGCTACTGCATAGGCAACACATAGTGAGGATCGCTTCCAGCACCTTTTGTGTCTGTTAATGCATACAATGGATCAAGACAAGTTCCACACAGAGCCTTCAGGCCTGATCTCTCAAGGCCCCCAAGCTGGCAAAAGAAAGAGAAGGAGACAACACTCCCAGTCTGTGCAAAGGGAGGTGGCGGCCAAGATTAGGGCCAAAGCTTTGGGCCCTAAGAAAACATCCCAGGCCGAATTAAAGGCAGAGAAACGAAGACATGCAGCCTTAGAAAGGCAGTTCAACAAAACTATTGAACAAATGAGGGGTCAACTACAACAGGCCTTCCAACCAGCCAATCCTCTAGTTGTTCAGCCAGCTACTTCTAGGGAGATGGCAGATACCTCAGTTCCTCTTAGCCACCTCCAATCCTGGTCCCCAGAGCAACCTGAAATCCAAGCAGGGCCTCAAGATTTGAGCAAGTCAGGTCCCAACTTTGCCAGACTCCTTGGGATCTTTCTTCTTCCTCTATCCCATCTGTGGCCCAAGGCAGCTCTCAATCAAGACCAGAGGCTACTTTTACACCAACAGCAGTAGATCTTCGGCCCTCGGATCCTCCATCAAGTGGCAGTCCTTCTGACATCAACGAAGTAGTCTCCATAGCCATCAGACAGGGTCTGGCAAAGGGCTTCAACACATCTTCACGCATTCAGACAGACCTCAGCCTTCCTTCCCGGCCTTTCCTCTAGCTCAGATTCCCCAAAGGGGACTACCTTGCCGTGCGGAACAAAGGGCCCATCATACGTATGCGGAAGGAGTGGATCTCACTCAGGGAGATTATGCGGAATCATCTGAACGCAGCCCCTCCCCTGATTCTGATCTGGAAGAGGGAGAAATCTGGGACCCCAACCTCTTGGAGGAAGAGGAAGATCTGAGGCCTGATCAACCTCCTTCAGCTTCTGTATTCAAATCTGCTTTATTCAAACCTTTCCTACACAAGGCACTGGTCACAGCCCAGTTGTCAGCAGAGGAAATTGCCCCCGAGCCTCAAGTGGTACAATCAGGACATGGGGATTCCCTCTTCTCCAAACCCATTGTTCATTCGGAGGTCCTTCCTTCCCCCATCATCTTTCTTGACTTAAGTGAAGGAACAATTTGCCTTCCCCACTGCAGGCCCCCATCCATCGTCCTAAGATAGGCGGTTCTACAACGTGGGTCCTTCCTTAGCTACGGCTCTGGCAGTTCCCCCAGTAGACACCCCAGTTGTGGCCTTCTCCTCAAGCACTCCAACTGATCCTGAGGACATACTAAAGGCGGAGGACAAACACTCTGAACAAACATTGAAGCATAACCATCAAGCCTCGGCTTGGGCAATCCAAGCCTCGACTGCTACATCATTTTTTACAAGGTCTTCCATCCGCTGGCTATGCCAACTTCAAGGCCGCATACCTCCATCAGACTGTAGGTCACATCAAGACCTCAATAAGATCATAGCAGCAGCAGAGTTCTCGGCGGACGCCACCCTCAACGCCACCAAGTTCTCCAGGGCCATGGCTTCATCAGTGGCAGCCAGGAGACTGCTATGGCTACGAAATTGGCAAGCGGAGCCTCAGTGAAAGTGGAAACTAGCTTCTGCCCCGTGTACCAGTGAGAAGCTGTTTTGCGATGCTCTTGACCCATTTGGTGTTGAAACAAAAGACAAAAGGAAAGTCCTTTCATCAACAGAAAAGAGGGCAGACTTCCGCCCTACTCCATACCAGCCTCCCTCATTCAGGCCCGAAAATGCTTCTCACTTCTCCAGACCTCAGAGAGCATATTCTCAGCGTCAAGATCAACGCCATGAGGCAACAGGCAGACAACAAGCTGCGGGTAAATGGCCCTTTCATGGGGGAGGGAGTCGCTCCTTCTGTCGCTCTAAATAATCTCTCGTTCTCCCTCTTATTGGAGGTCGTTTGGCTTCCTTCGCTTCCAGATGGGAGGAGTCAACGACAGATGCCTGGGTACTCAATACAGTAAGGTCAGGGTTACAATTAGTATTTCTATCACCACCCCCAGAAAAATTTTGCTCCACCCCATTTCCCAGGACAGTTCACAGAGGGCCCTTATGGAATTGGCCATTAGTCACCTGGTCGACATAAGGGCCATTCAAGCAGTCCCCGAACTACAACGTGGATGTGGGTTTTATTCTCGGCTTTTTGTGGTCCCTAAGACCTTGGGGGGGGAGGGTGAGCCATTCTCAACCTAAAATTTCTGAATGAGTGTATCCCATATAGGCGCTTCAAAATGCAGACTCTGTATTCTATTCTAGAGAATGTTCGGGAGGGTGATCTCCTCTCTTCCATTGATCTCACGGAGGCTTACCTCCACCTTCCCATCTGGCCTCATCATTGCCAGTTTCTCCGTTTCTGTTACCAGAATTCCCACTTCCAGTATTGGGCCCTTCCTTTCGGGCTCTCGTCTGCTCCAAGAGTCTTCACAAAGATACTGGCGGCCTTGGTGGCTTCGCTCCAGTCTGTTCCAGTGAGGATCCAATGCTACTTGGACGACATCTTGATACTGTCGTCCTCCACCCACTGTGCCCATCAAGATCTTCAAACCACACTCCATTTCCTCCAGTACCACAGTTTTTCCATCAACTCCAAGAAAAGCCATCTCTTCCCAACAACCAGATTGCTCCACCTGGGAGCCATCATCGTCACAACTCTGTGCCAAGTTTTTCTGTCTCTAGCTCGAGGACAGAACCTTATTGGGATCATTCGACAGGTCCAACGTCAACACACTGTCTCCCTGTCGCTGTTGTCCAAACTTTTGGACAAAATGATCTCATGCATAGGCATCGTTCCCTGGGCACGGCTACACTCATGGGCTCTACAGTGGTTCCTGCTACCTTTCAATGAGCAGGAACCAGCCACACATCTGTCAAGGTCCTGCTCTCTCCAGAGGTCTGCCGTTCCTTCAAGTGGTGGCTTTCCCCAGCCCTTTCGAAGGGTCTCCCGTTCAAGGAACCAGACAGACTGATCATCACCACCGATGCAAGTCTCCTGGGTTGGGGAGCCCACATGGAGGGACTCATGGCTCAAGGGATCTGGTCCCGGTTAGACAGGACCGGGCCCATAAACTGGCTAGAACTCAGAGCCATTTATCTAGCCCTGAAACATTTCAGGGACAGGATAGTGGGGTCCCATGTGCTAGTGTTGACAGACAACATGGCTGCAAAGGTACACGTCAACCAGCAGGGGGGCACAAGGTCCAGTGCCCTCATGAGAGAAGCCGAAGGGTTGGGGAGGTGGGCAGAGAGACATCTGCTGTCTATCACAGCAGACCACTTCTCAGGAGTTGACAACTCCCAGGCCGACTGGCTCAGCAGAAGCCTGGTCGACCAAGCAGAATGGTTCCTTCCCTGGTCCATTTTCAGGGATCTCTCCCTCAGGTTCGGGACCCTGGAGGTAGACCTCTTTGCCTTTCCCCAAAACGCGCAAGTCAACAGGTTTTTCACCAGGTTTCCTTGTCAGGGAGCAGAGGGGACCAATGCACTTCGGAGCAGATGGCCCTCCGGTCTCCTCTACGCCTTTCCCCCTCTTCCCATCATTCCGGCGGTCATTCGGAAGATGTTGGAAGAACGGGCAGAGCTGATTCTCCTAGCCCCCCATTGGCCCAGGAGACCCTGGTTTGCAGATCTGGTGAACCTGTCTGTAGCCACTCCCTGGAGGATTCCAGACCACATTGTCTCCCTATATCAGGGGACCCTGCTCCACCCGGATCCCCAGTGGTTCAGATTGACCATGTGGCGCTTGAGCGGCAACTGTTAAGGGAAGCCAGTCTCCCAGACAGGGTCATCCTTACTATCCAGGCATCTTGTAAATCATCTACGACACGGATGTACAATGTCACCTGGAGGGTTTTTTGTCATTGGTGTCACAGGGAAGGTCTCTCTCCTACATTAGCGGGGGTACCACAGGTCCTCCATTTTCTCCAGGATGGCCTAGACAGAGGTCTGGCTCCTAACACTTTACGCCGTCAAGTAGTGGCTCTTGCTTCAGTCATCTCCTGGGATTCCTTCCTTGTCCCATCACCCTTCAGTTCAGAGATTCTTAAAAGGGGCTTCCAATCTCTGTGCCCCAGTTGTCCACAGGTTCCCATCCTGGGACCTTCACAAGGTCCTCCAGGGCCTAATAGAACCTCCCTTCAAACCCCTCAGAAAGGTGTCCCTTCAATTCTGGACCCTGAAGGTGGTTTTCTTAATAGCTATCACTTCAGCTAGGAGGGTGTCAGAGTTGGCTGCTCTATCTATAAGACAGGACCTCTGCACCTTTCATGACACCTTTAGTTGTTCTTCGTTTAGACCCTACCTTTGTACCCAAAATAAATTCTGTATTCCACAGATCCCAAGACATAGTAGTTCCTGATTTCTGTTCCCGTCCACATCACGTCCTAGAGCGCAAGTGGCACACTTTAGATGTTAGAAGGGCTCTTAGAATTTACATCAAACGCACTTCAACGTTTAGGAAGACAGAAGCTAGGTTTGTATCCTTTTCCCCTTCCCACTGGGGGACCAAGGCCTCTCCTGCCACCTTAATCAGGTGGATCAAGGCTTGCATCGCACAGGCCTACAAAGCCAAAGTTCTGCCAGTACCCCACGGCTTGACAGCACACTCAACTAGAAGTTCTGCAACTTCAGCTGCCTGGGCCACCCAGGCACCCCTAGAAGAGATTTGCAGAGCGGCTACATGGACATCGCCGTCTCCGTTCATCAGACACTACCGCCTGGATTCCTACGCCTCCACAGGTGCGGCTTTTGGCAGACGGGTTCTTCAGTGAGTGGTGCCTACTTCAGAGTGAGAGACCGGACAAGGACCCTCCCAAGGACATGAAGGCTTTGGTATGTCCCATCCTGGGCTCTCGCAGCAGCATGGAGGAGAATGGGCATTGGTAAGTTTACCTGAGAACGCCCTTTCTATCTATGCTGCTAGAGAGTCCAGCCCCTCCCTTGTTGCATCCGGATTGTGGTAAGGTCTGTTATGGTTCCTGTTTCTGTTTGGCTTTCAGAGACAGTCACTAAAGTCTGTCAAGTATGTTCGCCAAAGCTGCGGGGTTTCTCCCACAGGCTACTACTTTTATACTAGATGGACTCAGCTTGATGCTTTCATCAGGAGGAGTCATACCATCCTGGACTCTTTAGCAGCATAGATAGAAAGGGCATTCTCAGGTAAATTTACCAACGCCCATTATATTTTAGATTGCCAAACCCTTTTGATACGTTTCTGATAATGGTGGTCTGCCTGCAATGTTTGTATAATTCTAATATGATTACTGTGGTTCATAGAATATGATATGGAAATGGCGCAACCATATCCCTGGGTGTTTTATAGCATTTCTGCTATTTGTCAGAGGAAATTCTTGGTAACTTTAAACTGGTATGTATAATTTAGTGGATACAACCTTTTGTGGCCAAGAGGTACAATATTGATACATTAATTGTCTTGGAGTACCTATACTGTCAAATAAAAATAATTGACACTACTCTCCTGTGAGTAGCACTTAACAATATTTACATGGGTTTAAACTCCCATGTGGTTTCTTGGCAGACATCTATTTTAAAGGAGGGAGCAGGTGGCTTTCATATCTTGTAGTATTTTTAGAAAGCTGTAGCACCAGCATAACAGAAGAGAACGCCATTAACACTATCTTCCTGATCACTTTAACATTTCCCAATATAGCATTGATTTTATAAAACTGATCTTTGAAATGCTCCTCTCATACTGACATTAGCACTGCTTTGGCTGTTAGCACACTATTTAGGATGCTATGGCTGTGTGACAGATAATCACTTATTCTTTTGATACATCTAGAGTAATTTATTCAGGCACAGTTTGGGGATATCAGTAGAATCTTATATAAAATCTTTAAAATTAATGCAAATGTATCATAAAATGTTGCAGGCAGGAAACTTTGCTTAAACCTCTGGCTGAAAAAATAAGCTTATTGCAAATCTTGTGGTTGCTAAGCAACTACATACTTACGGTTTGAGTTAAGATTTGTAAGCTGGTATGTGGGAAATAATATCTGGAGGCTTTGTTCAGTTGCAGCTGATGCCAGACTTTGTCATACACATAATGCCAGAAAACTGTTCTTGGAAAATAAAATGCCACTGCAGCTGGCTTCACGCAGCTCTGTTGAAGACGCATACGTGCTGAGCATTTTAAAATTAAATTAAAAGTACCTGCCTAGTTACCTTCTTCATGAAAGCATTCTAAAGATGGCTAGTTGCACAGGGTATTAACACGCTGCATTTTTAAACGTTTAATAACAATGAAGGTTAGACCTACCTATAAAAGACCTACATTACAGAATTTGGTGTTAAGCAAACAGACACCTTCAAATGTGGTCTGTCTGTCTATTTACCTATCTACCTATCTATCCGTCATCATCAAATTTAGATGATTGCCCCAACTTCCTAAGTCAGCCCCAAAAGATACTATGGCTGATAGTATCAGAAGCTACCAAGAAGTCAAAAAGCAAGGATGAATGCACTAGGTGGGACAGATTTTGTGAATTTAGGATGGATTTTTACATTAGTTATTGTTTTCCTGCACAGCATGTGTATTTTGGGGAGGGTGAGGGATGTTCAAGATTCTCAGTTTCTATAATAGCTGAAAGGCAGTTAAGCAGAAAAGCTGGGTATCTGCTGTAGAGCTTCTTTCATGGGTCAGATGTTTCTGAATTTACTTCTCAGTTTCCCTATGATTTCTAAGCCATTAGCAAAAATTGCTTCTTCAGATTTATTCTGAATTCTAAAACCACATACTACTATTCATATATTCCACCTTGGAGATGTCTTTCTAATCTTTAGCACTAGAGGTGGATTTCTAAAGTTTGATTCACTATTGTGTCTGAAGGGATTCTTAGAATTCATATTTATGTCTTAGGGTGTTAAAACTACATTCAAGTTAAAGGACTGTGTTTAGAAACTAAAATGTTTAGAGGCAGAAAAAGAAATAACCTTTTATTAATGTCCAGCTTTCTGTCAGAAGAAAACAATATTAGTTTGATAATTTTAATACAATGGAGGAATAACATCAGAAGGCAATGAAAAACTGAGTTTCTGGCAGACTTAGGTTTTCAGGGTATGCCAGAGACTCAGTTTGATTTGCCAGGAATCTTACAATTTTATTCACAGCAGAAAAGCTGCTGAATGCTCCCTGAGAGATGAAGAGATTACAAATTCATAGCCTAGGAATAAGTGAATGTGTTGGAAAGTATCTGGATAACTTGATACAATAAATCGAAAACTCCCCCCCCCTGAAAATAATGATATATATTATGCTGGAATATCTTAAAGTTTATTCTGAAACTGGATTATATCTTGATATTACAACTAGCGTACCATGTCAGTATTAATCACCCAAATGTATGCCCCTATAGCAAATAAAAATGAGGGCATAATAGAGAAATTCTAAGAAGTTAAAAGCATGATACAATTAATAAATGTACAAAACATGCACAGACAGATCATCTTAATGGGTGTTTTCAGTGCAAATGTGTGGGAATAGGTAAGTAACAATGACCTCATACAAGAATCTGATCTGATACAAGGATTTGGTTTATAAATGAATATGCCCTCACAAACCCTCTCATACACCCTCCCCAATGTCTCTCATACAACCTTTTGCATCCCACCCATACCTGACCCTCGTGCACCCTTTCTGAAGCATGCCTCACACGCATCTGGCAGCAGCCACTTACTTGCCTGCCAGCCTGGGACCTGCAACTTTTATCAGCTTCTCCAGTAACTTTGACTGCAGGAAGCTGTCTTACCTAATAACCATATTAATGCAACCAGGACTGCAGGGATTGCTGTCGCTTAGGTCTCAGTTGCCGTCATAAGTCGAGGACTACCCGTATGTATTTAGGCATGGATACAGACTGGGAAATGGTGGCCCCAGTTTGTATAGGTATGCTTGGGGACAACCGAGAGTGGTGCATTGGCCTGGAGGTGGAGCTCTTGCCTCACAATCAGAAGGCTGTGAGTTCAATCCTAGGAAGAGGCAGATATTTCTCTCTCTGGGCATACTGAGAATATATCTGCTGAACAAAATGCCGCATTGGCGACAGGGAGGGCATCTGGCCATTAAAACACTCTGCTAGCTCCATTCAGTTGCCCAGACTCCACCCTGCAAGGGATTATGGGAAAGATGATGATGATGCTTGGGAACAACCAGTATGGAAGGAATAAGTTTTCGATTTCTTTATTAGGCATGGAGGAAGTACTTTGGAAAGACAATTGCCTACCTCCAGTGCCACACACTAATCTTGTTAGATATGTGAGAAATACAAGCTAGCATTTTAGTGTTTAATAGAATTTAGCCATTTATTAAAATGAAGAGGACATCTGTGATTAGTTAACAAGTATGTGAATGCTGCCTTGAGAGTCTCGTGACAGAGGTTGACGTTTATATTATCCTTTTCTTACAGGCATATGAGAAAAGGTTTCCCACTTGCCCTCTCATCCCCATGTTTGTAGGCAGTGATATTGTGAGTGAATTCAAGAGTGACGACCGAGCAATCCATGTGACTGAAAGACGTTGTAAACTGGATGTGGATGCTCCTCGGCTCCTGAAAAAGGTAACATCTAGTCCGGTTCTTTGCCCAAATAACCATCTATTGGGCTGCTTCTTAAATTCATCTCTGTTCTCCTTCTCAGATTGCAGGGGTAGATTATGTTTACTTTATCCAGAAGAACTCCTTGAATAGAAGAGACCGCACTTTACACATAGAGGCCCACAACGAAACTTTCTCAAACAGAGTTGTCATTAATGAAAAATGCTCATATACGGTGAGTAAGGGTAGGCTTCGATTTTATATTACGGTCTTTCTAAGAACGCCTGTCTAGCTGTTTCTAGTTAAGCATTCTTTGTTGTTTATGGTTTCAATTATTTATGGTTCTGTTTTTCCTATCTAGGATGCCAAGGGCACAAAATTAGAAACAATTAAAAGCACAGTTAACCCATATAGCATTATTATTGATTTGACTTTACAGACTTGTTTGAAGAGATGTTCTTGCTTACTTTTCAGAAAGCATAGTGATGAGTAGCTCTTGAGGGGAGTTTAGGAGCAAGAAGAATATACCCAACAAATTTTCCTGATCACTTTAATAAGACAAGTTGTGATATAAATTATTCTATGATATTCAGAATGTGTCATTTTTGTTGCAGTTCTGATCTGAGGAAAATCTAATTCACCAGATTTGAATTTGTAGGTTTTCTCCAAATTATTGGATCCAATAATTTCCATTCAAAGAAATTATTGGCTCCACGGTTTTTAAGATTTAAGAGAGAAAAAAGTTGTAAGTGAAGAAAAGGAAAATGCACTATCCAATTCTGAACAAGTTATTGTCCTGTGCTATTGGGTTAAGGTTTTCTTACACCTTGTGCCTACTTTTATTTCTTAAATCTCCAGGTTCACCCAGACAATGAAGACTGGACATGTTTTGAGCAGTCTGCAAGTCTTGATATTAAATCTTTCTTTGGCTTTGAAAGCACAGTAGAAAAGATTGCTATGAAGCAATACACTAGCAATATTAAAAAGGTAATAATATTTTAAGTTTTATACACAAATAATGTTGCGATTTCCTGAAGGCTGGGAACAATTTTCAGCTCCTGAGAAGGTTCTTATTGATCTTGTTATACTTCATAGTCTGTGTTTGCTCTCATCTTCTATTAGAGGCATGTTCTACTCTATTATATTGGCAAGAGGGGAAGTTGAGTATGGTGTATTCTGGTCATCCAGAAGTACCATCATCAGTTCCCACCTTTTGATCTTGTCAGAGATAATTGTCCAATAACAGGAATGAATGAATACAAAAATATTGGGGGTCATGTTCTGCTGAAGAATAAACAAGTTTAGAAGAAGTTGGCCCTTAAGCACTAAGCCACTAAAAATAGTCTACTTTACAGTTTATATTTAGAAGGATTGAAGTTACCCATGACCTCGAACGATCTTCATGATTCAAAAGGCAGTTATGTCTGTTTTTGAACAAAAAGAGCCAGAGGACATATTTTTCATTTTATTTTTTTTCCTTTTTGTATTTAAACCATGGGAATATATTCATTCTTTTCTTCTTGAGTTTCTACCTGAGGATTTGTAATGCTAAACTGAAATATCTGACATAACACTAGGTTCCTGCAATTCCAGCAGACTTAGTTTTCTTCAGTCAGGAACTAATTATATGAGTTCTTCTTCTCACATACACACTTCAGCCATGTGCGCTTACAACGCATTGATGTAAGAATTGTCTTGTTTTGAAAGGGCAAAGAGATAATAGAGTACTACTTGAAGCAGCTAGATGAAGAAGGTGTAACATTTATTCCTCGTTGGGCTCCCCCTGCTATGTTTGCATTTGAACATGGCACAGCTCACTTTAGACGGTCACTATCCCCTCCAATCAACATACCAGAAACTTCCGTCAAAGAGGGACTGAACACCAAGGAAATCAACACGTGCAACAATGCATCAGAACTGGCGGCTGGAACCCCTGATGGTATGTGGTTTGTCCTGTCCCCTCTTATAACTATTTCATGAATGCTATCATAATCTCAACTGGATTTTAAGGATACAAGCAAAGAACTAAATTAATTAATTTAGTCAGAAAAAAAAATTGTAGGCAAGCAGTTATACAGTTATATCTCTTTTCAAGAATATCAAGTAGATACATAGCTTTGTTTTGTTTTTTTTATCAACTGGTAGCTACCATCAACTGGATGGTAGGTTTTGAAGACAGTGAGCAATGCGAAGTTTACAAGGATCTGTAGAATTGACGAAAATATCTATCAAAACTACTAGTGGCTAACTTACATAAATAATTGAACATTTGAAACAGTTTGGTTTGCAAATGAGGGTTTCCACTGGAAGTCTGGGCAATGAAAACAATTCTACTTACATTTTTCAGATAAATTAGATGCAGATTATATCAAGAGGTATCTGGGCGACCTGACCCCACTTCAGGAAAGCTGCCTCATCAGGCTTCGGCAGTGGCTCCAGGAAACACACAAAGGCAAAGTAAGAGGATGTGTCTCTCTTTCGCTTCCTATCCATCAGAAAAATGCATGGTGTACAAGAATGTCTGGCAGAATGTCAGTGTCCAGAGGAAGGAAAACAAAGCACAAAATTGTTTATGTATTTATTTATAGATTAGAAAATTCTAATCTTCAGTTTCCCATAGTGTAAAATTTAGATTCCTAAATCTATTTCAGAATTATGTGATTCTCCCTCCTCCAAGACCTCCTCCTCGTGATGTTTTTATGATCTTCTAGTACTATGGTAGAAAATTTCCTGGACTCTGTTTTTATATTTCCTGTCTAAACTTCTCCATTCTGCCATAAGACATTTTCTTTGTCCTTGGATTTCTAGTTATTTTTCCTAAAGAAGGATATGCAAAACATTCTGTTCATGAACTGCTATGGATCAGTTTCAAGTGGTTTGTGTGAGAGAAAAAGTTGCATTTTTTTTTCAGGATGAACCTAAAACATGTGTTCTGTTTTGGTGGTGGGACAGGAATATGACAAATGTCATTGGCAGAGGCTTAGAGAAGATTGGGAGAGGAAGGACCAAATGGGCTGCTAACACTATAAATTTAAGCATTTGCAATTTGAATGGATCTCTGCCCACCCTTACCCCTATAACTTCCCAACCCTGACAGTGCTGTGTTTGAATTTAAAAGCAGCAACATGTGGTTCCTTTTAAAGAGAGAGGGGGAAAGAGAGTCTCTGGGGAATTTTTAACATATGTCAGCCATAGACCACATCAGGAACTGACTATTAGAAAAGGCTAGTTAGACTGAACAAAAATTATGTCATATTTACATTATCATTTATTAACTCCAATTATTTAGTTTTTCAGTCTTCATTGCCATGTTTTATCAAATAATTATTTAAGTTATAGAATAGATTCTTACTGTATTACTAAAATATATAGGCTTTGTATGAAGCCTCATGGTTAAGGCACCAGGCTGAAAAGCAAAAGGCCATGATTTCAAGTCCCACCTTAGCCACAAAGTGCCAGCTTGAGTAACCTTGGGCCAGTCACTCTCTCACACAGAGGAGTTGTGGGGAAAATAGGAGGAGGAAAGTGTGTTAGCTATGTTTGTCACCATGAGTTTTTTGTAAAAATAGTAAAGGTGGGTTATAAATAAATACTACATTATATGTAGTCTTGATTTGAATTAAATTCTATTTTATAAGTTTTATATATATTCAAGTATTTTAGTAAGTTCTTAGTTTTGTATACCAGTATTTTTTTTACTTTCAGCTAACTTTTCCAGAGCTGATATGTTAGATTATTGTTACTTTGTGCTGGCCAATGACAATAAAAAAATTGATTTGATAGTTATCTTTAATTATGTATTTCATTTTATTTATGCTGCTTACAGTTTCTGTTATCTAGCAGCAAAAAAAGGCAGAAAGCTTTTAATATCACATTGCTTAACATTTGAAAGTATTTTTTTCTGTTGTAGCCAAGAGTTTATTCTTTTCAGAAGTCTGAGCTGAGTACTCGTATATAGAGTAACTTATTGTTTATACAGTAATTTCCAATTGTCTTAATTATTTGTTCTGAATTTAGTTAATGAATGTGTGTGTGAGTGTATGCCAGTTTACTTCTGTTCACTGTATTTCTCATCAAAACTTTTAGGTGTTCTCCAAATACCCTTTTAAATTTCTTGTCTGATTGTTCTATTTTTCTGTGGAATTAATAATTAAAGAAATGGCAGCTTTCTTGTGAAGAAGGGATGGGGCTTAAGCACAGAGAGGGACTAACTTTTTGCTTGAAATTTTCTTATGGAGTATTATATATACTTTTGACAGTTCTTACTCAGTGATTACTACATTTATAGATTCCCAAAGATGAGCACATCTTAAGATTCTTGCGTGCCCGAGATTTCAACATTGATAAGGCCAGAGAAATCCTGTGCCAGTCTTTAACATGGCGCAAACAGCATCAGGTGGACTACATCCTGGATACCTGGAACCCTCCTCAAGTACTGCAGGATTATTATGCAGGCGGTTGGCACCATCATGACAAAGGTATAGTAACAACGATACAAAAGTTTTATAGGGGGAAGTCTTAGGTCTTCTGAAATGCTGCCAGTATGGTTTGCTGAAAAGAGCCAAGTGGGACTTAAAGTACTTAAAAATGATAGATGCTTTGTTGGAGTAAAGGTAAGATATAAAGATACAGGTATCCTGTTAGAAAGAGTGAGAAGGCTTGACTTTATTATTTATTTGGCATGCAAGCTATTTCAGTTATTGCCAACTCTTAAGTGGTAAATGCAAGATTAAGACAATATAAAAAATACATTAACAATCTGCAACTTCACATTTCTGCTCGGTTTGCAGTCATGCACTGTTTGGGAGTTTGATGAACACAGCATATAACAGTGGCTGGCCCAAATGCTGCCATGGAATCAAATCAAGTTATACCTTTGGAGGCCATTGAAGACCAAAGCTGGTCCAAAATTCAGGAACATAGGCTGTAAGGGTGTCTCATGTTACTCCCATGTGTCACCGCTGTTTAACAAGCTATGTTAGTTGCCATTTGACTTCTGGGTGTAATTCAAGATGCTGGCCCTCACTTCTATAGCCTTTCTGGGCATGGGGTCTGGTTATTTGAGGGACTGCATGTTCCCAGTATTTCTGCCCATTCACTGTGATCAGGCAGAGTGAGTGTGCTCCGGATTTCTTCAGTTAATTGCCATCTCCTGAGAACAGAGAAGCATACCTTCTCTGGAGCAGCATCCCCATACTATGTCTATGGAGATTATCAGTCATCCAGGTCATGGTTGTCCAAAAGGTGCTGTTCTCAAAAGGAAACTGGACTTCGTTTTTCCATGAAGATGTTTTGCTCCTCATCCAAGAAGCTTCTTCAGTTCTGCAGCAAACTGAAAAGCTTCGTGAATTAGAAGCAAAACGTCTTCAAGGAAAATCAAAGTCCAGTTGCCTTTTGAAAAAAGCACCTTGGGATCCCCACGCTATGGTTCCTGTCCTTCCAGAAGCCACTGAAAACCTCCCTCTGCTCTCAAGCTTCAGGTTAGGGACTCAGTGGTGATTTGGGGAGTTATTATTTGTGTGCTTTTTGGGGCACTATTCCCCCCACCCCACCCTTATATCATGAATAGTTTTAAAATGTTAAGCCACCCAAAATCATTTTGGAATCAAGTGGCCTCAAACTCTACCAAAAATAAATACCCATTGGAAAGGTGTCCTGGCACGACTATGTAGAGAGTCATTAGAGTTAGACCAGTGTCTTCTACCTTTCATTGATAACTTCTCAGTATGTCCTTAACTCATGGTTGTCCTGTTTATCTAGGGGAAAATGTTCTGTTTATCATATTAGGGGTTTTTTTTCTTTCACATGGCCTCTTCTCGCTATAATACTTACAGTAATACAATAAAGGTGATGAATGATACATAACTGGGCAGTCGTAAAAATTGAAATAATAAAAAGGAAAATGATAATAAGCATTTTCAAGCCAGCAATTCCTATATAGGCAACCCTTAACTTATGACCAGAATTGGCTTTTCTGGTAGAGAAGATTGCAAATGGCGATCACATGATTATGGGTTTCTTGGTAACCAGTGGTAAATGCAAGCTAGTTGCCAAGCACCCAAAATGCAGTCATGTGATGGGAGCTGGGGGCAGTATGACATTTTACAGTCACTGGAAGTGCTGCATGGGCTGTAAAGCACCCTTCCTGAGGCCCTCATAACTTTGAACAGCCATTAAACAAGCAGTCAAAAGTATTGGCCATTTATTTAATAAACGTTAAATCTTTATCATCTTTACTTAGGTGTCATCTTTATTTATGCAGCCGAAATTAATTTGATGATTTGTTGGAAATTAATAAGCAAGTATTGATCATTCCAGTTTGCTTTGGAGAAAAATAAGAAGGCCTTCTAGTCATTTCTTGGTTTATCAGAAGATAATTTGAATGTTACCATTATTATTCTTTTGGTTCAGATGGGCGTCCACTGTATGTGTTGAGACTAGGCCAGATGGATACGAAAGGTTTGGTGCGAGCTCTTGGAGAAGAAGCCCTCCTTCGCTATGTAAGTGCCTCAGATACAATCTGCGGATGATTTCTTTGGGGAACGTTACATCCCCATTTCATTATCTTGTATCAGCTTGCACAACTGGATATTCCTCAGTTAGTTGCTCCTATTAACCATGTCCAAAATATCTGCAGGGTATTGGCAGTTGGGAAAATGTTACATTACAGTGGGGAACACTCTAGAATGTCATTGACAATCTGTTCATGTTGATATCTCTTTTATTAGAATAGCAATGTGCTTCTTCTGTCTGTTGTGCAAGAATAAACAAGGGCAGCTTTTTGCTCTTGAGATAAGGCATCTCTCACTGTTGGCCAGCTGAGCTGGGGCTACTACAGATTGCTCACTTCTGAATAGGAGAATGAGGTGTTAAATCCTCAGGTATCAGGACAACCTTCCTGCTTCTGAATATAAGAGAGAAATTGTTTTTCCAATTTCATAAAAATTACCATTTTTTTCATGATCTAGCTCCAAAGTGCCAACATCTCAATGAGATAACAAATTCTGCATTTTAGGAAAAATAGCTCAACATTACTTTGAGATCTTTGGCTGCAATATTTCTTCCCCAAATTGTATTAACATATGTAATGATTTGAAATCCCAACAAAGCTGTAGATGGACAAGACCAGATCGTATGAACTTTCATATTTCTTATGTCATCAACATAAATCATATTAATTTATTTTTAAACATTCTGTGAAGTATATAAAGTAATGTCTTCTGATATATGCAATTCATTTTAAAATTGTAAGAGGTATAATTTTACATTTTAAAATATATACACATATTGATTCCTCAAAAGTAGATAATTCAAATTATTTTGCAGTTCAGATACTACACAAAAATACTAATTTTCATTTATTTTATTTTTAAATTATTTACAAAAATCAAAGTTGAACCCAAAGTAACCCTGTGGCTGAAATTTTATCCATGGTTATTTTACAACAACATAATTTAACATTCTCATCTATTTTATTTTTATTAATGTGCAGGTTCTATCTATAAATGAAGAAGGACTGAGGAGGTGTAAAGAAAATACAAAAGTATTTGGAAGGCCTATTAGGTAAAAAAACTTTCTTGAAGTCGCATGAGTCTGTTTCACTGAACTTTAGACGTGTTTATGCTAATTGAGATAAAGTTTTGCTGTGCAGTGTTTTGATCAAGTCCTAGGTTAATAAATGGAACAGTTTAGCACAATTCCAGTGGTCATTTATGCAATATGTACACATAGCCAGACTTGATTCTGCAAGATTCTGGCACCCCACCCACTCTGCTAAAGTTCAGTCGTTAAACAGCAGTGTCAGATACCTCAGACTAAGAGCTAAGAATAGATCCAGATGAGTGCAGGTGGAAATGGAAAGTGATAATAATCCCAACAGCAGTCTGAAAAATAGATAGTGCTACCATCTAGTGTAGCTCTGCTAAGCATATTGAACCAATGTGAAAAGAAGGCTGTTTAGGAATTCCATATATACAATATTTTAAAACCAGAATGGATGAAAAAAAATCAATAAATTGGGATGGGATGTAAACAAATCAATAAAAATGTTGTAAGGCCAAAAAGGTGGATCAGTGAAATTGGGAGTTGTTGCTCTTCATGAGTGAACAATGCAATTAAACACAAACACTGAAAGAGTTGGAAGGATATTGAAGGAATTATAAGTATTTGAAAAGGGCGGGGGGGGGGTAAATTTATTCTCCTTTTCTCTCATTAACAAATATTTCAGGTATTACATTTATGATTTAAAACTTTTCGACCTATCAGAATTTAAGGGAGGAGTAAAAACATTTAATATAATAACGTATATTTGTATAATGTCACAATGAAATAATTGCTTGTTTAATTTAAGAACATGCTGATTATGTTTTATTTTGGGAAAAACCAGCTCTTGGACTTGCTTGGTGGATCTGGAGGGCTTGAACATGCGCCACTTATGGAGACCTGGGGTCAAGGCCTTGCTGAGGATCATTGAGGTGGTAGAAGCTAATTATCCAGAAACACTAGGACGTCTTCTAATTCTCCGTGCTCCCAGAGTGTTTCCAGTCCTTTGGACTCTGGTAGGTTCTTAAGTTGGTTCTCTGTTTAGTAATTTTTGTTTTGTAAATTGGAGTCAGTGTACTTTGAAATAGGTAAGATTGGCAAGCTTGATATTTATAGTGTGCTTGATTTTTGGAGCCGTAAGTAGAAATCCAGCTAGAGCATAGACCCAAGTGACCAATGGAATAATGTGTTCATCTGATGTCTTGGGAATATTACTACTTTATTATTTTGTTTGTAGGTTAGCCCTTTCATTGATGACAACACTCGAAAGAAATTCCTGATTTATGCTGGCAATGATTACCAGGGTCCTGGTGGGCTGTTGGATTACATTGACAAAGAAATTATTCCTGATTTTCTTGGTGGAGAATGTATGGTAGGTAGAAAAGTCAGTTTGTTTGACAACCAAGCTCAATGGCCTGTAATAATTCACTTTCTGTGCTAGTGTAGTGCAATCCAGTAGTCAGTCTATTAGGTCTGTGCAAAGAGGCCTAGATTCATTTCAAAGAAGCCATTTGAGTTGCATAGATGACACAGTTTGCTGAAGGGACCATCCAGTTCAACTTAGCAAAGCAGTTTGTGTGGCTTTGGATCCCTTTGGACTCAAGTGGAGTCAAGTGTTTCTAGGCTGGGACGTTTTGGGATTTCTCAAAGGCTTTGTGGAAGCCACCCAGTGTAAAAGTCCTTTGGCACACACTTCTGGTCTGGGGCCCTTCGGCACGTATTGTAGGCAGTCTCACAGCATTTGCGTGAGTTAATTAACCCCAAGGGACTTCTCATTGTTTTTCCAGAGCGTTCCCAAAGGCTTTCCGGGCCTCCAGCAAGATTCATGCTTTTGTGCCACTAGTCCCTTCAATGTATCTAGAAATTGGGATAAGGAAAGCAGCATGAGAAAATGCATTCTTCTGCAATGCTTTCCTCTGTCAGCTAGGTGCTGGGAATCAGGAAGGGGCAAGCGACGCAACAAGACATTTTCTGGACTGCTGGCAAGCAGTTGGGACAGTTGAGTGGTGTGAAACGTGCTTTGCCATGCCACTTTTTCTCTGAGGTGCTTTTTAGAAGAGGCTTCAAGTTAGCCTGGAGGTGCTTACTCTGGGGGACAACTTCAGGATGGCTACTTACAAAGTGTGTTGTCACCTTGTCCACCCAACCTTGAAACCTCACAGTCAGTGCTTCAAGAAAATGTTTTGCTTTGCTTTAAAATGAATATTGTCTTACTACATGATTCTAAGCAGTTCTCAAGTTAAAACAGCAAAAACCAACCTTGTGTAAACAAATAAAACATAAATAAATCAAGATCACAATAAATAAAAAAACGTAAAAGCGTAGGAGACAGGCAGCTACCACTCACAGATAAAACAGCCATCTTGCTGACTCCCCACATCTGCAGAATCCCCAGACCCTATGATAGAACCATGTCATTTAGGCAACATCTTTAGAATATATGTTGTAATATATATATATATATATATACCTTTGATAATAATAGACTCAAATCCTGCCTATGTACAGTATTCATTTGTATATAACACTGCAGATGATATTCTTTTATTACTGAAGAGCTAGTTTTTGAATTCAGCTTGTCTTGCAGTGAAGTCAGCAGAATCCAGTGTTTCAGGCCAATTAACCCTCAGTCTGTGCCTCATCAGTGTCTGCTTGATGTTGTGAGGGCAGACATAAGCTACAGTGAGAAAATGGGGTCATTTCCAGTCGCAGAGGGTTGTTTTATTCATTAACTTGTTCACAGCTTCTTGCTATTTCAAATTGACTGTGGAATATTCTTCCTGGGATGTTTTCAGTTGGGGCAGAAACAGATCCATTTTGCTAACTCTTTTCTCTCCACACTTTAATTACATTTATTTAGTGTGAAGTTCCAGAAGGTGGGCTGGTTCCCAAATCTTTGTACCGGACAGCAGAAGAACTGGAAAATGAAGACATAAAATTGTGGACAGAAACTATCTATCAGTCTGCAAGTGTCTTCAAAGGGGCTCCCCATGAGGTAAATCATTTTATTTTTCCCCTTTCCCTCTAGTGTTTGCTAAAAATAATCTTCAAATCAAGGTCAATTCCCGATGACCTCATGAATAAGTCCATGTTGTTTTCTTAGGACTGTTAAGGAAATGGTTTACCATGGATATTTTCTGGCTTTTTTTAACTTCCTAGTCTAGCCTCTATAGTTTTGCTATTTTCTGGTAAGCTCTCCTCTGAGTACTAACCAGGTTCAGCTTTCCTTAAGGCCTGCTATCTAGCTGGGCAGCCTATGGTAAAGACAGCCAAGCAGGTATGTGGGGAGGATTTTTGGAAGCAATTTTATTTTCAGAACTAGTTCAAGTGTTAACAGTTCTGCTAATACAGGGGTCCCCAAACTTGGCAACTTTAAGACTTGTGGACTTCAACTCCCAGAATTCTCCAGCCAGCATAGCTTAACATTGCCAGGTTTGGAGACCTCTGTGCTAATGCTTGGCTCACAGTATTTTCCTAGACTTCCTATTCTTCTGGTTCTCGTTCTTAATTATTTTTGCTTAAATAATCTTCGATCTTTCCTATGTTTCTGACTTCCGGCATCAGATTTTGATTTGCAATTTGAAGGTTTTAACAATCATCTAACGTGAAGATATTAAAATTGTACAATAGCAGACCCTGTTGCTTTAAGTATGTGACACAATTAATGGATGTTGTAACTAGATGAACTCTTCAATCTGATTTCTGATAGGTGGCACTGTAACCGTGGACAAACTTAACCATAGTTTCAATTGGAAACGGTGACCATCCTAAACCAAGCCAGTTCCAAAAACAGCAGGGAATTTCAAGAAGCCTGGCACCTTGACAAATTAGCCATCAACAGACACATAGACATAAACAATATCTACATAATATGCAAAAGAGATAATCAACAAGCCAAAAAGGGAACAAAAAGACCCAAGCACCTGTCCACCAGCAATCAGCACTCAGATGAGCATAGATTAACTCCCAGATTAACATCAGACCAACAATCAAGTAAACAATACCCCAGTCAAGGATCTGCCAAACAAGCTAACAGTAAGCAGCCCAACCACGAACCTCTAAGACAGGGGTGTCAAACTCGTGGCATCACGTGACATATCAGGACTTTTTCCCCCTTTGCTAAACCAGGCGGGGACAGGGCCAGCAGGTGACGTATCCGGCACGTGGGCCACCCTGCTCTAAGACCATGTCCCCACCAATACTGACAGGGTAAGCTGCTAGAATAGAAACTGAGAGCAAACCCCACTCCTTACTAGCACGGATGATGTTGCCTAGTTTTAAGTAACGAAACATCTGCAAGCTCAGAGGGCACCAAAAATATTTCAAAATATTTCAGAAATATTCTCCTTTCTTGGTACTGTAACCGATACAAATAGCAGGCTTCAAACCAGACACAGTGCACAATTCCTATTGAGAGAAGGCCGACAGGGGAGCCTCGGCTGGTAGAGATATCTGCCATGACTTGAGTTTCTATATGCTTTTCTCTTCCAGATTTTCATTCAGATCGTAGAAGCTGCCTCTGTGATCACCTGGGATTTTGATGTTTGTAAAGGTGATATTGTTTTCAACATCTATCACTCCAAGAGAGCCCCCCAGCCTCCAAAAAAAGACTCTTTGGTAGGGGCACATAGTATTACCTCCCCTGGTGGCAATAACGTACAGTTGATAGACAGAGCTTGGCAACTGGGCCGAGACTACAGTATGGTGGAATCACCGCTCATCTGCAAGGAAGGGGAAAGCGTGCAGGTGAGGACAAGTCTCTAAATACAATCCCTACTTTGATTCCCCGCAAATGCTTTTAGGATTTATCGGAACAGGCTTTTTAATTCAAGCATGTTGGGAATGCCTACAACAGCATTCTTGTGTTGCTTCTTTGTGATTATGTCATTAGCCAGTCGTAATAGAATTCCCTAATGTATCATTGTAGCAGAGTGAAATTCTTAGAAAGTGAGGGCTTCGTGTGTTTTCGCATCCAAAATGGGATTGCCTTAATATGATTGTAGGAGGGGAAGAGATCTTAAGTCCTTCTCAAATAGTTTGGTTTCTCTCACTAAACCTATTTTGCCTTCTGCTTCAGGCCAGAACATTTGGCCAATGACTCATTTCAGAGTTCTATAAATTGGGATGCTAATGCAACATTGAAATTAGAGGTCCTCACCAACTCAACCTTAAAGTAACTGCTCTTTCAAGGCAAGGGGAGAGTGATATTTTAATCAGTCATACACTTCACAGATCAATTGTACGTCAATAAGGAAGCTCTGCCAGGGGATATACTTTCCAATCTTTGACTGTTTTAGTTGGTGATTAATCCCTCTCTCCCTCCTTAAAATTTTGCATCCTTCTTCTAGCCATACATAATACCTAGTACCACATCTTGACTTGGTGGTAAGCTTAGACTGGTGCATGTAGAATCATAAAGTTGTAATGAATTACATATGTAGCCCACCATCCTGCAGATGGAGTTATGCATAGCTTTGAACATACTAATTTGTTACTGTCATACAATTTGTATACCACCCTTTTAAAATACAGAGAAGTAATTTTCAGAGATTCCAGAACTTGGATATTTCCCCTTAAAAACAGCTCTATAACCTAGAAGAGTGATGGCAAACCTTTTGGGCCCCAAGTGCCCAAAGCACGTGCACGTGTGCATACCCAAAATGCAAGACCCCCCGCGCATGCGCACCCCCCCCCCCGGCATGCACGGCAAAGACCTGAAGGCCGGCGGGAGGTGCAAACTCATGCATGGTGAAGCTGAGCTGGGGCAAGGGCATGCATGCCCACAGAGAGGGCTCTGTGTGCCACCTGTAGCACACGTGCCATAGGTTCACCACCATGGATGTATGCCATACTTGCCCATTAAATCCTTATTTTTCACATGTATCTATGATAAGCCATGATGATCAACAACTATAAACTCAAGAAAACCGAATTGTGTTTAATGGAACTATGTTTCTTACGTTCCTGCCTGCCAGTTCAATCTGAATAGATCAAGTAGGCTAAGCATGAAAGGGAGACACAACCTACAACTGCCAATTGATGAAGTGCACTACATTATCTCCAAATGGACAGTTATTATTAGCACTGGTTTCCTCTGCTCTTGCTTTAAGGGATCTCATGTGACTAGATGGCCTGGCTTCTACGTTCTCCAGTGGAAGTTCCACAGTATGCCTGCCTGCGCCACCACCAGTCTGCCTCGTGTTGATGATGTACTGGCATCTCTACAGGTCTCATCTCACAAGTGCAAAGTGATGTACTACACAGAAGTAATTGGGTCAGAAGATTTCAGGTAAAGTTAACTGTAAATGCCTGTCTTTTTTTTTTTTAAGAGAAAATGTCTTATGGCTCGCTAAGCCTAAATGCAGGCAGTCAAAGACTACCCAGCATAGTACAGGGACAGCAGCATTCCTATGACTTGCTTTTCCTAGTGACTTTAGACCAGGGGCTTTCAAACTTGACAGCTTTAAGACTTGTGGACTTCAACTCCCAGAATTCCTCCTCCAGCAATGTTAGTTCAGGAATTTTGGGAGTTGAAGTCCACAAGTCTTAAACTTACCAAGTTTGAAGACCCTTGGTTTAGAGTCATCAAGATGACATTTAAAGGTACTATGCCTGTGACTTTCAGTTACACTTTCAGTGCTTTCATTGGTTAAAAGCAATTCACTTACCTCCATTATTCACATTACTTGCTGGGCTCCATAGCAAAAATCCATATATTATATTGCTATTCAGTTAACAAAACCTTAATTTTTTTCTTGCCTTGGTTGACTGATTTCACAAAAAAATAGCATTTTATACAAAGTTGGAAAATGATTTTGACTGTTTTGTCCTATAGGAAAAAATGATAATCTCTAGGGCTAGCTAATATATCCATTGCCCTATAAACAATAAGTACACTTGACTAATACTACCAAACATTGGTTTGATAGAGGCAGAGGAAAAAAGTTAGATCATCTTTTAGATGAGAGATAAGGGGCAAATTGTTATCATTAAAACTTATGTGCAGGTCTCTACAGTAATCATGGACTATGTAAATAGTTTTACTGGGCTTTTTTAACATTAAAGAGATCAAACATTGTCTGCATGGTTGCAGAATATTTTCTTAGACTAGCAAGTTGCATCAAACAATGGCAACCTTTGCTTATTGATTTGAAATAAAAGAAAATAGCAAGCCGAATACTTTTGTAAAAAGTATTATGACAAATCTCTTTTTGATGCAATTCACTATGAGTGCAGGCATTGTCATTTTGTCTCTTCAAATCAGTTTGGTTTTTTGTTATAAGTGGCAATTGTATATGTGAACATTTTTTAACATATAAAATCCAGAAGATTCCTTAAATTGACTTAGATTAATCATTTGTAATCTGAATCAATTTAAGGAATTTTCTGGATCCCATACACTACGTGTTTATTTGTTACAGAAAACTTAATTTTTCTTATTAAATTTTTTTTTCTTTATTGATTAAGAAGTTGGAATTGTAAGAAGTACTCTTTTCTTCATTGCTAGTAGGGGTCAGTCACTGCAGTCCTTCAGTTAAGTCCTGAAGAACAATTTATTTTCTTACTGTAGGTTCTTAAATAAGGTATTGTGGAATAGTTGTTTTTTTCAGTTGTGCTAGCTATAAAGACATATAGCAACCTAGTACTTTTTTTAAAATCTGGCTTTTTAATAATACCACTTTGGCATCTTTGAGGCTTGCCGATTATTGTAATAGTTGAAAGTTGTTTTGAGAAGTTAGAAAGCTGGCATATACATGGATGATTCTTTCTGGTTCCTTGGCTAACTAACTATATAAACCAGCCCTTCTCCACCTGCTGTATCCCATATGGTTCCTCAGGTTGGCCAGGAAGTTGTGGAAGCTAAAACTAATGAAAAAACTCCATGATCAGTACTGTGCATTGAGCCGCTGACAAAGACTATCAGTGATACGTTTTTGCATACAGCTCAGCATGTGAAGGTGCCTTATGCTTACCGTGAGTCCATCTTTCCACAGGGGATCCATGAGCAGCCTTGAATCAAGTCACAGTGGATTTTCTCAGCTCAGTGCTGCTACAACTTCCTCCGGCCAGTCTCAGTCCAGCTCCATGATTTCCAGGTAGTGCCGTTGCCTACAAAAGCCAATTGATGAGACGGCTGGACCCTCGTCTACGGCAGTCCTCTGCAATACAGCATCATCATCAGTGACACTTGCAAAAACAAACACACAAATGGAAGGTCTTTTTATAGATAGTAAAAGTAGCTGTGTGCATTTAAATATTCTGGTTTTGTTTTGAATTAGAACCGAAAGAGTGTGTCTAATCTTAATAGCCATAGTTTTTTATACATACGCTTGCACAAATCCTCACGTGGGAATGTAAAGGGCTGTTTTGCAAAGGAAGAATCAATCAGTGGTTGTATGGCTGAGAATTTATTTAACTTCCTGTTGATACATTTGTAATGCGTTAGAAGTCTGTCCCAAAGCTTTTGCCAGTGAGACTTTCGCAAAGTTCAAGTACACCTTTTCCCCCCCCCCTCTTCTGCTTCTGCTCTCCTGAGTCTCTCCTCTGTTACAGCCCAGCATTAAGGGAGGCCTAAGGAGTGCAGTGCAGGAGCTGGGTGCCTGACATTTCATGAAAAGCCAGCTGGTGAACTGGCTGAACCCTTTTCTCTACCTTTTTCTCAGCGAGAGGTGCTGCCCTGACAGAGGGAGGCGAGCTGCCATCCTGTCAGGCAGCTTTTTTAACACGAGTTCATTCTGCTAGCTCACATGGTTAAGGACAGACTCCTTTTTTTTGAACATTGAAAGGCATTAAGCTAGGACGTACACTTCTGAGCCTCAAAGGTGGGAAGGAAGAGGGCAGAGCAGGCTCTCCTCAACTCAACCCAAAGGCTGGCCCTCCTTTGAGTCCTCAGGTTTATTTCTCCCAGAGGCACACGTGATTGTACCTCGTTTGCTTCTTTTCATCCTCTACAAAATACCCTTTTGAAGAGCAGCATCTTTTCTGCCAACAGCTTCCTGGAGAAGTGGCTGTATCGATCCTTTCCTTCCTGTGCCCTTCTCCACTTCCCTGATCTGCCCTGTGAATGCCAAGGGCAACCTTGTGCGCTTCTGCAGTACAGACAGGATGTTTACCCTCCTAACAGAGCACAGCCTGCTGTGGCAATAATTCATTGCAGACGTCCACATGTTTCCGTAACAGTAAATTTGCTAAAGGTTGCTTACACTCTCCAGCACTTGCTTCGTTAGTATTTGAAGCATGCCTTTTGGAAGCCTTGGAACCTAAAACAGCCAGCTGCCAGGCTAGTGAAATGAGTACAATTCTACAAGGATTCCAAATCTGTTCACGTAGCCAACAATAGCTGCTGAAATATCTGTTGGATTCATTCATTCCCATTTAAAGCTCTAGTTACCACACACACACACACACCCCTCTGGTGTATAATTACAGCCGTGTTTAGAGAAGACTGTGCTTACATATCTTGTAGAAGATTAACGTATACTCTTGTTTCAGAAAAAGGAAAGTAATGATGAATGCAACCTGCATTAATTAGAGAGGTAAAGGAATGCATTTTAAGATCAGAGTGTTTATATGCTAATTGAAAGGACTTGTCATACGAATTACAAAACTAAAGCCGGTGGGTGCTTGAAGTATTAATCTAGATGACCATTCTGAATACTGGTTAAATGGAGTTGACAGAGTATAGATTTGTTCCACAGACCCACACATGCTGTATTTCATCCAGCTGCTGCTTTTTTGTGATAGTTTCTTAACTACCTAAGAGCACTAGTATGGTAATTATCTTCAGTAGCAGTTTTAATTGTTGGTATGTAATCATGGTTCCCAGCCTCAGAAACATGGTGCCATCCTCTTGTAATTAGTGTCCCCCTTGCCTGGTTGCAAAGTGGTACATTCTTCCCTCTCCAGAACAGGGGCTCTGTAAAAGATGAATTCCTCTTCCCCCATGGCAACTTTGCTGGGAGCTAGTTTCATTCAGTGGCTGCTATCAGCCCATGGATGTCTGATTTTGCAGAACGTTGAACAATTGGAGCTCTGTTTTCTGTCTTAAGATGTCTGTTTGCTCAGCAATGTCCCTTGGAGGGCAATACGTTAGACTTTGGGAGGAGAGTGCATTTCAGAGCTCAAAGCACACACACACTTCGAGTGGAAGGGTTGTTATTCCTTATAAAAAGCATGACATCCCACCTATGGCCCAATTAACTCTTTGCTCTTCTCCTTAGTGTGTGATCTTACTATTATTCTGTCTCTGTTCTGCCAGAACTGATAAACCTAGTAATCCTTCCTTCTATTAACTTAATTTAGCAACTTTCTCCCACCTTCTCGCCGTTCCTGAACTTCATATTGATTTCTGTAAACGTTTTCTAAACATATTACCTCAATCTTGGTAATAAGGTAACAGTCTTTTAAAGATTTTTTTTTAATTTGTATCAGTAATAAATGTGATATGGGAAAAAACATCTGAATCTATTTCTTCTCAGCGTGCTTCAGAAGTGATTTTCTACAAGATACAACAAGAGTGCTAAGTGTAGGGATGGTTGTGTGGCTATTTCATTAAATAATTAGTTCTGTGTGCTGTATGAATCTCACATAGGGTCCCTTGTCACTGGTGTCACCACAGATTCTACAGCCATCCATTGCCCGCCCAAAAGATACTTCTGAAGACCTCATTGAAATGTAATTGATACCCATCAATCTGGAGATCACAAACCTATTTTTAATAGTTCCATCTGTGCAGTCAGACCCTGCAGATTTCCAGAGGAAAGTTTTATTGGCAGATGAGCCAAAAATGAAATTTTTCAGGCTATGCTGTTTGGGCTGGCAGAAGCTCATAATAAGAACCTTATACCAACCATCAAACATGGAGACAGTATTGTTGTTTGGGAATCCTGTACTACCGCAGGACCCAAATGACTTTCTACCCCTTAAGGAAGCTTAAATATTGATTTATAACAAAAAATTACAAAAATATCCATCCATCTTCCTGTCAGCTGGAGCTGATGTTTAGGTGGGACATGCAGAAGAACAATGATTTCAAACATGAAAGCAAGTCTGCAAGTTTCAGTGTTTTCCACAGCCAAGTTCATATCTGAACCAGAAATGATGTAGCCAAACCTGTCATGAACTGTTCATGCTAAGAAAATCCTAAAATATTTCTGAGCTGAAGGTGTGAGACACGGGTCACTAATTATAACAGCATTTGGTTCAGTTACTGTAGTTGAAAGAACAGGCGCTTACTGAATTAAATGGGACTTTCTCATCCAAGCATATTGCGTACTTTGGGTTTTTTTAATGGAATAAATGAAACAAGGATCAAAATTGGATAGTGTTGGTACTTTTGGACTCCCTTTATAATCTATATGAAGCTTTGATAACATTTGGTGTCAAAGAAATGCAATCATTCAGAACTGAAAAAAGCCAAATACTTCACAGAAATGGTACATATATAGTACACTTAGACTACAATCTTCCACATTCTTACAGAGTAGCCCTATTTAAACTTTATAGTATTGACTTCTGAATAAGCAGGCTGTTCTACCAGATTCCATTAGGTTTTTTTTTATTTTTATTGAGCTGTGATAGCATAGTGGCTAGCATGCACTATTGCAGGCTAATTCTGCTGACTGCCAGCAGTTTGATTCTCACTGGCTCAAGGCTGACTCAGCCTTCCATCCTTTCGAGGTCGGTAAAATGAGGACTCGAATTGTTGGGGGCAATATGCTGACTCTAAACTGCTTAGGGCTGTAAAAACACTGAAGCAGTATATAAGGCTAAGTGATATTGCTATTATTGTGGAGCAGATTATAAACACTCCTCCCAAATTCATCTGGCTAAATGAAGATACATTGAAATTAGAAAATTATACTGTGAACATGCAACTATATATATATGTATATTTGTTTTCATAGATTTTCACGGGTAAAGGTATGTAGGTCTTACACGGGACAAGACCCAAATACACCAAGACCTACATATATATATATATATGTATGTATGTCTGTCTGTCTGTCTGTCTGTCTTGGTGTATTCGGGTCTTGTCCCGTGTAAGATTGAGAATACTTGGCATTTAATCTCATCCGTCATCTTCAGGCTGGTGTCTTCAGCTTCGTTCTTCTGGGACGAAGCTGAAGACACCAGCCTGAAGATGACGGATGAGATTTCAAACGCTGCAAGGTATTCTCAATCTTACACGGGACAAGACCCGAATACACCAAGACCCACATACCTTTACCTGTGAAAATCTACGAAAACAAATTATATATATATATATATATATATATATATATATATATATATTTTGTATGGGAATTGAAGAGGGTCATAATAGGAGACTGGGAAAGTATGATCCAATATGGTTGAAGGCAGACTCTGTGAGGTACCAAGTGCACCATCACAGACTCCTGAATCATAATCCCAGCTACCTTCTCCTTTTAAACTTCGAATTTTGATGAGTTCTGACAATTCTAGAGAAGTGGCAGGCCACTTATTTTTTGCTACTTCTCCATTAATGTCACTTGCTGGTCATACTTTAACAGGGTAGCATAGACTACATAAGTACTATTTACATGTTTTTCTACTCTTCTACTCTTACAGTATGTTCTTATCCATTTCTTTTCAATAACCTGCAGAAGAATAGCAACAGCACTTAGACTTATATACCACTCCATGGTGCTTTACAGCATTCTCTGGGGAGTTCACAATATCAGCATATTGCCTCGAACAATCTGGGTTCTCATTTTACTGACTTCAGAAGGATGGAAGACTGGGTCAATGTTGAGCTCTATCAGGATCGAACTCCAAGCAGTGGTCAGAGTTAGCCTGCAATACTACATTCTAATCCAGTGGGCCTGGGACCAACCAGTGGGCCTGGGACCACTGGTGGTCCATGAGAAAATTTTGGTGGTCCGCAGAGAAATGGCACCCCCAAAGTACCCCCAAAGCAATTAATCCAGGCTGTGCAGGAACACAAGGCTGCGCTGCCCACATGGCCTGCGGGAACACAAGGCTTGTGTCGCTTGCATTATGAACAACATGAGATAGTGAGGGGAGGGGGGAAAGGGCAGAAGGGAGGAACTTGCCCCACTCGTTCCACGCGCTTCGCCTGGCCACCGGGCTGCTTCTTTCTGCTTCTGCTTTTGGCTGCACACAAGGAAAGCAGCAAAAGTCTTTCTTTCTCTCCCCCAAACTCTGCCAGATATGAGTCTTTGGGACCCTGCAAGGCATCCTGCTCCAAGAGGCTGCGCCGGTGCGACAAGTCTCACACCGACTCATTTCTGGCGGAGTTTGGGGGAGAGAAAGAAAGACTTCTGCTGCTTCTGCTGCTTTCCTTGCATGAAGCCAAAAGTTTCTCTCTCTCTCTCTCTCTCTCTCTCTCCCTCTCTCCCTCTCTCCCTCTCTCTCTCCCTCCCTCTTCCCCTGGGAACGGTGCTGGAGATGGTATCCTGCGATTCCAAATAAAGAATGATCGATCGGTAGGAAAATGGGGTGGGGCAGACTTTTTTGAGATTTTCCTAGGGTCTCTGGTCCATGGGATTTAAAATTATGAGTTTGGTGGTCCCCGAGGTCCAAAAGGTTGGCGACCCCTGTTCTAACCCCTGTGCCACCAGGGCTCAGAATGGGAATATCAACAAGAGAACTTTGCATTTTAACTAATATTTTAAATAGCTGTAGGATGCCTTCAGGTCAGTTGACTGAGGTGTTTGTAGCAAGATAAGTGGTTTACCATTGTCTGCTCCCTAGGGCTGAATTGAGAATGACTGACTCAAACTCATTCAGTTTCTGTGTGTCTGAGATGGGACTAGAACTCACAGTCTCCTGGTTTGTAGCCTGGTGCCTTTAAGCACTACACCAAACTGGTGAAATAATTACATTTTTCCCTTTCTAAAGCGATGGCTATTAATGTAACCACAGGGTTAACACACACATTGTGTTTGTAAATAATCCTATGTATTTTATAAAGTTGCTGATAAGAAAGCTAACATATAAAGATAGATGAAAACTTTTCGGGAGGAGAACTTCTGCAGTCAGAGAAACTGCTTTGATGGAGAGAGATGCAATTTCTTATAGAGAAATATCTAGAAATGTACAGAAGGCAAGGCTAAAATGGGTCATTTTAAAAAGCATTCTCTTTCCCTTTTCTGAATATTTCTTACCTTGTCTTATGATACGATAATATGAATATTTGACTATAAAACCACCCTGGGGAAAACAACCTAGTTGTCTTATGTCTCCGATCGGTTTTCCTGAAATATGGATGCATATGCCTATGAGACCTCTTCAGACCGTTACTGACTCAATTTTGCTGATACAAATGGTGCAGAGTCAAGAATGCCCACTAGATGATGCAAGTAATCTTTAGCAACTGACTGCTGTTCCTATTCTCCAGGTGATTATCTACCTGGAGGACAGAGAGGAGAATGAGCTTCACCTTGACTGGCTGACTGACTTCATGCTCAGTTTCCATAAGGCTGCATCTGGTCCATCAACTATTTTCTATTTTGCATTTTAGTCTTATTAAGCAAGCTTCAACCCTGTAGGGAAAGAAAATCATACCGTTCTCTGTATGCCTGAAAAACTGCCCTTTGATGAGTTAGCAGCAGCAAGTGCTCCTGGTGCATCCCTGGCTACAGATAGCTGAATTTTGCAGGATGCATCACTCCATCATGCTTGCAGACTGCGTGTACAATCAGGGAAATTTAAAAGAACAATTCAGGAGAAGACTTTGAATAAAACCAATTCGCACCCATTCTTCGTATGTTACCCCTTAGCTGTCTTCTGGATCTGTGGCATGAAGGTCCCTTGAGTGAGCAGCCTACATCCATTTTACAATTTGTGAATACATATTTACGAACTTGGGGTTGTTGTTTCTACACTTCTGAGATAGGCATTCAATCATCTGATAACTTCCATACAAACTGCAAACTGGAATACATAGACATGCAATACACAACTTAGTTCAGAGTCCGACCTCTGAAATTTCTACAGCTGCTCCTATAAACATTCAGTACAAGTCGGGAAAGAGTCTCATCTCTTCATCCCAATATTGAAGTTGGTTAGATGTGGGGTTATCTCAGTGCTTCATGGTCAAATCTGGCACATTTGGAGATGTGTTAATCTTAACACAAAAGCCTTATTTTAAAACCATGTTGAAAAATGTTTAGTCTTTTCAAAATAATCATTATGTCTTTGAAAATCCTAGCCTCTATATATATTTTAAAAACTTGACTCAAAAAAAAGAAAGAGAAAAAAAAAGAAAGAAAGAAAGAAAGAAAGAAAGAAGAAAAGAAAAAGAGAAAAGAAAATCCTAGCCTCTTTTTCCATGTGTGGTGCAGGGAGGCCATTCTGCAAATACAGTTTCTATATATGAACAGCAAAATGGCTGGGTTGGTCATAGTTACCTTTTATGACTGTATGGTGGAATTTAAATATGAATTAAGTATAATGCATTGTTTTGATTTGAAGAATATGGCATTAAAAGAATTCAAACTCAGCCCACTAAATTTCAAATCATGCAAATAATTTCATTCATCATCAGGTTGTTTTCTTAAACCCCCCAAAAAAGTTAATTCTGTAGCAGACAGCACAGCACAACATAGATACATTTTGTATAAAATGAATCTTGCCCAAAACGAATATACTATAATAGTGTATGCCACCCAGAGTCACCACTACCCAGAGTATTTACCACTCCAGTGTATCAGTGAAATGGTGGCATTAAAATTTAATCAACAAATAATCAACAAATAGGAAAAACTCAGTAATTCAATGGGAAAGCACAGGACATTGTTTAGTAACATTTCAATGTGAGTTTCAGTTTCAGAAGGTATCTACCAATGAAAACACACAAAGGTTGATAAAAAGGTAGGAGAGGATAGCTTCTCCACCCATATACAGTGCATCAAGGCCCCAGATGTTTATAGCATCTGTAGAAAACCTATGAAATAATTCTGAAATCTATAAACATTACCAAGAAAGAGAAGCTCATGGCAGCCACATCTTTCTTCTCAACCTAAAACAAGTCCTGACAATGCCCAAGAGTGGCTCAAGATGCGTCCATCTCATGCTCCTATGAACATTGGGATGGATGTTGGCTGTGTGTGCTTGGTTGACCTTGACTAGAAATGAACAGATGCATTCAGTTGGTTCAACACTTCAAGCTCACACAGCTAGGATATTAGGAGACAGTCTGGTGGATTCGGGATGAGTTCAGGAGATGCAAAAGAAGTAGCACTCAGATCCCTTCAGCTCTCCAGAACCTCATTGCAATTTTCAGTTGGAAAAAAGGGCCAAAATTAACAAGGAGCCTTTTGAGAGAAGCCGAAGTATGTGACATAGTCTGTCACTATCTATCACAGTTAATATTACAATAATGATGTTAATAATTGCCCAAGGATACAGATTATCCTGAAAGATTACCATGATTTGAAATAAGGACAGTGCTCCATATCTGCATCCTACCCTGAATGGCTCCTATACCTGTCATCTCTCTTTTTGTTTAATCCATGATGCTTAAAAAAAACCCACCGAAAAGGATTTGCAAGGCTTGATCAGAACACAGTTCTCTTGTTTGGATAGAAACCGATTATAAATATTTTTCACAGTTGTTCTACAAAGCAGATGATGGCTCCTTTCTCAGTTTAATTTAGTGCAGGTAGCTTCTCCTCCTTATCCTGTCCCCTCCCCCCAAGTATTACAGCAAAACAGCCTTAGGTTTCTTTATTCATGTATTTAAATGCTGCAGACACCCCTTGCAAACAAAACCTTTTTAAAAAATGCAAAACAATATGAGTCATTCAGTGCTCTTCTGCATGCAACCACAATAATACAAGAGCGCACAACAGATTTTATTTATTTATTTATTTTATTGGACTTGTATGCCGCCCTCCTCCCTAGGGACTCAGGGCACCTCACAACATAAAAAATACACAATACAAATTAAATAGATTAAAACATTATTAAACCTCCAAGCCCAATAAACACTAAAACCAATAAAACTAAGCTAAAATACAATTAAAAGCCCATCCCACTTTGCTTCAGTCCAGGCCAGCTTGCTGAAAGAACCAGGTCTTCAGGTCGCAGCGGAAGGAACGGAGGTCCGGGGCCAATCGGAGCCCCAGTGGGAGCTGGTTCCACAGGGTGGGTGCTACCACAGAGAAGACCCTCCCCCTGGGGGCCACCAGCTGACACTGTCTGGCCAACAGCACCCCAAGGAAGCCCTGCCTGTGGGAGCAGGGACGTCGATGCTGGCAGGAGAGGTTCCCGCAAGTACCCCGGACCCAAGCCATGTAGGAACTTGTATGTTAATACCAGCACCTTGAATCTCACTCAGAGGGCAAGATACAAACTCAATGTAAACTGCTCCAAACTTGATTGCAGAAAGTACGACTTCAGCAACAGAGTGGTCAATGCCTGGAATGCACTACCTGACTCTTCTTGTTACATCCTCTAACCCCCACTCCTTTAACATCAAACTAACCACTATTGGCCTCACCCCATTCCTAAGAGGTCTGTAAGGGGCGTGCATAAGTGCACCATCGTGCTTACCATCCCTGTCCTATTGTCCCCATTTATTCATACCTATTTCCTTATTCTTACTCATGTTTATACTTATATATTATCTTGTAAGCGATTGACAAATCAAATAAATAAATAGAAATAAATAAAATGGTCACACTGCTCCAGTTCCCACTGTTTCTCATCTACCTAAAGGCTGAAATCCAAACAGCTTCAACACAGAATGCTGAGCTTGCTAGGACACAGCTAAACCACAGTTCTCTTTTGCGCTTAGTTATACTCATCTCCCTAAAGCAGGAGTCTCCAACCTTGGCAACTTTAATCCTGGTGGACTTCAACTTCCAGAATTCCCCAGCCAGTTTTGCTTGAAGTCCACCAGGCTTAAAGTTGCCAAGGTTGGAGACCCTTGCCCTAAAGCCTTCGTCATTCCATTGTTGGAGGTCAAAGAAGTTACTCGCAGGAATGACTGGAGAAGATCATTATTAAGTGTAAAAGAAATGGTACCAAAACCCATTTATTCCAAAGAATCACTGATTGCCAAAACCGGGAAGGTATAAAGACTCTATCTTGCTCTGAATTTATTTGTAACAATAATTAGATAACTTCCCTTGATCTGAATTTTATATGTTGAGAGCTATAAAATTTTGTCCTCTAGGATCAGCCAGTGTAATAAAACAGCATGTTATCCCACAGTAGTAGAATAATAGACATTGTAACTGAAATTTATAATCTCACTGACCATGATAGAATATATTTTGGGATGTTCTTGTCCAACTGTTTAAAAAACAAATAGGAAATGCATTTACAAAAGTTACAAGGTCATCCAAGGTGGCTGCTATGATAGAAAACTCGGTTATTGGAGCCCTCAAGACATCCAGCATTCCACTGGACTTTTGCAGAAACTTTGGTAGAAATCTATGCGCGAATTCTTCTCTTGACTTCTTCATTTAAATGATAGAAAGAAATTAGAAGCCAAACTGGCAGTATTTTCAGATGTAGATCCATGTCCTCTCCAAGCGCATCCCCTGGCTCAGCTTCAGCATGTTTCCTTCTAATTCCTTCTGACCTTAAAATATAATGGGGGTGGGGATAAGAGAGGGCCATGATGGCTTCTAATAAGACTATGGTGGCTCAGTAATTAGAATGCAGTATTGCAGGCTAACTCTGCTCACATTACCAGGAGTTCGATCCCCTCAATTCTGACTGGCTCTAGGATGACTCAGCCTTCCATCCTTCCAAGGTCGATAAAAGGAGGACCCAGATTATTGGGAGCAGAGGTGGTATTCAGCAGGTTCTGACCAGTTCTGAAGAACCGATAGCAAAAAATTTGAGTAGTTTGGAGAACTGGCAAATACCACCTCTGACTCACCCCACCACCATCTATTCTCTGCCTACCAAGTCCCAGTTGATTGGCTGGGTCTTCTTTTGTTGCCCTGCACAGGAGAACGGAGCTGGAAAGCAGGGTGGGAGGAAATGGGATTTTGCAGTAAACTTCCTCCAGGAGTAGGGGGGAATGGAAATATTACAGTATCCTTCCCCTGCCATGCCTAACAAGCCATGCTCACCAAGCCATGCCCACAGAACCGGTAGTAAAATTTTTTGAATCCCACCATTGATTGGGAGCAATATGCTGCCTCTGTAAACTGCTTAGAGGGGGCTCCAAGGCACAGTGAAGCAATATATAAATCTAAGTGTATATAACTGCTACTGATTCAGGAAGAGTTTTTTCTCATTTATTCTATCCCAACAGATGAAATCTGCATTTTGCTTGGGTCCTAAATGCTGATAAGATTGTAAATAAATCTGTAAAGCACCATGTTTTGACATTGGAGAGCACTATATAAAACTACATAAAAAGAAAGCAAAGGAATAGAGATGTAAGAGAAAAGTCATCTTGGTTGGATTGTTTTGACAATCGGAAATTCTCTATTTGTAGTAATAATTACAAACTTCAACTTTTGGTAGAAATGTTTCCAAAACTGATACAGAAGACCTTCAAAAGGGCCTCAGTCCAAAACGAATCTGCATAGTAGCAATAAGGGGATTTATTTATTTATTCATATCCCTCCTTTATTATTTTAACAAATAACTCAAAGTAGCAAACATATCTACCACACCTTCCTCCTCCTAGTTTCCCCACAACAACAACCCTATGAGGTAAATAGGGCTGAGAGAAAATGACTGGCCCAAAGTCACCCAGCTGACTTTCATGGCTAAGGTAGAATCTGAACTCACTGTCTCCTGTTTTCTAGCCTGGAGCCTTAACCATTAGGCCAAACTGGCTCTAATAAGCCAACTTATAAGGGGATGACTCCCATACAGTATGACTTCATAAGAGCAAGAGAGCACTGCAGTAAATGTTTTTGGAGGTTTCCAACTGCAATCAAACAAAAAGCAGTTCCATTAGAAACATTAATCACATGGGCAGCCTAGGAAAGTGCCAATCGACGTCTGTTGTAGTCTGAGGAAAGAGGAAGCAACAGATGGAGCTTCTTGCCCTGGAGGCTGGACTCACTCCGCTCATTCAAATCCATTATGTAGGAACCACACCTGGTCAAGCACAGAGCCCAGCACCATCATCACGTGAGGTGATATTTTAGAGCTTTTGTGGTTTCCAGGGAAAGCGAGAGAAAGGCAATATTTAAATAAGATAAGTTACAAAAGGAAAAGAGTGCAAAAACAAGGCTTTCCGCCCATTTCCTCTTCTATCTAGGAGGCCATAAGATAAAGGCTGCTAAAGTATTTGACCTGCTACGCCATGTGTAAATTGAATGCCAATTATTAGCTTTTAGAGTAATCTCACATGTTTATTATGCCCCTCTTATCCCCCAACTCAGTCTTTCCTATTCTGTTTCATGATTTCAGATTTTTAATAACACCTTGTTATAAAAGCATTATCGAATTCCCTGTTCTGTGAAAGATCAAACAGGTGTTAGCAATTCCCTAGAAAGTATAGCTTTAAAGGAGCCCGTTTAAAGTTAAAATATTAAGATGATTGCTTCTGAAAAGAAACCTGTAGGATTCAGAGTGGGTAACACAGTTCAGTTCTACAATTTAATATTTTGATTTAATTATTTGAGAAGATCTATCTGGAGAGAGCAGAACAACAGAGAAGCAACCTGATCAAAGGAGGAACACAGTGATCAATGAACAAACAAAACCCCACCGCTTCCCGCTCTTTCTAATGATCCTAGAGTAAATATTATCCAATGAAATGATTGACCAGACAAAATAGATCAGGGAGAAAACAAGGGAAAGATTTTTCAACTCTTCTCTGAAGTTTAAATATACAGTATGTAATAGTCTATTTAATGATACAATGCATTTAAGCACATCTAAAAACTCAGAAATTAGTATCAGTGCTTATTTATACTCAGAAACTTTTTAAAAGAAAGTTTGGTACCACCACAGGTGGTATTCAGCAGTTCTGACGAGTTCTGGAGACCTGGTAGCAGAAATTTTGAGTAGTTTGGAGAACCAGAAAATACCACCTCTGACTGGTGATTTTATAGTATCCTTCCCCTGCCACGAACACAGAACCAGTAGTAAAAAAAATTGAATCCCACCACTGGGCTCCACCCTATCTTCACATTCTTTTGCCATCTCTATTAGGGCCAATGAAAATCAGAGAGACTGTTTTTGATGCAGGGAGTTGTAGTTAGCTACTCTTTCCATATGGCCTAAGCAGAAATATATACTTCATTATTTATAACTCTACTTTCACATATTTGGTATAGAAGAATATTCAACCTTGAAAATTTCCATAGAAATAGTCCAAACAAAGATGCAGTCCTTCTTTTACTGCTTGTGATGTATGGAACTTACAAAACTATGAAATAACTTAAGCAGTTAAATATATAATTATTATGCTAGTGAAAGAAGGGATTGCTGTCTTTTTATTTGTTCAGGATTTCAGTAGCAGTAAAGTGCTACTTTAAATAAAGGGATTTATTTAGGTGATAGCAGCAAGTGAGTTATATGAATAATATTCTCAAGTTTCAGCTTCATATACAAACACAGGAGTTAGTAACTTTACAGTGTCTTAATGTAGCTTTGAAACACTTATGTATACATAGTTTACTCAAGATAAAACATTCCCTAAGTATAATTGTTTCAAATAACTACTTACTAATATGCTGGTATTGTGGGATAACATACCACTGATCTAGTAACATTAAATTCCAAGAGAACTTGTATAGAAATGAATTGCATACATTTGGGTTCTGAAACAAGATGTGTATATCACACCATACCCACAACATAAGAACTATGTTCTCTTATTTTCAAACCCCAGCCCCCACTCACCTGTGTACTACCAGTAGTTACAATTTGGGATAATTCAGCAGTCTTAAAGGAGTCTCAATAAGGATGATCAAGATAACATGTTAAGTGCTTTGACTGGTGTTATTATTCCATGGTATAAAATTCATTGGAAGGGTGAAACTGCTGCAGTTATGGAGACCATGAACCTGTTGGTATTGGATTAAGTTGTTGGAATCCTAAATTATATATTTTTTATAAATCCATGCTCTTTTAAGCCATTTCTCTCCACACTTTCTATCCTAATCTTCAAACTGATCCCTTATATAGCCCAGGCTTTCTCTCTCTCTCCTCTGTCTGCCCGCTCCCCTCCTAAAGGACTCTCTAGTACTCTTGCCAACCAAAGGCAAGAGTTGGCTTATAACCTGTTCCCTGTTTCATATCCCTAAAGAGAGGGCCATTCCTTTCCTGAAGATGATACAGGTTTGCGAATAGTACAGCTTCTCTTATTCCAGTAGTTTAGTGGGGAGAAGGAGAGGGAGAGCAAGCAAAAACTTACATAATCGTACCAGTTCTGTAGAAAGGCTGAAAAGAAGAATGACCTAAGAACTAATTCTCATATTTTCTCACAGTTCTCACAGTTGTGGGTGGTTTATTTACTTTCACAAAGCAGCTGGCCTACATTCCTACTTCTGTATTTGATTATGTGCCATCAAGTCATTGTCACTCTTAGCAACCAGATAGACAGATTTTCTCCATGACAAACTATCCCCAAATGGCTTCTCTTTACTTTCACTTTTTCCAGCATTGGAGCCTTCTCCAGAGAGCTAAGTCTGCACATAATGAAGAGCTGTCCATGGTATTCTCAGGCATCTTCTCCAGCACCAAAGTTCAAAAGTTATCACTACTCTTTTTACCCTGCTTCTTCAAAGTCCAACTTTCACTTCCACAGAGTGTCCCAAGAAAAACCATTGCTTGCAAGATTCTAGTCTTCATAGCGTTAGACATATTATGGCATCTGAATATGTTTTCCAAGATCTTCATTGCCACCAGTTTGTGGCATATGTCTTAAGAATATTATGACATGGACACTAAATGATTGAGAGTGGCAAAGATTGGGGTTTTTTAAAATGTTAATGGAGCCTAAAACAAATAAATGGAGAATTTGTCCAATTAGCAATAATACTGGGCATTTTGTGATTGCTTTGTAAATGTTCCTGTAGAGATTTTGAACCGAGTGAGTTTTTCATCATTCCGCCTCAGAAAAAGCCCTCAGCAGACTATAATTGTCCAAGCGTTTTCCCATGGACAGCCATCTATCTCTGAAATATGTTCTTTTCATACTGTGTTTATAGCATTTAAATATGAAGCCACTTTTAAATGCCTTAAAAATGAGCTTGCCTGTAGGCTTCTCGGTAAAGCATTTTAATGGCTCAGTGAACACACCCTCCCTTCTCTATCCAGAGGGAGAAAAATGAAATTGTATGTTGGGGCAATTAAGACATTTAGGTTAAAATTCTAAATTAGCCCTTTGACACGAATGCGAAAGGGTCTAAATGAAAATGGATGGGGGAAAGTATTTAAGCAGCCTCTCAACAAAAAGGGGTACCTGGTTAACCTTATTTGGGCTCAATAATGGATACTATTTGTAGCTCAGGGTTGAAATGAGAACTGCTAGTCAATGATGATGTTACCTAGTTTGGTTAATGAAACGTCCGCAAGAAAACAACCAAACTTAGAGTGTACCAAGGACTTCTTCTTTGGGCTCAGGAACTGAATAGATTTCATCCTGATTAGGATTTGAATGCTACAGAATTCTGGAAATGAAAAAAAACCTGGGATGAAGGCAGTGCCAAACTACTTCCATATTGTTGTCAAAATAGTCTTGCGGATTTGTCTCTTAAATCACAGGACAGGATAATTTCTTTAAAAAGTCCTTTTTTGTTATTGTTAAGGTAATGTGACAGCTGCAGCCTCAGATCTCATCTTTGTACCTGCTTTCCCCAAGTTGGATCTCTTCTGGATCTCTTAAAGCCACCACTCCTTCTGCATCTGGAAAATACTACATTGGGGAAGGAAGCTAGCATCAGGGAATTAGCTGTGTTTGATAAATGTAGATGGGTCTAGCTGCTGCTCGTACTGACAAGAGGACAGGATGATCTTAAAACCACCAGAAATGGTCACCTCAGGAAACAGAACACCCATCGGGCCTATTGCCATTGAAATGCTGAGCACGGTTTTCTGGTTGCTATGGTGACACATTAAGAGCCTGTATTTAGCCAATAACTTTAATATCCAAGATGAAGGCTCTTGGTGGAGAGCTGTCATTACCACCTTGGACACAGGAAGCCAGCATTTGTATCATCTGATAATAAAGCTATAAAAACTTGAATTAGGGAATGGCAACCCTGGATGTTAATTGCTCAGTGTTAGCAACACAGCTATTTATCAATAACCACTTAAGAGCACAGCTTTCAGTTTAACTGAGACTATAGCTAATTGTCCCCTGTCTAAATGAGACTGCAAAACAAGAACAGCTTGCTATGGGAGGGCTCAGCAGAAACCAACATGAGAGTTTGCGTCTGTAATAAGGAAGAGAGAAAAGCTTCCCCCAATTTCAGACATTTTAGTTACAAAAGTCTAAAGAGAGAGGAAAAAATCAAACCCTAAGTCAGAAATGAAAATGTTAGCAAGCACAGCTTCCCGGGATACAATAAAAAAAAGAAGAAAATCACACTTGCCCCAAAATCCTTCTGTCATCCTAAGCTACTTTCCTTAAAAAAGGTATTGATTCCATTCGTAAAACCCTTATGGAGTAGCCAGCTTTTCCCTGCCTGTCGAGAGACAAACCGGCCCATGAAATCATCTCCACAAGAAGACTAAAGCTATGTTTATTAAGATTGGCTATAATAACAGAATCTTGCAAGTCTGATTGTCCTGTACCCCACCTCCATCTTATAGTTTGGTGAATTAGAAAGGAGTCTGTCTGAGCCTCTTCTGAACATTATCTGAATGTTCTGACTTTAAAAATGCTATAGTCCCTTTTGCCTAGGCAATTGAGCCTTCAAGTGATCTTCGTTACTCAAAACACCAGTCTCCAGAACACTAGTAAAAATGAATAAGCTTTTCACTGGGGGAAGGTAATTCCAGAGGAGGGAGACTACTACCAAGAGGACTTATCCTTCAGCCCCTCATAACAACAGAGGTGGTTCCCATAATGCACCTTGCCTCCTGGATCACACAGAACAGACAGACTCAAAGCAGATAGACTTGAAGTACCCAGCCCTCTGCCACAAATGCCATAAACTTTCCTATCAGCTCTTCAAAGCTTACCAGTAAGGTTGAGATATCATTTTGTATCTGCAGAATTATTATGTGAACAATTGATGTATTTTGGGCTTTGTTCTAACTATCAAAAGGACACAGAAAAGTGAAAATCAAGGCATTCCTTCCAGCTGCACACCTATTTTTGTTTTTCATGTTCCACCTTATCTAGAGTGGAAAATTGCCTGTGGTATTGTTCTGTTAAAACTACACATAATCTTGATAATTAGAAGTACTGATTACCGTATCAGTAGTAGGATTAGGATAGGTCTAAAACTTTCCACCTTTCACCAATTCCACCTTTAAATTGAAGCTGAAAAGTATCCAAAATGTTCTTCATTTTTTCCTCTGTCCAATTCTCTTCCAGGTTCTCAAACCATTTACATTTTAGAATTAAGGAAGAGAAAATTAAACTCTGATCTAGTTCAAGGCCCTCTCTAGCAAAGGACATAGCTAGAGACAAAAGAAAAAAAAAGACTGAAGGAGAAAACAAGATTGGTAGAAGGAATCTCACCATTTTAAATATCCACCCGTCTCTTCACACCAACATATTTAGAGAATGCCAGAGAATAAAAGCAAAGCAACATCTCTTGTTCACCTGTGGTGTCTCTTCAGTTTAATTTTGAAATCATTAGAGAGTCTTAAATTTTGTTTCTTTCATGCAAGGTTGATCACTGTATCTTATTTTGTCTCTAACAAAACACTTCCATGTAGAATCCCAAGTTCAGTAAATCACTACATGGATCAACTTCAAAGCTCAGGGGCAGAATTTATCCCAATCTCCAACACCTCCCCACTGGCAGAAGTATAGCAACAAGCCTGTCACCATTTGCACCCATAGCAGCTTTTGCTCTATCAACCCCAGTGTCCAGTCATGATTTGGGTTGTCTTCTGAGAAGCTGGAGCGTGGGAGAAAAAAAATGGTAAGATGAGGGATGTTGTGAGTGAGGCCTAACTTCTAGATGTGTCAAAAGTGAAACCAAGGGTCCAAAATTTCTAGAACACCAATGAGATGAAATGGCTAGGTTAGACTAGGAGGCTTGATACATGTGATTTTAAACAATCTCCACATCTTTTCAAATATGCCTATCATATTTACAGCAACTTAAGCTGACTCACCACCAGGACAACGGGCTGATATTTCATTTTGCAAATTTTAATCTGAAGAAGGTCAGGCTTATAGCAGCATACTGTATGGAGGTGGGGTTGTAGAGAAAGGGACACGGTACCCTTGTTGGTTGCCAAGGAAACTGTAGGCTTGAAGTAACAGCTGAGCTAAACTAAAATAGAAGAGGGGGAGAGTCTCCAAATATAAGGTCCATTGGCTCACAGAGGTTTGCTAAGTTGCCTGCTATTATATTGCAGAATTTAAAGAATTATATTAACAGAAGAAACCTTGAGGGGTTCTAATCAGTACACTGAATGCTTAAGGTGAGGCATTGGACCAGGAAGATCCAGGTTGAAGTACCCAGCAAGCAATTGGCTCAATGAGCAACTGCCTTGAACCCCCAGTGAAAAGGCAGGATATTAATTCAGTAATTCTATTATTTATTATAATAGATGACTTTGCCTTAGATTTGCATTATTAGAATCTGTAACATACTGATAGAAAAGGGGTCAACTCCAATCAATACTAGAGTTATTAGGCTTAAGATGTTCAATTGGCTAGCAATGAAAAAGGAAAGGAACCACATCTTTTGCAGCCAGTAGCCCATCCCTGTCATTCTCCCACTGTTATTGAATTCTCCTTCTGGGATCTACAGTTCAGCAACATCTGGAGACTACATAGTCCCTACCTTGGCCTGCAGTGATTCCTGATTTGAAGTGATGGAGAAAAACTTTTATGAGTGGGTTTTATGAATATCACTGAAAGAAATTCCTATCCTTTCAGTGTGGTATTAAAAATTTGCACATATATATAGACACATGTATCACTGCGATATTGACTTGCGCCCACAAATGCCCTATGCATAGAGCAAGTAAGCAACTGCTGAAAAGCAATTTCTGGCCCCTTTGGAGGGCATGACTATCAATTGTTGATTTGGGTAGGATATTTTAAAAAACTGCACCTTTTGAGCAAAGGACGTCCATAATTTCCCAACCTGAGTGACATGACACATTAACAATTAAGATGGCATAGTCTTTTCCAGAATGCCAGCCGGAAATTGCATTTTTGCACAATGTTTCCCTATTTCTCCCATCCCTTTCCCAACAGCCCAACCCTGACATGCTGCTCAGTGTCAGTGTTTCTTACAGCAGTCCACTTTCAGTGCCTGGAGCACAGTAGGAAAAGAAGCCTTCAGTGCTAATCACTGCATAGCCTATGAGCAGATCAGTTGAAGCCCAAATTGAGACCTTCCCAGTGATCCCAAAGCCGCTATCAGAGGAGTCCATGTCTACCTGCCAGACTGGGCTGGGGAAGGAAGGAGGAATTGGCTAAGGCGATCCATAGGAGGTTTCCATTTCAGGCCCTGCCTCTAGCATCTCATTTGGAAAATTAAATAGGACATGCTGACATGACTCTGCAGTTGCCTCCTGCTTGCTTCAGGTAGACATTTATAGAATCATAGAATCACACAGCACGTCTTTTTATCTTTTAAGAAAAGGGAGGAGAGAGAAAAACCTTGCCATGTAGTATCTCTAAAGAACCAAAAGAAGGGGCAGCTGGAAAACAACTGGCCTTCAGAAGTTGTAGGTGCCTCATCACTGCAGATTTTTAAGAAGAGACTGGACAGTCACTTGTCTGAAATGGTATAGGAACTCCTGATTGAGCAGGGGGCGGGACTAGAAGACCACCAAGGTCCCTTCCAGCTCTATTCTGATTGATTGATTGATTGATTGATAAGTCAAGGTTGAGATGCAAAAGAAAAATATCACCATGCAGGAGCTGCTCCCCACTCAATAGCACTGACCCTAGGGAAAACCCTTAGGAACAAATTTGCTGGCCAGTGTGCTCCATTTTCTACATATAGTTTTTGACTTATTGAGATCATGGACAGCAGTATTTATAGTATTAAAGAAGAGCACAAAACTTCTATTCCCCCATCTTCTGCTAAGTCAATGGCAATCCGTGCCCTTACAGACACGGACATCTGCTTTATAATCTTACAGAAGAGCATTAAAAGTCCTTCAAAAATGGCCCCCTTTTTTGCATTTGAGATATTTAGCACTTTAAAAAAAATGAGTTGCAAGCTGTAGGGTGAAAAATATACATGGTACTTCTGTGCTATCATGAAATAGAAAGCAAGGCAAAAATAAATTAAAACTAACAAAGGGCTGTTTTTAAATGTCTATGGTGATTCTCCGTCATCCAGGTCATGGTGGTCCCAAAGCAGAGGTGATATTCAGCAGCTTCTGACCAGTTCTGGAGAACCGGTAGCGGAAATTTTGAGTAGTTCGGAGAACCTGCAAATACCACCTCTGACTGGAGATTTTACAGTATCCTTCCCCTGCCACGCCCACCAAGCCACATCCACAGAACCGGTAGTAAAAAAATTTGAATCCCACCACTGTCCCAAAGGTGCTGTTCAAAAAGGCAATGGGTTTTTCTTTCTTGGTTTTTTTTTAAATTTTTTCACTTCTCATCCAAGAAGTTTCTTCAGTTAAGTTCAGTTCAGAACTGAAGAAGCTTCTTGGATGAGAAATGAAATGTTTTCAAGTAAAAAAACCCAAGGAAGTCCAGTTATCTTTTTGAACAGCATCTTTGGGGCTGGTTTTAAATTATAAGCAAAATCTGCAAACACAAAAAGCTAGTTCATTTTGCCTTAAGATTGGGGTACTGGTTGCATATCTAGCAAATGCATAGACCCAGAATCTTAGACCCCCGAAAGAATTCCATAATTTATATCTCAACTCAACGTAGGATGCTATTCAGTAGGTTCAGTGCCAGTGTCTTTTTAAATATAACTGCAGATAAATACTTAGGACAAAATGTGTATAGTGCTAAAAATAAACCCTGAATTTTTACATGAGGGTAGTTAAAATAGACTTCTGGAACCTGAATGAACTATGAAAATTTGCACAATTTTGAAACAAAAGCTGAACTTAATAACTTTTTAAAGACGCAATAAAGATCTAATCAGAGAAGCAGTTTGAAGCATCCAATTCAGGGCAGGATCTGAAGCATAGCCATAATCACATCATTTTATTCCTGCAATTGATTTGATTGGAATTACCCTACAAGTTATATTTATAGTGGGAAGGAAAACCCCACTGGCGTCAAGGTTAACAGCGGGCACTTTTTCCCTCCTTTAGCAAGGGGAAAGATTGATATCTCCTCCATGCTGGGGTTCTGACTCTTCTTGACCACGTGAATAGTGTCAAGTGTAACTGAGCTGTCAACAGGCAAAAGTAAGCCTTTTCATACAAGACAGGGGATTTCAGACAAATTCATGGAGGGTAAGGTAATAAAATAACTAATGGTTCTGTTTAGTGTGTGTGCCTGCCAGAATCAGAAGCAGAAAGTCTTTGGATGTTAATTGCTGAGCAACAGCAGAGGAAGAAACAGCATAAGAATCAAAAGACAACATTTTGTCAGAAAGATGACAATGAAAAATTCTAGTCATGGGACACTTGTCCAAAGCCCAAACTAGCAACTATGCAGAATTCAAGAGTTCCCGCAGGCACAGAAAGACATTGCAAATAACAGTGTACTTCAGTTTATGAAGTAAATCTGATCTATTGTGATTAGCATTCCATTTGTTTGTTTGTTTATGAACTGAAACCAATTTTTAAAGACATGACAATAGTATATCCAATACAAAACAGCAATCAACTTGGGCAGAAAGCCTGAAATGATTAGCAGTGACTTCTACAAGCCAGAGATACTGTATTGTTCTGTTATTGTTATGATTAGAAATTTGGTAGCCTTTTTGGAAATGGCTGAAGTTTGGTCTTGTAGGAGGAAAGCAGTGTTCCTTTCTCAGAAGAGCAATTAATATTTCTAACCATTGGTCCATGTTATATATAATGAGTATTTTAATGGTATATGACAGGGGTGTCAAACACAAGGCCTGGGGGCTGGATCTGGCCCACGGGGTGCTTAGGTCTGGCCCATGGGGCTGCCCTGAAAAAAGCAAAGAACTGGCCTGCGGTGCCTCTACCATTGAAAATGGAGCTTGGGAGAGCTGCATGAGCTCCGTTTTGCAGGTAGGAAGCGGTTGCCGCTGAAAATGGAGCTCAGGAGCCCATTTTCTCTGCCAGAGTGCTCAGGCCACCACAGATGTCCCTGACATGAGTGACATCAAGCTGGCCATGCCCACTGTGGCCATGCCCATTCCAGCCCCCTGAGATCAAACATAACTCTGATGTGGCCCTCAATGAAATTTGACACCCCTGGTATATGAGATACAGACACAACTACTGAATGGGAACATACATAAGGATGGTTTTCATAGGAATGCTGATATAGTTGGTCAATTCGGGCCAAAATTAAAAAAAAAGCATTTGAAATGTGTAAAATGTTTTTTTTAAAGTATCTGGAATGGTCACAGTATGGAAAGGGTAATTATTGAGCTACAATGCAAATGTTCTGCTTTGTTTTAAGATCTAGGTCCTAAATCCTCTGCTTGAGATCAGCTATGATTTTGTCAAGAGTTGAGGGCAACCAGTTATGGTAAAGAAAAACCACAATAACCCAAACAAAGACTTATTTGTCTTAAGGGAGGTTCAGATATAACAAATAAGGTAAGCCAAGCCAAGGACATTCCCCCCCAAATTTATTTTAGTCAGTATTTCAGTTGGCATAGCCTCAAATAGGCCTTACAAGAAATGCAGCCTAATTGTAATGGAATAAGAGAGTTAAATGGAGCATAGGGAATTCAGATAATAGCTTTTAACAATTTAGACTGGATAACTTCTAGAATGGAACTGTCCCTACAGATACAGTCTGTATCTGCATTTCATATAGCACAAAACCCAAAATTTCAGCCTCAAATATTTTTAATAGCTGCTTGTCCATACTTTTTTCTCTGTTAATATTATTAATAATTGCAAATGATTCTTATAAGAAGTTTCCTTGCTTGCTTGATCCAGTAAGTAGAGGGCTGAAAATGAATTCCTAAGTAGTTAAAAATCACAATCTGCTTAATAGATCATTCATCTTCCATTGATCTCCCAGCTAACTGGGACATGAAGCATTTTCTGGTATATTAGAACATTTGCTTTAGACTAATTAATCTTCAGATGTTCCTTAAGACAATAAAAAATTCTTGGCAGAAGCTTTGCTAATCTCATCCTTGTGCATAGTACCTTCTAATTTTCAAGAGGTATTTCATATGATTTCACGTTATTTCTCTGGGCTAAATGCAACAAGAATATATTTGAAAAAATAGACTCTACTGACCTATTTAAAATACATGATGACACAACTGTTTCACATTCAATGCCCTTCAGCTCAAAAAAGTGTGCAAAATGATCCAGCAATTAATTTCCTCAGTACTAATCAGAACAGACTAAGAAAGAGAATTTTCATCTGGGATGTAGATCCAATAAGGAATTATGATCAGATAAAACTGTGGCTGGTGATTTAAAAAAATAATGTATTTCCTATCTTTCCTTATGCTTTCCATTGATTTGAGAAAAGGCATGCAATGCAATAAATGTTATTGTCCAAATATTAGGATTTTACTTTAATATTATATTAATATAAATATTATCTACTGATGTCCAGGTAGAAAACATATGACTGACAGGTATTTGGTTTGTCAAGATCAGGAGCAATTATAGAAAAATTTGGAAGGATTGTTCTCATTCTATCAAAGTGATATTTATAAGCTATGTCTGCTACTCTAATCAGTAATCTGACTGCAGGCTTTGATATGAATTTGTAGGAAAAATACCTCACAATTTTTGCATTTGTTTAACACTGCTGACCATTATATGATTTCACTGAGGCACAGATTTGTGTGTGTGTGTGTGTGTGTCAAAGGCAGCAGGGCTAACTTAAAAAGAGGCAGCAATGCAACCCTTTATATAGAAAGGTGAATATATGTGTGATTAAATATACTGGCAGAGTATTTGATTGGCTATAGCAGCACCTCAGGAATTTAGTGAGATCTGTTAGGATATGTGCACATTGAAGCGTTGTGAGTACAGTTATGAATAAATACACAGTCACACAGAGATACACTAAATTGTGTTAATGTTTACTTGAAGAAATAGCACAGTCCAGGTCATACACACTTTAACAGTCCAGAAATATCCAGTTACAAAGTCTTCTTACCGGTTTCATGTTTGTTACAGCAGACAAATATCAAACCATAATACAACAGATAACCTTCGATATCAACAGAATATCAAAGCAAACAGAGTTAATCAGTATCGGTCCGTAGTCAGTCAGTATAAGTATCAAGAGAGATCATCAGTGAGAAAGAGCGATTAAACCATGATCTATAGCTCCCTCTTATGGCAACTTGCAGCATAACCAACCAACCAGAACATAGTATAATACATTACAGTATTTTTCCTTAAAGCTACAGACATATATATTTGTGGTTTATATATTGTCAACCCAACTATGTTGTGTACATATACATAACAAGATCCGTAATAACATGGAACTATGATGGAAAGAGGGCAGTTAGTTTTAAAAGAAGAAAGAGTACTTCATCACTATACTTCCTTTCAAGTGAGTAACTATTAAACTGTCTTTGGTTTTCCAGAATTAATGTTCACCTGCTAGTATCTTCTTCTCAATATACAGTACCTTAGCCCTCTAAATATTTATAGCTCAGGTAACAGGTTTTTACCACTGTTTTTCAAATATCTTGGAAGGTAAATACAAAGGGGCATTTTCCTTTTATTTTAATCTTTTTAAAATATTTTAAATTTAAAAGATTTCTGTTTTAATATTTTAACTATTTTTACTTGTTTTATATCCTGCAGGCCACCAAGTCACCTTGTAGGGGAAATAGATGGCATCAAAGATAGATAAATAAATACATATAAATGAATTAAATAAATAAATACATAAATATTTCACTAATCCTGACCAGTGTCATATTTTCTTCTACAAGATCAAATCTTAAGCAATGTTATATGGTGCAGTGTGGTAGAATTTTTGGGAAAGTATGCTAGTTGACTATTGACAGATTCCTGGAGTATAGCCTCCAATATTTCTGCTTAATTACCAAGTATATAAGGTGACTAAAAGCTGAAACAGAAAACACTGTGGTTTACTCCCTAAGCTAAATTGTACATGATTTTATAATTATTCTAAAATGATTACTCTTCATCATCATTTGAAGCAAGGGCCAGCTGTGTATGGCATGAACAGCAATCATGCCATACATTATAATCCTTTATAGATGACCTATAAGGTCCCTTCCAACTCTGATTATCTGTTATCTGTTATATGGATATGCATATACTTTAAAAAGGGGAGGGGCTTCAATGACCTGGTATGCCTGCCATTTTGATGTTGACAATCCACCCTTCCCCAAGAAGTTCTGCTTGCAAGCGTAAGTCCAGAGAGATGAAGCATATTAGTTCTAGTGCAGCTGTTCTCTCTGTCCCTTTTTAGCCAATTGCCTGTAGCAAGAAGGAGATAACAGATAACAGGTAATCAGACTTGGAAGGGACCTTGTAGGTCATCTAGTCCAACCCCCTGCCCAAGTGGGAGATCCTACACCATTTCTGACAAATGGCAGTCCAATCTCTTCTTGAAAGTCTCAAGTGATGGCACTTCCACAAGTTCCCAGGGCAAACTGTTCCATTGGTTGATTGTTCTCACTGTCAGAAAGTTTCTTCTTATTTCCAGGTTAAATCTCTCCTTGTTCAGTTTCCATCCATTATTCCTTGTCTGGCCTACAGGTGCTTTAGAAAATAGCTTGACCCCTTCCTCTCTGTGGGAACCCCTCAAATATTGGAAGACTGCTATCATGTCTCCCCGGGTCCCTCTCTTCACTAGACTAGCCAAGCCCAGTTCCTGTAACCGTTCTTCATATGTTTTAGTCTCCAGTCCCCTAATAATCCTGGTTGCTCTTCTCTGTACTTTTTCTAGAGTCTCAACATCTTTTTTATAATGCGGTGAACAAAACTGGATGCAGTATTCTAGGTGTGGTCTTACTACGGCTTTATAGAGTGGTCTTGATTGTATCCCTCTGTTAATACAATTTAGGATTGCATTAGCTTTTTTGGCTAATGATGAATCCCAGTGGAAATTTCACTTAGTTTGGAACAAACATGCTTTTTTTTCTTGCAAATTCTCTTTTTTTGCAAGTCTTAAATGCACTTGAAACTGGAGAGCAAACCTACTTTCCCAGCTTAACATTCATGTTGCCTAGAAACTAAGGGGCACACAAGAAGCCTGCTTATTTACTTGATCTTTTCTGCAGTGTTAAAGTGAACCGGACATAATGTATTGTACAGAGCATGTTGCCTATCTTTATCAACTCTAAGACTTCATTTCATTATTTCCTTGCTGTGAAACTTGTGGCATGGCTGAATCAACAAAAATGGCCAAGTTTTTAACTGATTGAATTCAATTTGCACATTAAATTAATTCTTCTTTTCAAATTTTAGTCAACTTTTGTGAGCTACATCTTTCTCTATCATACGCATGGAGTCCTTATTAATAAAATATGTTCATCTGAAAGAGTGCAGCCAGACTTTTCTGCTTTTTGGTATCATAAACAAGGCTCTTTGATATGAATATGGGCGTATAAGTATGTGGAAACCAGGAGTGGCATGACATATTTTTGTTATCCTTAGACATTTCATTGTAATATGCCCAGATGGAGCATCAACAAAGATTTTGACACCTGGCTGTTTTCTAGAAGCTTCACTTTATTCTTTGACAGTCCTAACTGAGTGGATCCATTCCCCTCCTTGTAATTCTTAATGGAGCTATCCTTTTCCAAAGAAAAATGATCATATTTCATTAAAGCATTAGACAAATTTTATGATTACTTTATTTGAGTGTCTGTTACATACTGTACAGTGAGGGAGATCATAAGAATAGGCTGAGTGCCATAAAGACACCATTTAAGATCCAAAGCCATAGATGTCTGACCTTCAGATTCAAGGCAAATGTTGTGGTGCAGCATTGAGTGACTGCAGCCTTAGTTGATTTTCAGGCTTCCTGTCTTCCTTAGAGAAGGTGTCATTCACAGAGCTGGCTGATACGATCAGGAACACATTTTGCTGAAATACCAATAATATTAACAACCCACAAAACAGTTGCTTCAAAAAGGATAGATTATGTGCTGAAATCTCATGGAAATCTAATTGGGTGACTTAGTGGAAATAACACACACATAGGGAAATGGCCTTTTGATACACAGTATTTGGTTACAACTCTTTAATCACTTAAGCTCAAGGTTGACTCAGCCTTCCATCCTCTCGGGGTAGGTAAATTGAGGACCCAAGATTGTTGGGGGCAATTAGCTGACCTTGTAAAAATGCCGCTTAGTAATAAGCAGGCATATACAATGGAATGAAGGCTATTGCTGAGTGCATTGGGTTGTATCCAAAATTGTAAGCTGCCCTGAGTCTCGGAGAAGGGCGGCATATAAATGTAATTAAAAAAAAAGCTGTTTTTCTTCACCAGTTAAATTATGCCAAGCGTTTTATAGACTGTTTGAAGTTTCTTTCCACAGCCAGGAGCACCAGCGGTTGGGCATTGCTGCTTTGGTTAGCGTTCCCGCTTGAACTTGTGTTGGCACATAACACCAAAAAAAATGCATGTGGCATCACAGTGTTTTCTTTATTTCAGTGAAAGTAATATGATTTGTGAACACTTGACCATCAGTATTTAAGAAAAGAAAAACCAAGATAAAACACCTAGAAGAGGGTACACCTCCCATCATTTTCAAATGATAAGTGAATGGAATAAAAGATCCCTTTTAAAGGAAAAAAATTGCCAATGACTATCCTAACATTTGCTTACCTGTTGCTATTCAATGCCTTGACCAGTCAGTATAACACATAAGATTTCACTTACTTTTCTTGGCCTAACTGAAAAAAGAAGAGGTTATGATTTTCCCAGGATTAAACAGTGAGTTTTTTTACCTAAGCTTTCAGTCTAATGGATCTAAACAGGTCATGTTGAGCCTTTCCTATTTAAGGAGTATTAAAAAAAGAAAATGGCTAATTCAATTTCAACTGTCTGGCAAGTGTAGTTTTCCAAATTCTGTGACTGGAGAGAACTTGTGCAGAAGTTTGGGTTAAGGCAAGACATTAAAGGGAACAGGCAAAGCAACCTTGTGGGATCAAAGGGAGGAGATTTAATGGTAGAAGAAATATAATTTTCTAAGCCCTGCCAAGGAAGAGTTATTTTCTTTTTATAATAGTGTTGACTTTTGTGGCCAGTATCAATTAAATGGTGATGAGTTTTCAGGCTAAATGGGAACTGTCTGACTTTTTGATAACTTGACATTTCACTGGCAGCTGTGGCCGGCATTTTCAGAGGCTAAGTGAACTGCTTAGTAGCATAATTCTCAGCTGTTCTGTCTAATGTTTGATCATTCATTCAAACTGTTCTCTAGATGATTTCATGGGAATCGGAGAAAGATGATTGCTGATTAGTTTTTCATCAATTTTTAAATGATATACAATGGTTCAAACCCTTTCTCCAAGTGAACTCTTAATAGATTCCTGGAACAATGTCTCTTCAATCTTATCCCCACCTCTTTGCTGCCAGGGACATTTTAAGAAAAATGTCAGAAAACAGGACTCTCATTCTGCTCAGCGAGAAGTCCTGCAGTCTCCTAAAGCCCCTGGGATACTTCGCAAGGAATACAGAATTACCTTCTCCATTGATAGTTCTAACTTTAATAAAAATTGCCCTGAATAATTTCATATCATAGTTACCAAACATGCCTTTTAAATGTTTGCTTTTTCTATGGAGGGAGAAGGAGATACATAACCATTATACCCTTTCAGGTTTCTTTCAGTGGCTTAACTATTCTGTTTTAATAGAACTTCAAAGCTTCTTTCAAGGAATTTCATTAAGTTTCTCCTTCTTAGGGGAATTGTTTTAGCAATACATAATTACATACATACACATACATACATACATACATACATACATACATACAAGCACACACAAATACATACACACATACTACACACACACACACACACACACATATACATACATACATGCTGCTCAAGTTATTGAGGCAGAAACCCAGCTGACTGATATTGGGCCAGTAACTCCCTCTGAGCCCCAGGATAAAGGCAATGGCTATGTTAACAAAATTAAAACTGCCCTGCACAACAGATATTGAAACCCTCAGTGGATTAGCTAGGTTTTCATTGATTTCCAAAACACTAAAAGATTGAGGTTATCTGGATCTTAGGAGTAGCATGATCAGTTGTGATGGGTTGTGACCAAGAATGCCTCTCCTGGGTTCTCATCCCTTTCAACCACTTGAGAAGAGGATAGCTGAAGCATCCCTACTCATGGTGCTCAAGCATGGTGGATAGTCTTTATCTGGAGAAGATGATCCTCTTTGTAGTTCTGAACCAGCAGTTTAAATTTTACTTAGAATCTCTTGATAGCTAATGTCACACTGACAATATAAATGTAACACTATTCAAGCATTCTCCCCCACCAGCATGCGGGTTGATGCATTCTGTACCAAGAGAAGCTTTCCGGTAATCTTGAATAGCTCAGATGGCTCTATTTTACCTATCAAAACTGGTTTTCATCTGATTATCAAAACAGGGATAAGCTCAACATTAACATTTAAATTGGACTCCTAGAAATCCTTTTGTCTAATGAAGAAGTCAAAGCATAACCTAAAGTTACTATTTTCATACAAATCATTACTTTGATCCAATGCCAAGGCATTCAGTTTAATGTACTGCAATTTATAGAATAAGCAGACTGGATCCCAATCTCAGGTATTAATGAAGGAAGATTAGAAACAGAAGTTCCAATTCTATTTGTAAAACATAAAATATCACCAAACATTATCCTTTGACCCTCTACCCAAATTCCATTGATATCTCCAGAAATTCTTATTAGAGATTCTAAAGCCATAGTTTAAAGGAAAGGAGGAATAGGGCCTCCTTGACATGTTCCTCAACATAAATTTAGCCAGGAAGGCATACCATTATTAATCAGAATATGATTCAGGAGAAGAATAAATTATTATGCTCAGAGTTGCAATATTTTCTACTCAGCAGTAGTTCAAGCCATGGCACATTTGATATGCAGCCATTAAAAATGAACTTTGGAAACATTTGACAGTAGCAGATACCTGCCTTTTCTTTACTGCCCTCCGTCTAAGAAACAAAGGCTGTAAAAGAAAAATAGAAAATGATGTTGGAAGGAATCTGTCAGGCACAAAGGTGCTTTTTCAAGAGGCAACTGGACTTTCTGGTTTTTTGGTTTTTTAAAGACATTTCACTTCTCATCCAAGAAGCTTCTTCGGCTCAAAAAAAAAAACCCCAGAAAGTCCAACTGCCTCTTGAAAAAGCACCTTTGGGACAACCATGACCTGGATGACTGAGAATCTCCATAGACTATCAGGCACAAGCAACCAGAACTCCTGATGGATAGGCCCAAGCAGATATTTTATTGTTGATCACTTATATTTCTCTCTTCATACTCTACATAAATGACCTTGTGATCATATTAAGAGCAACTGTGTGCTCTTTGCTGATGATGTAAAGCTATTCAACACCACAGACAATACTGCTATCCTTCAAAAAGACCTCGACTATGTATCAGAGTGGTCAAACAAATGGCAACTTCAAATCTAAACAAATAAATGCTCTGTCTTACATATTGGCAAAAAAATCAGAAAATAAAATACAAACTGAATAGTCAAGACCTTGTTGATGATCCAAACTCTGTCAAGGATCTTGGAGTACTCATCTCTAATGATCTAAGTGCTAGAGCCCACTGTAACTACATAGCCAAAAAGGCATTAAGAGTTGTTAACCTAATCCTACATAGCTTTTTCTCTGGTAATATCACACTACTAACTAGACCTAGACCAATACTCAAATACAGCTCATCAGTCTGGAACCGACATCATGTATCTGATATTAACACAGTTGAGAAAGTCCAGAAATATTTCACAAGAAGAGTTCTACACTCCTCTACTCATTGCAGAATATCTTATGCCACCAGACTTGAAATTCTAGACCTAGAAAACCTAGAACTACGACGCCTTCAGTCCGATCTAAGTATAGTACATAAAATTATATATTGCAATGTCCTACCTGTCAATGAATACTTCAGCTTCAACCATAACAATACAAGAGCACACAATAAATACAAACTCAAGGTTAACCGCACCAAACTTGATTGCAGGAAATACGACTTCAGCAACAGAGTGGTCAATGTCTGGAATACTCTACCTGACTCTGTGGTTTCTTCCCCTAACCCCAAAAACTTTAACCTTAGACTGTCTACTATTGACCTCACCCCTTTCCTAAGAGGTCTGTAGGGGGCGTGCATAAGCGCACCAACGTGCCTACCATCCCTGTCCTATTGTTTCTTTTATTTTACTTGTATGTATTCATTTCATGTATCCATAACTATGTTTATTCTTTTACTTATTATCTTGTAAGCGATTGACAAATCAAATAAATATATTATAAGAATCTCATCAAAACTGTCTGCCTTCCCTTGGGAAATGGTAGATATAGACCTAAGGGTTTGACCACAGACATTTCCTCTCCTAAACAGACTATAACTTGGAGCCTCTCCTTATGACTCCTAGCAGGAGCCCCTCCCCTTCAACTGGTAGTTCCACCACAGAATCACAGTATTGTGTAAATTGCTCGCCCTCTTTATACTGTTGCAATATATTTCTGCTCAGAGAATTGCTCAGATGGTATCCAAATGAAGTCATAGACACTGACACGTATTTGTAGCTTTATGTAAATAAAGATATTTCACCTCTATATTTACAACAAACTAGATAGTCAGGGAAATAGGAACATCATGAGGTAAGTCACAGAGCACACAGGGCATACAGAAGAAAAAGGTGGGGAAAATGGGGAAACCCCCCCTCCACACCCACAGCAACCAATCACAGAAGAGGTTGCCTCATGCAGGAGCCAGCACTCCCCAACCAAACAGCTATAACTGTGTGTTCTGGCACACTGCACAACCTTCCTGCTCCAGCTACAAAATTTTAAATATCTTGACACATCTCTTGGCTGTATATAAAGGATAGAAAAGTATGGTTAGATGGCTCCATGGGTTGTGTCAAATCTCTAGAGTGATCTGCCATTCAGGCTGGACCTTACAGGCTGGGCGATCTTGGATAACCAAATAATAATCAATGATGCTTAATAACTACGCATGGAATTGGCAACATCTCTTTCTAAAACTGGCACTCTGTGTCTTTCACAGTGGGAACAAAGATGCTAGATAGGGACCACATAAGGTCCTAGTTTCTTTCACGTCCACAGGCTCAAGAATCGGATGGAAGCATTCCCCAAAGAGGAAAGTGAGACGCAAGAATTATATGCTCAACCCTCTGTTGATACAGCTGTCCAGACATAAACCCTGTAGGCTAATAAAGAACACTGCTGATTACTGAGGCATGATTGTGTCCTAGAAATAAAGTGTCTTGACAGCTCTGCAATCCCTTCCTCCTCCAGTTTCTCAGCACTCTGGTGGCCAAGCTAGCAGAGCAATTGTGACAGCATGTCAATTACACTTAGCATGATGGCAGATCTGGCTGTGGCTGTTCTTCACGTGGAAAATTAGCTCCCAGTTTAACTGCATTAAATAAGCAATGAAAGATAAGGAAGGAGAGAGGAGAAAAAGGAGTCTGCAGCTGCAGTCCTTTGTGCTTGTTGTTTAGGACCAGGGCAATCATTGCAATGAATAAGTGGAAACAATCACAGGAGGCGAACAGATAAGGGAAGACATAATGATTCCCCCCCTTTATTAAATAAGAGGGTAGCCCTAGGGGATAAAGGACACCCCTTTATTCAGAAGCCTGCCGGCCCCACAAGCTTTTATAGACCAGGAGAGCTTGTAATTTATGGTTTGGCTCTGTTATCAGCTTTGTTGCAGTCTGTAGCTTGGTACTGAGCAATGTCTCTTATAGGTTATTATTTACGTGCCCAGTCGACAGAAAATAGAAGGCCGTGATGAGTTCTCACACATTACTGCTAAGTGGAGAGCTCCAAGAGGTGCATTGTCTCCAAGGGGACAGTGGGTAGGCCCTTCAGTTGCTAAACTGCTCCCGCAGGGTTTTAATTAGGCTTACAGAAGTGAGGTCGTTTCGATCACATCGCTGGGTGAGGAAAAACGTCCTCTTGTTCAGTCCCCTGAACATCTCGGTGCTTTTTCATTGACATCAGGCTTTTGGGTTACCTGACAGTGCTGGTCCTTGGGCCATTATAGTCAGAGTTTGTTCAGGTAGAGTCTTTGACTTATGACCACAATTGAGCCCAATATTGCTAAACGAGACCATTTGTTAAGTGACATTTTGCCCCATTTTGTGACCTTTCTTGGCATAATTGCTAAGTGAATCGCTGTAGTTGAGTTAGGAACTATTGTTAAGGGACTCTAGCTTCCCCATTGACTTTGCTTGTCAGGAGAGGGGAAAACATGACCCCAGGGCACTGCAACCGCCATACGTACGAGTCAGTTGCAAAGTGTTTGAATTTTGATCATGTGACCATGGAGATGCTGCAGCAGTTGTTAACGTGAAAAACGGTCATAAGTCACTTTTTTCAGTGCCATTGTAACTTTGAATGAAATGAATTATTATATGTCGAGGACCAGCCGTAATTCATTCCATTACCTCCAGAAATTTTTATTGCAAAAATACCATTTCGAACACTATATGATGTAGTATAAGGAACCCTATAGGATTCCATGTGGTCCTCCATGCTGTTCAATTTTTGACCTAACTATTCAGAGCATTAGAATGAGGTAGCACTGCTATACTGATGACATCCTATCCTATTGCTAGTACTTAAGAAGCACTTGATTGTCAACTTTGAACTTTACTGGCCAATAAGAACTATGCAAGTCCCCCACCCTTATTGCATGACCCAAACCCTTTTCCAATTAAACAAACACGAATCAAAGGGAACAGAAACTGTTTAACGATTCTTACGAATCCCCGGTTAAAAGGCTGCTGCAAACTAATTAACTTTGATTAACACAAGCCTTGCCAAAACTGTGCGAGACTGCCAAGCATCACAGATAAGAAATATTTCACAACACAAGAGTCTTCAAATACCAACTAAGATACTGCAATGTCCACGAGGCTGGAGTTTCAAAACGTCTTTGCTTCCTACAAAAAACGTCTGATTCACAGCTGGCTTTTATCTTCTTGAAGGAGGGGCCATTACCTTGCAGCCTTACTCCCGAGTCGCCCGTGCTGCTGCAGCTGCTCTTTCCTACGAGCAATCCTGCGCGCACACGCACTTGGCTCAGGCTCCTTGGGAATCTTCTCATCGCTGCTGCCAGCCCCCACAATCTCTGAAGGCAGCAGTCCACTCCCCAATGGTCCTGGCTCCTCACCTTAGTCCTCACTCTCCTCAGCCATCCGCACTTGCTGCCGGCTAACCACAACATTGTATCAGTAATTACATTGTTGGTGAAGGTGCTAGATTATATCCATACCAAAAATTTAATGCTATACCATAATAAGCATCGTTAAAGAATAGCACTTACCTTCAGTCAGGGTTCTTCTAATTATTAGCTTTCAGTTTGCTTTGGAGAAAAATACAGAAGACCTTCTAACCATTTCTTGGTTTATCAGAAGATAACTTGAATGTCACCATTATTATTCTTTTGTTTCAGATGGGCATCCACTGTATGTGTTGAGACTAGGCCAGATGGATGATTAAGCTCCTATTGGACATGGGTTTAATACTATTCCAGAAGATGATTAAACTTGTGTTTATAAATATTCAGACAATAGTTGACATGCACAAGAAGGGGTTTTCTCTATCTTTTCTGCTCCTATTCTTCATGTAGACCATCCTCGTGGCCAACTCTGGTTCACTGCTGTTCAGCTTGATCTGGTTTCCAAGTCAAGGCATCAGCTAGAGGTTTGGACAATGCAGGAGAGAGCCTGATTTGAAAGAAGTAGACTCTCCAGATGCCCAAAGCAGAAAAATGGTAGAGGGATTGAATGGGAAGAGGCAAACCCACAGGGGTGGGATTCAACTGGTGATACTACCAGTTCAGTGACTATGTTTTGCACACTGCACACTCATGTAAAAAAAAATCAGCTGTGCCACCCAGACAGAAAAGCGCTGCGTGTGGGTGCGCAGCATTTGAAAAGCCTCTTTTTTCCTGCTTTTTCAACATCAGCTGTGCCACGCAAAGCAGCTGAGATTGAAAAAGCAGGAAATAAAGGACAGGTAAGCCCAGGTGGGCGGGTGGGCCAAACAGCAGCAAACACAGAACCGGTTCGGTGTCTGCTGCTCTTCAGAGCTACCAGTTTTATAGAACCGGGCAGAACTGGTAGCATCCCACTTCTGCAAACCCACACCAACCTAAAGTTGCCACTAGACATCACCCAATAGGGAAAATGTGATAATAGCATATCAGATTGTAAGCTATCAAAATGTGTATTAGGAAATCTCAGCACAGCTAAGATCATCTTAAAGAGTGTTCAGATAAGGATGGTGGGTCAGGTGAAGGTAATGAGGCCACAGTAGAAAAAAATAACTAATTGGGGCATGTTTGTATTGAAAACGCCTTTTTGCCTCCATCTTTGGTGGTGGAATCTCTACTTCTCTTCAAAATGAGTTCTGTGATCCTGCTACATCTGCTGAAAGTGGTCTATTTACAAGATTATGCATCTGGCTTTCAACACAGGACCAAAGTGGTATTAACTAGAAATTATATGTTTTCTTTTTTGTAACCCAATACTTGGCTGAGTTAATTTAATTTAATTTAATTTGTTCAGTTTAGACACCACCAATCTCCAAAATTATTCTATGCAGCATACAATAAAACCACACAAAAATATAAAATGAAATATAATAACAAAGGGAAGGGAATAAAGTACAAGAACAGATGATGAGTTTCTTGATTCATTTAATATCTATTTAGAATTAAAATTGGATCATGCCTTAAAGTACTAGATTAACAGGAGAAATCTAAGTTTAGCCTTTCTCTTTTCCCACAAATATTGTAACATAGTTCTAAAATCTCATGCATTCACCTTCAGGAAAATAACATACCTGGAAATGAATAAATGGATTTGTGCATTAATAATACCAAGAAGGTTTCTCGACTCTTGTGCTTTGCAAGAGAATGGTTCCTTTTATCACACCTACTCTGCCATCCTACAGGAATAAAAATATAATTATAAATATGAAACCAGTAGCCATTTCTTTCCTTTCATGGCGTTCTAAGACTGTTTCCAGAAGCAACCAAAAATGAAAATCCGGAGAGTTAATGCTGGCTCACTGCCCATCTTTCAATGAAATCTGCTGTTCAGAAAAAGTTCTATCAAACTCCTCCTGATCCTTGTAACTAGTGTAACTAGGGGACTGGAGGCTAAAACTTATACAGAACAGTTGCTGGAATTGAGTATGTCTAGTTTAATGAAAAGAAGTACTAGGAGGTGACATGAGAGCAGTGTTCCAATATATCAGAGGTTGCCACAAAGAAGAGGGAGTCAAGCTATTCACCAAAGCACCTGAAGGCAGGACAAGGAGCAATGGATGGAAACTAATCAAGGAGAGAAGCAACTTAGAACTAAGGAGAAATTTCCTGACAGAACAATTAATCAGTGGAACAACTTGTCTCTAGAAATTGTAGGTGCTCCAACATTAGAGGTTTTTAAGAAGAGATTGGGCAGCCATTTGTCTGAAATAGTATAGTGTTTCCTGCCTGAGCAGAGGGTTAGACTAGAAGACCTCCAAGTTCCCTTCCAACTCTGTTATTTTGTTAGTGTGCCTGCTGAGACTCTTCCTGAGCCGGATTACTCAGCCATTATTCACACCTGAATTACATTTACTTTGGCTCTGCAATGTGGTCTCATCTCATCGGTTGCCCTCCGTGTAAGGTTCAAGGTGCTGGTGTTAACCTATAAAGCCCTTCATGGCTTGGGTCCGGGGTATTTGCAGGAGTGTCTCCTTCCACCATCGAGTTCCAATCGCCCAGTGTGCTCCCACCGGCAGGGCCTCCTTGGGGTGCCCTCGACCAGACAATGTTGGTTGGCGGCCCCCCGGGGGAGGGCCTTTTCTGTGGGAGCGCCCACCCTGTGGAACCAGCTGCCCCTGGGGTTGCGGTTGGCTCCCAACCTGCGTTCCTTCCACCACGATCTAAAGACTTGGCTGTTTTTACAGGCCAGCCTGGATTGAGGGAGATTGGGGCTTTTAATAGGGCATTTTACCATGTAATTTTACTGGTTATTTGGATTGGATTAATATTTTTTAACTAGTATATGTTATGTTATATTCTTGTGTGAGCCGCCCCGAGTCCCCCCGGAGATGGGGCGGCATATAAATCCAAATAAATCAAATCAAATCAAATCAATCCTTTAAAAATATACAGAAGCTGCAGTTGGTGTTAAGCTCAACTGCTAAGTTATATGGCAACATATGGAAAAATCTTGTCTTTTTCAATCTTCCTTTCTACACTTTTTTTTAAAAAATTACATTTACATGCCGCCCTTCTCCGAAGACTCAGGGCGGCTTACAATTTTTGGGATACAACCCAATGCGCTCAGCAATAGCCTTCATTCCATTGTATATGCCTGCTTATTACTAAGCGGCATTTTTACAAAGTCAGCTTATTGCCCCCAACAATCTTGGGTCCTTTTTCTCCTTTGTTCTTTATTACTTCAGCTCTTTATTACTTTGTGATAGTTTTATATGCTTTGTAAAACTTTACTAAAAAACTTGTCTGAAAAAAGGAAAGGTCAAAGACCTAAACTTAAGCATGCACATGTGCAAGAACAAGTTCATAGACTGCTTTCCATGCCATGTCCCTTTTTTATTATTTTATTTATCAAATTTTTATGCCCCTTTATTCTCCCTATTCACCATTTCCCCTTCCTTCGGTATGGAACAATCTTGGCCTTAAAACATCTATAGAGATGTATGGAAAAGGAATTCCCCCCCCACTTCGTTCAACGCCATGTCTTTTGTTGGGCAAGTATGTGCTTCAAATGGACATCCCAACAGTACTTGAAATAAAGCAATGAAAAGTGTCTTCTAGAAATTGTATATTATTGAAAAATAGGCCATGGTGTAGAAAGAGAGGTTGCTCGGAAGAATAATCATAGTTCTTGTGGCATAGTTTCAACAGCAAGATTTCCAGGAATGAGAGCAGAGAGATGTCACAGATGACCTTTCCTTTCAACTTGCTTAGAAACTGTCCACTTGAGTGATTCACTGAGCCAATGCATTGCTGGGGTGATATATGGTATAGCCTGTCCCGCAAGAAAGACACTGTGATGTTGGTGCTGGAAGCTATACGTTCCTAGTGTGAACGGCCTCTGTGTTGATTCACACATTGCATAATCTGTAAAAAGAGTAGGCTTTGATGTGAGTGAGGGAAGAAAGTAGGTTGATGGAGTGGTTCAGATCCTGGACCAGACAGAGGGAAAAGATAAGTTTTAGTTCTCGCTTAGGCATAGAAAGCCAGTCACTCTCTCTCAGCCCAACCAGCCTCACAGAATTTTTGTTGTGCAGGAAAAAGAAGTCAGAGCATTATCTATGCTACCTTGAGTTTTACCAAATAGAGGTATTAAATCTCATGATAAATATTACATGTAATACTATATTATATACTATATAATGAATGGATGATAATGTAAGTTTTGCCTTCTTTTTATTTCTAAACCACTCATACCAGGCATACCAGGCTCTATAGTGTATTGAATCTTCTTTGTCTTTTAGTTTCAACGTTAGCCTGTCCAGAAGAAATAAAAAGAAAACAAAATGGCAATTAGGAAAAGAATGAAGAAATATGTAAATATGTTATAGAGAAGACTAACATACAAGATGAAAGATATCGATTTATAGCAAGAGTAAGATGTAACGGTAATGGGATAAACAATTACATATTGAAAAATGCAAGGAAATGTAAAAGATGTCTTGATGTTGATAACAATGTATAAAGTTTTATTTTATACTTTTAATCTTGGAAAACTAATAAAATTTATTTAAAAAAAGATAATGTAAGCTTTGCCAAATGTGCTCTTGCAAGGAACTGCTGCCATTGGTAGCATTTCAGTCTGATTGTACCTGGGACAGGTGCCCATAGAGAAATTCAAAGACCCTGGAAAGGCCTATGCAAAATGTTTAGGAGACCTAGCAAGATGCTCACTGATTTCCTTCTCCTCACTCACCTGTCAGCCCTTCCTCAAGCACAGAGGAACAACCTGGGCTTTGAAACATCCCCAGGCAACTATGGCAAACATAACATATTCCCATTTTGTTCCATGCAATGTCTTTTTCTTGGCTTGGGATGGGTGTCTTAAGAGAGGAATCACTGCCTTGAAATCCTTTTCAGTACAGAGAAACTTTCCCTTAAAAGAATGTATTTCTGAGAACCAACCAACAAAGTTAATCATATAGGTGACATTTAGAATTTATGATGAAAGTGAACCAATATCCACCACTCTTTGGAATCTCAGGTAAAATACAAATGCATTATTATGTTTAACATGTTGGTTGTCTTTCCCTCCCCTGTCCAACCTGCCAGGAATATATTATTTTTTGATGTATTGTTTTGTTTTATTGTACTTACAGTTTTCATTGGCTGTCCATATTAAAACAGCTCAGGGTGCCTCACAACAATAAAATCCCATATCAATAAAATCATAAACCACAAAATTAAAAAGCAACAACAATGGTCAATCCCATGGATGCCCCAAAACCAACTCCCAATATTCTCATTTGGATACCCCCATAGCAAATGAAAGAAACAAGTGGGTTCTGCTAATTGACACTAGGTTGATTGAATTTAGGAAATTCATTCCACTCATGTCTTTCTTTTCCCTGACTATCATCCTCTCTTGCCTCAGGTTGCCTGATATGGCACTGAAAATCTGGCAGTGCTTAATGGGTCCATGGGGATCAATTGGGAAGACTGTTGCATGTTTCTGTGTGTATATATGTGAAGCTTTTCCTTCCTTCATTGTGGAGATGGGACAGGTGGCCCTGAGATTCCTTGCCTTCCCACCAAACAGTTTTATTACTCAATGCAATTAAGCAACCAGAACAGAGTCTGCTAGAACATTTGAGGCTTCTAATTTCCCAGCCTGAATTTTACAATGATATTAGTCTTCCTTTTCAATCCCTCTCCTCACATTCACTTATAGGTTTTACAAAATCCAAAGTCCAAGCTAGCTCTGTCTGAAGTAGCAATAAAAGATGGTGTTTGTCTTAAGCTCTTTGATGTGGTAAAGGTTTCCAACTCAAAGAGGGGAACAGATTTTGACTATGCTAGGCAGTGCAGAGGGCACTGTGGATGCCCCAGCCATAGTGGCTAAGCTCAGAAGGGAGGAAAATGTAAGTCCATGGCAGCTGAGAGCCAGACAAGTCTTTACAATATGCAGCCTCTTCTAGTCTCTCTCTCTCTCTGTCTCTCCCTCCCTCCCTCCACAGGCTGAGATTTGACTTCAGAAACAGCAGTCAGCCGATTGGTCCAGACTTTTCTTCTCTCTCCCCTACATTTTGCCCATCCCTCAACATTCTCTCCAGCACGGATTGGGGGAGCTTTGAGACTCTCTCTCTGTTTGTGTCTGTGACAGGAAGGCGTGTAAATAAAGAGAAAACAAGCAGGGAGACTGTGAACATAGTTGCAGTTTTCCTAGTAACTAGACAAAGTTAGTGACAAGAGTGCAAGTGACTTGCAAGGCAACAGTGAAAACGAGACTGCTCCCTGAAGCCAGATTGCCTAAAAACCGGCAGGCTTTCTTCTGTTGGTGTTTGGGACTTGAGAGTTTTGCCTCCACTCACCTGCAAGATCCAGAGAAGCATGTCTCTGGCTGTGAAGAAGAGCCAAGTACGCCTGGTGTTTCTAGGGGCAGCCGGGGTTGGCAAGACATCTCTTATCCGGCGATTCCTGCAGAACACATTTGAGCCCAAACATCGCCGGACAGTAGAGGAGCTGCACAGCAAGGAGTATGAGGTGAGTGGAATTACCATCAAGGTGGAGATCTTGGACACTAGTGGAAGTTATTCGTTCCCAGCGATGCGCAAGCTCTCCATCCAGAACAGTGATGCTTTTGCCTTGGTCTATGCTGTGGATGATGCGGAGTCCTTTGAGCGTGTGAAGACTTTACACGAGGAGATCCTTGAACTGAAAGAAGATAAGTCCCCACCGATTGTAGTGGTGGGCAATAAGGCTGAAACTGGTGGGGCTAGGCAAGTGTTGCCTGAAGATGTTCTCTCCTTGGTTGAGCTTGACTGGAACAATCGTTTCCTGGAGGCATCTGCTAAGGAGAATGAGAATGTGATGGAAGTTTTCAGGGAGCTGCTTCAGCAAGTCAACCTGCCCAGCCTGCTGAGCCCTGTTGTGCGGAGAAGACGTGAGACTTTCTTCAGTGAAGCCCCCCTGAGGCCCCCCATGAACAAAGCAAATAGTTGCACCGTCTGTTGAATGTGAGAAAGTCAGCATCAAGATGATGTTGTTTTGTTTTGTTTTGCAAAACCTAGTCACTATCAGTATGGGATGTTGTCTGTAAACAGTGTCATACCTCTAAATCCAATGTGAGCTCCTCACCAAATTAAGGCTGTAATTTGTAACATGGAAGAGACGTCTCCTGTATGACACAGAGCTCTAGGAGTAAGTTTGGCTAGGCTGAAGGAGGGAATATGGGTCAGTTGGCTAATGTCTGAAACAATAATGGATAGAGCATGAACTGCTATGGTGAGCATTTGAGGAATCTCTTAAGGAACATTTCATGCTGGGGGCATCTACTGATCGTTTGTATTTTCAGATGGCTGTGTAGACTTTGTTTCAAGAGGGGAAGGTAGACCGTTTCACGTTTATTGAACAACAGATGTGCGTGTGTTGCTTTCCTAGACTACAGTGTTTTTTAATTTCTAATATTTGCATGAATATGTCCTTGCACTGATTATGATTACACTGAGCTAAACCATTTTGGTGACATCTCTGCATCTATACTATGGAAAGAGGTGCATCACCCAATGGGTCAGTTGGCCTGAACGTGATTTTGGGTTTGTTTTTTTAAAAATAACTTTGGAAAGCTTGATCCAATAAAAGAAAAAGTCAAGCCCTGCCAGTAACTCTGCCAGAAGCATACTGCATTTGCCTTCTTCCTGTAAGAGATGTAACTACAAGAGGAACATGTCACCAGTTTCCGTTGCACCGATTTCTACATTCTGCTTTCTGCTTCTTCTCATGCATTTGTAGATCATGCACCTGCTGAGCTGTGCTCGTTTCTATGCTCTTAGGATTTCTGGGACAGATACAAGACTGAGAAGTTGCCCCTTAAGAGACATCAGTGTCAGTTTTTTCTCAGCTTGTGGGCACAGACTCTGGGAATATTTTGTTCTCTCAGCTGGATTTCTGCCAAATGAGAGTGATAATAATCCCTCTTATTGATTAGGAAGATATGAAAGAAATGTTGTGGGTTATCTCAAGGCATTACATTTACTTGCTAGGATAAAAGTCCCAGCGGCATAAGGAAGTCACCATTGTGACTGATGTGCTTTTGGTTTCAGTTCACATAAGCTACATAGATTAATACGAAATACTTCTGAGTTCTGTCAAAAGAGGAACTAGGTAAATTTGTTCTGTGTTTGTCACAGCAGAAAAGAAATAGTGTGTAATTTTATGAAGAAATGATTTTTCATACTGCAAAACAAAGCCATAAATAGAAGTAAACTGAGAGTAAACAAAATTACAATCAGAAGAGTGGATGGTGAACATAAGATGTTTTAGTAATCTTCATAAATTAAGCCAGAGTAGTGGGCTACCCATTGAACTATCCCATTTGTATTTATTTAAGCATTTATGAGTAAAGGCAATCGTCCTACTTCTGGCTGCTGCTCCCTCTGGTATTTCAATTCCCAGTTCTTTTCACTAGTTTTGATTCTAGCAGATGAGTCTGTCATTCTCTCATATAGCCAGTCCAAAACATAAGCACAATTCCTCTCTTCTGGGTTATTTGGTCAATACCCAGTATAGTAGGGAGGTATTGGGTGTCTTACCTGTCTCTACCTGTTCAGTGTTCCTGTGCATTTCTGACCTTGAGGAATGAAACAAGGTAAGATACTTCCTTCAGGGCTGGCTGCTAGAGAAGGAATAATTGTGTTAAAATGATAATGGGTGGCTGAAGATTTCCTCCATGTATACTTGTTTCACAGATTAATACCTGTATCCTGATTGGTTGTGGAACTATGGAAGATCATATATGGGAGTCAAGCAGTACATTCCTCAGGACAGACTTGCTAATGGCATAGTTGCAGGGAGAATGTATGACTCTATCATGCAGAAGCGGCACAAGGTCCTCCCAGAAGAGGGAGATCTAGGGATGTAGTGAGCAAAGGATAAGAGCATGCATGAGACATCCTTCTATTAGAGTGAACTCTGGACACAATCTTTCCTTTAGAATGTCTGAGATTGGCCATGTCTTAGGAATGAGAGTTCAGATGAATACAGAATAACTATGATTGTTCCTACCCCATTGATCGAAGAGAAGGTTCATCTCAGCAAAAGCAGTGCACATTTAATTTGCCTCTCCTGTCAAAACCAGTGGGCACTAACCTCCCTCCCTCCCTTCCTTCTATCATAAAGGAGAAAAATAAAAAAATTCCAATAAAAACCATTTCATTAGCAGATAATTAATATTATATACAATATTTGGAAGGCATCTAAGAGGTCTTCTTACACCTTTTTTGATTTACATTCTGAAAGGAAAGGAAAGGAAAGAAAAATATGTCTATATTATGAAAATAATCCTATATTAGAATTATTTTCTCTACTCTTAGAACAGTCATAGGGTCTTATTTTTTCCATCTTAATCCATCTTTTTTGTGTCAGACTACTCAGCATTTTGAAGATACTATGTAATGTCCCCTTTATCATTCCATATTTTACAATGTACTCCACATGAGGGCTTTGTGGCCCCTAGATGCTCAACACCACAACTCCCAACCATCTGAGCATAACCAATATGAGGGATGCTTGCATCTATAGTGCAGCATCTTTGGAACCATGGATTATTTCTCCCTAATGTAAATGAACAGCATTCATGCTGCAGAAGGCTTCTTAATCATCCTTACATCTACCCAGATGCCCTTCTAAAAGAGCTGCTTTGTTATACTTCACCTACAAGTTGATCTGTAATATATAATCCGCCATAACAACAATATGACTTGGACATTGCAACTGAGAGGTGCGCTTCATGATCTCTCATGATTTTGAAAGAGGTATTGATCATCTTCCTACATTATTGGAACTGGCAGGCTCTCCAACTGACAGGTGACATACAAAAAGAATCTTTGTTTATGGACAGCAATACCTAGCACATGGAACTAGTAGCAGGTGATGCATTCATATAATCTGGTTTGTCTCACCCCTTTAAACTCTTACAACCATTTTACCCCACTCTGTCACTCTCCTTGCTGATACCACTCTTGTAACAGTCAGTGTGCCCAACAAGCCAATCAGGATTCTATCTACCTGACCAATGGAGAAATGCAAAGATTGACTGTCTCAGCCCCCATCCTTTGGTTGCCTTCCCCAACAAAGGTTAACTCAAAAGTTTAACTCATTTTAAAAAACCATAGGGAAGTGGTGCTTCGGGACTGCTGAGACATGTTCCTACCATGATTAGGTACACTAAGAGTCTACACATTGTTTCAACTTTTTTATAATAAAGCTTCCTAGATTCTTGTCCAGAAAGCAGGAGAATCTATAAGGCAATCAACATATAGTCAGTATTTCCAAACATGAGTTCAGGGAAGTAAATTCTACATACCCCTCCCACTTCGCCAAAAAATTAAAAGGTGAATGTGGATTTGAATTTGAATGGACCTTTCATGCAGTCTCGTGTAACAGGATGAGAAGCTGTGGATGAGGGTGCCCATGAGGAGGCCATGTTGTGACTCAACTTTTATTCTCCAAAGCTGCTTTGAGGTATGCAGCAGCAGAATCATTCTTTAACATAATCATTTTTTTCTCTGTATTGAGTTTAAAGATGCAGCTGCTTTAAGGAACTTAACTGCAAAGCACCTTTTTTAGACTCAAACACAGACTGCTCAATGCAGGTGCTTATTTAAGGTACTTATATTTTTATTGTCACATGGTGGAAATGTTTGGAAATATATATCTGGCTCCTTCCCACTGGCTTTCACAGGTTAGTGAGCCTCTATAACAATATGAGTAAAATTTCTAGTCTCACTCTCACGAATCACAGCAGCCTAGTGGATACATCCATTTTGCTTCTGGCTCAGCAATGGGGGAACAGAAAAGTAGAGCAGAAATGGAATCAGCCTACCTTAGCTACTAGAAAACATGAGCACTCAATAGATTTTTTTCCTGGTAATGTAGTTTTATATAGGGATACACAGGGAATCTGGGGCAACTAGAAATGTTATCTATTAGCCAAATAATCTTAGTTTGGTTTGCATCTTCTAATTCCTCAAGTGTTGCAAGTGCAGTTAATACATTAATGACTGCAATGATTTTCAGTAGGGCTGAAAGTAATCTCTATGGCAAGGGTATCAAACTCATGTTGTCACGGTGGCATCATGTGACGTATTGGGACTTTCTTCCCCTTTGCTAAACGAGGTATGGGCATGGCCAGCGCATGATGCATCCGGACTGTGGGCCAGCAGTTTGACAGCCTATTGCTTCTCCCTTGTAAATTACCACTGGAAAAGCAAAAGATATGTGGAAACACACAGAGGCCTAAGTAGGTCAGAAACTGACAACTACATATAAAATTGTTGTACTGTATGCCCAATTTTGAACTTAAATCAACTACTCCCTCTAGTGACTTTCTCTGGAAGTATTAGTTAACATACAACCAATAATGCAAATGTTTTTAAACGGTCTTGCTTGCATATTGTACCTCCAACTAGTGCAGATCTGTGGACAGCGTCAAACTAATATACATCTCGCCTAATCAATACTCAGACATTTAAAGATATCTCTTTGCTAGTCTGCGCATTTGCATTTTAGATTTAGGTATGGACACGTCTAGAGCATAAAATATATACAACGTTTGCAAATCTTGAGTGTTGCTGGCATTTAAAATTTAGGATTTGTCTCTTTAAAAGCAACAACTGTGGAAGGATAAGAAGTCTGCTTGCAGTTCAAAGTGTTTTATGTGAACTGCAAGGCTATTTCCCCACCAGAGGTTTATGGAATCATCTAAGTAGAACATGCTGGCTGGGGAATTATGGGAGTTGAAGTCCACATATGTTAAAGTTGCCAAGGTTAAAACACACTGTTCTAGGATCACCCAATCAACATTAAATTATTAAATTTAAATTATTAAATAAGGAGAACATCAGTAGAAAAGGAGTGGGGCTTTGACTTCATCACAATTTTTTGGCAACACTATTTTTTTGATCCCTTGTGGATACATTTGTCCTAAGGTTTGGTGAGTCTGTAATATGCAGACTTGATATGCGTTCCCTCTACTGTCATCTCCACATCACTGATACAAATGTTAAAGAATAGAAGCCCAAGGATATACTTTGAGGCACCACACTTGATGTCTTCCTTAATGAATATTTTGCAACTACATCTTAAATAAACACACATTACAGTATTTAAATAAACTTATTTAATATGCTGGGACTGAACTAAGTCAGATTCATAAATCAAGGGCTATATAACTGGATATTTTATTTTTTTCAAAATAAAAGTCTTATTTTCATAGTCATTTACATTGCTTTTAAATAAATATTGAAGAGCATTAGTGATATACCTCTGACATTTTGAGTTTGACCCAAAGTATCATAATTATTTGGAGGTATCATCTGAGTCATCCAATCACATTCTTCACATTTTTGTACAAGGTATACTGCCTTTGATGAAGTATTTACCAAATTGGGACTTCTATATGACTGTGTATTTACAGGTATTTCAATAATCCTACTGAATTTGGAGGTTCAAATCTTCTTCAAAATCATGGAGAATTAAAAAAAAATGATCTGGAAATTTTTAGCCAGTACAATTGAGTACTGACTAAGTTATAGTCAGCTGAGAGAGACTACAACCATATGTTTATTTTGTATGAAGAAGAAATTCAGATGAAACTACTCAAGGACTTTCAAAAAGTGTACAATAGGTTTGGGTGTGAGAGGAAACTAGATTTACATAGATATTTTCTTGATTATAATAGGCCACAATGGGTTTAATACCAGTGGTGTTGAATCCATATTTAATGAGTAGTTCCATTAAAACTTTCCCTAATATGACTAGTAACTGCAAATTAAAGGCAATGAACATAAAGGCAATGAACACGAACCATTCAGATCAACATTTTTTCCACCAACATTTTTGTACAGCAGCCACATCCAATATCTTTGATGTCATCTAATAGTCATCCAGACTTTTTAAGCTCAGTTATATAACCCTAAAGTTTATTCAGTTATATATTTTGATACTGCATTCTCCTCCTCCCTGTAATTCTTACTTGACACTTACTGAACCTCTAGGCCAGTGGTGGGATTCAAATATTGTTACTATCGGGCATGGCTTGGTGGGCGCGCTTTGTGTGTGCACACACTTTGCGTGCGTGCACCAGCCAAACACGCACTTTATGCAGGCACAGAGGTGTTTGTGCAGGCACAGAGGCGCCTCCTGCAAGCCTGCACTCTGCCAGTTGCTTCAGCAGCTGCAGCACGGCACTCTACTGTGCCACGCAAAGCAGCTGCACTTCAAATTCAGAGGATAATGGTGAGTATGGGAACCTGGGTGGGCAGGTGGGCCCAACAGCAGACAGGGGGAGAGAATTGGTTTGGTCTCCGCTGCTCATCACCGCTACCAGCTCGGCAGAACTGGGCCGAACTGGTAGAATACCACCACTGCTCTAGGCCCAGTCCTCAACACTGCTAAAAGAGAAAGGTGTGTGGATGCTCTAATCACTGAACTCCTGTTCTGTTGCTGGCTGAAAACTTCTTTCAGATCAGTACTGTGCAAAAGAGAAGCAAGAGAGCTAAAGAATAATTAGACTCAGCAGTGAACCTCCACTGGTCTGAGATTTCCAGAAGGAAAATATTGACCCTGCTGTTACCTTTATCTGGCACAAAAAAGTGGGATTGATATGATTTAGCTGTACATGACTTTTAAGCTGGCCCCATTTTGTAAACTAAGTCTTGGCTAAGCACATGCTTAAATTCCTACTTATGATACATACCGTGGTGGTGATGAGTATGCAGCTTGTTTGACAAGAGCAGCTGATCCGCCTTGTGTCAATTGTTACCAGCTCCTTACTCACAGAAAAGAAGCCCACAGAGCATGACCAAGGTTTGGCTTTTCCCACCTCTCAAGATCAAAGAGCAGTAGAAACTAGCATGCTGGAGCAATCCAAGTAGCAGCAGAGCTGTGGGGGCTACCCAGCTTCTGCTTTTGTATTTTTCCTCCAATGGAACAAACCAATGGCTTTGTGATTGACAAGTGATGCTCTTAAATCTTCAGAATAAAGCCTGCTGAAGCTTTTGTATGTGACAGAGGGAGAAGAAGCATAAGCAGTGAGCGATTTCATGGCCCATGTTCTTGGAAAATGAAACTTAAAATGAAGCAAAGCAGTTCTACATTTAAGAGATGATAACTTGTGCCTTATCTTACAAATTCCTGCAATTTGTTCCCTGTACAACTGCCCTTACAGACCCCAAGGCCCAATGGATATAGAACATAGTAACTTAGCTACAGACAGATATATTACCTGGTGCACAGAATAATACCTATTTTGTATGACTGGTATTCCAAGAACAATTTAAGAATGCTGGGGATCACCTAACCTGTTACCTTCAGGACTGTCTTGTTTTAGTTAGAATCTGCCTGTCCCCAGCAGTCTAGGTAAAGTGAAATGATATTGATACCCACTCCCAAGAGATCACAGACAAAAGCCAGGAAAAGCACCAGGGCCAGGCAAGATAACTCCTTGCTTAAAAGTCTGTGCTGACCAATTGGCCCCCATCTTCACCCAAATCTTCAATAGATCACTAGAGATGTGCTATGTTCCTTCTTGCTTCAAATGCTCTACTATCATCCCAGTGCCAAAGAAGCCCTCCATCAAGGAACTGAATGACTACAGACCAGTTGCTCTAACATCTGTAGTTATGAAGATCTTTGAAAGGCTAGTGCTATCCCACCTGAAAACCATCACGGACTCACTGTTAGATCCCATGCAGTTTGCATACGGAGCAAATAGATCGATAGATGATACTGTTAATATGGCTCTGCATTACATCCTACAACACCTTGAATCTCCAAATACCTACACAAGGGTTCTCTTTGTAGACTTCAGTTCAGGATTCAATACCATCATTCCAGACATTCTTCTAACTAAATTAAACCAACTAGTGGTACCTGAACACATTTTTAAGTGGACCATAAGCTTCCTAACAGACAGGAAGCAGCAGGTGAAGCTAGGCAGAATCACATCTGATACCTGTACAATTAGCATAGCCCCCCCCACAAGGCTGTGTGCTTTCTCCACTTCTCTTCTCCTTATATACCAATGACTGCATCTCAAACGATCCATCTGTTAAAATACTGAATTTTGCAGATGACGCAACAGTGATTGGTCTCATTCGAGACGATGAATCCACATACAGATAGGAGGTTGTGCAACTTGCCTCATGGTGTAACCAGAACAATCTGGAACTGAACATACTCAAAACCGTAGAAATGGTGGTAGATGTTAGAAGAAACCTCCCATACTACCACCTCTTACAGTACTAGACAACACAGTATCAACAGTAGAGACCTTCACATTTCTAGGTTCTATTATATCACATGACCTAAAATGGACACCTAACATCAAAAAAGCACAACAAAGAATGTTCTTTCTGCGCCAACTCAAAAAGCTCAAACTGCCCAAGGAGCTGCTGATACAGTTCTACATAGGAATTATTGAGTCTATCATCTGCATCTCTATAACTGTCTGGTTTGGTTCTGCAACCCAACAGGACAGACACAGACTTCAGAGGATAATTAGGACTGCAGAAAAAATTACGATTACTACCAACCTGCCTTCAATTAAGGATACTGCACTGTATACCGCATGAGTCAAAAAGAGGGCTGTGAGAATATTTATAGACCCCACATCCTGGACATAAACTGTTTCAACTCCTTCCCTCAAAACGACCCTATAGAGCACTGCACACCAGAACTAGACACAAGAACAGTTTTTCCCTGAAAGCCATCATTTTGCAAAACAAATAATTCCCTCAACACTGTCCAACTATTTACAAAGTCTGCACTACTATTACTATTAATCTTATCACTTATCACCCATCCCCTCCCACTTGTGATTGTATGACTATAACTTTGTCGCTTGTATCCTTACGATTTATATTGACTGTTTCCTAGTATGATTTGATTGCTTATTGTACCCTATGACTATCATTAAGTGTTGTACCTTATGATTGTTGACTCTTGACTCTTTTCTTTTATGTATACTGAGAGCATTTGCACCAAAACAAATTCCTTGGCCAATAAAGAATTCTAATGACCTATTGATCAAGGAGACGGGGGCACAAAACATCTTCTCAGCAGTAGCAGCTTCTGTGGAATTCTCTGCTCTCCCGCCCTCCTATATTTTATCATTGAGGATGAGGAAAATAATGCTGTTAGAGGTATAGCTAACTAGCGCAAGTCTAGAATGTATAAAGGCACTTCAAATTTATGGATATTTTATCATGTTTGGTGGAGGTGTAAAAAAGCTAGGAAGTTCTGGATTCAAACACATATGTTGATTTAGATATTTTTAAAGATTGAGACCAGAGGTTTTCTTTTGGGATTCATGGACAGTCAGAAAAAAGACATGGAATTTGTTTTTGTACATGGTAACTGCAGAAAGATTATTGTATGCACAATGTTAGACTCAACACCATCCACAATGGAGGAATGGCTGAATATGATGGAAATTGCCCAAATGTCTAAATTGATTTTTATCAGATAAAAGACTTTACACCTCTACATTTACTGCTGACTGGAAACATAAAACAAACTTATGATTTATGGTCTAGATCAAGGGTCCCCAATCCCTGGGCCATGACAGGTACCACTCTGTGGTCTGTTAGGAACTGGGCTGTACAGGTGGAGTTGAGCAGTGGGTAAGCAAAACAGAGCATGCACGGGATCTAGGTTGTGTGCTCCTCTCATTGATCTGTGGAAAAATTGGTCCCTGGTGCCAAAAAGGTTTGGGGCTGCTGATTTGATCATTAGACAGGACGGATTATAGTAAGAGAGTTAAGCTGTAACCACAGAGTTAACAGGTAATTTTATAATTGTACTTAAAACTGCTATAAAGAAAATCAGAAGCTATATTTCTTTTCTCTTTCTTGTACTTTTAGCTTTCTCTTTATTTTCTTTTTCTTCTTTTATATTAATATGTATTAATGTTTAATCTTTTTAAAAAATTCTTTAATAAAACAATTGAGAGTCCTTAGTAATTGACATCGGCAGAAGATTTTTTTAAAAATATTGTAAGCTGTCTAGATTCTAGGAAGCTGGCATACAAATTGATGTAATGCACACATTTTTCTAATAGAAAAAGTGCAATTTCTTTCCACTATTATCAGAAAGGAATCAGTATTGAAAATACATACATTACATCGTAACAGTATGGAACATAACCCCGACTGGTTGATTATGTAATATTTAGAACATATTATTATTTGGTGAGTTTAAACATGAAAATATCTGCCAGCTTTCCTGTGGTCTAGGAAAGTACAATATTTGGCAGTGTTCCCTAAAAGGCCTTTTGCCACTGGTTGTTCTAGTTAGTAGGTGTGATCCATTAAAGACCACACTTCTTAAGTCAAAGTAATGAAGACATTACATCAGGACACAGACAATCTTTTCCTTTTTTTTTTCAGGGCTTCTATACATATTTTCAAACAAAGCAGGATTTTGAAGCTCTCTCTCTTTTTATTTTTTAAAAAGCCAATGGAACTCATCTGGAAGCCCAAAGGCAATCTTGTAAATAAGAAGCTGGTGCTTTGGTTTATGATCTTTTTCATAGGTCAGCAAATTGACCTATGTTGGAATTCTGATGTGTCAAGGTAGGTGTCCATAAGCTAACTTAAAATGAAAACAGTTGTGAAAATCAATACACTAGCACTTTATATTAGCATTTTTTTTCTAAAAAAATGTATGGACCTCTCTCAAAAGTCCAAGTTATTATGATTACTACACGGAAATCCTAAAAATGAGATTTTACTTAGTACTATTGACCCATCTGAGAGCCCTCCTGGTCACTTTGTTGACTAAAACAGAACTATTTACATTAAAAATCTTATTCCAATATTTATGCTAATCCTCTGTTGTGGAACATACACACTGAATAGAGTACCGTACACATAACTATTTTAAAAAATGGGTATTTCATTATTTAAGCTAGATCAAGACAATACATATAAGTAGTCTGAGTTAGCTTAAAAAGTAAACATGGCTTTGGAGTGTATCACTCAGAAAACCTGACTTTCATGTTGAATTTCTTAGGTTATGATGATGTAATATTTTGTCAAGGAAAAAAAGCAAGCTCCCACATAAACAAATATAAAGGAAAAAAGTCTTGGCATCCATGAATAATATTTTGTTTAGAAACCTCCCAGTTATAGATATGGAAATATAAAATTGTTGTCAAAGAAGTCTAAAGCAAAAGGAATATTAGCCAGAAATATGACAATATGTTTGTAAAGTATATACGTTGAATTATGAGCAGTGATTTTTTTCCAAAATATGTCAGAGACAAAAAAAGAAAAGAAAAAAGGGGGAAACAGCATTTAACAAAAATACAATTACTTTACAACTTTTTCATATAAAAATTCAATCCTGTCTTATATTACGAAATTGAAAAGGCAACTAACAAACATAAATAACAATACTAAGCAATCACAAGCAGCGAGTCAACGATCTGTAAATTATGGCATACACACATTGAAAGTGACATTTTAATCATTTCGGATATTTGCTGGTTGAACAATTAACAGGTAATGAATGGGGCAAGCCTTAGAAATGCTAGGAGATTATCTGTTAACAGTCATCTCTGTACACAAGAAAAATACACATGCCTTCTTAACAGCCAAGAAAAACTGCAATTTATTAAGTTTCAAAGAATCTTCGTACTCTTGAAAGCAACTTCTGGTGCATGTTTTTAACAATCACATTCTATGAGGAGAAATAACATTAAAAGCCACAAACTTTTAAAAACTTTTCATCTCAGAGTTACAGACATCTTGAGTTCAAAATTAAAGGCAAAACATTAAAATAAAATAAAAAATAAAAATTCAACAGGAATTATTTTAAAAATGTCCATCTCCAATTTCAAATGATTGTTGAGTTCTTTTTCTACAATTCATTACTAAATTTTAGCATGGAAAATTGTATTGACTATTTCAATCCGCACATAGGCACATATGTATTTTATATATAAATATGTGTGTGTGTGTGTGTGTATCTGTGTGTTAAAAGAGAGATATATACACAATACATATGTAGAGTGCGTGTAATGAGAATGAGATGCAATCGCTCTGAGAAAAGGGTATTCAGCTAAATACACTACGAAAACTTGAGAAAACACAAGTCTGGAACCCAATCTGTGCATAGTTCATGATCCTCTAAAAAAAAAAACCCAGCTTTTGTTGATTTGCAATTTTGCAGGACCCTTTTTAAATTTGACAAAACCATTAAAAAGCTAACCTTGAACAAAACAAAACAAAACAAAACGTAATGCACAAGTTTCCTGATCCAAGCAGTCAGGGAGCACAATGTTCATATAATTTTTAAAAACATACTCAAAGGGTATGTTATTCCATTGTCTTTCTTCCTTTCAAAACAATCAAAAAACATTGATCATTTTTAAACATAAAGCAATTTTTTTTAATATATAAAGCACTCTTCAAACATCTATTTCTTTTGAGTCCATTATTTGGTAAATATGTAACTGCTACACATTAGATTAGGTATTTTTCTTCTTCTCTTACTGTCTTTTTTATTTTGTTTTTGTTTTTTTAATAATATCTTCAGTGCTAGGAGTTGGGTTTAAAAAATACATGAAATGGTGTGGAGTTGCTCCTCGGGAAACCCGGCTTTCCTGAGACATCTTCCACCATGTGCAAGATAGTGATCACAATATTTTTCGCCACTCTGACGAAGATGAGGGAAAAAAAAACAAAAAAGAGTACACAGCAATGGCCAAAGAAAAAGATCAACAACAACAACAGTAACAACAACAGTAACAACAACAAACACTGTTCAATCCCAGAGCTCTGAAGTAGCATATCTTCATTCTGAAAATAGGTTTCTTTATGATGGAAGTCTTTTTTTTTCTTTTTTTTAATTCCTTTTTTTATTTTAAAGTTTGAAGGAGAAAAAAAAAGGTTTGTAAACAGGTGGGAGCTGAAATCGTAGGCTCCTCCAAAAGCAGTCAAAACCTATGTCCAAGTGCTTGTTTCTGTTCCAGCTTGCAGGGAACCACCCACTCTTTACAAGTATTTATGGCCACAGTTCAACAAGAGTTTTTTTTCCTTTTTTTTTTTTAACTTTATATTCCGAATGGGAAAAAAATGGTGCAATACTCCGGTAATTATTTTCTTGCATTAGTCCACAATAAAAAGCTGCTAAAGGTAGATATACATATTATTCTCCAGAGATACACACTGTAAGTTTTTAAAATGCGGTAAGAGTCCTTGAGTAAACATTTACACGTGAATTGTCGCCAGCCCCTCCTATCAGTTTTTTTTTTAATTTTTTATTTTAAAAAAAACAAGTAGGATTAGCTACAAGAAGGGCTGTGGACACTCAGTGCAAAGTTAGAAGCTAATAACAATTAAACATTTGACCGATAAGCAAATCAAAAGCATATACTGAAAAAGAAGGGGAAAAAAAAAAGGTCACACAATTTGTTAAGTTGTACACCTGGCACACGCACACATCCATACATTCATACATCAGTTCAACTTGTCCCCAATGCATACATGTAAGAAAGAACCAAAAATAATAATAATCCTAGAGCCTGTTCTTTTGTTTTCTGATACCAACCTGGAAGTGTAATAATAGAAAGTGTTCACATTTTTGTTATTGGCCTGCTGGATTCAAGTATAATTGCATGTTTGATATGTTAATTCTTCTTTCTTTCTTTCTTTCTTTCTTTCATTTCTTTTCTTTTTTTTTAAAAAAAAGACCTTTGAACTATTTGGGGGGAGAATTAAAAAAATGACACAAAAAGTAATGAAACAAGTGTAATGTGCATAGGCAAGACCCACGGGAGTAGTGGACCTGGATATTCCACCCCACCTCTCAATCCAAGTCATCCAGCCAAGGGGGTTTAAGATTTGTTCCCCAATAGCTGCTGACAAGCTGGTCAGATGCCACCCCACCCCCACCCCCACTGATTACTGGATCCGCCTCTGGTAATGTGCATAATTATCACAGGCTCATTTTAAATAGGCTTTCTCACCTCCCCTTCATCCCAACCCCAACTCCCCCAAGTTGATAAAATAACCCTTTCCAGCCCAAATTCTGAAAAGTGCCCTTCATGATAGAACTAGTCTAAGCAGCTTGTATACGTCTTTAAAAACACCATACAAACATAAAAATAAAATTAAAAAGCTGTTGGAAAAAAAAACCCACACAAAAATCTATCATTAGCACATGACACTGACCAAAGGGAGCCCATACTGTTAACGCAAACAGTTCACAAGGGACTCCAACAGAGTTTCATAGTCAAGATTAGACAGAGGTACTAAAAAAAGGGCTGCCAGTCTGATCTATTAAAGCTGGATCCTTCGTGCTGCCCTGGACTGGAAAGGGTTACTGCTATTTCTTTTTTTTTCCTTTAGTGCTGATGATTGTTACTTCCATTTTTGTTTTTCCAGCATCCTAGATGGATTCCCCGCTGAGAAGATCCCCTGGGAGCAGAGTATTCAAAGGCGTTGGGCTTCCGATAACCCTGCCGTCATCGGTGCTGGGAGGACCCCAAAGGCTGCTTGAATACTGAGGGACTCCACCCCAGAGCAGATCACTGCTCCCTTTCCCACCAAGGCAGGGGGTATTCCAGTGGCCTGCATCATTGCGCACCATGCCATGAGAACTGCTTGTGGAGCCCAAACGTGTCTGAGTGGTTCCAGTGTTGGACTGCCAACTGGAAGTGGGGGGCAGTGGCTGGCCTTGTGCTAAAAAACGGTTCACTTCCTCCTCTCCAGCAAACTCAGCCAAGATGGTAGTGTTCCCCAAAACGCACCTGAAAACACAGAGAACTGCTGAGGCATACTTCCCAGGACCTATGCAAATGCATTCTGACCACAGTATATCACATTCCTTTAAACATTACTCAAGAGATAGAACACTGATTGTGAAATAACCAAATATTACAGTGGCAAACTTCACCAGGAAGTTTTGAATATGGAATATAACATTGTGGACATTTAGACTGATGCCCGAGGATGATTGGGAAGTCTTAAAGCAGAAACAGTCTTGCTTTATTTTTATTTTTTTAATAGGATTGTAAAATAAGATTGACTAATTACATTACGCCCCACTCCCCTCTATATGCCATCTTCCTTTGTTCACTATTCACGCCTCCTTCTCACTGTCCAAGGCAATCGTGAGCTGTATCACAAGCACCAAGTGAGCATGCCCTTCTTGAGAAACAGTAAATACTGAATCAAATAACATACATGTGCAGAGACTTCTGAGCCTTTGCTGCTTCCTCCTTGGAACTGTATCGGACCACAGCATTCCCTTGAGTCAGGTTCAGGTGGAATGTAATAAGAGGACCATGTTGCAAGCATAGAGTACGCAGTGTAGAGCCATCAATCTAATTAGAGAGAGGGAGAGGGAAAAATGTGAGCGATTTCTCTCCTTCCCTAGTGGCATTGCTAGTTTGACAAAGGGAGAGCAACACAGTAGTAAGAAGCCAAAACCATATCTTAAAAACATATAAATAAAACAATGTACATTCCTCCTAGAAAGTTAGTGTATTGATGAAACAACTCTTCCATCGCCTGCTCTCCCTACCTGAACAGGCGCACCTACAATTGAGCTATTTCTGGAGCATGTTACTTTTCTTCAAGCTCTGCTGCCTATAGATTAGAACCTTAGCATTCCTAGTTGCCTTCAGAAAAGCAATGGGGGAATCAGAGCTCTAATGAATACACTTTTGAGGGATTTATTTATCTATTTATGTGTTTGTTTGTTTGTTTGTATGTCGCCCTATCCCCCTGGGGACTCAGGGCGGCTCACATCATAAAAAACATACAGTAACAAATTTAAAAAAGTTACAAAATTATTAAACCAATACGACCAAATGAATTATCTAAAACCAGAACAAACATTTAAAACTAACCCAACCCCCACCCCTTAGTCCAGGCCGGCTTGTTCAAATAACCAAGTCTTTAGGCTGCGGCAGAAGGAGCGAAGGTCGGGGGCCAAACAGAGCTCCAGTGGAAGCTGGTTTCACAAGGTAGGCGCACCCACAGAGAAGGACCTACCCCTAGGGACTGCCAGCATTGTTTGGCTGACGGCACCCCAAGGAGCCTGTGGGAGTGCACTGGGCGATGGGAATTCGATGCTGGCAGGAGGCATTCCTGCAAGTACCCCGGCCCTAAGCCATGTAGGGCTTTTTAGGTAAGTACCAGCACCTTGAATCTCACGCGGAGGGCAACTGGCAACCAACGCAACTCGTGCAGGAGGGGTGTAACATGGGAGCATCGGGAAACTCCCATCACAACCCGCACGGCCGCATTCTGCACCAGTTGAAGCCTTCGCGTGGTCCGCAAGGGTAGCCCTATATAGAGAGCATTGCAGTAGTCAAGTTGGGGCGTAACAAGCGCATGAGTGACCACGCATAGCGCATCTCGTTCCAGGTAAGGGTGCAACTGGTGCACCAGGTGAACCTGGGCAAATGCCCCCCTGGTCATGGCTCCCACCTGCTCCTCCAAACTGAGCCGTGTATTCAGGAGGACACCCAAGTTGCGAACCCTTTCCACGGGGGGGCAACACCTCTCCCCCATGGTTAAAGGTGGAACTTCCTGGATCATACGAGATGCTGGCACGCACAGCCACTCGGTCTTGGCTGGGTTGAGCTGGAGCCTGTTCTTCCCCATCCAGATCCGCACCACTTCCAGGCATGGAGTGGTACCACCATTGATGTGCTTTATGTTGAAGAAGCCACCATTAGACCCAGACAGTTTGGAAACCTGTCAACAATTTCAAGCTTCCCTTTGTTGTAAAGGTTATTGAGAAGGTGGTAGGGTTCCAGTTGCAGAGAGTCCTGGAAGAAATTTGAGTATCTGGGCTTTTTCAGCTGGGTGTCAGGCTAGAGTACTATATCGAGAACACATTGATTGCTTTTGTCAGTGATCTGTGGACAACCAAGATTTTATGACCTTCCTGATCCACCTTGATCTCTCAACTGTGTTCATAACCATTGGTCATGGTATTGTTCTGGACCATGCCTGGGAACTGAGAGTGGGAAGTGAGTGTTACAGTAGTTGCCCTTTCCCTAGAGCCAATTCTGGTGGTTGTTGGTGGGAGGGAAGAATTGAAATCAGAAGGTGCTATACTGTTGGGACCTGCAGGGCTCAACTCTCTTTCCTCTATTCCTTCACAGATGCATGAAGCCACTGTGAGAGGTTATCTATTGACATGGGGTCAGGTAGTATCAGTTCACTGATGATACTTATTTGTCTAGTGAGGCACGGGACTGAGTAGAAGGTGTGACCTAAGAAGTGACCCACTCCCCTGATGCTACTAGGATCTACATGGAGAAGAACATACTCAGTCTCCATCTTCACAAGGCAGAGTGACTGTGAGTTCAGAGGCCTGGCCAGTCTGAGAATATTTTTGGCTCTAGGCAGAATTGAGCTCCCTATTTGTAATTGATTCATAATTTGAGGCTCTTCCTAAATTCATTATTCTTGCTCAATGAGCAAATGGCAGCTGTGGCCAACAGGACCTTTGCACAACCCCATCTTGTTCATCAATTTCTACTGGAAAGTACTCTGCATGGGACTGCCCTTGAATACCACCCAAAAGCTACAGTTAAGAATGCAGCTGCTGAAGTATTTATTGATATTCTTCCTGTTGCCTGTGAAACACTTTGAGAACTGCAATGATTAATAGTGATCTGGATTTAGTTCAAGGTGCTGGTTGTCATCTTTTAAATTCTGGTTGTCAGCTTTAAATGCCTACAAATGACTTAGGAACTGGTTATCTTTAACCGATCTAAGATTATCTGCTAATCCAGTGAGGTCAGGGATAGAGGGCTTTCTCAGATATCCTACTCTTAAGAGAATGTAATCATTAGGGAGCATGAAACCAGGCCCTCACTATTACTGCCTCTCTCCTATAGTGTAGCAACAATTGCAATAATCCCAGCCCTCCATCAAACCCTCAATTGAGTGTACAAACAACCCCACTGCAGCTTGTGCTTATGCCATTCTAGCACTTAATAAATAAATAAAAATGTTAAGTAGGTCAATCCTACAACTTGCTGTTTTAGAAATAAAATGCTTAAAATAGAAAGCTCCAAGAGTTAAGACATCAAAATTGGATAAGACACATCAAGAGCAGAAGGGTCTGAATTTACAAGTACAACGCTGAGTATTTTTTATGGCTCTTCCTCTAATTTACTGTAAATTCATTTACCTGGGGAGTGAGGTTACGGAGAACTAGCCAGCTACTTGTTCTTCCTGAGCTGTCAGTACTCCAGGCTGAGCCTACAACCCAACAAAGAAAACATTAGGGAAAGCCCAACCCAACAATTGAAGAAGAAGAGCAGAAGACACAAATCTGATGAATACATTTTCTAGAGGGACTTCTAACTGTATTTGGATCAGAAGATTTAGCAAATGTCTGCTAGCCTTCCTCACTTCCTTCCATGTTCAATTCCTCATTGAGAATTTTGCTTGTCATAAACAGAACCAATGCATAATTTACTAGGTTTCCCCAATATGACACTTTACAAAGATGTTGGATCACTATGTAAATTCACAGACTTTACATAGGCAGTTGTCAGACATCTATTAGCATGCTTGGTACTACAAATGACATTTTAGATTTTGCTTGTATACACTAACTGTAAACTTAATCTTATGAACACTAAGGTTTGAAAGAAAAAAATTGAACTCTCTACACTTATATCCCATGCTTGGAAACCTCTGAGATTTGCAGAAATACACTAAATTGAGGATGGAGAAACATCTGTTCCAACAGTCCTTTGAGCATGATATAGGCTTACTGATTGATGTGAGGATAACAAGGAATTGAGTAAAGCAGAACAGAAGGTGAAGAGAGAATGAAAGCATGTCTTATCAGATGAAACCCACAATAAAATTACTACATTTCAGTATAGACTTAACTTGTTGACATTTCTATAGTATTTTCTAAGCCACACATTATATACCTATATCATCTGTATCTATCTACAAAAGGTAATCTGAGTGTAATACCGTGTTTCCTCGAAAATAAGACACTGTCTTATATTTTTTTTTTGGCTCCCAAAAACACACTAGGTCTTATTTTCGGGTAGGTCTTATATATTTATGGTGCCAAATAGTGGGTGTGAGTGTGTAGGGGGTGTTTCATGGTGCACTTGCTCCCTGAAAAGTCTTCCTGAACTGGAGATTTACACTAGGTCTTATTTTCGTAGGTCTTATATTAGGGCAGGTTTAGAAAATAGTGCTAGGTCTTACTTGGGTAATCAAAGTAAATAATGCTAAAGTTATTTTTTATTATACAGTTACAGTAAAAAAAATTGCATGACTGAAAGCACCTTCCCCTTCCATGCTTTTATCTATACAAGAACTAGGAAGGATCAATTCTGAGATGCTTTCTGAAACTACCCTTCTGCTCTGAATTTAAATTTATCTGATTCTTGCCTTGGTTGCGGCATGTCCTCCTGTTCCTCAAGGTTATTTTCATAACCTGTTACATGCACTAATTTTAGGTCAAGATTTTCCGCATAAAAAGTCTAAACACAAAGTAAATATATATTGTATTTATTTAGCTAAGAAAGAGTTGGACTGACCCAAATTCTAAGCCACCCTTAGCCAGGAGGATCACTGATTGTCTTTAGATTGGCTACCACTTTCAGCCCTAACAGAGTTGATTTTGTGGAGAAAAACTGGAGGAGAAAGTCGTATGTATGCTGCCTTAAACTCTCAAAGCAAAGGCAGATATAATCGATGCAGTTAAGTCAAAAGAAAAAATAAAGAAAGAAAGAACTCAGGAATACCAGAGGAGTAAGAGCTGGTCCAACCCAATGGGCTGGCACCCCAGGTAGACGATGGCTTGGTGTTCGTTAAGCCTGGAGGTGGCCTTGTAGGAGCTGTAGTGTTCCTGGGAACCTTCCAGAGTTCATGTGACAAAGAGGCTTGCGTGTGAGAAATTGGACCAGAAGACCATGTTGATTTGATGTCTGACAATTTACCTACAATAGAGAAATGCAATTCAGAATGTCAGAATGTGGAATTTTTGGACGATCTGGGATCCCCAGGTTTCTGTTGTCTGTATACAAACAGTGAATTTCAAGCAAACAGTGTTATATTAATACATTGCTCATCTTTGTTCCTTTTGTTGTTGTTAATGCTTTTTCAGTTTTCTGCTATGCAAGTCTCATTAATCCATCAAAGATTCTTTAAATGGTCTCTGTAAGGCTCAAAAATATGAAATTCTTCTGGCATCATAACTTCAGAATAAATCCAAATATTTACCAGTCTCAGGCATATAATATCATTTTACTCTCCCAGCTCCCAACAGAAAAGGGAAGAAACTGCTCATTTTCACAAAGTACATAGAAGCTACTTTGTGATCCACAAAGGTCTTTGGGAAAAGGTTGTAACTTTCAGTTAGCCACAGTGTATGCTTCACAGAGACAACCTTTGGCTATTAAAGTGCAGAAGCCCAGCAAAAACCAAGTATATTCTATAAACCTAATTCCTGAATTATAGGAATAAAACTGACAGAGAGTTCCTCTCCCTGCTAAAAGAGAATGGGAAAGTGAGGATGAAGGATAGCATGCAAAACAAGAGGAAGATAAATGAGGAAGATTCTTCAACTTGCTTCCTTTATTATTTTCATTTATCCACTTAGCTATCACAGAAATGAAGAAGAAAAAGGGGAATCTCTCAAAACTTTCACCAGATAGTCCTTATGACAATGATTTATTCCTGCAATCATATATTTCTGACTAGTTTTTATCATCACTATCTCTAACCTGAATTTCTATAGCAAATATAGTGAAACCTGAAAGATGCTTAAGGCAACCATGTAACATATTAAAACAGCAATCATATGAATAAACCATACTTCAATGTCAATTAACAGAAATATAGAGTAACAGATTATCACTGAAATATTTCCCAAAGTCTATAAAGGAAGGTGATTGATACACAGCCTAAAACTGCAATCTTAAATACACTAATAGATTATATCTACTAAACTCTGCTACAAGTATTGAGCTTCAATCAAAAGAACACTCCCATTCTATGCCACCATCTAAGCATAGGTTTTCCTACTATTTTTTTTAGTTCTTAACATTTTATGAAGTATAAAGCTGTAGCTTGTATTCACTAGGTTGCTGCCAAGTTATTTATTTCTCCATTTCCAGAAAGATCGATTATTTGCACAAAACCAGTAAATTTAGAAAAATTAACTTCCGGATCTAAATCAAATTTCACCCAAAAGAGAAAAACAGCCCCACCCAAGGAAAATGCATTCTAGGTAAAATAAATGGCAACTATTTCTTTATTTTAAAACCTGTTGAACTGAAGATTCAAGAGAACTTTCAGATTTTATTTTTTTACTGCCAATTTTAATCAAATCTTAATTTCTTGAAATTTACTTTAATAGCAATTAAAGGTTATGATGAGTCTGTGGAAAGATGTCTATGGAGATTCACAATCATCCAGGCTATGGTTGTCCCAAAGGTGCTTTTCCCAAAAGGCAACTGGATTTTTTTTGGTTTTGAAGGAGACCTTTTGGAAACAGCACCTTTGGGATAGTCTGTGAAAGGGGTTACTGATACTTTGAATCAGTGAAGGTAACAACTATAAAGGCACATGTGGTGGAGAGAAAGAAATAGATTTATATATTCCTGGCTATATGGAGGTTCCCACATTTTTTCCAGGTTACAATAAAATCTAAACCTTTGATGTAGTTCAGTCTACAAACTAAAATAAAACAATATTTTGACAACAGAATGTAATTTTGAAGGATTGATGAGATGTTAATTGCCTTATTTTTAGTGAATCAGTTAAAAAAGGCATACAGGTAGTCCTTGACTTACAACCACAATAGGAACCAGAAAATTCATTATTGTAGTAAGGTTGTTAAATGAGGCATCATGTACACACATTTTATAGGCTTTTTCTGCCATGGTAGTTAAGCAAATAATGTAGTTGTTAAGTGAGATATCACATGGCTGTGACTTGCAATCTGAGAGCTTTCCCATTAACATTGCTTGTTGGAAGCCAATGGAAAGGTGATTGTGTGACATAGGACAATGCAATAATCATCGTAAAGGAATGACAATTGCCAATCACCCAAATCACGATTGCATGATTGTGGGAACACTGAAACAGTTGTAAGTCACTTTTATCAGCACTATTGTAAGTTGAGGACTACTTGTAGTACAGAATTATACTACTGACAGTATTTTGGATGGCTCCCAGAAATTATGTATAATTCTGGTTCAAATTCTTTAGTTCTTCCTATTCTTTAATTCTGGGTCCCATCCCAGAAATTGGGGGAAACGTCAGGTGACAAATTATCTATGACTAGCAAAGGTCCCACTGAAAGATGACAAATGCACAAGTGCACAAATACAACAAAATTCTTTCTTAAGAGCTGCTGCTGAGGAAGAAAGTTGTCAGCATATTTTTGAATGTGGGGTCCAATATTATCTGATATACAATATACACTGTGATAGAAAAGGCAGATCTATTGTTCCCATTGACTAAATAAAACAGGCACTATTTATGCATGGTATTTTTTTTGTCATTTGCTTTTTCTAACTCCATCAGTGCATACCAGTGACTGCATGAAGAGAATCAAAGCTGGCATTTTTTGCCTTAAATTATGCATAACATTAGGTGGCTGATGAACAAGATTACTGTCTGTTATTCTCATTTTACACAAAAGATATACATTATGATCCCACATCATATATCTTGTTTTATATTGTTGTTTCCACAATGTAGGTGAGTCATATTTTCTTACTGTTAGGTACATGATGTCTCTTTGAAAGGTATTTTTAATCTTTACATGCCACCTAGAGTTTCTTGGTGACTGAGGTGGCTAAAAATAAGTGAACAAAGAAAATGTGATAAAAAGCACAAATAAGAGCACTGCGTCAGACTTTAGAGATTGACAAAAGCGCACATAATAAAGTGTGCTGCTACTTTCAAGTATCCTTCTCCCGTGTCCTCCTTATGAGTCCCTGAATTCCTACTTGCACTAATGGTTTAAGAATAAAATAGCTGCCAGCACCATGAAAGCATGAGGACAGGTGAGCACAGAAGGTGCGGACATTCAGCCTTACCCAAATTGACTATGACCATCTTGGTTATTACTACTCTCTTCAAGACAAGACATAGTGGAGAAAGGGAGGGAGAGAGGGCGCAGAAGAGCAATAGGCGCTGCTTCTTTGGATCAAGTCATACTCCCTAAATAAAATGCTCAATGTCAGATAGGTGGTGTTCTTTGCTTCATAATTTCTGCTGGGAATCGCGTGTATGCTACGTACTTGAAGAAAACATTTATGTCCTGATTAGTTTAACAGAAATTAGCACTATACTGAATGTCTGTTTCTCATACTGAAGCAATGCATAGCCTGGTATGGCCAGTTGCATATTATATATCCCCGTTACACATTCACTACTGCTAAATTCTTAGGACAGTCATTTGAACAAAGGAGCCCAGTATGCAAAAGAAGTACACTTGTTGTACCATTGTCGTTACTGCAAAGAACAGAGGCCATGTGGAAACCTCCTATCCCAGGGGCCTCTTAGGAGAAAGGCCATTGGTCATACCTGCAATGCTGCTGAAAGAGCTACTGTAGCCGGAGGCACTAAGTGGCCAGGCACTCGATGAAGGCAGCGTGGCATTCTGAGATGATGTTGGGGATGACCCTGCAGAACCAGCAAAGAAGCAACTAAGAAAGATGGGCAGAATGGTGTCTACGATAGCATATGCAAGTCTCACACCATCACATGCAAACAAAAACCATGCAAGGGAAGATGCTAGTCCAGCCCTGCCTTTTGACTCCTAGCCGTGAAATGTTATAGAAAGCATGGTTCAATGTACAGTAGTGAACTCACTATCAAACAACACGGTGTTCAAGATGTTGTTCAAGATGGTGAAATGGTGTTCATGCAGAAATATATATTCCTTAACTCTGTGTCATATTCAAGATAACGATATTCACTGCCATTGTATCCACAATTTATGAATTGTGTGTGAAAAATATGAAAATGCAGCCATGTTAATTATGATGAGTGTACCTTGTATTCTATAGTAAGTATTTTCAGAAGAAAAGGCACATCTCTGCCCAACTTGCCTTTAACAATCCCTGCCATGGCCACCACTGAGCATTCTTGTCTCCTTGACATTCCTGCAATTTTGCTGAATTGTGTGTTCTAGTAAGCCTTGCTACAACGATGGTGACACTCAATATTATACCACAACACAGGGTAAATTTATGATTGCTGCATTATGCAAGGAGACACTGAAAACCAAATGTCAGATTCAATTCAACAGATTTGTTGAAAACCATCCATCTTTAAGATGATCACACTACTACGAACCATCTGCAATTCTATGTCTGTTGTCATGCTTGTTTCAGAAAGTGACACAAATAATTTTCCAATGCATATATGGTGCCTTGGCAGAAAATGCAAATGATTCTTATACCCATGTCTTCTGCCTAACCTGTGCACTTCAAGAAATAAATTTTAGTATAAAGTTTTTCCAAAGAATCCAAACTAATAATACACAATTTACTATTATTATTTTACCAACAAAAACATCTATTCCAATAAGTCAAGAAAGAAATATTACTCCCACATTTTAAGTAGTTTGCAAATCAGAAACTAAAGTAAAAAATCAGTGCTGAAATGACTGTGTCTGACTTAGGGATATGAAGAAGTCCTCTGTTTGTGATTCATGGTTTGCTTATGAAATATTATTCTAAAATCTGTGATTGTTGTATATTAGCTGTAAGTATATTCCATTTTGAAACTACTCAAACTTTGAACATGTATGAAGTATTGTTACATGTATTCCAATTACTTTTAATGACTTTTAACTTTAACACGATGTCTTGAATATTCTGTTGAATGGAAAGTTAGAGTATAAATTAATAAATACATTTTCCAAAGAAAACAGATGATGATGTTTTCTGTGGAAGCTGCGTCTACAAGACAGGATGCTATTAGGATTAAGTAGAAACTTGTTTTATTCCTACTTCCCACTGCACAGACCATGATGGAACATCCATGCCACTTTGTCTATACTGTACCTAATTCTAAGCATAAATAACTTGTACTACATTGCATAGAGAAAGTGAGCTACAGATATATTTAAAGATGCTCCATTTCCCCTTATTTGTCATGCTCTATCATGCTGCCCAGGAGAAAGATGTCTTTTGCATACAAGTGCTGTGAATGGATAATATTCAAACTATATAACAATCAGAAAATAAAAAGTGAAAACCTAGACTTCATTCCAATTATAATATAATTAAATTTACAAAACTACATCCAGATTTTAGGTATATAATGATGTACTTACAGCTGGAATTAAAAAAGACATAAATGTGTATTTTGAGTTTTTATTTCACTTTAATATAGTAAATATACAAAATCTGCTTGGAAATCTTGTCCAGAATATCCCCGACACTTCATTGTGGAATTGTTCTGGATCAGGAAGGAAGGGCTGAAGAGGGCTTTTATTCTGTTTCATTGGGAATAAAAGTTAATTGTGCAGCTGGGACCATATGAATACCTTCTTTGGTACTTCCATATCAACAAAGGAAGGAAAAAAAGGAAGAGCAACTTCACCCCAACTGTACTCTTAAAAATCTTGAGTATAGGTCCTTTAATGGATCACATGCATTTAGGAATTTATAAGGGAAGTGATCAGGGATCTGTGTGGTAGTGAATCTAGTTTTGCTTAGATTTTGGATCTATAAAAAACTAACAGAAACAGTAACAGAACTAACTAGCTGTTTTCCTTTGCTGAAGGTTTTGGAAATAGGATGCTTTCAAACACTATACACGTGTACTACATATTGTACATATTTTTGTGTATCAGAAAAGGATACTGAGATGAAGCTACAGTACTTCAGCTTACCTCACTATGCAACTAGTCCTCTTATAAAGAAACCCTTCTCTTGAGCGTTGCAACAAAATATGCTTTCAGAGATAGTAGGACATGTCTTCAATACTAGGCAAGCTCACAGCAGCAGGCTTTTAAATTGCCTGGAGTCAAATTATATATGTTTTCTAAATAATAGAACCTAAATTAATGTCCCCCAATATTGATAGACCACTGGTCTATCTGACATAATTTTGTTGATACTGGCTGGCAATGGCTTTTTATGCCTTAATCTTGTTTTCTGAATCCAAATGTGAGAAAAAACTAGGGGTTAGTAAGGTTTCTGTAATGTGTCAGTCAAATATTCTCTATATGAGATTCTGATTTTGCTTTAAATAAAAAAACCTCTTTTCTCTTGCAAAATTAATAAGAAAAGTAAGATGAAATATTAAAGAATTTCAATGGTCAAGGAAAATGTTCTTGATTCCTTTTTAAAAAAAATAACGTAAAATAAAATAAATTTCATAAAAGACTAGGATGAAATAAAAGGCAAGATAAAAATCCAAAATAGAAATGAGAAACTTAAATAGGTACCTCCCATATCTTCTTCCTAATAAAAATATTTCCCTAGTTATTATAGGGTTTGTTTGGGTTTATTTTTTTGCTCCATAAGGAAAATACATAGGAGCTACTCTTCACACTACAAGTAGCAGTGGCAAACAGAGACAAAAGTAAAAACAGTGAAGAGAAAAAAGTGAGAAAAAATTAATAGAGATAATCTAAAGCCCCACAGTTAAGATTCTAACATTTCACTCAGCAAACCATTAAACAATTTAAAAGGCTGCAGCAGAAACTCTGACTATGGATGTCTTTCTGATCTATTTGCAAATTTGGACCCCAATGATTGTAATTCAACAGACCCAAATAGCCCAATGCAACTTGGCAATGGTTCCATCATAGATCTCTGAATTCAGAGATAGAAAGAATAAAACTAATGTATAGATATACTTTTATGCTTACTTTCACATTGAGCAGATGGATCAAGTGTATAATTTTTTTCAGATTGAAGTGCAACTTTGGCCTTGAAAATATGTGAAGGTCCTCTAAGGACAAATTGGTTTTCAGAATAACATTTAATATATTTTCCTTGGAAAATACTTATTTCCTTTTTCTAACACATTAAAAATTATGTTCCTGGGGCATCTCTGAAAGGTTTTGGGAACTGTTTAAAAGGTTTGTGAAAATGTATATACTTTTTTCACTCTACTTCTGATGTTTACCTAAAATGTTTGGAAAGTGCTGAAAAACCATGCATTTTTCAAATTCCCTCAATCAGCCAAAAAGTAGGCAGGAAAACACAATTAGACATTGTACAGGAAGTGTCAGAAGCAAGGAAAAGAAAAGTATCACAGGACATAAAGAAAGAAAAAGCACCAGATATTTACAAATACATGCACATTAATTATCCATCAAGAATCTCAAATCTAAGTGCCCTGTATCATGTCCACAAAATTCACATGTAATTCATAAAACCAACATGTTAATTTCAAGCTTATCTTCCTTAAAGTGTTGAGAGGCCAAAGACTTAAAAAATTATCTTCAACAGAAAATTCTTTCTGGCGGCATTATTATTATTATTGTTCTGTGTTTTTAGTTGTGAGCCGCCCCGAGTCTTTGGAGATGGGGCGGCATACAGGTTCAAATATAAATAAATAAAATAAATAAATTCTATCTCACAAATACAATATGTTTTTTAAAATAAGACTAGGGCTTCTGGTGCCCCAAGTCACCAGTGCATATAGATTTTAAGAGTAATCCCTCTCCTCAGTCACTCTGAAAAACAGCAACGTATTTTACACTAAGAAGGGAGAATGAATAATTCATGTCAGAACACAATAGCACTTTTAGAAGTATTACAAATTTAAATTAGGCAGCAAAGTTCTCTCCAAATAAAGCAGCTAGCCTTAGTTTTGTTTTCTCCTTACATCCTACTCCCTGACAATGTCATTCATATCAGCCACCCTTCCTCCCAGCAGTCTTATGTTCAAAACAGGAAAGGGAACAGTATTTATTTTCTCTTCCACAGCAGAGGAAAATGATCCATTCCTCTGCAAGAAGATGCAGAGGATAGTGGATCATTACTTCCATTTTATGAAAAAAAAGGGAATGCTTCTCTTTTCAAGTCAGTACACATTGTAGATATCTTACATTGTTCTACAGGATTTGGACATATAGTATGGCTTAATACCATCATATTTGAAAAAGTTCAAATAAGAAAGTGAAAATCTCATGAAAAAGAACTGTTACATTTTATATTTCTCTCAATAAAATTATTATCTTGATTATTGAAGTAACAAGGTAATTGCAGAATATTAGCTTAGATCTGAAAATATGATTCTACTATAGCATACAGGAATCATAGTGAGAGATGAAACTTCACTAAGTCCCAAGGAAAACAGAGCAACTTCTAAAGAAGAAGTTTAAGTGAGTTCTATTAATTTTCTTACAGGCTGAAAGCTCCAGAGAACAAAAACCATTTCCATTGAACCCCTTATATTTAAAAGAGACAAGGCATCAGATATTTCAATTCAGGTATTTCAATTTACAATTGTACAAGATTGAATATAAAACTAGACATGGTAAGGAGCAACATTTCCCCCCCCCCATTTTTTTCTTTTCAGATAAAAATTAAAAAGTAATTTAGCATTATGTGGCTGTGAACTTAAGCAGACAAGATGGGGCTTAAGACCTATAAATGAACATATATTTTCTTAAGAAAAAGATAGCCAAGAAGAATTTTTAATGTACAACCTACCCCTGCCAAAAAACAAAACAAAACAAACACTCCAAAACCAGTTACAGAAGAAGGGCCTCTAACCCACACTATTTCACTGATTTAATTATCAAAGCTGTTTTGAGATTTAACCAATTAAATATGCACACTGCTGTATAACTTGGTAATTCTGAGCCTGAACATAGTCTGGCATGTACTCTAAAAACCATATATGTTACAAGAGAAACAAAAAAATTCAATAAGGACAAATGACTGTGACAATACCTCCACTTTTGAGTAAGTAGCGATTGACATCCTGTATAGTGGTGTTAATTGTAGGACCTGTAGGAACACTTCCAGGGGTAACATCAGGATCATTTTCAGGGTCAATATTTTGTAATCCTTTCCATGGTACTCCAGGATGAAATTCTGCTTGGCAAACAAGATGAAATCAACATTTTACTTCTCAAGAGTCACAGAAAATAGAGATTTATGGAGAGCCTCATCTATAGAAGTTTTGGTGGGTGGATTTTGCTGTAAATTTCAGAACTAGTGCATCACTGTTCATTGTTAGACACCTGGGATTCCTGACATTTTATATGCTTTGTCCAACAACAGTATGAGATGAATAAAGTGTTTAGATAAAGTCTCAAAAGAACATTTATTGATTTCATTCAGTGGAAAAGTAATGAGGAAGTGGAACATAAAAATTAAGCCAGTGCATTTTGAATGCTAGGTAAGGAAATGCGTATCTTTTGTCTGAAAAAAAATAAAATACATACATTGGGTTCTCAACAATAGTGCATTTCAGGGCAAAGGACAACTTTGTTACCTCCAGATAACATTTCTACAATACTTATTGAAGATTACCTGGTGGCCAATTGATGCTGGAGCCATTGGAGATTTTATCATTATCAGATTTGGCACGTGACCAGCTATGAGGAACAGCTACAGGAGGACTGGCTGGTGATTCACTATTTTGAATAAGATCATACCGGCCATAAGAATCATCAATGGAGGACTTTCCTGGAGGGCCAATACTCAGACCTCCAGGGATAGCACCTGGAAATGGAAGAAGTACAGGCAAGAGATCATAAGCTTATTAACAATATTAAATGTTGGTGGTGTTTCCTATTGCATCTCACTATCAAAAACAAATAAAACTACATTTCAGTCACCAAAGGTAGTATGATTCTGTGCATTTAAAGGAAGGATAGAAGATTAAATTAGGAAAGGTATATAATATATAATGATTCTGAATATCATACATTATTTTAAGTATAGTTACAGATGCAGCGGTTGTAAGCTACAATTTACATTAATAATGGAAGCATGGTTGATACTAAACTTCTGTTCTCTAGGATAATTTTGGAGTTGTTCATTTAAATGAAAAAATAAACCTGTAAATATTTCAAAATATTCTTCAGAACTTTTGAAGAAATTAAATTTTCTAACAGTGCTAAGCTAGGTATGATTGCAAACTCCTACTGAGTTCAATAGCCTTATTCTCAGGAAAAAAATAAAACCCTAAAGTTTGTTTGTTTCTCTCTTTCTTTCTCTTTTCTTTCTTTCTTTCTTTTCTTTCTTTCTTTCTTTCTAATAAAGTTTATTAAATTTTCACCTTTAAAGAAACAAGTTTTATATACATTTTTTGTAGTTATTTGTGACACCACTTATACCATTCTCATACATACATACATATATACACTATTTACAATTACATTTTAAAACTTCTACTTTTGCATTACATTTTTTAACCAGACATACCATTTTTCCCAGGCCATATAGAATTCTTTATCTTCCCTCTCCTGCAACTCCATTGTGAATTTGTTCATTTCTGCGCAAACCATTATTTTTTATAATCATGTCATCTGTAGGTGTACTATCTAATTTCCAAGTTTGAGCATATAGTATCCTAGCTGCTGTTCAAATGTGTATCATTAGACATTCATTCTCTTTTCTATACTCGCCTTTGATTATCCCTAATAAAAACATTTCAGGATTGGGTACTATCTTTAGATTTGTTATTTTCTGTAAACAGATATGTATCTTATTCCATAATTCTTTTGCTTTTGGGCAGGTCCACCACATGTGAAAGAATGTACAGGGTTTCTTTTTGCATTTCCAACACTCTGATTTTAGGTTTCGATGACAAATGAGTTCTATGTATTTATAAAGTATATGCATTACCATGCTTGCTAGGGTTCTGATCAAGTGGAGAAGCAGCACTGGAAAGATTATCCATTGAATTGGGGTGTGTCCACTGAGGAAGGCGAGACTGGGACTGAGAAGTATCCTTCACTGACAAACCACCAGGAATGTCCATACTGTTTACATTCATGTTTGGGTTCAATCCAGCTAAAAAGAAGTGGATAAACTGTCAAGACTTTCTTAATTCCTGGTATTTAATGGCAATTTATATTTCAGGTCATAAGCTAACAGTATATGTCTATTGATAAGGCAAATGAGGAGAGGAGGGGAGGGGAAAGGAGGGGGGAGGGGAGAAAAAGGCATTAGGAATAGAAAAGAAAATCAAGTATCGCCTTAGCTCACTTCATTACTTCTAAAAACTCAACATACAGATGTAAAAGTATTCTTTTCTTTTGCTGACATGGAGTTTACTTTCTATCATTCTAAGATCCTAAATTTTAATACTACCGGAGAAATCTTCCTGGTGTTATAAGAATAAGAGAGTAATATTTCTGAAGAGATAGACTCATAAGAGGTAGAGGATATATGGGCTTTGCAAACTTTTCCTTAATCAACTTTGTAGATGAAAAAAAATGTGACAAAATGAAGAACTCCCAAGGTTAATGGCCATTTTTTAGGATTATTCCAATATGTAGGATCCAATCACTTGCACAGTAGCATTAGCAAATTCTGTATCAGCCGGGCACTCAAGAGAAATATTAAGTATAGTATCACAATATATGTGTGTGTGTGTGTGTGTGTGTGTGTGAGAGAGAGAGAGAGAGAGAGATCCTTAGTTGCTGCACTGCTGTGTCCTGGATTAAATAACTACATCATCATAAAAATGCAAAAGGAGCATGGAGAAGAAGAAACTAAAGGAAGACAGAATCAAAGAATGAGGAATTTTAGTTATCCATGAGCAGGCAATTGGACAACTTTTGGATATTCTGGACTGTAATTCTCATAATCTATATGACCAAGGACTAGTTGGGATCAAAATCCAGAAAAATATTAGAGGGCATCAGGTTATCCATTCATATTTCCCAAATAGAAAGTTTTGTGCTTGCTGACACCTAGCGTTGTGAATAGGAATTGTCTCCATTTTACTCTTCTATTGACAGAGAAGGAAAAAGATAGAAGCTGCATCTGATAGCGATGAATGAGGCAAAAAGACTTGGGCAATAATGAGGGGAGAAAGAGAGAGAGTATTAATAGTAAATTATGAACAGTAAGTCCTACACAAACCACACTTACCAAGGGGGTAAGGAGCAAAGGTGTTCGGTGAAGACTGTTGCTCTTTGGTCTGCAGATCAGATAGGCCAGGAGCTTGGGGATGGGGTGAAAAGTTATCCATGGCTGATTTGCCTGCAGAGGGGTGCAAAGATAGGTGTGGAGGGGGTGGCTGCTGCTTCATAAGCAGGGCCTGGGCCAGCTGGCGCTGGTGCTGCTGAATTTGCTGCTGCATGTTATTGATTGTACGTGCAACCTACAAAATAATAGTAACAACAATTTTAAAAATAGAAAACAGCCCAAAGACATGATTTTGTGCTATAAGCCAAAGAGCTACACTAGCAATAAACTCATTGGTAAAACTTCAGATGTGTCAGGCATAGGATACAGAAACTGAAATATGGTATTACAGGTAGTCTTCAAGTTACAACCATTTGTTTAGCAACCATTCAGTTACAGTGGTGCTGAATGGACTTACGATGGTCCACAAAGTTATGGCCATTGCAGTATCCCCCAGTCACCTGATCAAAATTCACGTGCTTGGTACCTCACACACAGGGGTGCTTCAACTTACCCCCATCTGTTCTTTGGACCATCTGCAATTCTGTGATCCTTGACATCCTAGCTGACCATCATTGTCTCCTGCTGCTGACTAAGCATGTCTAGTGTGACCCTTCAGCTTTCTTCCCCAGGTCACTCATGGCCATTTTCTCACAATATCTGGAGTAGACTGCCTCATGTGGCCATCAGTTTCATGCAAAGGGCAGGGACAGGCATTCCTCATCAGCAGTGGAAGGAAGAAGATGGTGAAGATCATTTGATGTGGCAGAGTGCAGGGTGGCAGGGCCTTGGAGTTCGGGGTAGTGAGGGTGACTGTTGCTGGGCTCACTGTAACTTCTCAGGGTGGCAAGAAGGCCCCTTGTGCCACTCTGCTTGGCTGGGGCTGGGTTGTACTTTGTACCTCGAAGGACTTCAAGACGCAGCTTAGGGGCTCTTGTAGAAGAAATCCCTTCATGCCATGCTGTTGGGCTGGGGCTGGGCTGCATACTGTAAAGGGCTTTGAGATGTGTTGCACCTTATGGTTCTTGTAGCCTCACAGCCGTGGAATGCCAAGAAGCCCCTTTGTGCTTCATAGCTGGGCTGGGCTTCATGTTGCACTGAAGTATAGAGGCTTTCTGCAGTCTCAGAGCCTCAGTGTATCAAGAAGCCATAAGCTGCAATATATTCTTTCCCTGGTTTCCTTGAGCTCACACACATGGATGCGTACACCCTGCACCCCTTTTCGCCAGGCTCACTGAGTTCCTGATGCACTGCAACAACCCCAAATTTGTGCATGGCCTAGTGCCCCTCCACAGCACCCTGTGCTCCTTACCCAGGATTCTTTCTGCTTCCCACTTAATGACCTGGACGTCTAGAGTTATGATGTCAATGAAGACTGCAAGGATTGACATGGATAAGTAACGTGGTCATGTGATTAGTGCTTCACAACTGCATCACTTAACAATGGAATTTCCAGTCCAAATTGTGGTCATAAGTTGAGGACTACCTGTACAATTACTGATTTATTCTTGGATAAAAGTATGCAGCACAGAATGTTTATTTTTATAAATAGTCTTTACTGACGGTACATCTGGAAATGAGTGAAACCTACTTGCTGCTCCTGTTGTCTGATGGGTCCGGAAACGTTACGCTGAGCCTGTAACATCTGCTGCTGGATTTGTAAACGTTGGTATGCCTGAAAGATACAAAGAAAGGAATCATATGGTCACAGAACAAGGAGGTCCAATACTTAAGTGTATTTAGTCAGCATTTGAATAGCTTTAGTACTTCTCCATTCTACCATTCCACTGAACAGTGCTCCAGAAATCTTGAAATTCCTAACTGCATTGAATCTGAGTAAGTTTCAGAGCAAACATGGGCTGCAATCAATATTTGGCCGGTTAAAACTGAGGATAAAGTATTAAATATACAATGAGAAAAAGTATAAGTATCATCATCTGAACATGATATTTCAAAAAGTAGAAATGAGAAGTGATACACCCTCTTGCCTATTTTGCTTGCAGAACCATATTTAGAAAGAAACCCTACTTATGCCAATATTGGATTTTTAAATGTAAAATTGGGATGGATTTACAGAAGGCTACATTTTGATGAGAAACAGAAGGGTAGAAAAATGATCCGTATTTTAAAAAGAAACCTTTCTATAGATGCTTTCTATGGATGGAAATGCTGCTATGACTAGCTACTACTGGAATTCAAGACCATTTGTAGAGGTCAGAAAGCTGAGGAAGGACTTGCATGGAAGATGGATCTAGATTTCTATTTTGTTTGAAAAAGAGCAGCTAAGCTAATAGGTTTTTGTAATTACCAGAAACAAGAACTTTATCATGGATTACCTGCTTATGAAATTAAGACACACACATTTCCCCAGTAATTAAAAAAGGATTCCTAATATGTATGAATATCCACTGTAGGTATGATAGCTATACCAAAGTGACTGGAAGTCTTTAACTAGAAGTCTATCAACTGCATGAACCATTAATGCATGAACCATTTAAATGATGGTTCTGATGTGAAATATATGTCTTAAAGCATTTATTTTTTAAATTGCTCAAGAAGATAGGTTAAGAACCATTTTAAATTCTACTTTTAAACCAGATGGTTGTGGCACTCACTTATTCTCTGCCCAGTCTCCATCACTGCCAAAACCATTTTCCCTTCTTCTCCATAGGTGCTTTTTCAAAAGGCTACTGGACTTCCTTTGTTTTTTCTTGAAGATGGTTGGCTTCTCATCCAAGGATCTTCTTTAGTTCTGACTGAATGGGTGGAGAATGGAATAATTTATATTCCTTGCAGTCATCTGGTCATTAGCACTCTTTCTGAGAGTTACTGAGGCCACTTGGAGGTTTCGAATATAAATCTTTCACCATTCAGTCAGAACTGAAGGAGCTTCTTGGATGAGAAGTGAAACATCTTCAAGGAAAAACAAAGAAAATCCAGTTGCTTTTGAAAAAGCACCTTTGGGACCACCATGAGTTGGATGACTAAGAATCTCCATAGACACCTCTCTCTCTTCATCTTTTAGATCAGGATTATTAGAAGTAAACAATCCCCAATTCAATAGCATGGCTTGGATTCAACTCTTGCAATAGAATACATTAAATTTCATATTAATATTTTAACATTTGGAGTAATGTGATGTAACATAATGTTGTTTCTGTTCTCTGAATCCCATCGAAAAAACTCCAAAAGACAAGTTGATCAGAGCCAGTTTGATCTAGTGGTTCTGGCACCAGACTAGAAACCAGGTGACTGTGTATTCTAATCTTGCCTTTATTTATTTATTTATTTATTTATTTATTTATTTATTTATTTATTTATTTATTTTTATTAATGGGACTTATATGCCGCCCCATCTCCGAAGACTCGGGCGGCTTACAATAAAACAACCACAATAAATACTTAAAAAGAATTAAACTAATAGTCCCAATTACAATTACAAATACAAAACTTAAAATCCGTCAAATTTGTGCCTTAAGCACAAAAGCTGGCTAGATAACTTTTGGCCACCTTCTCTCTCTCTCAGTCCATCTCACCTAACTGTTGTGGAGAAAATAAGAGGAGAGGGATATTAAGTATGTTAGCTAGCTTGAGTTTTTAATAAAAATAATAAAAAGGATAAAACATCTAAGCAGAATAATGCACAATTATAGTTACTTTGAGAAGAAATCGTACATAACTCTTAGTAATGATTAACATGTAGTAGATAAAATTATAGGGATTGAGTTTTGGCAAAGAGAAAGGCAATAGAAATATGGTGAACATTCTGAGAAACACTACCAGTACTAGGAAATGGTTTTGGTGATGCTGCTGCTTGTATGATTCAGAAGTTAAACAGTAGAAAAATCTGAAAACAATCAGCAAAATATGAGACTAAAAATGTTCAAAACAAGATAGGAAGATAGTACCTTTATTAGTTGTATATAATTTCTTTGAGTTTTTTAACTTACCAGCTGCAGCTGATAGAGCTGGTTCAACATCGTCATATGCTGAGGATTAATTGGCGAGGTTAATAGTGCAGGATTGAGACCAATGTTTTTTGCTGCAAACTGCAAAAGCTGTGCTTGAACCTGAGATATAATGAAACAGTTTATTACTATAATTTACATTCTGCTATACCAGAATTTAAGCAAAATACACTAATGGCATGTCATCTGACTTTCTGTGATTCTTTTGTGTTTATTTTTGATAAACATATAAAACAAAACTCAAGAAATTTATAGTAACTGCTTGGATCAGACAAAATAATAGCATATTGTACTTGCTGCATATCAGAACTAGGGTTTTCTTACTTAAGATTTCTACTTAATATGTATTGAACATGGTATAGAAATAGTCACTGCTAGAAATATCTTTGAAAATCTTTAAAAAACTGAAGAATAACTGAAGAAAAGAAAGTAGCATACTGATTGCTTCAGGAATAATCAGTGTTAGTGGTTAATGCAACCTGGATTTCTATACTCCTGGCTACCGACAAAGAAATTCTCTTTAATTAAAAAAAGTTTTCAGATTTTGATGTGATGTTTCTCCCTTATTTAGTTCCAAGGTTGTCTTATCTTCAACTTCACCATCCTTCTTGGGGGAGGGGAGCAGGGCGGGGGAAGGTCCTTGGTGGTCTCTGAGCTTGTTTTCTTGCAGATATTTCATTACCCAAACTAAGTAACATCATCAGTATTAGCAATGCTAGCAGTGAAGAGGTTACCTAGTTTGGGTAATGAAATATCTTCAAAAACAAACTCAGAGCTCCTATTCCCATCCTGAGGCTAATTGTTGGGGCAATAAGCTGACTTTGTAAAAATGAATAATAAGCAGGCATATACAATGGAATGAAGGCTATTGCTGAGCACATTGGGTTGTATCCCAAAAACTGTAAGCCGCCCTGAGTCTTCAGAGAAGGGCGGCATATAAATGTAATTTAAAAAAAAATCCCATCCATCATGAAAGATTCTCACCGGAGAATCTATTTTCCTCTAGAAATGATCCACCCAATTATTTCTCCACAAATTTAGATGTGACTTGATCAGCCCTTGGTGTCCAGCTCTACTGCCTATAATGGTGTCGATCTCCACTAACCTGAGGGGAGAGAAACTGAGGCACTTGAGCACGAAGACTAGGCTGGGATGAGTTAAGAGGTTGCACTGGCGGTTGCTGCGGCTGTTGCATGGTCCTGGCTTGTGCTGCTCCGCTATTGCCAAACATACCTAGATTGCCACTCGGTATCTGCAGAATAACAAAATTCACATTTTTCAGAAGTGCATTTTGCTTGGTGGCAACCATTTGAATTGCTCTAAATGTTATTGAACAGGAGCCCCCCCCCCTGTAAAAATTAGCAGAACTTTCAATCAATGCTTGAGTGAAATGTTACTTTAAAGCTCAGATAGTATCAGTAGTAGATACCAATATACTGATGTTTTAGTAGATATGTCCACAAATATCTAATTTGTGGAGTAGAACCATCCAAAAGTATATAAAACTCATATATGTAGTCAGCCATATGTGGGCACCTCCCTCTCTGATGATGTTACCTGGAAGGAGTGGCTACCTCAAAACTTTCAATTTGCAATCACAGTTAGAATACAGTCAACAATATGGTCAAAACCATATGGGGACAATTGCTAATAGAAATGGTTTAAATATACATTTGTATATTTAAGACTGCCTTATAAAATTATAGAATCATATTTAACATGTTGGTGTCAATATACATATACTATATGTATATTCTTCTTTTGATTCTTTACAATACAGTCAAAAATATAGATTGCCCTGTAACATGCCCTGTAGTTTTTTATTATTTTACTCTTACTTGATATGCAAGCTATTCTATTCATTTAGCATCAATAGTATTTAAAAACAGATATTCACTTTCTATAACTACATAGATGCTTTTTCTTTTACCCCAGTTAGCAATCTATGTGATATTTAGAACAGTTAAGATCCGAATGGCAATGGCAGACAGGTATGTGTGCATCTACATGTATGTAACCGTATTTTTTGCACTATAAGATGCTCCAGACCATAAGACGCACCTAGTTTTTGGGGAGGAAAAAAAACTGCCTCTGCCTCCCAGCAATTTCTCCTTGCAGCAAACAGCAAACAGCCTGGTCAGCTTCAGCACAGCTTGATTTAGCACAAGCAGCTGATTGGCAGTTGGACTGAATACTGGAATACTGCCGATCAGCTGTTCCAGGCTGCGGGGATCGCCACCCCCCCGTTGCTGCTGATTGCCGCTGCCTATCACTGCCTCCGCGTGCCCCATTTTCAGCCTCCGCATGTCTCACTCAGCAGCAATAGATGGCAGCGGCAATCCCCGCCGCCTGGAATGGGCTGAAAATGGAATGTACAGAGGCCAAAAATGGGTCACACGGAGGTGGTCATAGGTGGCGGCAATTGGCAGCAATGGTGGCAATGGGCAGTGGCGATCCCCACAGTCTGGAACAGCTGATCAGCAGTATTCCAGGAGGCCGATTCAACCGCCAATCAGCTGCTTGTGCTAATCAGGCTGTGCTGAAGCTGACCAGGCTGTTTGCTGTTTGCTGCAAGGAGAAATTGCTGGGAGGCAGAGGCCGAAGGGTGGGGGCTGGTGGGTGGGTGGGGTTTTGGCAACATTTGCTCTGTAAGACACACAGACATTTCCACCCACTATTTTTTGGGGGGGAAGTGTGTCTTATACTGCAAAAATACAGTATATGGATCAGTTTGTTACCAATCAAGTTTTTAAACTTTCATGTTATTGTGAGAGGAATCTGGATTACCTAAAACTGTGAACTGGTCATTTTCAATTACACATTTCTTGATTTCAGAGTTTGGTTCAGGCATATTGGTAGTATTTAGAATTATTGAATTATTGTCAATAGCAATGTATTTTGAATTATTCTAAATCTACAATACTTTTATAAACAAGTAAAATGATTACTGAAATAGATGTGATATAATTGGAACAATTCATGTATCTAAAGTTGGAATATTTTGATTAATATATTAGAGGGTAAAGTTGTTAAAAGAATATTAAGTTTGGTTTTTTATGATTTTAATCACACACACAAAAAGATTCTTGTCATATTTATTGTACTACCAAGAGAATGTTTCAAATTACTTATGTTTTTAAAAATTAAAATTCACTTTTCAATGAAGGAAAGCCATTGTTCATCCCATGTTTACAATCTTGGATCACTAACACCTGTGTGCTTTAAACAATCTCTTGATCAACATAATGGAAAGACCAATCAAAATTACTGTCTGCTCAAGGTTTAATGAAGTGTTTAAAATGTGGGATTAACTACTTTTTATATGTAGTATAAAATGGCTTTGTTGTTTCTTTTTTTCTGCATTTGTCTGGATAATTGTGGCTTTTGTTTTCTGTTTTTCTTTTGTTCCTTTCTTTTGTAAATTAAAGCAATACAAGTAAAATAAACAGAGAAGCCAATGTTTCCCACATCCTTGTAGATTTAGATAGATAGATAGATAGATAGATAGATAATATAGTTATTTCCTTCTAAGAACTTTTGTTCATTTTTAGTTTTAGTACAACAGTTTTGATGAATGTGTGGAAATGGTACCACTTTTCCTTTATTACCAAACAAAGTAGTAAATTTTCAAAACAATTTCTTACTATGACAATGATTTTATGATTCTATTGTGGAAATATTTCAGAATGATTCCTCTTATGAGTCTTCTTATCTAAAGATTTCAACTTTGTTCTTCTTTCAGAATACAGAATGTTTAACAAAGTTAGAATGTAAGTCTACAGTATACAATATAGACAAATCAAATGGAATGAAAAGCCAGTACTACATTGCACATTGTAGCACAACAGTATAAAAGGACTCATAAAAATAAAGGCAGTCTTCATAGCCTCCATATAAGCTACTGTGGATAGAATCAACTAAGTGTTCTTTAGAAACCTAGTACTATAACAGAGGAGGCTCTATCCGCCACACTGGTAACGATGAGACAGATTCAGGTTTTCTTTTCAAGGTATTTTAAAATGGATGGCTAAATTCCTTCCTTGCTAACCCTAAGCCTGTACAAAAGAGTCAGTCACTTGGTCCACATAGAAACTTAAGCTGAACATACTCTGAGGCATCTTCCTTGTAAATATTTTTTCTTAATTATCTAATATTTAAGATTAGCAAAAGATACCTAAGTTAGAGAAAGAAAAAAACATGTAAAAGTAATGGAAATTGCAAACTTCTTACATGATCTGCTGCTTTCCGATCTGCTGCTTATTTTTTTAAACTGTTGGTTTTGCTTGTTTAATTCCTATGTTACATTTCAGTCTTATCTTGTACCCAGCAGAGATTATACTACCTGAGACTTCTCAGAAAACAACAGTGAATGAAAACTGCTGGTGACCTTCTACCACTGCACCATAGAGAGTATCTTAACTTACTGCACCTCTGTATGGTTTGCCAATTGCACAGTGGCAGATAGGAAAGCACATAGGGTTAATGTCATTGCCCAGACAATCACTGGTTGCCCTCTCCCCTCTTTGGAAGAGCTTTATAGCTCCCACTGCCTTAAGAAGGTTCAAAACATTATCAAACATCCATCTCATCCTGGGCACCCTTTTTTTTGATAAAAACAAGCACAAATAGGCTGAAAAACAGCTTCTATTCCAGGGCAGTAGCTCTTTTGAATTCTACTGTATAGTGCAGTGTTGGGGGTTTTCGGTTCAATGTGTAGAGTGTGAAGGATGTGTGTTTGTGTTTATTTTCATGGTCATGATGTGCACTGAAGATGGTGTTTTATTTCGTTGTACATGTGCAATTACAATAAAGTAAACTAAACTAAACTATTTCAATGTTGTGTAAATTGCCTTTACTTAAATACTTGTGGGTACCCACCAATAACATTTTTGGGTAGGAAGTTAGTAAACAACAATAAAAACATAAGGAAAGTCCTTAACATGTTTCTTTTGTTAAAAAGGCTTACCCATACTTTTAGGGAGTTACAACTAAACTACATGGTAGGTTCAAAGATTGATAACTCTGCTCTAGATATACTATGTAGTTTCTGACTGACTCAATTTAATAAATTAGCAATTATTAAATACTCTAGAATCAGTATGTAAACTGGCATTATGCAGTAAGCAAGGGGATCTCAATGTAGTGCCTATGGGCATCATAGTACCTGCAGAACCTTAGGGTCTTACTGCGCCCCCCTTGAATAGTCTTAAAATATTTATCAAATTGAACAAAAAGCAAATAAGTAAATAGGAAATAGGCATGCTGCAGAGCAAAACTTCAGTTACTGGGACATTTAAAAAAATAACTGGTAGATATGCAGGAAAAAAAATAGGTAGGAGGAGGAGATGGACTTCACAGAGATCATCCTGTAGGTATGGAGGTGGTGCAGTGGAAAATGAACGGAGAAGACTGAAAATACGTGTGTTCACATGTGCTCATGTATGCGTGCCTCTTTAAAATTGACAGTTTGCAGTCTGAGAAAGTAGTATTTGTTTTGCAGGGAAGTATATGTAATTGACATCAACTCCATTTCTGCCTTGTAGGAGATCCTGAATGATTTTTTTCTGTTTTTTTTTAGACCTCAAAAATTGGAAAGGACATAAATTCAAAAGAGTTGATGTTTTGGGGTATCAATCCTCACCTCTGCCTTATTTTCAGTTGTTGGGAAGAAAATATATTTAAGTTTCCCAAGAACTGAAAATATATTTATGATTTCTGAAAGTACTTATAATGCATTCTCAAAGTTCCAAAGGTGCTCACTTGCCTAACAAAGCTGAAGACCCCATAAACAATAGCGTGAATGGAAATATTCTATTTCTGTGGTGCTAAGAAATGATTTATCACTCAGGATTGGCAATACCACCAACTCTACTGACTGGGTGAACAGAAAATAGAAACTGGCTTAATCCCAACTAGTAATCAAATACTGCAGTCAAGAAAGGTTGCTTGGGAGCCAGAATACCCTCCACAAAGTAAATGATAATTGTTTGAGGAGGAGAAAAGAAGAAACCTAAGAAGAGGAGAATTACAAGTTGGGAGAAGTGTGATTTCTGTTGTCACTCAAGATCACAGGAAAGAGTAACACTATCCAGGTATGCTGTGGAAAAGCAGCAGGGAAGAAAAGAAATAGAAGCATGGTTCAAGAGTGGTGGAGAGTAGCAGCAGCAGAAAGGCAAAGGCATAATATTTAGTTAAAGACCTTTGTTTATCTCCTTTAGTAATGATCTCCCTTTGAAGAAGGTCTAGATGCCAAATTACGTTTTGATTTAGACTCATTTACTACTTACATTTCAAAAAAGGATATTGAAATAAGGGGAAAAAACATATTCCTTTTACTAAGACAGCAACCGACTTTCACACAGTTGTCACTGAAAAGGTACCTTACCTGTCTAGAAGAATTCAAGTTTTGCATGCCCAGCCCTGAGGCAATCCCACCCAGGGTCTGATTAGGGAGTGCACTGTTTGAAAGGGGGAGCTTCAGGCTTGGTGAAGGCAAAAATGGTGAAGTAGTGGGCTCTTCCACTAGGCCGCCATCCTGATTGAAAAAAGAAAGGGTGAGCTGTGTGCAGTGTCCAGGTATAGACAGTGCACAAAACAGTTTCCCATGGAAATATAAGTGGAACATGGATGAATAAAAGATCAAAATATTGTTTAAAAAGGCATGAGGAATACATAATGAAAAGTATGGAGTGGAAGGAAGAAGAAAAAGAGAAACAGAATTAAGATACTGTTTGTCTTTACTTTTGCTTTGAAATTTTTAAATGCATAATTCTAAATATATAATCATTCTTAAATATAAAAAGCAACAAACTCTTGTTAAAACACTTTTAAGACAGGAATCACATTGCAAATATTACGTCCCTCATTTGGAACAACTGCATGTCCTCCCATGAAAAAAAATTATTATTTCTATTTTTAATTACTACATTCATATCAAATTATTATTTTTCTATTAATTAAAAAAACAACTATCCCAAAGACATACAGTCATTCTGAAGAAAACTAACACTGCATTTTTGCAACATTACTATTTTGGAACAAAGTCACTTTTGTGACATTAAGGAAAACTTCAGGCTGCCAGAACTCTTTATCCTCTGGCAATACACATAATTATTTGTAGTTTAGGTAAATTCTAACCTGCAAAAAAGCTGTTAGGAAAATACATTCTATTAGCACTCTATACAATCTCATGTTCATTGTGTGAATGAGTAAGATTTAAAAAAACATATTAGCATAGTACTGAAAGCATTGAAAACAATGAAGTTTTTGTTTTTGTTTTAAATTGATTAGTAATTTAAAAAATAGGAAAGAAGACAAGGAGATTGCTAGGACAATTCATCTCAAAGCAGGTGCCCTAATCTAAATATTATATAGGATTTTTGGATAGATTGTCAATTGCAGTCTAAAGCATAAACACAATTATATAAGTCTCACTGTTCAGGTAAAAGGACTGAGCATAAATATTTAGGCTTAATAATGGTGCATAATTCTCTAGGTAACTATCTCCACAGCAAGCTGTCTCAACAAAAACCAGGATATAATTATGTTTCTTACAATGACAGATTTCTTAAGAAGCTGAAGAAACAGATACTTTTATTTCAGTTCCAGTGATATACATAATAATTCTGATTCTTCGAGGAACAACCAATCTCATTAACTGCCTACTTACTATGGAGGTTTCTTTATCCTCCAGACAGGGTGGAAGACTAGCAGGACATGTTCATAAAACCAACTAGCAGTCAGCAGACACTATGAAAATTTCTTAATCTCACAGCCCATAGACACACTTAACCAGTGTTTCAACTGGGAAACTATAAGAATCCCAAACCAAGTTCAGAAATGTCAGGGAATTCCTGGAAGCTTGAAATTCAGACAAATCAGCCATCAGTAGACAGACAGTGATAAACTACATTTGCACATCATTCAAAAAAAAAAAAGAAAATAAAAAAAGCTAAGAAGGAAAACAAAAACAGCAAAACACATCAGCAACCAACATTCAGAAAAGCAAGGATCAATACCAGATAACAATCAAGTAGAAAACAGTACCCTAATCTAGGGACTACTGAAGAGAAAAACCACATCCACATCAACAACAGCAGGACAAGCTACTGTTTATAGGTAACATGTAGCAAACCCCACAATGACTAGCATTGATGATGTTACCTAATCAGGTAATAAGCAAACAACCAAGCTCAGAGCGCACCAAGGACTCCCCAGTTCAACCCGGAGCTACAAATATTCTCTTCTATAGGAGCTACTTGCACAGCTTAAAGTTAAAACCAGCAACTGGTTTCCACTTTGCTTTGTAGAGATAGTACAAATCATAGTTTACCCATTTGGTTTAAGCTGTGATCTGCCTCAAAATTAAAGAAATCGTATTCAAGGAGAAGAGTAAATGATAGAAAGGACTTCGAAATATTTGCATCTGTTCCAAAAGCAAGAATTCAGCAATAATAATAAATTGATGAATAACAGCAAATGCTCTCTCCTTCCTTTCCTTTTCTTCTGACACCTACAGGCTGTCCACCACTATGATCATTTGCTCTGTAACTGTTTAAACTTATGGTGGGGCTAAATGAAGGGACATACAAGTCCCCAAAATTCAGGTGCTTGGCAGACTTCTCACACTTATGACCACAGGGGTGCTTTAACTCCTGCCACCCATGTATCACCACACCATCTATCTTCCCTTGGCACCCAAGCACTTTGCGGACCCTGCTATGCTAGTTGACTTCCATCATTTTCCTGTTCCTGCATCTGATAAGCATGGCCAGCCTGACCCTTCACAAGGCAGCTACTGGCTATACAAATCTTTTCTTCAGGTTATGCTCAGAGGTTTCCCCACAAGACCTGGGGAAGATGGCCTAAAGAGGTTAGCGGCTGCTTCTTGAAGGGCCAGGCCATGCATGCCTCACCAGCAAATGGGAGCAGGAACATGGTGAAGGTCAGCTGGGGCAACAGAGTGCAGGGTGGCAAGGGTGACTGAGGTTAGGACTGGGCTGGGCAGCTGGGGCTTCTTGATGTGACGCAGTTCTGGGTTTGTAAGAGCCCCTGAGCTTCAATGCAGCATGCAGCCTAGCCCCAGCTCCAGTCCAGCAGTGTGGCGCAAAGGGCTTTGCCTGCCACAAAGCAGGCTCTGCACATTTTAGAGCTCTGGGAGCTGGGGCAAGTCATTATGCCTAACCCATAGTTCAATGCCTTCAAATGGACATTAGATTCCCATACAGTGGAACCTAGGGTCGTGACCGCAATCCATTCCAGGACTACGGTCGCAACCCAATTTGGTCATGACTGGGAGCACGACTGTCTGCACATGCACGGACAAAAAAAATGGCGCAGAAGGGGAAATTGCTGCAGCTGTGTCTGGTCGCCACCCGAAGATGTCTTCATGACCAGAAACAAAAATTCTGGTCATCACCCGATTTGGTCGCGAACAGAAGCGTTCGTGATCTGAGGTTCCATAGTACTTCCTTTCTTAACCACCTTAGGAAATTGCTTGTAAATAGCTTTTGGATCGTAAGAACCTTCAGAAGGTTCTTACCATCCAAAAGCCATTTAAGTTTCATTACACTGGGTGAGTTTCCTTCTCTCCTTGAGGAAAGACGTTCCATGCAAATTTAAGGACTTTAAAAAGAATTTTTAAAAATAGCAAAAGGATGACTAGAATGTTGATTCTGGAAAGTTATGAATGGATTAGGGGACCAGATGAACTTGGAATATAAGAATATTTCCTGCAGATTGTTTAAAATTTTACAAAAATATTTATGAAAAATTTGAAACTATAAGAAATCTTCCAATGGGAAAGTGTTTATTAGGGAAAAAGATGATAAAACAGGAATTATACTGCCATTAAACATAATTGCATTCTAAATACTACCTACAATCCACACAAGCTATTGAGTTGAGAGCTAGCCTATCTTTGATTCTGGATGGCATCATTCTTGCACAGACAGAGCTGGTCTCCAGCTCGGGGTCTTCCTGGATTTTGTTTGAATTCCACGTGTAGGGTATGACCATAAAGATCTTTGCATACATGCATTTTCATGTGGCCACTCATGCCATCACTTTATGGTGAATTATTACAATGAACCCTACAATGCGTTATATATATTCTAATTTTTTGATACCTAAATATCCTCTTAAGCAGGGGAATACCATTCAACTTAAAACATGAAGCATGGTAGAAAAGAAGTATCTGTGGTCTGTACTTTGCAAACAAAAGTAGATTCAAGAATACATGTGCTTCATTAACTTCCTAAAAATAATTATTTTACAGTTAAACTGCATTATCTTCTCACTATTCCCTCAGATTATCAGGGAATACTCTATGTTCCTGACATAGGGAAAACAATGTTCAATGCCAATCAAATATAAAAAAAACTCTGACATTCTAAATAAATCCTACTAGAGGTTCTTCCCTCTACTCTGCCCCCCAGAAGCCTCAACCTTTCTTTATTATCAATCAAATTGATGTTTATTTAATGCTGGAAAGCCCTAAGGGAGGACCCTGACATTTTCTAGTCATATCCTCAAGGCCTTTAGCTCGACATGCTTAACATTCTGCAAGGATATCCATCATGCTCCACAAATTGCAGCTTGCATGACAGTAACAGGTTCAAAGATTTCTTCCCTCTGCTCTTTACAATCCTTTCTTGAGTCTCAAATACGAACAGTATTCAATACCCTATATTTCTGCTAATCACGAGTGTTCAAATTTGTATAACTAATGCTTACATCCAATGTATCATGGAATGTTGTTATAAGAAGTGGCTCTAAACTTAATCTCTTTGATAAGGGCCAATGGAAATATGGGCAGCAAAATCTATGAAAAGTAATTTGAAAGGTATCCAAAACTCTAAAAGAATTGGAATTTAGCACATTTGATTTTTTTTAATCAACTTTTGATAAGAGCAATGTGAAATACCATTTTGGTCACATAATGGAGAAATTCAATTCATGTTATGAATCTTTCTATTCATATGCCTATCGACACACTTGCCTTTTAAAAACCAATACTATAAAAGGATTCAAAGTCCAACTAGTATTGAAGTAATTTATATAAAGCAAGCTAGGGAACAAACACACACACACACACACACACACACACACACAGAGGGATATTTTAGAGACCATCTCTTCCCAATCATATCAGCCTGCTCGACTAGATATGGAGCATACTGTGGATACCATCAGCTAGGGACCTACATATCATGTGTCCCAGTGACATGATAGACATCTCTATCATGGCGCCCTCTTCATGGAACATTTTTCCTATTGAAATTAGATTGATGCCATCTCTTCTGACATTCTGAAAATGTCCCAAGACCTGGTTATATAATCAGCTCAGGGGTACACAGGGAACAGTAGATATACTCAGATATGCTAGGTAATTCTTCTTCTTTTGCTGAGGGTCTGTATATTTTTTATAATGTTTATTTTTAATCTGGATTTTTTTAATATTTCTTGTCATTCGACTGTTGTATGCATTTTGTGAGATAAATGGCTACACAAATTTGATTAATAAATAAATAAATAAATGAAGGATAAATCCAAAAGACTATTTCCCTACTCTAAAGGAGACTAGAATTTAACTTAGACAAAAAAGTCATTTGATTGTTTTAACTTGCTAAATCATGCATGCCCCTCTTGATTAAGGCATTCTGTTGATTCTTGTAATCTTACTACAGCAAGTTAGGAAGTTTATAGAGAATGAGATTAATCAACAGGAGACAAGCAAAGAGAATACCTATCTCTATTTTGTTCTCCTTTGTTAATCAAACTTTCATCAGTTGTTGTCATCCTCCACTATTTTTTTAAACTCCAGAATGCTGCCCGCCCCTACCTTGTCGAGGAAGGTGGGGCGGTCCATGGAAGACTCTTTGGAGATCGGTGGTGGGCGGCAGCCAAGGGGTTTGGTGACCATTCCATTGTAGTCAGCTACTCCCATTCCACGCTTGTCCATTTCCACCTTCTTTTCCAGCAGAGCACCTGTAAATGGTAAAGCAAATATGAAAATGTCACAAGAAAATTAGGGATCTTTATCCAAGTCAATATGAAATTATATTTATATTGCTTTTACTACGCTTTTCTTAGTATCAATACTTTTTAAAACTTGAAATTTAAAATAAACATGCTCTTTTAAAGAACTGAATTAGTACAGATTTATAGCCTACCCAATTCTTACATAAAATGGCTTTAAAATAATGCAGTTTATTTCACTGAAACAGAACAATCCTCAACCATACCTATAGGTATATCATTTACAAAAGTACTTACTCATGGCCTGATCTAGATTCATACTGTTACTCTTTAAGGCCTCTTCTGCTGGCTCTCTCTGCAAAAATAAGAAAATATGTTGGTTGCTAACTACACAAAACAGAGTTTATATCCAGATATAAGAACAATTTACATTTATGTTAAGAGGTGATAATAATTGAAATTTCAACAGTTAACATCCAGAAGTTTGCAACTAAAGTGGGGGAGGGAGTGTGCCCTATGGTCAAGCAGCAAGTTAATGTGTTGAAACAGCAAATAAAGCTTTTCATAGCAAACAAATACATACAACTGATCACCTGCCAAGATCTGCAGATCAAGAAATGTCTAGGTGTGCAACAGCTGGTGATGAGTAGAAAACTGGCAAACTTAAAATATCAATTTTAGGTTCAACCACCATTTGGAATAGGAAATAGCCATGGTGCCGGCTTTCAAATTTACTGTGGAAACTATAAGTTCCCCAGTCCAGTTTCAGAGCCTGCCTACAAACTGGAAATAAGCAATATGATTGCCAAATGTTTGTTTGGCAATCATATCCCATAACTTCTGTCATGGATTCCATGTAATAGAATGAATCTCAGATACCTCTGAAATGGCCAAAGCATCTAGCCTATTCTGAGCCATCAAAAAATTCTTAAGTTGAAAACTAGTTGTGAACTAGAAAAAATCAGCTTGGAATTGGGAAAAATCTTTAATATGATGATTACACAGTTACTGTTTTGAAGTCATTTTCCTGGATTTTGCCCATACTTTTCAATAACATGTAACCACCAATTTTTAAAATAGAAATTTTCCAAACAGTTAAATATTCATAAGTGTAATTATCAAAAATCTATGCCCCAATATGGCTCCAAAATTTCTCACATCTTGGGAACAATTGTACTTTCTAATACATGTTGTTCTAAGAACTTCTCATGACTGCAAGGGGAATAAATAATAAAATTCCAACATAATCCATAGAGGATGATATTTCACTAAATTTTAATTTGCAATGCTAATAAAATATAACCCCAATGATAGTTTTCAAATCTGATAAATTAAAGCCACCATCCTCAAATGGTAATTTCAATTTAGTTAATGGAAACCTTGGTGGATTACTATTGCAAATAAATTAAGTAGCCTGTCAATCTGAGGAAAATGTTTATTTGGTATTCATATTATGATACCTCTAAGGACATCAATAAAGTGAAGAATATTAATTTTAATAATATTCATTTTACCCCACAAACATAAGGGGATTTTAGCTTCTCTATTTATATACCATTCATTTTTAATACAAAATTCGAAGGATTTATTTCCATATCATATATCTAGAAATATTTTGAAAAATGTAAAATCCAAGATCATTAATATATAAAAATGACAAAACCAACCCTCTATATAACTGTGTGATGTTAGAGTCTAAGGGAAGTAAGCAAGTATTATCTTAGTTAATCTTATAGCCACAGTACTTTCTGAAAACTGTAGTATCTTTATAAAATTAGGCAAAAACATGAAATACCTGCAAAATATCACCAGCATATACAATTATTTGTACTCATCCTGCAAACATAATACCTTTAATTTCCAAAGTGCCTTACAATATCAGATAAAGGTTCAACAATCAAATTAAATAGCAAGGGTGAAAGTAGGTAGTTCGAAATCATTTGATTTGTTATTACTTTAGTGCAGGATTTCCAATAATAAATTTTAATCTAATGAATAAAATTCCTTGGAAAATCATATCTAATCATCAATTGTTTTAAAAAAATATATAGTCCATTTTATAGAGGAGAATATTTGTAGCTCAGGGTTGAAATGAAAGGTTTTTTATACTCTTTGGGCTTGGTTCTTTTCTTGCAACCCATTCTATCTTAGGTACATCCAATCAATCATTTTTTTACTAAACTATTACTTTTTTAACAAACTGATTGTACATGGCCAGAAAATTTGCAAATGCATCGTTCCATTCTGTTGAAAAACTACCTAGGCCAGGAGCTTTACCTTTTGCAACAATTGTGTAGAAATATGTAATAGAGGCAGAGGTGCTTCAGAAGTTAAATCTATAACATATCTTTATCAAAAATCAAGAATATTTTTTAAAGTAGACACTACTGGGATATTTCAAACATAGACCAAAGAACTAGAAAGAGCCAAAATGCCCCTCAAATGGCTTCATATTCTTATAAATGTTAAAATGGTATCAACAGATTTGAAATTGAAGCTGATTCATAAAAATAATTATATTTACAGTATATGGGAACACTCCAAAGAATATACTCAAAAAACGTAAGACTTTCTTGTTGAAGATGTAAAAAGAAAAATTAAGGGTTCGTTGAACATATGATACTTTTCTGAAATAGTACTTTAATGCACATAAGTAGATTTATGGGGAAACCTTTAAATATTAAAGAAGTTAATGTGATGTTGAATTATTCATCAAAGCTTTGGAATCAGATTACCTATAAGGAATTATGACTGTACACTGCATGTGAGATGTCTAAGAATAATAATGAGAAATTGGAAAAGTGACGTTATTCTAGATATTAGATTGGCTTTTAGAAACGTGCAACTTATCTGTTCTAGAAAAGGTAATATTTTCCACCAAAGGATTAAGCAGTATGTTCTTCTTTGGCACAGATTTTATATTTTAAATAATATTTTGTATCTGATTGCACTATTGTATTATATAATATTATATATTTTCAGTAAACCAGTGACTGTAAGTTTAATATATAGACTTTTTTCATTTTTTGCTTTTTAACTTTAAAGATTGCTTGGTTTAAGTTTGTTCCTGTGGTTTTTTATTGGTATTTTACCTGCATTTTGCACTCTTTTAAAATAAAGAATACTAATAATAAAAAGACAAAAAACAAAACGAAAACCATATGCAATAAAAATAGTAAAACTTGCAACTATAAATGCTAGACTACAAAAAACAAACCAACTCAAGCTGCATACCACACATTAGCATAATCCATTTCAAATAATCTTCAGAACAATGAAATGATAGGCTTACACAGATTTCTCCATATACCCATTCTATTGGTGCTTTGATTTTTTCCTCCTAATTATCTCTCATTCATTTCTATTTTCACTCAAGCTTTTGGCAAGGGAGACTGAGACTGCTCACTTTATCATTCTTGCCAAGTTTTATCTTTTATTGATTTTACTGTAATTTCTTTGCTTGTTGTGAATCACTCAGTCACTGAGAATTAGGCAGCATACACATACAAATTTAATAAATTCTGGTCCACCACACAGTCAGCCAGATGTTTAGACTAGAGTTGGCATTTTTAATCTATCAAGTCTTTCCCATAGACCTGGGATAGGGTGATTTTGTTTGATAGTGTGAAAGGTATTGTCATAGGATGTAAGTAAACCTGTCTTTTGCAATTGATTGATGGTGATTTTGTCAATCACCTGATGGTGTTCAAGTGGTGCATCTGATGTTTTAAGATTGCATCCAATCATTTCTTCCTCTTTCACAAATTTGTGATAGAATACCTTGTTACTTTGAGCAAGATTTTTAAACTTAATTTCAACTTACTCAACTTGCTAATACAGGCAGACAGACCCCAGGTTAAGAATGAGTTTGATTCCTAACTCTGTCATTCACTTGAATTTGTATGTAAGTTGAGCAAGATTTTTAAACTTAATTTCAACTTACTCAACTTGCTAATACAGGCAGACAGACCCCAGGTTAAGAATGAGTTTGATTCCTAACTCTGTCATTCACTTGAATTTGCATGTAAGTTGAAACTCTTACTTACAAATGGACTGCCATTACTAAAAATGGTGGATGGCATTCACCTTCCTCAAGCCAATGAATGGCTGAAGCTGTGCAATGTTTTAAAGAACTATTGAAAACAGGCTGTATATTAAAAACACAGGATATTTTCAAACAATGGAACCAGAAGCTAATTTTATCTGAGTCTGAGAGGACAAGGATTATTTTACTTGATTGTAACTACTTTGAAAAGTGGATTTAAAAATGACACTGGAAGAATGACATGGAAAAAAATATTGCACTGGACATACAAAGGAAGCTGCAAAACTAAAAAATCTTTTGTTTTGTAACAAGGTACTAATTAGATGAAGACTTCCTCAGGTAATCTACAACTCATATCAAAAAAAATATTCTCAGGAGTCTTTAATCTGTTTTTTTAATATTTTGAAAATAAAATAGAATTCTCATAGATTATAAAATTTAATTTTGTAAAAGGAAACTGGTTGTTAACAAGTTACCATCTTCTACATGTTAAACAATTTTACCTTTAACCAGCTTTCTGCCAATTTTCCCAGAATGAAAATTAAGAACCTCTAATCCCAGGCATCTACAAGATTAATTGCTTTCATAAATATGACAAAAGCAGCACTGTGACCCAAACTCAGTCTCCTTCAATAAGTACAACAGTGCTTCATTTGGACAAAAGAGATGGAGCTGGTTTCACATTGATTTCAACTTTTGAAATTATCCTCTTTCTGTCCACCACTCCATGCTATTGCCTCTAATCTGCCAGATCTGCTCTGTATTTTTTTAAAATTTATCAGCTACATTTTTGTCATCACATCTAGAGTCTGATCTTAATGACACATTGCTTAGAAAGAATCAATTTCACATTTAGAGTATTTTGAAATTTAAATACAACTTACTGGGAAGCCCATGTCTGTAAGTTGCTTTATCAGACGATTCATGATCCAGGCCTCATCTTGCTTACTAGATGTCTTCATGCCCTAGGAAAATGAAAAGAAACAAGAAAACCAAATTCTAAATGTATGTACTCAGAAAAAGCCTATTGCATTTAATGAACACTGTTCTACCTAGCTTGCAAATCTGGGCAACCATTAGGTGGCAGCAAAGAAAATACTGAGGTTTTTGTAACCCTTAATGGCAGCCCTGCCTTATTTCCTACTAAGTAGATACATGATTGCAGCCTAAAATATATATTTCCCTTAAATTATCAGTAGGATCAAGATGTATATGGTTAGTGTAGTATAATATTTTGAATAGGGAGCATTTTGGACATGGCAGTGAATAGAAACTGCAGTGATTTTTGGGTCTACTACCAGGTTCTCTTTTCTGCTCCTATAGATCAGGAAAAAAAGGATTGAAGTAGATGCTTTTTTATTAATCTGAGCAACCTATCATGTGAGATTAACACATTTTGGAGACTTGTAGGCATCCATATAAACTTTGAGGTCTTAGGTTTAAACTGTAATTAATGAATAAATGCAGTAAACTATAGGTTGTTCACAATTTCAAATTAACCAGCATTTGAAATTCCTCAATTAGACATATGGAGGAAATGTTACTTTAAAGATGAAGGCAGATACTTCTTATTGGTATTAAATGAAAAAGTGGAGAACTGAATTTGCAAAAGCACAGCTTGCTGCATTTTGTGCATCTGGCATTAAGTTTTGAGCTTTTTCCTTTAGTGGTTTTAAATGCATTTTATTCATTTAATGTATAAAAGTTATCCTGAAGCAATGTATAAAACTATGGAATAAAAATTAAAGTATAATAACTACAAAATTAATAGAAATTGGGGGAAATGGGAGAGGAAAATAATGTTTCATGGATATTGGGGGAGGGGTTAGTATTCTACCGTATGCTTAGATTGTTATTTTGCTTTATTTAATGTAAGCCACCAAGAGTTGATTGATTAAGGTGGGGCATAAACCCTATCATAAATGTAAATACATACATAATCTATGATCAATTAAATAAATCACAGCCCCTCAAAAAATCATCTTAGTAAGTCTATCAGTGTCCTATATTGCTTCACAAGATCAAGGTTCCAGGGGACACCTAAATTGTGTTTGTATATATGTTAATTCAAGAATAAGAATACTAAATTATAAATTAGTAATATTTCTGGAATAATCTTCCCATAGGTTTAACTGAATAATTCATATTTTATTAAGTGTATGGGCCATGCCAGTCACAAACTATTCTCTTCCACATATCGATGTATTAAGACAGTGAGACTTCTTTGAGCTAAATGATAATTTCAATATTTATATTCATTCAAATGGGCAAATTAAACCCTTAACTGATATGACTTGCAGTAATGGCAAACATTCTTATTAAAGATGCAAAGCTCAGTGTTTCCACCCAGATTCTGGCTATGATTTGTAAGACCCCTAATAAGCTTGGATCCTTGCCCCTGGGGTCTTCTGCTCCTGGTATAATCTGCCCATCAAAAAGGCAGAGGTCAAAAGGGAATGCTGTAGATCCTCCTCTGTTAACATGTGACTGAGGTATAGGAATCTGGCCTTTTCAGCTGAACTACCCTCACTTTGGAACTCTTGTTTGCTGAAATGTGACTACAAGGCAACTATTTAGTACTCCAATTTTTTGTATTGACATGATAGTTGTAAAATGGTTTTAATAAAAGCTGATGGCTCTAAAAAATACATGCTGCTTAGAATTAGTTTTGTTACCATATCTGCTTTGGAGTACCAGGCCCATACAACAACAATAACAACAACAACCAAACATGGAAACAATGGCTATTACCCTTCCATAGAATAATAAAATATGCTGGCCTCTAACAATAATGATTGATTTGAGTTATTCAATAAAGAAAGCAGTATCATTGCTTGAACCATTTGACTATTAAATTGTTGATGCTTGTAACCCATCTGTTTCAGTCCTACCTTCTGAAGTCCTTTCTTTGGGGCATTCCCCCAGGAGCTACAAGAGGAATTGCTCTCTTGTGAAGCAGTATTATTCCACATATCTCCTTCTTCATCTTCCCACTGACTTGTACTGAGATTTACTTCATCTCCACCACTGCCCCAGCCTTCTTGCATAGAAGATTTAGAAGCTATGGAGGAAAAAAATGGAAGATTTAAGTAAGCTTTCCTGGTCTCTTTAAATCTTGCCATCTGTAATCATAGCAACACCATATTTTACTTCACTGCTATAAAATTGAAGAGCCTACAGATGAATCAACAAAAAGGACAGCAATTCTAGATGCTGATACATTTTTCATCTTCCACAACATAAAAGAATACCTATTTAAATTGAAGAAGAATATAAAAGCAGGAGTATTTTTTCTTCCACCTTAGCCAAGCCAATCAGTGAACTACAGATTTTACCTGGTTTGCACAGTGCTGGGGCAGCAGCTGGTGCGCTCACTCTTCCATATGTCCCTGCTGACTCAGCAGAGTTATCTCCCCACCCTGTACCACTGCTAGGGGGCTTCCCCCAGGCTGAAGTGCCATTATCAACTGCAGCAGAAGGGGAGGAAGGTTCTCCCCATGAAGCTTCAGGCTTTGCATGGACAGCAGGCATCTCTCCCCAACCTGCTGAAATCAGAAATTGAAAAACCATGTTGAAACCAAAACACAGAATTGTTATTATGACATGTTTAATCATTTTATTTAAAAATTATGGACAACTTGAAGCGAGCTCAGATAAAGTTTAGTCACCTAAGACAAGATTTGCTTTTCTTTAAAGGAAGATTCAAGAATCACTGCACTACAATAAGAATCCTTTGCTAAATCTTTTCCCATTCAAATATTTTCACAATTTACTAACTTATAAAAATATAACTTTTATTAACTTATAAAAATACTGCACTTCCATAATAAACAAAAGCATCTACTCATTCATTGGATGACTGAAATCACAAGAATTTTCCAATTCTTTCAAAGCAAAACTCTGAAATTCACCCTGAGAAAAACAGTGCTGGCTTCATCCATCACTTTTAAAAGGACTTTTAAAATATACCTTTTTTTCTCTCTGATTTTTAATTATTTTTTTAATGCTATGTGCTATTCTTAAACATTTGATGTAAATTTTAAAGTTTAACATTATTAAACTTATTACATTATTTATTTGTATCACCTTTATTACTTTTATAAATAACTCAACATATCTAACACACTCTCCTCCTATTTTCAACACAACAACCCTTGTTTCATATATCATGAAACAATAATTTTTAACCCATAAACTGACTATTTTGAATAAACTAGTCTGATATAACAGTTATTGTGTGTTAAGGGGTATGTTCAATTTTATTGCTATTTTGGTAGAGAATTCAAACGTCTTGTAATCAAATATATAACAAGGCGAGTTATTTCTGGGCCATCTGTAGAACAATATCTCTTCAGTAGTATACATTTCAAAACTAGGTAGTGGAAGGATTTTCTTCAAAATCTTTGCCCAAATCCCAGTTGATCTATCAGAAACATTTGGACAAGTCCTTATCCAAGAACAAAGGAATGACTTTAGAAGCTTCTCACAAGGACAATAGGATTTACCTATACACTTGGTACATTAAAACTGGTGTGGAATGCTGAAACGATCACCAGAAACCCCAGAATCTGGTTGACTTTATTTTCAGACATAATGTTGCATAATGTGACCTTTAAAAAAAATGTATCGAAGTAGAAAGGTTTTGAAAAATTGGGGAAAGAAATGAAAAGCAATGGAATAAGGAATAACTGGCTTATGGGAAAACTGCAGAAAAGGCCTAGTAAGAAAATCATAACAGAATGGATATAGATAGGAGTGTTTCATAAAGTAGGAGTTCTGAAGTAAGGGACACATGTTCATCAGAGGTGGTATTCAGCAGGTTCTGACCAGTTCTGGAGAACCGGTACTGGTCAGAACTGTAGCGGAGAACCAGCAAATACCAGCTCTGACTGCAGATTTCACAGTATCTTTCCCCTGCTGCGCCCACCAAGCCATGCCCACAGAACCGGTAGTAAAAAAATTTCAATCCCACCACTGATGTTCACATATAGATTTGCGATTGTTCCTAACAGGACTTTATGTTAAAAGCCTTCACTAATTGATTTATTATGTAATCATATCCTGCCATAATTACAATACCATTCAGGAAATTAAGTACAAATAAATATTATGAAATAAGCTACTTAAATAGATAGCTAATATTATGTAAACAGACAAACTTCAAGTAAATAAAACAGTGTAAGTCTGATAAAATAGATCATAATTCACAGGTTACTTTGCCAAATAAGGAGCTATAGAATGGAACTTCCACTTTACAGAAGGAAAAATATGAAAGGTTATAAGTTACAGACTGAATGGAGTCTTCTCCAAAACAGCATAGCCTAAGTTTGTAAGGGATTTTTTAAATATTCCCCTTTAAGAATAGCTGCTGGGAAGATACTGAAATGTTCTAGTATATATTATTTTAAAAGCTTTAGCTTCTCCATTAAATCAGAATTAATACTATAATAATAATAGAACATCTCTTGTTAAAGAAAAAGAAGAATAATTGTTTGCCATAGTTCTCTTTAAATTCAGTAATTATTAAAAACACTCAATCTGTAAAATATAAATATCTAAATACATTGTGTATTGAGCCACATATTATGTAAATTATTACTCAAAACAAGGGAGTTCATGCCATGCCAAATTAATTATAATTATATGACAACAAGAACATGCATTAAGACACTCATGATTTGTAAAGTTCTCCAGAGATCAAACTAAATAAAAAAAAATTGCAGTCATAATGATGGTTATGAAAAACCATATGAAAAATCTTAAATAATAAGTTGGGTGTTGCTGATATTTAAATCCTGGGGAAAAATATCCAAATTCTACTAATGTTTTAAGAATAGCTATGGATATTTGTACTATTTACATATGAATACAAGACACTACAACTAAGCAAAGCAAAACATGAGTAAAATTATTCTAAACCAAAAAATTAGGCATTCAGGTCTTTTCATTTGCTCAATATGGAAAATGACAGAACCTGAGGGCAAATTCCTTGGGGGGAGGGATGTCTTTTAACCTATTTTATTGTTGTGTTCATATTTGGGCTTGTTGGTTTAATGTTTTTTTAAATATTTATTGTTCTATGTTTTTAGCTGTGAGCACTTGAGTCTTGAGATGGGGCGGCATACAAGTTCAAATATAAATAAATAAATAAATAAATTGTGAGATATTGGAAAGATTACATACACAAATTATTCAGATAAAATAAATTAAAGCTGATTTATTTGATCTGAAATTTTTTTTAATATAATGTTTCAATCTAAACTGATATAGCAAAGCATTCTTGCTGGTCCAAATAAGAACCATTCCAGAACAAATATTTGAACTTCCTTAAAATCTTCAGGTTGACTTAACTGAAAAGCTATCCATACTTGACAGTTTGGTGATATATTCTTTAACTGTTTTTAAAAATATGATTAATAATTTATTAATGGAGACTAGTTCTTTAATCAGCTATGTGTTCTCAAATGAGCTAAGACAATTAACACTGGATTTATACAATGGTAACAGATAGCCTTACAGATAGTTGCATAACATTACTAGAATTTAGAATACAGAATGCTCTTAGAGCCATATGACTAATATATTTCATATTTATTTGAATATTCTAGAATTACTAGATATAAAGTAATAATTAGTAGTCTTAATGCACTGTATCCTATCCTATTGTGATTTAATAGTGCTACTTTATTTTAGAATTTTTAGGAAAAACTGATCAATTACTTTCTCAAACTTAAGGAAATAATCCTCTTTCAAAGACATAAATATATATATAAATAGGATTTTAAAGATTCTCATAATTAAATACCGTCTCCATTACTATAGTTTTAAGTTTATGTTAATATCAAAATGATATTAAATGGTCTTCAAAACCATCCACCTAGCCTGATGCACACTATCAGAAATATGCTGTAGAAAAGCATAAGCCCTGTCCCTTCACCATGCCAATAATCATTGGCATGGTTTGACTTATAGCCTCAGTTATTCATCCTACAAAGAGGCCCCTCCAAGTAAGCCTTTTCTGAAGACAACTGCACAACTGTCGTATGAGACACCTTCTACATAGAGGAAAAAAAGGAAACTTTTTAAATTGTTATTATAAAATGTACTACTGGTCTCTGGTTAATATATTTAGTAGAACTAATCTAAAATCAAGGCCACATAATGTTATCCTATTGATATACAAACTGGAGTCTGATGATCCCCTAAAATTTCAGCACTTCGTAGCACCATCTACACAATCTGAGGAACATTCATTCAAACAACTAGACAATGGATTAGGGAAAGTGACAGAGTACTGCTCCTATTCATCAAAATTGTCTTTGTTTTGTGGAGGCAAGTAGTGCCCTCATAGGGTTCTTTAATCGCTTCAGGAGTCTTTCCTTAGACCAAGACGGGATATATATAGTGCCCTTAAGGGCCTTTTGCCATTTTGACATATTGGTGGCAAATACTACTTCAGGACTGTTGAACAATGAAGGAAATTCTGAAAGCATTTGAAGGGCTGCTGATGCTATTACCGTGTTCCTCAGAAAATAAGGCTGGGCCTTATTTTTTTAGACCCCCTCAAAAAATGGCTAGGCTGTCTTTTCGAGGGGTGCCTTAATTCCTGCCCCCTCACGTGTGCACCCTTGTCTCTCCACCCAGCCGCTTTAGTGGCTGTAAGGAGCTCCCCACGTGCACCGTTGCTTGCCTACCTGTAGCCTGCTGTTGTTCACTCTGAAAAGCCTGGTAAACCTGGCCACTGCGCCATTTTTTTTGATCCCTGCTTTTCCTGCCACAATCATCACTCATCCAAAGTCCCCCTGTCACCTCCCCCCTTTCTTTCTCACACACAAGAAAAGTGTGCAAGATAAAGATAGGAGAAGGGGGGGAGGCACTTTTGAACACGTCTAGGACTTTTCACGTTTTCATGATCAGCCCCTGCCATGGATGTGTGTGTGTTCTCATGAGGAAAATCTCTTCCAATCCACCCCCTCTTTTCCCTAATCTCTGCCAGAAACACCCCCACACACACACACTCATACACATCCATGGCAGGGGCTGATCATGTGAAAAGCCCTGGACGTGTTCAAAAGTGCTTCCCCCCTTCTCTCTTTTTCTTGCTCGCTTTTCTTGTGTGTGAGAAAGAAAGCGGAGTGGGGGAGGTGGCAGGGGGGCTTTTGATGAGCGACGACTGTGGCAGGGAAAGCAGGGATCAAAAGAAGCGGCGTTACAGAGGCAATGGAGTGTGATCCAGTGGACAGGCGAGTCATGTGGGATGAGTTGGGCAAGTTTCCCCCTCCTCCGCCCTTCCCCCCCATGCCTCCTCACCTTATGTAGTAAATGGCCATGCATGCAGATAAATAGGCCCAAATTTTTGGAGGCAGGCCTTAATTTAACTGCATGCAAACAAAACAGTGCTGGGCCTTCGTTTTGGGGTGGACTGTATTGTTGAAGAAATACAGTATCAAAAGCTGCCTGATTCTACAAGTCTTTGGAGGAATAAGAGATGGTCCCAGTGGTGGTATTTTACCGGTTCGGCTTGGTTCTGCCGAGCCAGTAGTGCCGATGAGCAGTGGAGACTGAATTGGTTCTCTCCGACGCTCTGCTGTTGGGCCCAACCACCCGCCCATACTAACCTTTATGTCCTGCTTTTGAAGCACAGATGCTTTGCACCAGCTGCTGAAGTGGCAGGGAGAGTTCAGGCTTGCAGGAGGTGAGTCAGAAAGCCTCTGTGCCTGCGCAAAGTGCGTGTTTGGCACATGTGTGTGCGCAAAGTGTGCACGCACTTGCAAAGCGCACCAAGCCACACCCACAGAACCAGCAGTAAACATATTTAAAATGCACCACTGGATGGTCTGCATGTATCACCCAAGAGTCTTCAGCTTCAGATGTATATAAAGAGAAGCCTACAGATGTGACTATGGATAGCTATAAGATTTTGGGGAGGGGGTTGCCCTTAGGGAAAAGGGTTGTTCTGCAGCACCCAGTGATTTTCATAACAGTAGATAATCTAAGAATGTTTACCACCTTGACCTCTACGTTTTCTGTCTTTTATACTGCAGCTTGATTTAAATGCTTTATATCTCCATATTTTTGGTTTTTTCCCTACACTTGATGTTGTATTTTAACTATGTATGTTATTTTATTTGCCTCTGAACTACCGAATACATGCAAATCTTTATCAATCTATGGAAGTTACAATAATCAAAATACATATTATATTAAAAAAATCCCTAACTTTGTCATCAATCAGCCAAAGGGATTGCCAGAAAAGGTCCCCTTCTGCTACCTTTATAGGCCTGGAAGTATTGTTTGTGGTAGGGAATATTTGGATAAATGATGCAGTTGCTCCTAATCTGCTTGCAACTGCTTAAGCACATATACAGCTTATTGCTTAATCCTTATTCCTTTGATTAAACTATTTACTTACTTAATATGGTTTATACTCACTTTTCTGCAGATATTCCATGGACACATTTCTATTTTATTCCAAACAATTAGGCATTTCAATTATTCAACAATTGTAGTAATACAAACTGAAAATTCTCCTTCTCAAGCTTGATCCTTTTATTCCAAGCAGGGTACAAAACTGCAGCTCCCTATACTCCAGTTCTACTTGAGTAAGTTAATAGTTATTTAAAATCCAAAATAATTGGAAGAAGCAGTAGCTATCACATCTAATCAAAACATATTCAATCATTCCTAGAGATATGGCACCTCATATTTATGGGAAATGGGTAATTCCTATTTATAATGGATGAAATAGAAAACTCTTTCTTTAAATATTTGTGCTATTTCCTCTGTTTTAAATGAAACACAGAAAATAGCACAAATACATTTCAACTAAAACTAAATAACGAAGAGTTTTTAATATGAGCTGAATTCTTCCTGTAGGGGTCTAAAAAGCTTAAACCTAGGAAAAAGAAGAAAGATTTTGGATGTTTTCAGACATTTCATTATGATGTTATCAATGTTTTTTTTTACTGCTATTGCTTATTTAATGTAAGTGCTTTCCAATATTGTCCTACAAAAATATCCTTATAAAAGCTAATGATTTTTAAAAAATGACTCCAATAACTAAGCAGATTTTAGGTTAGCAATAACTGAAGAAATATCTCCTTGGCAAAAAAAACATTCAGATGTAATACCTGATTGCACTACAAGATGCAGTATCTGATAATGAAAATCAAAGACTAAACATGTGAGAAAACAGAACTAAGAAAAGAGGAGAAACATGGCACAAATTATTAAGACAGTATTTTAGAATTAGTTATGTGAAGTGCTGATGGACTTCACATGGTCATATGAAGTGCTAGCCAGTGATGCTGAACTGTCAATCTATGATCCCAAACACATTTATTTGGTTATATGTATTATTCTGAAGACAAGGGGTCACTAGTGTCTCTACCCAATATGATTTCCTATGCATCTTTTCTGCTTTTTCTTTAGAACAAGGAATTTGTAATGCTATTTTTTTTAAATGATGGTGTTCCACAGTCTCACTTTGTTGGACATTGTTTCAATTTTTTTACAATCCTGCTGCTCATTTAAATCTATGTAATTACATTGCTTTCCTAATTCAAGTGACAATCTAAACACACTTACCTGGAATTAAGTTTAACTGAATTTAATATTTTATTTCGAGTGGTTATGGATAGAACTGTATTGTCAACCATTCATGCCTGCTCAGTTTTTACACTTTGAATGGGAAATAAATCAATTTCATAATCAAATAAATAATAAATCAATAAATCAAATAAATTTCATGCAAGCAACATATTGGAAACTACATTTGTACCTTCTACTTTCATCTTAAATATTAACATATATTTAAGGGGGAATAGGAAAGTTAACAAGCATTATTACTTCATGCTAAAAAAATCAAAATATATATCCTACCTGGGCCAAGCAGAGGGGACCGGTTTGACTGGGCACTTGACTGGTGCGGTGGCTGAGGTTCAGCCATGTTTGCGTTGATAGTGGTGGTAGTGGTGGTAGCTGTGGTACTGCTCTGGATTACAGGATTGTTTCTATCCCACATGTTTACAGTCTTGTTGTTATTATAATTTGGATCACCCCAAGCTGAGGTACCATCATCTATCTCCATCTTGCGCCGAATGGAGGGTGGAGAGGGCTCTTCCCACCCAGTTGCTTCGCTGCTATCTTTCTGTTTGGCTGGGAGTGGTCCACCAACCCATCCTGATCCAGACTGTTTAACAGAAGCAGCTCCACCCCAATTACTCACATTGTTGTCCTGGGATTTAGAAGCCCAATTTTGTTGGGGACCAGATTTTAAAGATTCCCCCCAGCTTGTACCTGTATTAACTTTGCTATTTGTGCCATTTCCCCATCCACTGGTCCCAGAACGTGTAGTGTCATTCCAACCAGACCCTGATCTGTTGTCAGCATCCCATCCAGAGCCATTCTTTTTCCCATCACCCAAGTGTCCAGGGATAGATGAGGAATCAACCCAATCTCCACCACTTGAAGTCCAGCCTGGATTTGATTTCTGTCCATCTCCCCAGTTTTGAGATTTGGGCTTTTGAGGTTCCCCCCAAGTAGGCGACTTGTCCTCCTGATTTGTGGTCCCACTCCAAGTGTGGCCACTTTTGGCAGCAGCAGCATTATTGACAGCAGTTGAATTTGTTAGCTCTCCCCATCCCCCAGGGCCGTTTGGCGCTTTGTTATTGTTATCACCCCAACCTGTATTAGTTGGAACGGATGGAGGTGGAGAGCTGACCCACCCAGATACTGAAGAGGTATTTGTACTGTTCATGATGGACCCATCATTCTTGCCCCCTGCATTTGAAGGCTGAGCAGCTGCACAACCCCAGGCCTCAGTTCCATTGTCATTCTTTCGCTCAGACCTTGGAGATTCTTCAAATTCCCAGGCAGTGTTTTGTTTTACAGGCGTCTGTCCCCATCCAGTGTTGGAAAGAACCCTTGGGTCAAGGTCATTCCTTGGCAGTTGGACTTGTCCTTGGTCTATCATTCCCTTGTCTCTTCTTCGACACTCTCCAGGGCCTTCTCTTCCAGTACTGCCTTCATTTTGACTTCCATTGCTATCATTACTTCCTTCACTACCTGTGTTGCCTGTTGCTGCAGCTTTGGCCCAAGAGTTTATTTGATCATTGCCCTGCTGCATGGCAGGATTCTGGTTGGTAACACTAGAGCTATCCCACCCTGTTGATCCTTTTCCACTGATGTCATTACTGGAATGCTGGTTTGGGGGTTTGCTCCATTCACCATTAATACCATTGCTAGTGCTGCGGTTTGAATGTCCCCAAGCACCAGAATGCATACTACCAACGCTATTGTTGCCATTGCCCCTGCCCCATGCTAAGACTCCAGGACTGGCAGGATCCCACGCACTTGTTCCATTCCCTTCCTTTTGCACAGCATTGCTGGATCCATTTTGCTTAGCAGTTAATGCTGAGTTCACAGTGTCTCCATTCCCCTGACTGAACCCAGAATTGCTGTTTCCTGTGGCAGGATTATTTGGGGATATTCCCCACACTGAATTGCCCATTCCTTCACCACTGCCCCCACTGACTTGAGAAACTGATGTCCCATTAGCACCAGGAAGGCTTTGCAAATGGGGTGGGATGATGGCCCCCATGCCAACAGCCATGCCCCAGTTTGGCAGTCCATTTGTCTGCATTGCATTGATAGGGTTTGGTGAAGAGTTCATGGGGTTAGTGTTATTTGGTCCATCAGTGTTAAGGTTCTGAGGTTGTACGCTGAAAGACACATTCTGAGAAGTGGACGTTTGTGGTTCTGTGCTCTCTTGTGGCAACAAGTTTCCCCAAGCACCTAAGGTGCCTGCTGGGTTTCCATTCTGGTTGCCCATGTTCTGACCTATGGCACTGACTGGACTGCAAATACTGGAAGGGTTGCCTGCTCCCACAGTTCCCTCATGTCCAAGTACAGGCCAGGCAGCTGGATTGGCATTGGGGTTAAGGTTAAGATTAATGCCAGCATTTGAGTTGGAAGCACCCCAGCAATTCTGACTTCTACCATCTCCAATCATGTTGTCCATCTTTCCATCCCCACCACTGGCAGAGCAGTGAGCTAAGCCAGAGTTAGAATTGGTGGCAACACCCCACACTCTGGTCGAGTTTCCATTACCATTTGCTCCCCCAGCTCCAAGGGCACTCTGGTTAGAAGTGCTTTGGATGAGTGCTCCATTGGTGCCATTATTGCCATTGGGTTTCTTTGTATGTCCAGTGAAGTTGCCTTGGGCACTCCCTGTAGCCATGCTACTGTTCTCAGAGCCACAGTTGGAGGCAGAGTCAGTGTCTGTAGTACATTCTGAGGCAGACTCAGTCTCAGTTCCTGTAATGGAAGGCCACGCTTCCTTGTCAGTCCTGTCTATTATCACTTTATCCCAGCCGCAACTGGCTTCACTTCGGAAAGTGGGCTGCTGTCCCCAGTGAGTATTCTCATAGTTGTCTCCCAATCCACTGTGGCCAAGGTCTGTAAAATCAAATATTATGCAAATTAATCACCTGACAATGACCAAATATACAAGTATAGCTTATTACAATATTTTCACACACATTTCCAATTCCACATCTGAAAAAAAAACAAAGCCTATGTGATGGCATAAAAGATATGTATTAGAAAGGTGAATATATTTTTCTATACATTAAAATATAGTCTTCCATGGTACAATAATGCACTAAAAATGCCAAGCTATGGTAAAATAACTTCTCTATACTAATACATCCACGTTTTAGATACATTAAAATTTCTCTTATAAGACTCAACTAACAAAACCAACTTTGTTAACCTATACTGTGGGGCGTACAAAGCTCATATATTTTTCATAAATTAAAGAAGTTAAAGGTAAATTATATTAGTTTTTATCAAATGATTTTAATATTTCCAGAAATTTAATCAATTGACAATCAATTCCTATAAGATTGTACAATGTGCCTTAAATCCTAGAAAACTTATTGTCGTATCACAGATATTTAGGACTTGAACTTAGAAACAACAGGCCTAATAGATCCAAACATTACAATGATGTTACTTTCAAGATTTTTTAAACATTAAAATTAAAAAGACAGAAGAAGTAGTTGTTTCACTGAAAATTAAGACTTGGATGTAATGGTTAGTATTCCAAACATATAAATGAAAGTACAATGTGGACAGAAGGGTCAATATAATCCTGACCCTTGAAGAAAAGGGCGAGCAATCGGTCCTCTTACTTATTTCCTAATCTAGCAAAGCATAATGCTAGCTTTTGAGACTAGGAAAAGCAAAGGAAATAGAGTAACAGTTTGAACTATTTGTAAAGAGATTCAGGGGAGGCTATTCTTATATGTACATAGGAGATTTTAAATATTAATAAATTATCTATTTCTACTAACATTTTGTTCCACAATGTGAATTACTATTAAATGTAAACTACATTTTCTGTAGTTTGGAATATTGAGAAAATATATATATATTTAAGCCTTCTATAAACAACTGGTAATTTTTCATTAAAAACACTTGAATCTTTTTGGAATGAAGTGATAAACTACATCTAAATTATGATTCTTCAAAATAAAAACTTGGCAGTACAATATTCTTTATATTGAACAATTAAGGGTATTTTTAACAATTAAATTCAACACTGTTTTTCTTATTTATTTAAAAGACCAGTTAAGGCATTTTAAAAGGCAGTGTTCTAAGTATATAAGTTAGGTAAATGAATAAAATTTCTATAGTAGAATAAAAACAAAACTTATGTATAATAATTTGGATATGCAGGATGAAGACAAATATATTGTTATTTGTAAGATTTATAAATGATGTTTTTAATATATATATATATATGTTTGCAATTAACTTGAAATGAACTGGCGGGTTACACAGATTGAGATTAAGATTTGAGATTAGGATCAATTTCTTTGACCCTTTGTCTGTTAAAATGGAATAGAAGTGAAGTTAAATGCTTAAAATGAATATAGACCTACTGTCATATTTGCATGTAAAAGTGACGACCCAGGAACATGCTGTCTACTGAAAAGAGCTGTTTTAAAAAATTGTTAAAAATTGAATAAAATTTGTTTAAAAAAAAAAAGGTTTTTACATGCACAAAGGATCTATTTTAGTCTGTAAAAGTTTATTATTAAGAGACTTCCCCTGATTTCTATACCATGTTTTATGAGTTGACATTATAACCTGAGGGTCAAGTCCTTTTTTAAAGGTGTTAGAATTCTATAACAGTGTTTTTCTATAATAGTAGGTGAAGTATTTATGTCTGTGTTCTGAATTTTGCAACTATAAACATTTAGGTGGAAATTGCAAGTTTGTCCAATAGCAATTACTGTATAAAAGGTTAAATTCTAAGACTGTGCCAGAAATATTAATGCAGACACGAAAGAGTTAAGGGACAGCCCAAAATAAAACAGCTTCATTTACAGAAAGAATCCGATACCAAGCCACACAAGTGGAAAAACCTAATTTTCTTTTGTTTTTTTTCCCCTCATCTTTTTGCCATGGTATGCAACGAAGTATGTTCCCTCTGAACCTTTAATGCATTCAGGAAAAGAGCTGAGCAGCATAAAAGAGAACGTTCTTCATTATTAGATAATGAGTACTCTGTGAAATACTAACACTCCAAAACCAAACAGCAGTAGATAATGACAAATAATAACTTCATTTTTTTGCCCAGCGCAGCATATCTATAGCAAGCAGCTCTTTCTCTGAGGACGCCATTTTATCAAACCTGAAAGGCAGCCAAAAGCTTAGGACGCTGTGCTGCTGCTGCCTCTAAAACATTATGTAATAAACTGATTTAACAGAAGCAGATGCTATTTGCCCCCCTCCCTTTTTTCTCTCTCCTCTTGTTGCTCTAAAGGGGCCAATGAGTAATAAAATACCTGACGAAAGGTGACGCCCAACCATCCTAGAAGACGCTACATTGTGTACAGAGCTGCCTCTCCTTCTGCATCTAGGTTCGCCTGGACTCTCAGCTTCAATATGTCGGCTGTGTTGAGAGTGAGCCTCATCCTGTAGAGCTGCCAAGAAAACTGCTCAGTGCAAGTGTGCACCCAGACAACCTGCAAGCTTGCTCGGGCCTTCTTAGCTCTGCTAGCTTTGGAAATGCTCTTTCTATGCAGGGAAACCCTTCTACTCCCCCCCTCCCTCCAGCATATAGCCCCCTTAACTCTGGGTAAGGCATCAACAGATGAGGATTTAAAAGCTTGATTATCTAATTGCAGCTGACATTAAACCGATCTTGCTTCCTCCTTAAATTCTTTCAACTGTCACAAAACATTTTCAGCTCGAAACCTAGCCACAATTAGCACGGTGGCTGCTTTTCTTCTGGTTTTGAAAGTCAGCCAAAAGAACAGCCGCATATTGCTGATTGGCTACATGCAAACACATTCGTGCCTCCTTCGTATTTCCACCCTCCTCTTCCCATCCTTAAAAAGAAGAAGACGGGCTGTATGCTTGGTGAACAAGCACTGGTAATGATACTGGGGAGGGGAGGAAGGGGAACCCTGACATAAAACCAGGTAATTCTCCCAAGTCTTGTTTCTCTGCTTTGATCAAGAACATAGAAAGTGGGCAAATACATTAAAGCCCACAGCTTTAGTGTGTGAGCATGTGGAATTGTTACTACATGCCTTGGAATGACAAGACAAACGGCAGCGCTTTTTCTCTTCAACATTTCAATCTGTTCTACCATGAAGGCACAAGTATTTGATTTATAGTTAAGGCCTTTTAATTTTGTTTCTCATCTTTTACTAAGCACTATAATTGTTATATGAATAATGATACCCATCTCTGATCCAAAACAAATGAATGAATGTATGTATGTATGTATGTATGTATGTATGTATGTATATATATGTATGTATGCTCTAGTACGCTCCAGTAATCCAGAAATAATTATTCAAATATAATTACTTCAAAGAAAAACTACAATTATTGTATTCACTAGCTTCTAAAATGTAGATTAGGATAAAGATGTGTATATTCCACCAAGCACGTGTAAGTAAATACAGTATTTAACTTAGCTATGTTTTTTCCCTTGTTTATGGATCAAATTATCATTACTATCACAAGTTAGCAGAATAGTTATAGATACTTTTAAAACTATGCAAAGATTATTGTGAAAAAACAGAAGTGCAACTGAACAAGATTTCAATGGTTAGGACTGTAAATATTAACAGTAATAATTATTCTGTGTAATATAGCAAAAATAAAAATATTCTGAAATTTGCATTTGAGTAACTTTTGTATATATGATGGATTATCTTCTAAAAAAGATATTATGTATCATGATATCTCTGACTATATAGATAGTCCTCATTTAACAAGCACCTGTTCATCGGTTATTCAAACGTATGACTGTAGTGAATGGGTTGTAATGATGGCTCCTCACAGTTGTGGCCATCACAGTGTCCACATAGTCACTGAATTGCAATCCAGTCACTTGTCAATTATTTTCAGCATCTCACAGCCATCTAATCACTATTCATGACCTTTGTTGCCTGCCTCCAACAATGGGGAAGCCAGCAAATGGCAACCATGTGACATCACACTTATTGGTGGTACAGGATTCACTTAACAACAGAACTGAAAAGCCATGATTGCTGTTGCTAAGCAGCGAAATCACATGACATTCCTTTTTATGATGTTGTTTAGTGATATCACTAAGTCCAAATTACCATTATTAAGCAAGTACTACAAGTATAGCTCTATCATGAATTTTGTCAGTAGTTACATTGTATTTTCTTGGTACCAAAAGATTCATGGACATAGTTTTTGTATTTCATTCAAACCTTTTTATTACTTTGGTTTTTTTTAAATTTCTGCATTCTACATTGGTTTCTAGATTGAATTGTACAGTATAATTGTTGTTGGTTGGATATTTTTGAAAATGAAGCTAAAAAAATATTTTAAATACTAACCATGTTATTTCAATTATTTAAACCAATGGGGAGAGGAGAGATGAGCTATGATATATATCTAGCCACTGCTGGAAGAATCCCAAGCACCTGTATATAATTTTCTGAAAATTCCTTTTGGATTTTCTGAATGCTTGAATTACATTTCCCCAGAGTATCAGACCTTCAAATGGGTCTTGCTTTTACATAAAGGGAGTTTGAAAGAATGTTGGCAATTATTTTACTTATTTCATAAAGTCACCAAATACGCTATTTATGTGCTTATTTGTAAGATCAATTAACTGCCTCAAAGGATTTTATTTAGCTGTCCAGTGTGACTATGGTCAGTTTAGAGAGTTTAAAAAACATGTGCGAAATACAATAATAACAACAAAGAAACCACACTGAAGCACATTTAAAACAATTCAAAAGTATTCAAACATTTAAAAAGCCCATAATCTACGAATCATAAAAATATTTATGGAGGAACGTGAAAGGAATTTGGTACCAACAAACTTCATGAAAAGGCATAAACTTCTGTGAGCTGTAACTCACATCATCAGATGCTGTAATACCAGTAGTCTTATTTATGGTGGAAGGCCCACCAAAACGTAATATTATTTTTCATAAAATTTGCTGGTTGGAAAAATGCCACTTAATAATATCAGGTAATGATAATAATCATATTATCATAAAACTCAACTATTCTAAAACCAATAATTGTATACAATTAACCTTCAAAGACCTTCTGAAAATACTTATTCTTCAGAGCATCATAAAAACAGTGGCCACCTTCTTCTTAGTGACAAACTGTATCATAGGAGGGAAGAATATAGACAAACAAACAACCTAGAGCAGAGATATAGCTAGGCATCATTAATGTATCTGTGAAAAGTACTCATGCCCTTAATTTCATAATTGATTGTATCAGCTTTAAATGTAATAACTGCAATCAAACACTTCCTGTACTTGGTTATCAATCTTTCAAGCTGCTTTATAGAAACTTCTTCATATAACTTTGACAATTCTCTAGCATGATGAATTACTCATTTTAAGCCAGCCACAATATTTCTTTAGAATTTAGATCTGAACATTGACGTGGCTGCTCCAAAGCAACAAAATTATTCTTTTTCATCCATTTTCTTGTCAATGTAATATATTTGAGAACTTTCTCTTGTTCATGATCTAGTGTACTTCAATAGATGGGTTAAGAGAAGATATTCTTTTTTGTAACTTTATGTGGAGAAGAATTATTAAGTTTGTTTGTACTTGTGATGAAAATTGGAAACAATTTAACTAGTATGAAATATGTTAAATATTTCTTTTCTTATTCCTTCCTCTTTGTTCTTTTGTTTCTTTTTTCTTAATTTTGCACTTATCCTTTCTTTACTTTTTTTGGTTTGAGTTTAGTTTGCAATGTCTTTTATTATTGTTATTAAAATTTTCAATAAAATTATATTTTAAGAAAGAAATTTGTTTTTAGTAGAACATGATATCCACGCAGGAACCAAAATTGTGACATGGGGAAGGCTAGTGCATATCAGCCATGTTTAATGAAATAGTTGTACATATGGTCCCAGTTATTCTCCTAACTGAATTTACTGAACTGCTGGGGAGTTGGTGGCAATCAATGTTTCCCATTAGTATATCTTGTTTTATGACATAAAAGAAACAAGCATCTAATGACTGGTGGCATTTGTTCAATCTAATATTATATCAGTAAGACAAGCTTTGATAACATTCAGTATTACACATATTGAAAAATGCAGAAAATCCAAACTGGATGAACATTTTATTAACAAAATATACATGCCTCCTAATGGTCTCTAAATATGATAAATAAAATAAAATAAAATGTGACTGAAATTAGATTAAGTAAATAAGTATGCCCCCACTAAGTTCTTCAGATGCAATAAACCAAGAATCTTGTAAATAAGACTTGTATTATTATACCTTATTATTACTTCCTATTGCTCAGATTTTGGAGTATTCTAAAATCATACCTCTGCTGAAAGAATAATCTATTTCTCTAGAACTGTCATTTATAACACTAAACTTGATTTGCTCTACAATCATTCCTAACAGAAGACAGCTGTTATATCATACACTTCTTGAAAGAAGATTAAGACTTCAAGTGGACATAGGGAGCAGAAAGAGCAGGTCAACTTCCAACCCGTTAAAACCGATTAGCTGAGCTAAAAATATATAGTACCTTTGTGAGATAAAAAGGTTGCCAATTAGCTATCTTAGTTTTCATAATCTAAGTTCAAAAATGTAAAATTTAGTCAATTACCAAATGTGAATTCTTCCTTTTACCAATAGAATAAAATTTCAATATATTGCATTTATTAATATATTTGATATATTATATATTTAATATAATATATATTAATAATATATATTAAGGCTATATTTTCATTTCACTTTTTTCATTTTTTAACATTCATGAGTTGAATTTCTGAAGCCAATTTAATTCATTTCTTGTTTCATAGTTATGCATTTTGAGGAATATAGTAACAACTGAATTTTAATCTCACAGAGATTACACTTCAAGAACAAAATCAGTTAAAAGAACTAATAATATTTTTCATGAGCAATACAATTGGTGTGTTAGGTATTAGCACAGCATACTTTGAACAATCTAATAGATACACTTGCATAATATTTATTCTGTGATAAAATGAATTTACGTTGAAATTTAAGGGGTATATATAAGGGGTAACAGTTTATAAATGGTATAATATATAATAAGATTAAGAGATGGTAATGCATTTATCATAATCAACAGAATTTGGCAAATCAGATTCCTGAGACATGGCTTGCTGTATAACAGATGAACTATAAGTTGCAGAATTCCTAGCTAAGCATCAGTAGCCATAAAAACCAAGAACTGTGGAAATTAAAATGCAGCATCAATAGAAGCAAGTGGGATAAGGATCCCTGTTATAGTTATAATTTTTTCCTTTTTGGTGAATTGGCAACTAAACTGCATTCTAAGGGATATCAGACATTTTGTGTTTAAATATGTCTGAGACAAAATACCACTGCAGTTACAGACACTATAATTCTAAAGAAGTTGAACTCAGTTGAACTTTATAGTCTGAGTTAATTTTCAGACTAGCCTTCCTAAGCTAATGCCCTCCAGATATTATGGGATCCCAGAATTCCTTGCAATTCCATCACATCTGGAGAGCTCCAGTTTGGTGAAATCTAAATATAGTCATGATGTGATCTGAATATTCTTTGTATTTTCCTATCTATAATACATTGGCATAATATACAAAGTAACATTCGTAATAATCTGAATGCATTCATTGAAGCATAGTTCTTGAAAGCTGACCACATGCAATTCATATTTAAACTATTCTAGCTACTTTATTTTAAGAATGGAGATATATATGGCATAATGTTATGATTATTAATCATAGATAATGTACACGAATGCACATTTCATGTATTAAAAATAAATACACGTATCTGTTTTATGCATTAACAGATTTTTTTGGGAGGGGCTCCTCCTGGGCTTATGGTTCCTGCTTAGAGAGCATGTGGCAGCTGTGGCCAGAAGGACCTTTGCACAGGTTGTGTCATTCGTGCCCATTTCTAGACCAGGGAGTCTTACCCACAGTCACTCCTAATTCAACTACTATTCTATATGGGGCTGTCCTTGAATATTTGGAAGCATCAGTTGGTATAAAATATGGTGGCATGGGCAGCTATGTGCTGTGATATCTCTGCTTTGTGAGCTGTACCAGCTACCAGTATGCTTCTAGGTACAATTCAATATGCTAGTGATCACTTTTAAAGTCTTTCAAAGCTTGGAGCCAGATTACGGACAGGACGACTCCCCAGTAATGTGCACTTGCCCTTTAAAAAAAAAATCTGTAGTGGCTCTCCATCCTGTTACATCCAGAAGGACAGGCATGTTCTGCATCCTATCTGCAAGACAGTGCCATCTAGTGGGACCCAGGAAAAAACATTTTCTGCCATAGCTCTGGCATTTTGAAACATTACTTCTCCCATGATCAGATTTGCCACAACTCTACTGGCCATTTGCAAGACATTAAAAATGTGATTCTGCTGCAATGCCTGGTACCCTCATAGTGTAGATGAGCCAATTTCTCTGTTATATTGATTGTGAAACATTGTGAGTTTTACAGTTGCTATTTTTTATTATTTATCTTTTTAATATATTGGTTGTGTTTTATTCTTCTTTTAAATCCTGTTTTAATTGTCAGCCATCCACAATCATACATAAGATGGGTGGCCATATAAATCAAATAAATAAATAAACACAAGCATGACATTTTATGTTGTACCTAAATTGTTTTATTATTAATGTAGTTTAATTATTTACTGGAAAAGTAAAAGATCACTGTCACTGCCTCTTTGCTCTGTCCTCTTTTTATTTAAGCGTACATCCCGTTCTAGCTTTCTCTTTCCTTCTCCACTTACATATTTAAATTTCAGAAGCATCAGCACTTACAAATCTATGCAAGGCTCTCCGCCAAAAATTGATTTCATCATAAAGACATGTAACTCTTTAATACACAACCAAGACATTAAGATCATTTGGTTTTAAAATTAAGTCTTATCTGGTTTAGAATCCAATTCAGAATCCAGATGACAGATTTATATTTGCAACTAATAAAGCTAAGTTTTTACTGACAATAAAGGGGGAGTCAGACTTACAGGCAAATCCAGGCAAAAGTAGCCTATTTTGAATGATTAAAAGTAAAAAAAATTAAATAAAAATACACAATATACTGTGATAATTGAACTACTATTCTAAAACTAATCATCAACAAAGATGAACCTTATTACATGTATACAGGTAGTCCTTGGCTTACAACCATTCGTTTAGTGACTGTGAAGTTACAATGGCACTGAAAAAAGTGATTATGGCCGGTTTTCACACTTACAACCAATGGTAGCATCCCCATGTTAATGTGATGAAAGTTCAGGCATTTGACAACTGGCACGTATTTATGACAGCTGCACTGTCCCAGGTTCATGTAATCACCATTTGTATCCTTCCCAGCTTGCTTTTGACAAACAAAGTCAATGGGGAAAGCTAGATTCACTTAACAATGTGATTCACTTAAAAACTGCAGTGATTCATTTAACAGCTGTGCCAAAAAGCTTGTTTTATGGGGCACAATTCATTTAGCAACTCTCTTGCTTAGCAACCTAAATTTTGGATTCCATGGTGAAGCATATGATATAGGGCTGCAACAGCAACAGTTAAAAACAATTGTTTATATATATTTGACACTGTCTTGCTAAATATTCCATTTACAGTAAAACCACAATGTAGCACAGTTGTCAAGTTCAAAGGGAAAAAATAAAATTAATGTTAAGAATATAATTAAAAAAATTGACATTCAACATAGCCAGCTTAGCCTAGCCAGGAAACAAATGAACAATACCAGGAAAATAAGGAAGTACTGATATAAAATCAAAGAACTTGAAAAATGGTTTAAAGATAAATTATAATAAAGACTGGAATATTGTATGTAATCTTTCCCTCTCAGAGAGAGGGGAGGAGGAAGCCGCCCTGAGTCTTCAGAGAAGGGCGGCATATAAATGTAATAAAAAAAAGATTTTCTTCTGCACTTAGAAATACTTATTAGCACTTAAGAATTCATCTAAGTGCCTATGACAAACTAGCAAACTAGCAAGGATGCACAGTCAGAAAAGGAATGAGTTTACATATAAAATTATTTTTAGACATTTTTTAGTTTAGAATGTTTAAAAGCATGCTTTGCTGAATAAATCACAATAGCCTTATTTGTAAATAATGGAAAACCATAAGAAGTGGCTACGTATTCTTAGTCACATATTATATTAAGCCCCAAACAAATCAAAGTACAATATGGTTTGGTGTTCTTCTGAACCAGGACAACATATTGTGAAAGTGTGAAGATTCAGTCCAATATAAATGATGACCAAGGACAAAACTGTAAGTACCACTTCCAAATTCCATTAACCTTTTGCTGTTAGCTGTCTTGAGTGCTTTTTTGGCAAAACAACCAACTTTTTAGGCCAAGATGCTATAACTCATGTATGTAAGAACAGCTCTTTAAATCAGACACAAGTCTATTGAATCTATTATAATTTCACACAAAGTCCAACTAAATGCCAATTGAAAATATTCAAGCAAAGATGAAGGAAATAACCTTTCCTTAATGTTGTTTGCTGGTAACCAGTATGGAAAGATACAATATTATGAATAGGACAATTCTATTAGGAATCAAGATTACTAACCAATACTTTATGATTGTCCAACATTCTTAAGATCTTGTCTAAACCCTTATTAGAGCCTTCCAAAGTCAACAGCGTCAACACATTATTCTCTCCAGCAACTCTTAAAATGGAACTTTAAAACAACATATTGTTAACATACAGCCTAAAAACTAAACTTAAAAGCATGGCAATACTACTGGACTCCCTCTATTTACTGAACCAAGTGGCTGTTATTTTTTGTAATCATTCTGAGTGCTGTTTCATATGATAGGAGATGCTTTCTCCTTTCATTTACTTCTTCCAAATAAGCCTTGCATCTAACATTGCTCGATCAATTTCAGTAGACTTTTCAGCTCTCATTTTCTCAAACTATTCTTAGGAAGAAATATACTCTGAGATCCACAAGTAATTCCACTCATCTATGATACAAGTTGGATTAAAGCCCATTAACTCTCACAGGAGTAGTTCATCCTGCTACAATATCTCATAATACATTTAGAGTATGCATGATTGCCAACTCATGGTCTGACATTTCTTAAAACAACAACTGCAAAAATCATGGTTTACTTTAAATAACTCAGTTTTTGAGAAGCCAATTTGCAAGCATTAGCAATATTCTCTATAAGTTAACTTTTCAAATACTTGGATGTGAAATCATTCAGTTTTGGAAAAAATATATTAAAACAACACTATACAAATTATTCAGCATTAAACGTCTATATTCCTTTGTGTGTATCCATATAGATGGATTGATAATGACGTCTGCATGAGCTACAGTAGCATTTCTCAAACAATATCTATAACTATATATACTGTATACACAATTTGTATCATGCATGTTTCACTGTGAACCGTCAAATTTTGATTTCAAACACAAAACGAATCTCTATGAACATGGAAGCTATGCTCTGCATTCAAAACACTCAAAACAATACTTTTTATAGTCTATTCTGATAATGGTTTCAATTTTGGTTTTGTTCCTGCCTCTTCTATAGAGTCTAACTCAAAGAAGTACACAGAAAATTCCTCTAGTAGATTATGGCCACAAAAGGCCCATAATCAACAAAGGATTCCAATGAATCTCCTGTTTAGTAAGCTAACAATATTACTTCATTCAGGTCTTGTCTCTATATTGTTCACCAATACTTTCCAGGTGAAACTGTGTCTGTAGCAGAGAACAATGTGTTTTCCTTTCTATATCACCATGGTGTTTTAAATCAGAAAGCAACCACTGTGAGGTAAATATTAACTATTTAGCTGAGCACCTGAACAATTGTCCTGCCCAGAACACTTTCAACCTTATCACTCACCTGTGGGGATCTGAGTCTTACTGGGGTGGTGATGTCCCCCTGCTCCTGGTTGTGGAGGAGGACTTGTTCCTACTTGTCCAGTACCTTGCGCTGGGCTTGTGCTGATCAGAGTTCCAGCAGGCAGAGGCTGGCCTCTTTTTAAGAGCTGCTTCTGTTCTTGTTGGCGGAAGCGTGGAGGCACCTCACGAGGCAGGTATCGGGATGCAGCTGGCTGCTGCCCATTGGCAGATGCACGCTTGCCATTATTATTGTTGGTAATAGTGCTGGTGGAAGTACTGGTACTGGTACCGGCAGGTTGGGGCTGGCTTAAACTGGTCTTAATAGGTTCTGGCACTAAGAAAATAAAAAGTTAAGAAAATATAAAGAGGGAGAATTAAATACAATTCTTCTTAAATGCACTTGAAATTAAAATGCATCAACATGCTCTTCGCTTGGATAAACAAGTGAAGTAATCAAGCATATAACACTTAGGAAGTGGAGTTTATGCTACATAAATGTTACATTCTTTAGGTTTGGTCATGTGACTGAAAATTTCAAAACAACATTTCTGGACATCTCAATGATTTCTAAAACTTTATACTATATATTAAAATTGTTTTTCTTCAGCTCTCCAAGTGTATGTCACAATAATATTTTTCTGTCTGCTGATATTAAGAGCATATCAAATTTGGAGAAACTTACATTAAGGAAATGCTTCAACAACATCTCAGTGCCATCATAACTTCAAATGGTTGTTAAATGAATAATCATAATTTGAGAACTACCTATATGGAATTACAATTGCTGAAGTTAAGAAATAGAGAAATATGTCAGTTTTTCTAGTCTTAATTTCCTTTTGCTCCATTTTTAAGAAGCAGTTTTCCATAATAATAATATAATGAATCATTTTTGGTGTAGCAATTAAAGTGCTGGCCTAGAAACCAGGAGACTGTGAATTCTAATCCCATTTTAGGCATAAAAGTTGGACTGGGTGCCCAACCCACTTCAGTGTTTGCAGTTGTGAGGAAAATAGGAGGAATGAGCATTATGTATCTTTGTCACCTTGAGTTACTTATATGTAATAAAGGCAGCATAAAATGATCTAATACACACACACAAATTTTAAAATGTGTGAATCTCAAAGTGCCATTGCACTTGGTTTATATATTACCCTGACAGGTTGTCATTAGATACATTCACATTGAAATGTGATATAAACAAATTTGTTTCCTAAAGTATTTCCTTATAATTACCTAAAAAGTACCTTAAAATTCCCTATTGTAAAGATAAAAATATTCTTTTGTCTGTAAAATATGAGAGGCAACTAGCTTTAGTTTGCTCCAAAATTACACAAATAATCAATGATGCTTTTTCAGTATGCTTTATATGTCTTGTCTTTTAAGAATCATATTCTACTATGATATAATTACATAATAAATTTATTTACAAAACATTTTAATATCCTCTGTACAGTCCAGCAATTTATAACAGAATTTTAGAGCAATATAAATTGGTTATTAAAATGTACTAAGAGAAGCATGAAAAGTAAATTACTTCAAAAGAAAAACTCCACTACATACTCATTATTTTCTTCCCCTCTGTTCTCACTGTGCATTATTAAGGCAAGCAGCAACTGAACCAGCTTTCTATAGCCAGGACACCAAAACAACGAGTAACATTTTATATATCCAGCAATCTCACTTCCATAGAAGTGAGCAGAAGTAGCCTTTAAAAAGAGGCACCTCTCTTTTGCCATCTGGTATTAATGATTTTATTTGCTAATGATTTTATTGGCTATGTTTCTATTATTTTTGTTTTTAATGTTTTCAATGCTTTAATGTTTGTAAGCTGCCCAGAGTCATTGGATATGAGATGGGTAACAAATAAATTACATACATACATACATACATACATACATACATACATGCTGGCCAGAAGGCAAGGCCACACACCTGTAAAACTAGACCATCCTTAAGATATCCCAGCCTTGCATTGTTGTGTTCTTAAAGGTCAAACTAGTACTCTGACTTAGAACTGGAAACAAATCAGTAATTTACATAAATTGCATATTTGCCAGGGTTGTGTGATCCATGTACTAAGATTAACTTACAAGTCTTGCTTTGGGACTGTGAGCCAACTGATATTTCTGATCAGTTTTAAAGCTAAAGCCATATAGTAGGAGAGCAGTATTTCTACTTTGAATGTTACCAGGCATAAGGTGAGTATCTTCAAAATGAGCAAATCATGGCCCTGGCACACACACAAAACTAAGTCAAAACTGTAACCAAGACTACAGGCAAATTCATGCAATCCTACTATTTTCTTAACAAATTACAATGAAGCTTTAATTTTGGCTTTCACAAATGCCTCAATTTATCTCTAATTGTGGAAATCAGCCACTTATGCTTAGGTGGAAGCAGAGATGCCAATCTTCTTTTCCCTGCTACTCAGAACTACCACAGAATAAAAAAAATACCTTAACTTTCCTATAAAATTCACATCAGCCTTTGTGTTTTACGTACTTTTCAATTTCATTTGTAAAACTCAAAGTGACTGTGGTGAATTACATTTGCAGTGCATTTAACACAAACCAGGAATGTATATACTGGGAATATAGATGAAACACTGACTTTGTTTAAATCTCTGCAGCTGCTCAAAACTAGAAACATTTCCTGAATTTTTAACTGGAATAAAACCCAGACCCTGATCCCCACTGAGGTAACATTATCCAAGAACAATTCACTATCAAACAGAACAAACATTCTATTAACACATTTGGTTTTTTTTACTATAACCTGCTAAGTCAAAATATATAAAAATAGATGAAATCACACATAAATTAATGGGGCAATACAACATCATTCACTATATCCACAACTGTGAAATTGAGCAACTGATGAAGAACATTTTGCTGCAAGAATTAAAGTTCTGAGTTTTTTTAAAAAAAATCTTGCCTTATTAAAGCTATAAAAAGTTAGACATAAGGCTAGGGTGGGGCCTTAAGAGATCATCTTATCAAATTCCATGCTCAGTGAGGGCATCCACTACAACAGCTTGCTACACAGTGGGTATCTATCTAAATCAAGGGTCTTCAAACTTGGCAAGTTTAAGACTTGTGGACTTCAACTCCCAAATTTCCTGAGCTAACATGACTGGAGGAGGAATTCTGGGAGTTGAAGTCCACAAGTCTTAAAGCTGTCAAGTTTGAAGACTCCTGATCTAAATATTTTAAGTAAAATCTATATACTACTAAAACTCTCATTCTCATGAGTCATGACCTTTAACTGGACAAAGTGGTATTATCACAGGGCAATGCTTTTTGAAGCAAAGTGCCACAAATGGGCTAACTTATAGACTGTCCAAAGTTTGGGACCTATAAGTCCTGAGGGAATAAAAATTGGGAAAATTGTGGCTCCTTCAGTGCTACTGGCTGCACTTGTGGTCACATGATTTTTTAATGTTCTGGGACAGTTTCCCAGCCACTCTCACAATTCCTCTTTCATCCCACACCCAGCAGCAACCACTTACCTGCCTACTGGAGACAGGAGGGGAGGGGAAGGAAGGGAAGGACTTCCATTGCTCCCTGCCAGATTACCCCAAGGAAATTCAATGGGGAAGCCAGTAGTTGTTCCTACTCCCATTGCTTCTTTGTCTACCCTTGGTCATTCTGTTTCTCTGTTTTGATAAGGAAATATTTCTGAAATATCATAATGGGGTATGGGTTGTCTAATAGATTCTATCATCTTCTAAAGCAGAATATAGATATTTTCTAAAAACAATTGGAGGGGAGGAAGGTGTTCATGGAGATTATTAACTTATTATACTTCCAAACAAAATGGTTCTGTCTCATTTAAATAGAAAGCTTTAGATAGAATATACTCATGATTGTTATCAAGTTAATTTACTCATAACTGAAGCGTATTTTTATCCAAGTTGAAGTGTCTTTATGAACTAATCAGTTAGACACAAAGGAGCTGCCCTTCCATCTGCTTTTACATGCAAACCAAGACATTTTTAAAGCAATATTTTTGCTCACATCTATATTTTGTTAGAATTTAATATTTTTACATAGGAAATGTTTTGAGTCTTTCAGCTATCTCTAGATGATGAATCCATCCAAGTATTATATGGCAATTATGCATTAAAGCATTACATGATTGCCATTAAAAGCTTCTAAGGCCTTTACTTCAAACAAAATAAACAATTACCTGATACAATTGTCAGATTACACTCTTCTCTTCTGTTGAAAGTAATTTGTTAAAGGAGACGGCACTGTTTTAGGTTTTCAAATGTAAGATACGGCAGGTGCTTATTACCTAAAGCAAAACATTACAAAGCTATCTAGGTGTTGTTTTGGGATACACACAGGGAGACATCTGCCCTCAAATAAACAACACATACTAACCTTGGCACAACTAATAGGACCAAACATACTGGGTACACCAGCTTCTACCCCAGATCAACCAAAGCTCTAGACAAGAAAAGGTACTATGTTGCAAAACCAAATGCTTCTGGCTTAAATGGGATAAGTTTTTCCTCAAAGAAAAGCATGAGTATTCTTGCTATGAAATTCCAAATACTGCCAAAAGATAGACATTGTAGTTGTTGCCACTTGAGAGTCTTAAAAAAGAAGGTATGGAAATGTCTCTATCGGTTAAATAAAAAAGCATACCAATAACAGGGGGAAAAACCCACATGGCTGGCTTGAGAAATAACTTAGACATGGCAACAGGCCAACTGCAATTATTTTTAAGAAGTGTTTTGTATAGAGGCAATCTGGAAAAACTAAATATCAGATGCACAACATGACTGAAGAGAGGATGGGGAAAAATGTAGGGCCAATATCAAATGCATAAAATTCCTTTAGTAGGTAAACAGAAATTTTGCCAAAATAAACTCTAGTCTTCTTTCTAGAAATAATTGCCATCTGTTTTTATGATATAAGAAATAAAAGAGACAGCTTTAAAAATTATTACATTATCCAAATAGACAAAAATGTATTTTATTTCATGTGCTCAAACAGCATTTAAAAGCCAGCTGCTTTATCCAAAGGGTCAATTTTGATATGATGTTAAAGTAAGTTTAGGGCTATATGAATAAGCCTACACAAACTTCAGGCTCAACCTTCCCTGGTGTCCTCTTTCTCCTCTGATGCATCTGCAAAAAATCAGAAGCATCTTTTTTTCCCCATTGGATTCATCAAAGCTTTGTATCAAACCTTTATGAAACTAATGAATCATAATCCAGTGTTCAATTAAAACATTGATAAAGCATATTTTAAACTGAAATGTCTTTGAATAATTTAAACTAAAACTTCTGCTAAATATTCACGTAGCTTGTTCTCCTTGCTGCTGCAGCTTCTTGCTAGGTGCAAAACAGAGGCTTGTTCATACAACAGTAAATTACAGTTTTACATTTAAAGGGGGGGATCTCCCTTTAGAGGTATTTCAACTAAATATGCCAACACTTTCAAACGAGGTTTGAGCTACCTTCAGTACTTAAATAGAAATCATTTACAGAAGAATAGATGGGGACCACAGCTATGGAACTGCTCTTTCCAATGTCTTCTTACAATTTTTATCTGACCAATGGTTTTCATCCCACCCCCATAGTTTTATTTTACTTTTTTCCTTTCTGCTGACCTCAATGGGATTGAAATTATTATTATGAAATAAATCTGCTTGTAAATTATTTAGTATACACTTTATTTATTCCTTTGTTCCATTGCTATCTCAGGGGAATGGGAAAGTTTTGATCCAGAGCCTCTTTAGAAATAGCCACAGACAGTCACAGGAATGCTTCTTGTAAACAAAGTCAGCCAAGACCCATGACACCAATGGTCATTTCTCAATGCAGATTTCTCTTTTTGGCTTAGAGAAGGGAAATCCAAAATCATAGGATTTACAGTCATACCTGAATTAAGTAGCAGAAATCTGCTTTTTCAAATCTAAGATGATACTGTATTGTTACTAAATACATCTTGCTAGACTATACTCAAGCTGACCTTTAAGAAATGTACTGATTTAAACTGACTGCATTCTCTTAGAAAATGAACTTCAAGATAGCTTTTTATTTAAAAAAATATTGTTATGGGGGGGGAGGTGGGGGAGGAAGCTTTGATTCATTAACAGAAGAGTTTTTCTTATTTCTACCAGCCATTTTGTTTTCTGGTGATTCTTACCTCTAACAATCAGAATCATGCAAGCAATAGTATCACCTGGGACACTTCTCCAACACCAAAGTTCAAAAGCATCAATATTTTTTTACCCTGCTTCTTCAAAATCCAACTTTCACTTCTACAAAGTTGTGTAGAAGTGTTTGCACAATTCTGATCTTTGTTAAGTATACATACAACACAGCATCTGAATATCTTTTCCAAAGTCTTTGTAGTTGCTCAACCAAATGCTACTGAGGCATATTTCTTGACTGCTTGTTTCTTTAATGTTGATGGTTGATTCTAAAAGGCAGAAGCTATCATTGACAATTCTAAGGCTCTTCTTTATATTTAATTTTAATCCCATTTTTTCATTGTGCTCCTTGGTTTTTATTACTAGAGTATGTAGATCTTTTATATTTTTAGCTCTCAGAGTAGTATCAACAGCATCGTGCAGGTTATTAATATTTCTTCTTCCACTGCTCATCATCTTCCAGTCCAGCTTCCCTTAATATACTTTCAGCATACACATTGATAAAATGAAATGTTCATCCATAAAAAATTACATAAACTAAAGAACCTGCTAATAGAACAGCAGTCCCCAACCTTTGCAGCTTGGCTGGGTGGGGAGGGGGGAACTGGGCCATGCGAGCTGTGGACTAGCATGCATGTGCATGCACCCTTGCGTGAGTGGTGAGCCACCACACACAATCCTGAGTGTCCACTACCCTGCTACTTGCACAAGTTGACCTGTGCAGGTGCATGCTCCAGCCAGTCACTCACATGGCCCAATTCCAAATAGGCAACAGCTCAGTAGTGAGTCATGGCTTGGGGGTTGGAGACCCTATAATAGTAGAGTAAAATCACTGTTAATGACTTGGACAACATTTGGAGGCTATAGTTATCAATGACTGTTATTTAGAATGGATATATCCAGCGATTTATTTCTGATTGTCAGGAACAGAAATAGTTGCTAAATTATAGAAAAGGATGGGTGCCATTGCTCTCATGTCTGCATGTCTGTTCCCAAAGGAATTTATGTACCACGCAGAAACAGAAAGGAAGCCTTTTGCCCATCACATTTTGGTCTGATCCAATGTGGTTGATAGCAATTAAACTAAGGCATATTTCTCTTCTAAACAAGAGGAAGCAGAAGTTGACATTCAGATGAAGTAGGTAACACCACACATTTTATCTTATATAGATAGGTCTTATACACACACACACACACACATAAAACAACTGAATATTCATCCATCCATCCATCCATCCATCCATCCATTTATCTAAAACAACAGAACTTCTCTGCTTTTGTATTATTTTTTTGTCTCCTCTACACTATTATACCAGACTCTGAAAAAGAAAAGTTCCACACCCTTATTGTTACTGATATAGCACAAATTAAACCTATACTTCAATCTCAAGACAAAAAGAGCCTATTTTCTTATCAACCTTATAAGGGCACAATGATTAGTATATTAAAATATGTAAATTTATTTAAATGTAATCAATCAGTTAAGAGCTATAAAATAATTAAAAAACTAATCAGTTGACAGCAATGGTAAGAATAAAGAGGTAATCAGTTACCAACTTAAAATTAATGACCTTAAAAATTGTTTTGTAGGGCTAATATTTTTTCAACTATTATAAAGGAGTTTTTAATGTGTTCCAATAGTATAAAAACATAGGCTTCATTCATATTCATTGAGAGATTGGGAACTACTACATAATAAAAAGGAATTTGCCTGTCAAAAATAAAGTTCATCTGATTATAGAATCTGGAACAGGGGCACTTAACTCTACTACTACTAAGATAATTAAAATCTTATAGATCACAAATGAATTGAGTCCATGACTCCCTGTGCTTTAGATATCAAGTACTGTAATTATATGCAAAAGGTATTTTAAAGTAGTAAAGCATTAAGTTGTGACATATACTAAGATAAAATCCTTTGCATGTAATTTCATAATACCTAGCCCTAGCTAAACAACAGTGGAATTTTTTTAAAGCATTGTGCCAGTAGATTTGAATGAATGTATTAATTTTGCAAATACTTTCTTTATGATATGTCTTTATGTCAACAAATGTCTTCTACATGATAGATGGTTTTAAAGCACTTTTCTTGATCACAGCTGAACTTTTTGAAAATGATAGCTGTTAATATATTGTATATTCTTAATATACTGTACATCCTCTCATACAGAGACCTAACAAACAGACACAAATTCCAATCAGTGGACCTTGATTAGATCATTAAAATCTTGCATACCATACATTTAATCAGATCCCAAACTCAACCTGTTAATCTGTAGAAAAGACCAGGCCCAGTTACACAAGACATTTTCTACAGAAGACACTATCTTTTTATGAAAAGAAGGACTAGGGGTGACATGATGGCAGAGTTCCAATGTCAAAGAGGGAGCTAACCTATTCTTCAAAGCACCAGAAGGCAAGACAAGAAGCAATGGATGGGAATTAATCAAGGAGAGAAGCAACCTAGAACTAAGGAGAAATTTCCTAACAGGGAGAACAATTAATCAGTGGGACAACTTGCCTCCAGAAGCTGTATATGCTCCAGAAGCTGTATAGGTTTTTAAGAAGAGATTGGAAAACCATTGTTTGAAATGGTAATACAATTTCCTGTCTGAGCAGGGGATTGGACTAGAAGAACATCAAGTTCCCTTCCAACTCTGTTATACTGTTATGCCCTTTTACTGATGGTAATATATTTCCATGGATGTTATTATGTAAGCAGCAACTTATAATTCAAACAATGAAATCTAGTCTCATGCCATCATGATGGAGTTAAAGAAATATAAGAGTAAACATTTCACTGTGCATACTAAATGTTTCATTTTTGCTAAAAAGATCATTCCAAAATTATGTGCTGCCTCTTTTTAAAAATATATAGGTCAGGAATCAACTGTGACACAAAACCAGAGTAACATGGAAACCACACTGCTTTGGAAATTTCTAATAAATATCTCCCACATTCCCAATATAAAGCTAATTGCTTGTTACTACTAATAATCCCATATTTAAATTTAAAATCTAAATTTCATAATCCAATGTGGAAGAAAAACAAATTCAGAGACATCCCACCAACTCTATGCAAAGGCATTAAGGAATTCCATACAATGTTATTAATGCAATAAATGGGATCAATCACTCAGATCTTAATTATTCAGCTTTTAAATGCATTTCTGCAAAGATTAACATGGAAATAATAAAAGCTACATAAGGCTCACATCGCGTTCTTAGTCTTTTGGATCCCCAATGTATAATTGTATGTATAGTGTACAGTGTACAACGCTTTTGCTCCCAAGCTGTCCCCCCATCACCCCACTTGCCCCACTCTCCAAAAGTATCAATGGTTCACAAAGAAGAGAAGGAAGGGGAGCACTTCAAGAAGCATTCTGGCGATGGAACAGTTAACTCAGCAATGCATTCTTAGCCACTGCTGTGACAGGATTTATTTACAGCTTCCATTAAATACAGCAAGCTCCATTACAAAGTGCTGTATGTGAGAAGAATTTTTGATTATACAATGCAAGTGCTTCACTGCATTAAACATAGCATACCAGTGTATTCCCCCCACCCATCCCCTGTAATTGGTTTGGGTCATTGTTTGATGGGTTTATGAATTCATTACAGGAAACAGATGGATCACATAAATCAGAGCTATTCATCCAGCCAATCAAATGGCCAATTTTTCTCTTCTGTTCTTCTTCCCCCTTCTCTTCAACCACTTCCTTCGTGCACAAAATGGTGTATAGAGTATGTATAGAAATAAGTTGTTAAAGCAACCTTGAAACAGGAAATCGAAGCAGGAAACACCTTTTAAATGGAACTAAGCTTACTATGCTCACTATCCCCTATCAAAGCCTGAAACAAAGAAAACTTACCCAAGTTTTCCTGAACACTGGAACTCAAGCAGAAAAAGCAAGATACTTAAGAATACACAAAGTTCTGTTTTTAATGGCAATGAAAGAGTTTCATATTGGAAAGGCTTATTTTAACCCCTCAATTCCAATTTTCAAATGGAGAGTTTTTATTCAGAAAATTACTTCCTTTGTCTATTAAACTCTCAAGTTTGACAACAGTGACATCTGCTGGTAAAAGTGAAAGTATCACAAAGGTTATATAAGCAATAATATTTTTAACATAAGCAAGCCTTCTTTTGACATCTACTATGCAAAAAAAAAATAAAATCTAAATATCCAATGTTTCATATTAGAGAATGAAATAATTTGATGTATGAAATTTCATTGTATGAAGTATCTTATGGGGGAAAAGGAAAAGGGCTTTGTAAAAATAATATTTCAATGGCTACTTTCAGATTTCTGCAGTTTTCAAGTCTCTCTCTCTCCCTCCCTCCCTCTCCCCCCTCCCTCCCTCCCCCTTTTTTTTACAAATAGGGCATTTAAAGCCCAGGAAGCTCTTCAAAATAAAATGTGAAACTCACTCATAACCACATTGACCTAATTCTCAAGGGGGTCAGTTATATGAGTGGTTAGGACATTAGAGAACATAATCATCATCAGTACATGGTCTTCATAGACATTATTATAAAATCACAGGACTAGAAGAGACCTTGGTGGTCTTCTAGTCCAACCCCCTGCTCCAGGCAGGAATCCTTATACCATCCTGGACAAATGGCTGTCCAGTATTTTCTTCAAAACCTCCAGTGATGAAGCACCTTCAACTCTAGGAGGCAACTTGTTCCACTGATTAATTATTCTCACTGTCAGAAAATTTCTCCTTATTTCCAGGTTGGATCTCCCTCTGACTAGCTTCTTCCCATTCCTTCTTGTCCTGCCCTCAGGTGCTATGGAGAATAAATCAACACCTTCTTCTCTGTGACAGCCCTGCAAGTTCCAGGAGACAGCTATCAGGACTCCCCTAAGCATTTTCTTTGTTAGGCTAAACACAACTAGTTCCCTTAGCCATATTTAGTCTCCAGATCTCTAATCATATTTGGCATGCTTTTCTGAACTCTTTATAAGACCGTGGCACCTTTTTTATATTGTGGTGACCAGAATTGGACACAGTATTCCGAAAGTGGCCTCCCTATACAGTACAGAGCAGTACTATCACTTCTCATAATCTTGATTTTATCCTTCTGTTGATGCAGCCTAATGCACTGGCATTTTTTGGCCAATTAACTTTATATGGGAACAGTTACATATTAAATCCTTCTAGGATAACATTTTTTAGCATTTTTAGTAGAATTTTTGGGCTTATAAGATAGAAGGAGGAATAGTTTGCCTGTCAGACAATTCCTATTCTCTTTGCTTATCCTGCTCAAGCTGCCTGAAAACAGCAATTTCAAGAATTGGGGATGGGGGTAACCCCTGCGCATGGGATGAGAATATGAAACCTCTGAGGGACAAATTGCTTTAATTCTCACCCTTAAATAACAGCATGTGAAGCTGCAAATAAGGTGCCAGTATAGATGCCTACAGAAGTGGGGGGGAGAACTATTCCAGTTAGACTTTAGCCTTTAAATGCATGTACTTCTAAGTTTTAAATACTTCCAAACAAGGTTTTACTAACTTGATATTAGTAAAGTTGTTTTTTTCAGGGCACTGTGCTGTACATATTTATTTATTCATGATGAAAATTCTGAATATATTTAGGTATCATGCAAAACTGAGGCATGGATAGCAAAACATTTTCAGTGGATTAATTAAATTATTTATTTATTTATTTATTTATTTATTTATTTATTTATTTATTTATTTATTGGACTTGTATGCCGCCCCATCTCCAAAGACTTGGGGCGGCGCACAACTAAAAACAGCAACAATAAATACTTAAAAAGAAATTAAACTAATTTCACAAGCCCAAAAATACAAAAACTAAAATTTACAGTGGTTAAAATAATTAAGAAACCCTCCCCCCCCCCCAAGGACGGGTCACAGCCTGGATTGGTCAAACAACCAGGTCTTCAAATCATGGCGTAAGGTGCGGAGGTCAGGGGCCAGGCGGAGCCCCAGGGGCAGTTGGTTCCAGAAGTCAGGGGCCGCAACAGAATAGGCTCGTCGCCGGGGGACTACCAGCCGACATTGGCTTGCCGACGGGACCCCGAGGAGTCCTTGCCTATGTGCTCGCACAGGGTGGCTGGCACTCGATATCGGCAGAAGACGCTCCCTTAAATATTGAGGACCCATGTTGTGAAGGACTTTGTATGTTAAAACCAGAACCTTGAATCTCACCCAAAGTGCAACCGGCAACCAATGCAGGCAGCCCAGGAGGGGGGTAACATGGGAGAATCAGGAAACTCCCATCACCACCCGCGCCGCCGCATTTTGAACCAGCTGCAATCTCCAGATGGTATGCAAGGGCAGTCCTAAATAGAGAGCATTGCAGTAGTCGAGTCTAGAGGTAACAAGGGCGTGAGTGACTGTGCGCAGGGCATCTCAGTCCAGAAATGGGTGAAGCTGACAAACAAGGCGGAGCTGGGCAAAGGCCCCTCTGGCAACGGCCCCCACCTGCTCCTCCAACCGGAGCCGTACATCCAGGAGGACCCCCAGATCCTGCACCCTATCCACAGGGGGCAACATCTCTCCCCCTATGACCAAAGATGGATATTCCTGACTGGGCCGAGATGCCGGTATGCACAGCCACTCAGTCTTGGCCGGGTTGAGTCGAAGCATGTTCCCGCTCATCCAAATCCGTACCGCATCCAAACACAGGGTCATCAGGGAGAGGGCATCACTGATTTGGTTTGGGGTGGAGATGTACAGCTGGGTGTCATCTGCGTACTGATGGAATCTCACCCCAAAACCACGGATGATCTCATAATAATTAAATTATTCAATTTAACATTCACATAGCCATCTGAAAAAGAACCATTATTGCCATGAGCCCCAAAAAGATCCAAGTAAACTGTCACAGTAAAATAAATAAAAAAGACTATTATGTCCAGAACCGAACATTCTAAGCATTCCCTATCACTTTATACAAATTACACAAATCACTTGGATTTGTTTCTTATTGTCCCTTAAATGTATTATTATGCTAAGAACCACATATAATTTCTTTCACCTTAATTTTGAGAGCCTTAAATGTTTGTTTGTATATATACTTTTCTATGCTAACAATCTCTCTCAAAGTTTGCTTTTAAAATTCAATTATTTTTCCATCTCTTCAGTCTCCCTGGAGAACTACTGTCTTACTATCTATATTGAATCTTTGTAGAAAATATGGAACAAGAGTTGCTATCTTGGTTTAAAATATACTGACTCCTTTCTTTGTTAGCTAGTTTAGTTTTCTTGATAGCACCCTTCTATTGCCTCATCAATAACTGTCCTCATGGAAAAATGATGCTTATATTTGACCCAATCTTGAAAATGCTGATATGCAAGGACAGATCCTGTATCACACAAAATATTAAGATATACAGTTCTTACACAAATATTTGTAGAAACTTTAGGGCAACAGTATTTCTACAAATACTTACATAACAATTGCATTACCAAACTACATCTAATAAGGTAGTCTTCAATTTATAATCATTCCTTTAGTGGTCATTTGAAGTTATAATGACATTGAAAAATGACTTGTTTTTCACATTTATGACCATTGTAGCATCCCCATTGCAGCATGATCAGAATTCTGACACTTGGCAAAAGTAGCATGTATTTATGACAATTGCAATGTCCTGGGGTCATGTCTTTTGCGACCTTCAAAGCAGCAAAGTCAATGAGGAAGCCAGATTCATTTAATAACCATGTTACTAACTTAACTACTGCAGTGATTGACTTAACAACTATGACAAGAAAGGTTGTAAAATTGGGGAAAACTCGCTTAACAATTGTCTTGCTTAGCAACAGAAATGTTTGGCTCAATTGTGGTTTAAATTGAGGACAACAAAGGATGTAAAGGGGATTTTAGAAAATATTTGTGAATGGAAGAAAAAACTATTTCCTTTTCAGAATGAAAGAACATACAACAATTATGAAGTAATCTGAGGATTCCTTTCTCTGCCTTTATTCCTTTTGTAAACTTTAAAACTGGTTCCAGAATGTCACGGTGTGATTATATAGGGTCATTTCCATGAATACTATATGAAGAAAAAGACTGCTCCCACCAAATTTCATTTCCTTTTCTCTCATTCTGCCTATAATCCAGATTTTATCTGGAACTCTATAGCTATCCAAAAAACCATTCTGAGGACCTTATGATGGCTATCTACATTGTATCTGAAAATGTATAGCATCAAAGTGTATTATAATGCTATATATCTAAGGAGGAAGAAAAAGGTATAACTACAAATGAGTTGCTGAAGTGTCTCTTAAAATTGCTTTAATGAAACTGTTTTGGAATTAGCAAATGCCTAATGCCAACAAAAAACAATACATTTATATTGCCTGGTTATATACTTCACATTCTGTAGAACACGGATGTCAAACTCACAGCATCAAATGTGACATTTCACATTTTTCCCTTTCATGGAGCTCCAGTGGGCATGGCCTACGCGTGATGCATCTGGCCCACAAGCCGCCAGTTTGACACCGCTGCTCTAGTACTATCATCCAGAAATTATTTCATCATTTGAACTGAACAAAAGTAATACTAATTATGCTGATTAGCTAATGTCTATATTAAGTTGATTTTCATTCCTCTCACAGAAATGAATTTAGTAAAGGAATCCCAGTGGCAAGGGTTTGCTTCCATTTCTATGGATCTTGAAATATACAGTACATATATTCAGTGGCAAGGAAGCCAAAGAGAAGTTATCTTGGAGAATCTTTGTTTCTAATATCATGAAGAAGGTAACAAATCTATTTAGCTGATACTCAAAGTAAAAGGACAATGTGAAACATCCAGAAAAGAATAACTCTCAGTTATTTGTGGAACTTAAACTGTATCTTAATGAAATCTGGACCTTTGGAATTAAGAACTCTGCTAAGGACTAAGCTGGCTGGCAGTCAATCTGCAGATTAGCAAGAGTTGCTGTTCTACAATATATGAAATCAAGTAGTTCTTCAGTTTATATGAGAATTGAGTTTTATTTTTGTACTTTTGTGGAATCATAGATATGCTTCGCCAGCTACGCCCATTCCTGGACCGAGATGCCCTGCGTACAGTCACTCATGCACTTGTTACCTCCCGACTCGACTACTGCAATGCTCTCTATTTAGGACTGCCCTTGCATACCATCTGGAGATTGCAGCTGGTGTAAAATGCAGCCGCGCGGGTGGTGATGGGAATTTCCCGATTCTCCCATGTTACACCCCTCCTGCACGACCTGCATTGATTGCCAGTTGCCCTCCAGGTGAGATTCAAGGTTTTAGTGTTAACATTCAAAGTCCTACAAGACATGGGTCCAGGATATTTACGGAAGCGTCTCCTGCTGATATTGAGTGCCAACCGCCCTGTACGAGCACACAGGCAGGGGCTTCTCGGGGTGCCATCGGTGAGCCAATGCCGGTTGGCGGTGCCCCAGGGTCAAGCCTACTCTGTGGCTGTTCCCGCCCTGTGGAATCAACTACCCCTGGGGCTCCCTCTGGCCCCCGACCTCCGCACCTTCCGTCATGACCTGAAAACTTGGTTATTCGAACAGGCCAGGCTGTGCTGATCTCCTGGGGGGGGGGTATTTTCTAAATTCTAAATTTTAAATTTTCAATGTTTTAATGTTAACTGGGATTTTTAGCTATACTGGGCTTGTGATCATTTAATTTTCTTTTTAATTTATTGTTGTCTGATTTTAGTTGTGAGCTGCCCCGAGTCTTCGGAGATGGGGCGGCATACAAGTCCAAGTAATTAGTAAATAAATAAATAGGGATGTGGGATATTATTTTTGGCTTGCCTACAAAATAGGTATTAAATGTAAGGCTTTTTGAAAGGCCTTAAGGATGTGGTTTTGTGCTAGGACTCTGGGATGCATATCTTTGACAGAACTCATTCAATAGTTACATTAATTTGTTATTGGTGGTTTTATTTAAACCTGATTACTGATTGTATTTGTTCAGGGTTTTTTACATTATGTTTTTGTACATTGTTATTAGCTGTAGAGTCATTAATTTGAGAAAGAATAGAATAGTAGAATACCCTTATCATATCTCTTAGCCTTAGGCAGAAGAGAGTAGGCACTATTAATCACCCAGCTTTAAGAATGAGGATTGAGCCTACCTCTCTTAAGAGTTTTTTTTTTAAAGAAAGCTGCTGAGTCAGAGAATATCCTTTTTTCTGTTAGTAAAGAAAATGAATGTTTCCTCTTAATTGTTTTAAGATTAAATATATTTTGTTGATTTGTTTTTTTTTTAAAGAATGCCACTCTGGATAATATATTCCTAAAATATAGTTACATTTAATTATAATTACATTTTTGTTTACTGGTACTACACTGGATGCAGCATTCACTTAATCCTCGTACATATATGATATGACTGATAGAGTGATGTGCCAAATGACTTTAAAGACTCATTATATTATCTGAGTATTCTGGAGTCTCCCGGTTGTATGACACATTTCATGATAGAATGTTTCACTATATTTGGGTCAAATTGTAAAGGAGAGGGGGAACAAACTTGTGCTCTGAATTAATTATTTACATTTACATTTATTTACAGTTAAATTTATATTTACTGTATATTTACAATACCTGGCATTCAGACTAGGAATATGAGAACTGATGTTTTCAATTTAGAAGATTAAAATTAATTTCAGGGGTTTTACCTTTTAACTAACCCCAATATGATAACAAATGAAGCTCTAATTTAGATCTTACAAAGCAGAAAGAATTATCCCCCCACATTACATCCTTAACAGCAATTCTCATTATTTGCTTCCTTTTTGCAGACCATTCCTAATATATATTCAACATCTGGAACACTGCTTAGATTACTGAATTGAAATAGTTATCTCCATTCATACCCATTCATACAATTTGTTCTCAAAAGAAACATATAGAGAAAAATGAAAAGGTTATGAACAATATTTTTATCTGAACTTATTGACATTTCAATACAGACAAGTATTGCAATGTGTACACTCTATAATTCTTCCCACATTCCCCCTCATTCTATCTCCAGAGCAAAATGTGGAAGGAATTTAGCTTTGATTCAATATTCATTTGTCTGTAATCTTTCAAAGGCTTAATTTTCCTGTTTTTGAAAGAGAATATCTTTGCTCTAAAATAGTCTGGAATCTGCTCCAGCTTGATCATCTACATTCAGTTATTTCTTGTGGTCAGATTATATAAGAATAAGACTACATTGCCCATGAAAATCTGATGATAAAAAATAGACCGAAATCAAGTTCAACTACTGATCCTTACCACTTGTCAATTTTTGCAATCGGTTTGACAGATCTTGAGACCTATTTGGGGGCTATTTTAAGATCTAGTAGGATGAGTAAGGCCTAAAATCCTCTGTTAATCCTAAAAATATCAGTGAGGGCTCTGGGTGCTGTTTTCAGATCTGAAACAAAGAAACTAGAGGAGAAGGGAGTTCTTCAAATCAACAAGAGGTTGAAACTTAATAGAAAAAAGTACTTCAAGTGCTTCAGCAGTAGAGTTGATGTCTTTAACAAAGGCTGGAGAACTGCTTTTCCAAGGTCAGATGCCAGATGATCTTCCTAAATAAGAGATGCTACTACTCAACATGCAATCAAGATCCTAGTTTCATAGTGTGGCCCAGTACTGTCTATGGCTCTATTTCATACAACTAACTGACTGTAACTCATAAATTCTGTCACTACAAGATTGAGTTACAAGTGACCATTATCCAATTTAAGCCCACTCTAATACACTACATTCCATTCTAAGACAAGCTAAGCAGCAGCCAAATCTCCCATTCTTTAACCTCAGCTGTATTGTGTATACCAGCAGACTCTGTGCTATTACAACAATTCAAAGGATTCTTAAGTGAAGCAGCGTTCCAGCAGAGGTCAGCAATCTACTTACTTTAAAGTTCAGCAATATGATCAATACAGCAGCTATATCCTATATCTATATCCATGTTAAAGCCAGGGATGTCAGCCTTCAAAGGGTAATGTCACTATCATTAACAATTCTAGCATGAACAGCACCTACAATCACTTAAGACAGAATCGAAACTTGATACAGCAGCAGTCAAATCACAAGCTTCAGATACATCCTGAAATTATGTGTGTAAGAAGTCTTGGCACATTCAATACTACCTCATAATCAACTCAGCCAGATTAGAGGAGGCATTTGGTTTCTTTGGTGTACAATGGTACTATGTTTCAACATTAAAGATAAATAAGTACAGGTATAACTGACTTTGGAGATTTGAATGAATGAAAACATATTAGAGGGAAATTAGTTTTGAAATATGCCAGACAACATTACTTATGTTTAACAAATGGCTGGGGATCTATGTATGTACTTATTCATGTATACATACATGCAAATTATTTATATGGCTTCCCAACTTGTAAACTGAGATTCTGAGTAGCTAAAATGGAATTTAAAAAGAAACAAACAAACCAAAAACAGACAAATAATAATTTACAACCATTTAATATAAAACAACACAATTTGAAGTCCAAAATAAAACATGTGGAAAATCTATTTTCCAAATGGGCTCACCTGACTTTCCAATCGAGTGCTGCTCCAATGAGCTAGTATGACAACAGAGAAGGCACATTTCCTAGGCCCCACTAGATGGCATTGTTTCATGGAGGGGACCAATCAAAACTCTATCTATGCAAAAAACAAAACAGCAGCCTGATTCCAAAGCCAGCCAATCAGGAACTGATTCTCCTGGAATTTGTTCAAAACAGACCAATCAAAAGTCTACTTAGATTAAGAACAAATATGTAACCAGTTTTCTTGGACTCCTGTGACATCAGCCAGTCAGATATCAGCTTTCTGCATTCAAATACATAGTCCATTTAGCCTGTGTTCAGTTGCCCATGAGCTGCCAAGAAGTACACTACAAAGCAGCTTATTCTAGCTCTGAAGATGCCAATCACAGGCGTTGACACAACACCAGGGCATCAAAAAACTAAACTAAGGCCATAGAGCATGAAAGCTCCTTACTGCTTCATACCAGTCTATGGAGCTCACAGATAATTTGATACTATTCCATGAAGAGCTTCAAAGGTAATAATCATCACCTGAAAGCCAATGGGAATCCAGTGCAATTCATTAAGTAATGGACATACTATGGCAGATATCCCCCCCACTCACTATCGAGCTGTGGCCTGTTCAGAACTGTTTGGCGTATGCGTGCACAAAGCTCAACTTATGCGTACCTGGCTGCCACTTGCATGGGTCAATTCCTCTCTCTCTCTCTCCACCAGGCTGTCAAACTGTGAAGGTTGGGGACAGCAGTACTATAGTACACTCATCACTAACATACTATTCCATCTTGTACTGCAGTTTTGGTAGACTTTGTTGAAATAGTCCAATTGGGAAGAGACTATATATAGAATCTCCTGATGCAAGAATGGGAGCAATTGGCACAAGATACGGTGTTGTGTAAAGTCTCTCTTGCCATGATTGTCACCTATTCTTCAATGGGGAGCTGGATACTAATTCTGTCTGAGGGAGTGAACCCTATCCAGAATTAAAAGACAGTAAATCTCCAAATCCAGAGGGCTCTAAAACCTGCATACTGGTTACCTATTAACCAATCTTCCCTAGAAAAGAGAAACTTTGGTTGCAAAACAAATGTCATCTACCACTGTTGAGTTCAGAGATGGTTTCTTCAGGAGCAGGTGGAGTCTCTTTAAACTCCAGTGGAACCACTCCCTTCCTCGTGGATGGGTTCACCATTACCTGGATTTAACCATATGTTGTCTCCAACAATAGAACAGCTATGGACATGTACAGAAGCCGTCCCCAGCTATCTTTACACAGCTTCACATGTTTAATATGAAAAGATAAAAAGGGTTTATATGTATTTTACTAAAGAAGCTTCATAAGAATTAAAACCCATTCCTGGATGTAAGAAACTTGGAAATATGTTTCATTTGAACACACTTCTCAATTTCTACATCATCTTTGCAGTCTATTCTAAGCATACTTGGACACATTGAAATATGATATATGTGACCTTCTTACCTGCATACCCATATTTAATGTTTCACATATTGCAGTCAAATAAGTATGGTTAATTAATATTTGCATTCTATATGTTGAAGCTGCTGTTCAATTCTTCAATGTAGTACTGCTGCAGAAAAAAAATCTTTGGAGTTCTATATTTTTAGCCTTTCCATCTTTAAATAACAGAAACTTTCAAAATATATTCTAAGCAGGGGCACTATTCAAGTGATATAAACTTATCACTTCTACTATTTAAAAGATGACAAAAGAATTTCCTTCCTCAGATGGCTAATAAATTTTTAAAGCAGACACATTCCAGTGTCTAAAAGAAAAAAACTGGAATGATACACTATCAGGGAGAGTCTTCATTAATTCATCTGAATCTTAACAGAATGTTATGTCTGTAGGGCTATCATATATTAATGACATATATGGGAAGCAGCATTTAAATTATTCAGGAACACTGGGAATGCAGATCCAGCAGTTTTTGTAATTCTCAACTGCTGTACAAAAGAAATGAAGGAAGAAAGCACCCTCTCTTTCATCTTCACTCTCTTTTTCTCCCATATATACAAGCATATATGCACTCACACAAACCTGGGCAAAATCAGTTCTACAATCATGGAGCTGATGCAAACTAGCAACACTCCTTTCAGTTGTTGCACACGTAACAATGAACTCTTCTGTGCACATATATCCACTCGTTTATATAATCAGAGACACCTTCAAAGATGTATATGCTAAATCTTCCAGGGCAATTTTATCAATTATAAATGCATAAACAAGTGGCTTCCTCTAAGAACACTAAAGAGACCAAAATCAAGCGTGGAGCAAACAGAATCCATACATCTGTGTTTACAGACTACCAACAACGGTGCCAATGTGCAGAGCTGGCTTGTTCTATTTATTGTTTTAGTTGACAGCTCTTGCTTGAACACCCATCACCATGGCAACAGTGAGCACAACTCACAAAGCACCCAAACGAACTCAGAGCTAAATTAACTTATTGCATGTCACCAATGAGAAATGACTGTTCAGAGGTAATTTTCTGTACTAATATGTAATAGAGTTAACTCTTAAATTGAATTAAATTAATTAAATGCCACTCCCAGTAAATCAGTTTCTATTACATCAATGTTAAAATGAATTAAATGTTTTATTAAAACTACTAATAATATTATGCTATTACTTCATTCATTCAAAATTCTATGCAGTTTACTTCAAGATACGTGCTTTGTATTAAGCAGCAATATAACTAACAAATCATCAGCATTTGTTACAACGTTGCTTATATCAAGTTATGATACAAAGTGAAAAACTTGATTTCAGGGAAGTCATCCATTCTACACTATTACTGACTTAAATGTAAACAGTTTCTAGAAGCAAGTATTTGTAATTGGACCAAGCAGAATAAAAATCCTAATTGATGAAGCAGAACCCAAAATAAGGATACAAATCAAGTAGGTATTAATGGTTCCATTTCTGCATAAATTATAGTTATAAGCAAAGAAGTATTAGCTGCTAAAATGTTTCATTTCAAGTTTCATGGTAGCTCTCTAAACAACCACAGACTGAACTCAAGAATCACTGGTATTTGGTTCAAAGCAGTGTCATCAAAAAAGACATTCTGGATATTAAGATGTACTCAGCAGCAATTGAAGGATCATATACAATTCAGATTTTCCCAGAATCACAGAAAGATGCAAAATGTGGAAAAGATATGGAGGAAAAGCAACAATGCCCTAATATAGCTTATTATCCTGACAATGGGAAAAAAGAACAGCATATGGGAGCCTTCTTTATGAATAATCGAAAAGAAGAACACTTTGCAAACAGCAGAGGGAGCACTCAATATTCTTAGTCTGATCACTGTTTCTATGGTGTTTGGTATTGCTCAGAGGGAAAAAGCAGTGAACCATTTATTCAGAATAAGTAGATTCTAATCCTCTAGGTTTTTCTCTTTAAAAAAAAATCAATTTTTCCAAGTATGTTTTGAGGTCCATTAATCCTTTAATTTTTATTACCTACCTGAATAACTTTGTAAACCTGAAATTTCCCTCAAGCATATGAATATCTTTCCCTTATTTTTTAATAGTTTTATTTTGGCTATAATTCTGCTGGTAACACTGAGCAGGAATATTACCAAGAATGGTGAGAGGAAAGTTCAATTACCATGTTTTAAAAGCCTGCATTTCAACAGAAAATTTTTTCCAAAACAATAAGTATTGAAATAGCTGGAAGAAAATGGCATCAGATGATTCAGGAAAAACAATTTGGTAATAATCACCTTATCATGTTTATTATCTATTAAATTTACAATATATACTGCCCAACTTTTTATACTGTGGCACATAAAAACATTTTATATCAAAATATAAAATTAAGTCCCTTAGCTGAGTTTGACATTTCAACTACTGACGATTTAACAGATATATCCATGTAAATTTATTTGCAACAGTATTTAACTAATTTGGCTTTGCCTTCTTCTGGAATGCTTTTTCAATTTCCCAGCCTGTACCCCTGATATTCTCTGGAGAAATCTTTTTTCCCTCTTCTATTTAATCATGACCGATTTTCCGAGACTGCCTGGAGAAGTCATTGCAGTTTTCTTGGCAAGGCTTTTCAGAAGTAGGAAAAAAAATGAAGAGTTGTCCTATCCAAGTGCTAAACTGGATCAGCTTTCAAGCTTAGACAAGGCCAACCAGGTGCTGTCATCTGCTGAGATTATGATGTTGGTAAAAAGCAAATAAATCAGTGCCAATAGAAGTGTAATATATAAAACATCATGTCTAGGGACTGAAACTGATAACATAAAAAATATAGTCACTGGTATTAAGATTGTCCTAGAAAATTAGGAAGGAAATGATACATACTAAAGGATAGAACCATCTGATATCCCTCATGAAGATCATATTGCATAAAATGTGCAATGGAAGTATATAATCTATTTAGAAATAGTTCTGATATTATAACAATCAGCTGAGACTGCTGTTAAGAATATCTTGACACTATTAGTGACCGAAGATTTGATAGCCATATTTCAAATAAAGATTTATCTATTTAATTTTTTATGGCTGTCCATCTCAACCATGTCATTCTGTGACGTGTACATTTCTTAAAACAATAAAACATTTTAAAATAACGCAAACAATGCAAAAATACGTAGATTCAGCAGCCAAGGCAATTATCCAATTTAACAGTAAAGCCAAGAAATGGGGCCCCTAACAGATCCTGACAATAAGTTCTTATAAACAATAGGTTCTAAACTTTTAGAAGTTAAAATATAACAAAAATAATAAACATGATAGAAAGAGATGAAGAGAGAAACAAAGAAATAGGAAGCAGAAGGTCCTGGAACTTTTGATGGAAAAACAAAGCAACAATCCTTTTAGGATTATGCCTACAGTAGGTAAAATATCTTCATTTCTTGGATTCAGAGTGATAATAAATTAAAGGAACCAGAAGCCTTTATTGTGTTTTTTCAGCCAGAGTTATACACTGATGAATAGTATGAATTTTATGCTAGATAGAAGAAAAAGAAGGCTGGGAGGCAAACAATGCAACAGAATCATCTTAGAAAATGATAAACTATTACTGGATCTAGTATTGGGCAAAGAAAGGGCATCTTTGTTGAAGCCTGATTGACCTGTGATTTTCACCAATCCCTCCCTCCTACTGAAGCCCTGTGCATCATATCTGCACTGTTGCTGGCATAATACAAATTGGAAAAAAAACAGGGGAACAAGATTCAGGATCTAGAGTCTGAGCAATAGTTGACAAGGTTCACCAGCTGATACAATCTGAATAGGTGTTGAAACAAAATGTGTGTTTTGGGTTCATTCTGGATGGTGCATGGGGGAAATTACAGCATCTGATGCTGAAAGTGGCACAAGAGAGGAATTTAGCTTATCTACATAATATTTATTTCTCAGCTTCTCTCTAGATTATATTTATTTATTTATGCTGAGACTTGCAGTTAAACTTAAAGCCATGTGCCTTGGCAAAATTACAAGCCATGTCCTTGGAAGCAGTCATGTCCTTTGGATTTCAAAATAACTGGTAGCTTAAAGCCTCAAACATGAGAAATGATTCCAAAAGTAGAATAAGTAATGGAGACACTGAGGCCAAGTATTGAAGTAAGTGACACATACAAAAGTTATCAGAGACGTAGAGAAAGGATTGTTGAAAATCATTCCTTTTGCCTTATTTTGTAAGTTTTTGGCTACAGGAACAAGAACCAATCAGATAAAGAAGCAAGTGGAAAGTGAATTGAAGAACTGTGTCAAAATAACTAAATGTAACATAATAATAATAATTAATTAAAAGACATATACATCACACAATTAAATAAAAACAAATACAAGTGACATGAGATAGAGGAAAAACAGGAGGAGGGAAGATAAAAGAATGTGCTTAAATGTTGGATATTTTTTCAAAATGCTACTGATGTGATAACTCTTATAAGATATGAGATAGAGCTCAGACAACCAATAGTAATATGCCTCCCTTCCTCAGCACCTGTGGGTAGATAGGCAGATGAGAGCCAGTGTGGCATAGTGATTAAGGGTTAACCACATACCAGAAAACTATGAGTTCTAGTCCCACTTTAGGAATGAAGCCAACTTGGTACATTGGGCCAGTCTCTTTCTCTCTCAGCCTAGGAAGGAGGCAATGGCAAACCATTTCCAAAAACCTTACAAAGAAAACTTCAGGGAATATAGTCCAGGCAATTGTCAAGCATCAACATTGACTCAAAGGCAAACAAACAAACATAGGTAAATAGATATGGCACATCTGTTTTTAGTTGAATTGGGAGCAACAGATCTGCACGACTCAAATAAAATCTTTGGTCCACAAAACAGATATTAGATACCGGTATTAGAAAATAGATATTAATTAATGAATGATATTTCAGAAGAAGCCCAGTAAGCCAATAATGGGCAAATGCAAATCTGTTGAAATATATTTTACTGCTAAGCTAATTTAGGAAGTGCAAAACAGGCTGTGGGACAGGAATAATTTGTTTGTCTTCCAAGTAAAGGCAGTGACAAAGGGGCTGCCACTTATTTCACCATCTCATGATATAAGGCTAACCTGCCCTGAATATGACCTCAATATTCAAAGCAGATGGATTTCAAGAAGTCCACAAAAGGCAAGAATGATTTGTAGATGTATTAATTGTAATCCTTCAATGGAATAGTTTAACTACAATACCCATTATTTTAGAGAAAAGTTAAATAAAACTCAATGGATTTGCTTTTCAATAGGCATATACAATTTATTTATTTATTAAAGAGTTTCTGCATGTTTTGTGGGCTTCTTCAAGCCTAAACACACTGGAGTTCCCTCTATACTCAATAATCCCTCGTTTTTACCTTTTGACTTATCTACAGTCCCATCTGCATTCAACAATGGGATTTATTGTTAATGACACTAATGCTGATTTTGGAATTTAAAATCAATCAGGAAGTAAGTACTACAATGCTATATGTGATATATGATGTGCCCTTTTTCAGAGTTTGGTTAATAAATTCTAGCTCCGTATATCAAAAATAATATTTTAAAACTAATTAAAATCATGATCAGTAAAGAATAGGAGGGAAAAAAGCAAAAAAAGCAGCTCATTGGAGACTATATAGGAATTTTAGGTTATCAGATTTAGGAAAAACAACAGGAATATTTCAGCAAAAGCACATATTTAACTTAAGTAATTGCACAAAGATAGCATGCACAAATAGTCATTGAGCTCAAAATTTCTGTTGTTAAACAAGACAGTTAAGTGAGTTTTACCCCATTTTACAATCTTTCCTGCCATAGTTGTTAAGTGAATTACTGCAGTTGCTAAGTTAGTAACATGGTTAAGTGAATCTGGTATCCCCATTGATTTTGTTTGTCAGAAGGTCACAAAAGATTATCACATGACCCTGGGACACTGCAACTGTCATAAATACATGGCAGTTTGGATCATGTGACCATGCAGATATTGCAATGGTCATAAGTGTGGAAAATAGTCATAAGTAACTTATTTCAGTGCCATTGTAAATTCCAACAATCATTAAACAAATGGCTGTAAATCCAGGACTACCTGTGGTTATCAGCTTAGATGATTTTAAGCAAAGGTTAAAACACTTGTTAAGACATTAAATGTCAAAAGCTATTAGTAGAAAAATGTATGAATGGAGCCTCATGTTGAAGGGCCTGGAATTATCAGAAATGTGTTTTAATCTTCAAGGAATGGCTATTATCTTCATAGTCTTTTTGCAAGCTTTTAAGCACTGTTTGACTGGCCATACTATATTATGTCAAATATAATCTTTATTAAAGTAGTCAGATTACAGACACAGAGGCCTCTGCCTCTTTTCCCTAAAAGATTTCTCTCTAAAAACATACTACATATATTTTATTTGGGTGGTTTGTTCATGTTATCATGAATGTAAATGCATCCCCCTCTTGTTTTCAGTTTAATTTATTTATTCAAATGAACAATGGTGTTCTATCTTTCATGGATGCTTATAAATGATGTCCATTAGTTGTTTTAGAATAAAATAAAAGGACAAATCCAAGCTTGACAATTCAATTGTCCATGAACCTTTTTCACAAGGAAAGGAAGTAGGGAGAGATTCTTTTAGCACATTAACAGCTCCAATGCATACTTGCTCAAAATGACTCCAAGAAGTCCCTTCACGTTCCAAAAATTCTGGTTTATCTTTTCCGTTTGGTGTAGTATTGCTTAGTCCTAATCACAATTTGAATTTCTGATATGAAGCAATGCTGTTTATGCCATATAAATGTTACATTTTGCATTTTTACAGGATTATGTAAAGTGCAGATCATATAGAATCTCCATATAGGACACAGAACTTGCTATTCTACTTTATAAAAACAGATGCTGGGACTAAGTGCATATGTAAGAATCATGGGGAATGTTTCTTTACATTTACATTAAAATAATATCTAAACAGTAGTGAAATTTTACAGTTTAAAAACAAGCTTCTTTCCAATTTCACTTTTTGGACATGGCATTTAAGTCTCTCGCAGCATCACAGCTATAGTGGAAGGATAAAGCAAATTTATCTCAAATCCAGTTCAGACCTTCCTATGTGATAATCTATCATTCTGATTGACAATCTGTGTCACAAATTAAACTTTGGAAGCTCTCCATACAGTTGACAGAAAACCCAATTTTCTTGATTTATTTGCAGTAGCAATGTTTATCTCAATCCAAAGGCAATGGAACATGAAGGAAAAGGAATCTGCTTATTATTCCTAAACTAGATCTATGTCTCTAACATATGACAGGGCTAGAAATTCTCTTAAGCAATATATTTAGTACAAAGAACAACAAAATGTTTTAGGCAGTATCTCAAAATTTCAAAACCTAGACTAGATTTTAAATAATTATTATTTCTGAATAACAAGAATTAGCCTATTACTTTGCTATTTTAATTGGGCCCAAATACTAGAAAAATTTCCCAGACAATGCTTGAATGCTCTATCATGTGCTTTTTTAGCTGCAGATTTGATACTTAGTGACCTTTATAATGAATGCAGTTTCTCCCTGTGGGTTCTAGAACTACTGAAATGAATGAGCTTATTATACCCATTGTTATTTTTAAGTTACATGAAATGACTTGGTTTTAGATTTTTACTGTCTCTTTTTGGACATGAAAATGATAGTTATGTCCATTCCCCGCCCCCCGTTATTAGATAAGCAAGGTAATAAAGCAATAATAAACCAACAAAAATATTGCAATTTTGCTGTCATCTACAAGTTGGCTATATATTCTGTGTCCCTACTTCATACAGTGTAAGTATTGTATTGCTAGGAGGGAACTGCTATAAAGTTACCAACTTGCTTATGTACTCAATTAAGATCAGTACCAGGGTTAATTTGCAGCTCCTTTGTAATCACAAAATTGAATAGTACTATGAAACATGCTCTTGTCATATTATTGTATACTGTACCATGTTCTTGCTATAATAGTCATGGAAACAATTTAAATCAAAATATATATATTCAATTACCTTTGGTTTTTTGTTCAGCAGCCTGAAAGACAAAAACAACAAAATGATCAGTTAGTAGCCAGTTTTTTTATTAAAGATAACTGTGGGGAAAAAATGTAGCCTCAACAATAAGTCATAGCATACATAAAACATGATCACCATATTAATATGGTCTGGCCAATTTTTGGTTTGATGTTTTGTGCAATTTTGCAGGAAGGAAGATCAGCAGTAGAACCCCTGAAGGTGATTTATTTCAATGTTAGTGTTTTAATTTTTACTTCATCTGTGGCTTCAATTGTATTTTTACTGTTAGTGGCTTTTGAACCATTGTAATATGAAGGAATGATATTTCTCTGTTGGTTATGTAAATATGGAAGTGCTTTCAGGACCAATTTAGTGTCACAAGGACAAGCAAAATTTAATGTTGTTGACTCTTGACTCTCTTAGTGGTATACAAGCTTGAATTTTTCAGAAACCTTTGAGTGTAAACTTCACAAACCCAGGAATTAAGCAATTAGAAAACATCAAGTTGCACACCTTTCCTCCACCACATATATTTTATTCATAACTTCATTAAAAAGCATAGGCTCAAAACACTGTGGTTACAAATAATGAAAGCAACATAGTAAACACAAGCTAAGTTATACTGGCTCTAGTTTATAGTGATCAAAGTAACTTTGTTTTGTCACCAGAAAATATTGAATATACAGTATGTATGCTAAAGTGACATATTATGAAATACGACACTTCAATATATTTACATTGAACTCTTCAAATTAATTACACATGTATTTGAATAATTATACAAATTAAAAAGAATGTAGACTGTCAATGATTTAATTCGTCTGGGTAATGAAATACGTACATTAGTGGGTATACACGTGTGCATATGTGTATACCTACATACAAATAATAGTTTACAACCATTCTAGGGCAACACAGTAAGGATATAACTACTTAAGTAGCTCATGAATCAGTGAATAAGTGATATTAAACATATTAATATTATAATGAGCATGATTCAGATAGTTTTAAAAATATAAAGAACTTGAATGTATTCAGAGTTCTGGATTCCCTCTGCTGCTTTAAACATCTCAAAGCCATTATTACTGTAAATAAAATGCAAAACAATATTTTGAAAGAAGTCTGTTGCCTTCTCTCTACCTGTCCTGGCTGTTTTAGATATTTGATTTCATCATTGGTTCAATCAACCAACCTCCACTGTGCTGTTCCCCATTGGGGCACAGCCACCTGGCACAGCCTTAAGGCCCTTATGAAAGGATGAGATGGTTGGGGCAACCTCACATCGGGGGGGTGGTGTGTGGACAAATTGTTCCAGAGGGCAGTAGCAATAGCAGAGATCCTAGACCCGGTGATGGCAAACCTATGGCATGTGTGCCAATGGTGGCATGCAGAGCCCTCTCACTGGGCACATGAGCCATTGCCCCAGCTCAGCCCTGCTGCACATGTGCGGGTGCACTGGCCAGCTGGTCTTCGGGTCTCTGCTATGCATGCGTGGGGGTGGGGCACGCACCCACGGAGGTGAGGCACTAGCATGGGGAGTGCACGCGTGTACATGAGTGGGGTTCACACATGTGGGGTTACAGGGAAGTCACATGCTTGGGGCACACACGCAAATTGCATTTTGGGGGTGCGCACGCCCTTTGGGCACTTGTGCTGAAAAGGTTAGCCATCACTATTCTAGATATTACCAGCTGGAATAATCAAGCTGACAGCATGCTTCCTCTGCTGGCACGAATGGGATGGGTGAATCCCAGTGGGGTGAAATGGCCCCATCCCTCAAAATGTTGGATGCAGAGGTGGTATTCAGCAGGTTCTGACCAGTTCTGGAGAACTGGTGATGGAAATTTTGAGTAGTTCGGAGATCCGGCAAATACTACCTCTGACTGGAGATTTTACAGTATCCTTCCCCTGCCATGCCCACCAGCCACGCCACAGAACCGGTAGTAAAAAAAAAACTGAATCCCACCACTGGTTGGAAGGGTCTTGGCAAAATCTTTGCAGCATATTAAATAATGGAATAAAGCTTGTTATTATAAACATTTAAAAGAGTAAGAAATTATTAATCCTCACTTTTAATGAAAAGCAATCACTGTACAATTTTAAGTTATTGCCATGGTCCCCTCAGACAAATCTTCCTTAGAAAGTGGAGAGAGGGAGAGGGAGAATGAGAGAATATGAACTAGAAAAATGCCTCTTAAATTGATCAAGTAGTGTTAATGCCCAGATCTGAGATTCCGATGGACTCATTCCCAAGTGCTCTTGACAATTCAGTATTTAATTCTCTGATAGCATAGACATACAGACTTCAAGCTTACAAGAATGTCAATTCAATTCAATCCTAAATGGCAAATAAAGGGAGGAGTGCAGGGGTGCTTGGTAAAGTACATTGGGAATAATGGTCTACTTGGCAGTTAAGACCTACTCAGTAATAGGTTATCAGTTTTAAGTAGCTGATTTCTTCAACTAGCTTTAATCAGCAAAACTTGAATGTGAATCAAGTTCAAGTTTTTCTAATATTTAAGCTTTTTCTGAGACCAGTCAAATATCAAAATAATGTTTATAACAGTTTAATTTTCAGACTTGGCTTGAAGTCTTGTACAACTTTCTGAAAAGCCTAATCTCTGACTTGATCTGACAGTTTTACCATTAACACTACATTTTATTGCCTGAATTCTGAACTAGACAGGAACCACGCTATTGTCTGTAGTAAGTATTATTTGACTCTTGGTTGCATTACTCCACTTCTTATCCCTATTGTGTGAACTTGGAAATGGGATTGACATTTTTAAAAATCTTAAAGATATACCAGACATTTTACAGAAAATTATTTTTTCTGACCCTTAGATCAGAGTACAATAGTGCCTTTATCTAAATACTACAGAAACTGAAAATTATAAAAGCTGAACTTCTAAGTTAGGAGAGAATATAATCTGTGTTCAGTATATTGCTCTGAAAAATGTGCCTGGAAAATAGTATTTGTTAATAAATAAAATCTACTAGTTACAGAATTTTATGAAATACTAGAAGACACATAACCCCTAAGTGTTCAGACTTTTGTTATGTTGCTGAAATATATAATTCACCTGGGAATTACTTCAGATGGTAATGCTTAGCTACTGTTCATAGACTACTTAAAAACTGTGCTTTAATAAAAATATTTGATCAGATCAGGAGGAAATCTGCTTGTAGTAGAATATAGTAGTTTGAAAAAGTGAAAATAAGAATGAACTTAATGCACAATGTTTGGGTCTTTTTACAAATGATGAAACCTAATTAGACTATATTTCTCAACAAAAGATTTTTTTTCCAACTCATACGAATGAAATTGGCTAAGAGTTAAATTATACAACTGAGATCTTTAACAAACCTTTTTCTGAGCACCTTCCTTCTTTTTCTTTTCTTCCTGCTTTTTCTTTTTCTTTTCTTCCATCAAATGTTCCTCTTCTTGTGTTTGTTCTTTTTCCCTATTTATAAAAAAGAATTGAACTTCTTTTAGACAATTATATACATCAGGGAAGTCTGAATTACAGTAGACACTAAAATTATCTGCCACCATATATTTAAATTACTTCCATCACAGAATTTAAATCAACATCAATTTAAATTAACAATCATATATGAGATATGTCTTACATATTACACGGCTGCCATTTATTTTACTTATAGTTACTAACTGAACACTAACAAAACATTATAAAACCAAGTCTAATTACACCAGTGAGTTTAAAAAACAAAGATATAAACCAGAATTGCTTCTGAGGCTCTCAAAATTAATGTAGCTCTAAATGTACCTCCAATGTATCTCTAAAACAATTAGAAGAAATCAAAAGGGCTATGAGGAAATTACTGGTTCTAAGAACTGCAAAAAGACTGACTCTATGTCTAACTCCACTCTCAAACATTGTATTTAACTCATGGGTGATTCAGACTGGTTCTACAGCACCGGTTATGATTCTGTGCAGTTCGGAGAACCGGAAAATCATGGCCCTGGCTGGCTCCAGCCCTCTCTGCCTGCCCTCCCTCCCTGCTCAGTCCTTATCCGCATGCACATTGCGCGCATGCCCAACACCGCTGACTGCTCAGTCACTCCTTAAGGTATTTCTTTTTTTCTCCCTCCCGACGATCACTGTTCCTATGATCAGCTGTGCCGGGATTCCCCTCGCTTACTTACTGCTTCGCTCAGAAGGCTTCCTAAGGCCCAGAAAGGCAAAAAATGGAGGGGAAAAAACATTTTTACAGGTTTTTTGCCAATGCATACCAATTGCACATTCTGTAGTTTTATTATTTATTTATTTAATATATGGCTACAGTTTTCTTAGACCTTGTCTACAAAACAAAACAAATTGATTAACAAATTTTTCTTCCTATATACTAAAAGCTTCCTTTGTACAAAGCATCTCTTAAATCTCACTAAAAAAATAAATCAGTTTGAACATCAAATTATATTAAAAAAAACATTTAAAAAGGAACAATTACTCCAAAATTCCTAAACTGCATCCAATAGTGTAATTTAATTTGGACAGAATTAGAGGATACATGTTCTGGTTTACTGTTTGGGTCTGATTCTTGTGCTGCATATTCTGTAAAAGCCTAAGTTAAAAAAATATGAAACAAAATATTTATTTATTTATTTATTTATTTATTTGACTTGTATGCTGCCCCTCTCCTGAATGGACTCGGGGCGGCTCACAGTTAAAACCAACACAATAAATAATTACCTAAAATAGAATTAAACCACAAGCCAAATTACTAAAACAAATTATAAAACAAACCCCTCCCCAAGAGGAATCAGCACAGCGCAGCCTGCTCAAATAGCCAAGTTTTCAGGTCGTGGTGGAAGGTGCGGAGGTCAGGGGCCAGGCGGAGTCCCAGAGGTAGTTGATTCCATAGGGCGGGAGCCGCCACAGAGTAGGCCCTCCCCCACGTCACCGCCAAGCGACATTGGGTCGCAGACGGCACGCCGAGGAGTCCCTGCCTGTGCACTCGTACAGGGCGGTTGGTATTCGATGCCAGCAGTAGACGTTCCCGTAAATAGCCCGGACCCATGTCTCATAGGACTTTGAATGTCAATACCAAAACCTTGAATCTCATTCGGGGGGCAATCGGCAACCAATGCAGGCCACGCAGGAGGGGCGTAACATGGGAGAACCGGAAGCATCAAGCCAGTAGAGTTGCAGTAGTCGAGCCTGAGTGACCGCGTGCAGGGCATCTCGGTCCAGATATGGGCGTAACTGGCGAACCAGCCGGACCTGGGCAAAGGCCTCCCTGTCCACGGCTCCCACCTGCTCCTCCAACCTGAGCCGTGAGTCCAGGAGGACCCCCAGATTCCGTGCCCTGTCCACGGGGGGCAACACCTCTCCCCTCTTGACCAAAGATGGAATCTCCTGACTGGGCCGAGATGTCTGTATGCACAGCCACTCTGTCTTAGCCAGATTGAGCGAAGCATGTTACTGTCCATCCAGATCCATATCCAAATCCAGCGGGACATCACGGAGAGGGCATCACTGATGTGGCCTGGGGTGGAGATGTATAACGCAGCATCATCAGCATACTGATGATACTTCACCCCAAAGCATGGATGATCTCACCTAGCGGTTTCATATAGATGTTGAACAGGAGGGAGAGGACAGACCCTGAGGGACCCCACAAGTGAGAGCCCTTGGAGTCCACCTCTGCCCCCTGCCAACACCGCAGTCCCCGAGAGGAAGGAGGGAACCACTGCAACACAGTGCCTCCCACTCCCAACCCCCGAGATGCCAATAAGATACCATGGTTGATGGTATCGAAAGCCGCTGAGAGATCTAACAGGACCAGGACAGAGGAAAAACCCGTCCCGAGCCCTCAGGAGATCATCCATCAGTGCGACCAATGCCGTCTCCGTGCTATACCCGGGTTGAAAGCCCGATTGGTACAGATCCAGGTAGTCCGCTTCCTCCAGGAAATTATAAATTGAGATGGGACGAAAGTCAGAAATCTTGGCAAAAATCATAGCTGATTCCAATATGCCAGAAATGTAAATCTTACAGGAAGTATAAATAAAATAAAAATCAAAATGTCTATTGTAATTAGAAAATGCTAATTTCAAAAGTACACAATAAAAAGTGGCTGTAGGAAGGATATGGATTGGAAAATAATTTTAAGAACTAGCAACAATTCATGCTTTATTGTAAACTCTATCCAACACAGTACTATCATTCCTTTGATAGACCATCATCTGCCAGAGAATTGGATTCTTTGTTCCCCTCCTGCCAGGCATTTCCCAAACCTTCTTTGTAAGTTATCTTTAAGCAAAGTCGATTTGCACAGTCAATTTGCATAATGAAGCATACAGTCTGTTTTTTAATAACCATTTTAACCATTTTTATTCTGCATTATAACATACATATGTGTTTGAAAATAAGCAAGATCTTATTAAAAAAACCAAGTTATAACTAACATTGACAGAAAGATATTTCCTAGCAGCCATGATCCCGCAGTCTGTATTATACTACACCAAAACAGATTTCAGAGCAATCTTAGGGATCTTATAGGAAATACCAGCAAATGAATTTGCATTTTCAGATTGGGTTCAAAAATGATACATACTGACAAATTAATTCATAATTTATATTTAGTTAATTTAAATAATGTAATTTTGATTTAATAATTATATTTGGATTAAGCTAAATCTTAAAAGTATACAGAATTTTAAAAAAAATCTGCACAGCATATTGCTAAGCTGCTTTTCAATAGGCACAGTTACAGCTCATTTCTCAACTTTTTCCTGGCTGATAACAACAAAACTCTCTGTCTCATGGGCATAGTGCTAGAGTTTGTGCATTGGCAAAATTGAGAAAATAGGCAGTCTATCATTCTTCTGCCAATTTCACTCGATGTCAAATATCCAGGGCACAAAATCCTGACCTGTTGTGATAGATGAAACTTTTGACCCTGTACCACAGTTCTGAGCAACCAAAATCAATAAACTGTGAATTATGCTGTTATACTGACAGCAGCCGTGAACTTAACTATAAATAGGGATTTAAAAAATGTTCAAAACTCCATTATCTTTTTATTCAATTACAGCTTGATTTTTCAAAGGGGAACATGAACAGAATACAAGGAAATATATAATATGAAACGCATTTCTTGTGAAAGATTGCATAACTTAAGAATTTTAGGTGCACTTAGTTTTATTTATAAGGAGGTATATAATATGCAATTTTTTAAAGTTTTAATACACTTGGAACTGAGAGTTTGGAAGTAAATAGTTAACTCCCTTTAACCTCAAGCGACAGTTTATCAATTGATATATATTATTTATAGGTTATCCAAAACTTTCTAGAACTAAGGTTTTGGAAAGAGTTTAGCCAGTCGTCTCTATCTCTGTCACAACTTCAAATGGTCACTGAACAAGTGGTCTGAAAGCAAGGACTATCTGTAAAATGCTACTATCTATGGCATAAATGGGTCCAAAAAAAAAATCAGGGTAAGTGACACCTGACTCAAATTGGAAAGCACAGACTCAAAAGACATGGTAAATATCAATTATAGGAGATAATCAACTAGAATATATTGTTGAATGTCTAAATATATATGTAGAAATATAGCACAGAATGCTAAAAATATGGGAAGATTTTTTTTACTTAAAAGATAAACTTTGCTCTTTGCAAGAAATAAAGCATGCTAACATACATTCTAAGTAGACACAAGAGTTTGTAATTTTTTCTATTTTTTTCTACAAATGTAGCAAAACATTCCTTGTGTGTGTGTGTGTGTGTGTGTGTGTGTGTAAGTGGGGGGAGGGGGGAATAACCATATCATGACATGGAAAGAAATATGACCCAAGTGCTCTTTGTAGCACTGCATAACTTGAGTTATTTGTTGGTTTAATATCCCACTATTATCTGTAAAGTCAAGAAAGCATACACAATACTCCCTCCTCAGTTTTCCCCACAACAACTATCCTTAGATGGTTGGTTGAGGAATATGATTATTCCAAGAACATTGGGAGATAAAGAAAAGTTAGTTTTTAAAGGGACAGGCTAAGGCAGGCAGCCTCTATAAGCCATAATAATGTTCACTCAAGTGACCAGAACTTTTTCTCTGATATAATTTTTCTGTATAGGGCGATTGGTGGGAAGAGCACCATGGAAAAGCACCAAGCAAACTGCAATCTACTTTTCTCTGCTGCAGAAAATGTGTCAGCTGTCTTAAATGACCTGGTAGCATGGTCTCTCCGGAAGCCTTCCTGTTCTTAGCTTTTGACAGTTTTTGCTAAGTTTCAGTCTCTTGCAAAAGTGATTGAGGAAGGAATTACCATATCAGACCCTGCAATTACATAAGCAACTGAGGGAGAAGGAAGGAGGCAAAACCTTTATGCCTTTGAAGTTTAATAAACTTTTCCACAGAGGTTTGATGAATATATGTAGAATATTTTATTACATTATGCTTACCCTTACATAGATACACATGCATTTACAAAATAGGACTGGGGATTTTTTTGCCAGTCAAGTGAATTTTTAAGCATTATTATCCATTAATAATAACAATTTCAAAAGTGCAAGAAAAGATGTAGAAGAAGAAACAAGGAGTCTTTCTGATAATATCTAGCAGGATCACTTAGAGTTTCAGAATATTACTCCAAATCAGAACTTTGTATATACTGGCCATCTCCTTTATTCCTCAAAGTTCCATATGCGTTGCTTGGGGAAAAAACAGGATTAAAAAAACCATTGCCTTTCTTAGCTAGAAAGAGAGATTATATTTTCAATAGGGAAACTTTAGATCAAACATGGATCTGAAGAATACTGAATTATACATGGCACTCTGCATGGTGAGGTTATTTTGGCTTTTGTTTCCATTGCAGGAGGGTCATTTGTGTCCTCTATTGACATAACAAATACTTATTTTCATACATCTATGTCACAATGCATGTAGTTCTCACTTAACAACACACAGTTGGGAATGGCAACTCCACTGTTAAGTGACATGGTCATTAAGGGAGACACCACATGATTGCAACTCATAATGTAACTTCCCCTGCACTCATAAGTTAATCACCATAGTTGTTAAACGAGACATCACATAACTGCAACATTCTGGGTTAATGGCTAAATATAAAGAAACAGTGTTATCACTAGAGCTACAATTTTTTGAAGCAGAATTGTTTCTATGATGGGACATGTTAATTTGCTATTTTGCCAGATGGGGAGGCTTCAGCATGGAAGGCTATGGAAGACAAATCTCTCTATTTGCCATGTGAAAGATTGAGGAAAAAATGTGATTTAGCTAATAAAATTTAGCTAATGGCTAAATTTTCAGGAATTTGGCAAGCCAGTTCATAGTAGATTTGAGTTACAACACCCAGAAGATCAGCTACTCTGTAGCTAGCAGTATACCATTGGACTGGACCCTATACAAGTTCACAAAAATGTAGGGGAAAAGCCTCTTCCAGGAATTCTTGACAACTTTCAAACAGATAGGCAACATGATGGGCATTATCAGCAATCAAGATATATTTACAATTAGTGTAAATACTGGGTTTTAATCAGACATTGTATTTCTTCAGTGCTAAACCTTATGAAGTGTACCTTTTGGGCTAATTGCTGCCTATTCTACATTCAGGAGGAAAGTTACTAGGTCTTTTGGTTCTGATAGCATAGAGTAGGTCTCATAAGTTGTAGCTGTGGATTCAGTGCTACAGTCCCTCCCTTGATATTGAGAATCTGAACAAAGTCTTTGTTGCCAAGGCCAATGCTCTATTCTGAATAAATTATGGGCAAGCCAATGCTTAACTATACAGCAAATCCAACCCATTTTATTTCCTGTGCCTGACAGTTGTGGCCTTACCATGTTCCAAAAAAACTTACCAGCTTCCAATTGATTTGAACAAATTGGTCAACTGTTAACCCCTTAATGTTTTCAACACGAGGTCAGAATATAGTTCCTCCCTCCATCCTTTTTCAACCTCCATAGTGAGCACTTTGGGTAATTCTCCAATCCCTTTTTCTACTAATAAATCAATGTATTGTAATATAGAGATGAAAAGAATATTAAAGCATTTTAATATGATCTAAAAGTATTCTGTTATAAATAAGTTGAATACTTAGCCCACATGACCAGCACTGAAGGATTCTAGAAAATCTAGTACTGTAATATTTGGACACCCACAAACATTCCCTATCTGGTCTAAATCTTGGTGTGGCATTCCTGGGGCTTAACAAAGAAGGTAAGCCAATATTATCTGTGAAAAGGAAGCTAGATAAAAAGGAAGACATATAACATTTTAAAAGATACTCTTACCAGTTCCAGAAATACAAGTCTCATTGCCTATTATTCAAATAGCCACATGACCTCCATTTCTAATTCACTCTTTCTGGGAAAGATTGTCAAGACTTAGTCATTGAGTACATTAGAGTTGTTCCAGTCAATAGTTTCAAACAGTGGGGAGATCAGCTGGCCAATTGCTGCTCTTGGCTATGGCAAAATTTGGTTTTCTCCCTGTTTTTTTTAACTTCTACAAAAGTGGCTGGAAAAATAATCTATCAGTTCAGGCTGTGGTATCATCAGTAGGCCAGGTAGAAGAAGCTATCAATATCTTATCTGAGTATCAGGAGATTGTTAGGGTCTGGATGGGATAAAACATGAAGAGGCTGAATCCCAGCAAAAAGGGTTTGATATTCATTCCTCAAAGCCCTTGACTGTTCCAGGATTTTTCTCTTGATGTGGCATTGCCCTGAAACAGCAGATCTGTCACCTGTGATCCACTCACTGCTTTGTATCATGGGCAGCAGGCCTTTATCCAATTTCAGTTGGTGCACCAGCTGCATCTCTACCTTGAGCATTACCATGCACCTGGACTACTGTAATGTAACCTGTCTGGAGCTACCTGAGATAACTTGCTTCATAGTAACAAAGAGCATACCAAGATACATTTCACCAATACATATATCAATACTCTTATTTTGTTCATTGAGAGGGTACCTAATGGCTCAGCTCTGGATCTCTGTACATTATTAATAGGCAAATCCTAAAAGTCATGATGCTAAGACTCTGGTGCTTTCTAAAACTTTAGAAACATAATAGAATTATGTAAAATGGAAACAGAGCCATGCTAAATCAAACCCAATGGCTATTGAATGGGCTACAGCATGCTTTTGTAAATAATTTGGAAAGATGCTGATGGGTACAAACACAGCATTTATTTATAACTCTTTAAAGCAACTACATTTTCTCCTTAAATTGCACTTTTGCCACTTCATCCCAGGGAAAAATTAAGCTGCCTAAGAGTTGTAAAAAGGTGTTGTATACATTCTAAAGCACCTTTCTGAAACTGAATCTGAAGCATCACCCAATCCTCCTGATAGTAAACCACTCTATTCCTGCTGTTTCCAGGCATTTGCATTTGGGAAGCATACAACTGGGATGTGAGTGCAATGAGATTCTCCTTGTTCTTTAATAGATGGTATTAAAGTATATATCTCTCACAATGGAAGAAAAATACAACCATCAGGACTAAGCCACTTACTTTATTCCCTCTATCCAAATTAATTATTAAATAACACTTATATTAGAATAAATTCAGATGGAGAGCATAAACAAGAAAAAGGCAATGTGGCTGTCTTAAAAAGGAAATTTCTCTAATCTTTTGAAGACAGCCACAATGCCTTTTACTGTTATTTAAGAATTCAGTTCTTCACTGAAGTGAGCATATGTTGAACATGATTTCTGCTGAAAATTCCAGAATTTCAGATTTCACTAGATTACAAAAGTAGATTTGAATGTATTTTTAATTATCATAAAATTTAAGTTCATAAAAACAGCTAAAATATGATGTTGATAAACAATCTCCTTCAAAACCTTAAATATTAAATATTACATTTGTACTGTCTCTAAAACGAGCCATATCAGCAAATAAATCAAGGAACCCATAGAACAGAAAATCTGAGTCTTATTTATTACTTGTAACACCAAATCCACTAAGTATAGAATATGTACATTTTGTAACTCTATTAAGAGATTTACTGGTAAAAATATGTACTCCATAAGAGTTTCAAATACACTTCAGCTTCATTGAAGTTGCCCAAATGAAGTCAATTTCTTCAGAATACAAATATAGCATGGCTATTTGCAGGAGAAAACTTTATTCTGCACCCTCAAAGTAGACTCCAGTTTAAAAATGTGTGGGCTTTAACAAGCATTAAACATTTACACTTTACAGAACTATCTTCTCCCATTACCTTTTTTTTTGCATTTTACCTTTTGTCAATCCTAAAATAACTTTGCCCTCAAATTTATGTTTTACTTAAGCACAACATTTAAATGTTTTATTCTTGATAGCATTTTTCCCAAGATACAGGTAATCCTTGCTTAACAGCCATCTGTTTAATGGCCATTTACTTATTTGTTTTCTGTCCATCTCGCTGCAATTATAAATTTAACATTTGAAGTTACAGCAGTGTTGAATAAATGTTAGTTACAATTAGTCCTTGAAATTGCAGCCACTGCAACACCCTGTGGTTACATGATAAAAATTCAGGTGCTTGATAGTCCAGTCACATTTACAACTGCTTGCCACTTCAACTCCTCCCACCTAACTTCCAGATAATCTTAAGTATTTTCTTCCTCCTACTGCTGGCCTGGGGTCCAGGTGCTTGTGATGTGCACAGCAAAGAAACAGAACCTGGTCAGTTGATGACAGTTTACTTAGCCTGGCTAGGAAGGAGGCAGACAGATAGACATGTGACATGCAGAACAGTGTTCAGGAGAAGCTGTGGTAGCTCCCTGGAGAAAGGTCCCTTTAGCAGATAAGAGTTTGATGCCATGACATACCAGCTTGTGCCTTGCCACGAACATCCCAGGGCTTCTTTCTTACTCAGGCCAGCAGCAAAAATTAGTTGGGGTGGCAGAGGACAGCAGGGGTAGACGGCAGAGATTGGGGTAAAATACCTTGATTGCAGGGAGGACATAGCCTGGTGGGGGAGTTGAAGAGGAGGCAAGTGTGACAGGGAAGAAGAAACATGAGGTCCTGGCCTAACAACAATGTAATCCTGAGCAATGACCAACCACAGATGAGACTACTGGAATTACCATCACTACATGGTACAGTCATATGATGTTTTGCCTACCAACTACTTCATTTCGTGACAGCAACTCTGATTCCAATTAGGGCTGTTAAGCAAGGATTCTCTGTATTTCATTACAGGTACTGTATTTTCTGGTAGCTTTTATCCAATGCAAACCAGATTCAACTTTTTTTGAAGTCAGTTAATTTGCTAAGTTTTCAAAAAAAACAACAACAACCCACCAGTGGGCTGCTCAAGGGTGCTTGGCAGTCTGTATATTGTGCAAGTCTGCTCTATCCGTAACTTGATAATAGAAGACAAACAAAGGTTTATCTGAAGTCTTTGACTTTGTCCAAACAATTACACTATGGCAGTTTAGTCATAGTTTTAACAAACCACCATAATTGAGTTCAACAACACACTAAACCATTAACTTGTTCCTGCTCTTTACTACCAGACTTGGTAGTAAATCACCAATCTTTAAACACTTAACCTATAATTCAACTATTGGCTAGACTTGCAGGGGATTTCAAGACCCAACTTGGTTGAATTAGAATATTTATTGTAGACAATTAAATCTCAAACTCAAAGAGTTGATTGCCCATTTCTCTGTAAAAAAGCAAAAAGCTTACATATTCATACTTCAGGTTTTAAATTCTAGACTTCTTCCTCTGTGCTTCTGAATTAACAGACATTTGGCAAGTGGTTTGAGAAACACGGAGATGCATTAACATAATAGCCTGTGAACCATTAATTCATATTTCAGCAAGTTCAGCTGACATTATATGTTATCCCCGTGTATGATCATCCTGTTTTCTGTAAGCATCTTCTACCCAAGAAATCAGCAACATCCAAATGACAAGCTCCTATCTTATGTCACTGATTGTATAACTTTCTGTTCAGTTTCCTTTCAACACCTCTCTGAACTACTTCTGCTCCTCTTCCTTGATTGTGATTATTCTTTAGTTCCTTACACTCTGTGTAGCACCATATATTACTTAAAATAATGAAGCTGATCATGTCACTTGTTTGCAAAAGCAAATAAAAATAGAGTATGTGTCTATCCAAACAATAGAGCATGCTTATTAAGGGGACTGACACACTGGTCTATTAAAAAAACAGTATCATTGAAATCAATAAGCAAGTACACTTAACCAAGTTGTCATAAGGAATTCTATTTTTCATGTTGTGTTTCTCCAAAAGACAGAAGCATTAAAAGAGCTCATTTTCCCCATCTTGTTCTTTTGAAATGGCTGAACCGTAACCCTGAAACTTTACAGTACATTTTTTGCCTGAGGCAAAAAGCTTTTCACAGAATGTTTCTCTGCCTGAATGGTTTAAGTTTGCCAAATTAAATTGAAAAGAGGGTTTTATAGGAAATACAAGACCTATAATGAGGAACTTGTTAACATATATGAAAGTCTTACAGCATTTAAGGTAACTCTTAATTAGGTTATCTGCTCATATTTACATCATTTTATTACAGTCATGGACAGTGAAGCTTCTTCAAAAGCATGCTAGCACAGGGCTGTTTGTATACTGCAATTCTGAAGCAGCAAAGAAATAATAGTCCCCGACTTACGACCACATTTGAGCCCAAAATTTATTTTGCTAAATGAAACATTAGTTTTGCCCTATTTTACAACTTTTCTTGCCATTGTTAAGTGAATCATTGCAGTTGTTAAGTTAGTAACACGGTTGTTAAGTGAATCTGGCTTCCTCACTGACTTTGCTTGTCAGAAGGTCCCAAAAGGGGATCACGACACTGCAACCGTCATAAATATGAACAAGTTGCCAAGCACCTGAATTTTGATCATGGGTCCATGGGGATGCTGCAACGGTCGTTAAGTGTGAAAAACGGTCATAAGTCACCTTTTTCAGTGCCATTGTAACTTTGAACTGTCACTAAATGTACTGTTGTAAGTCAAGGACTACCTGTAGTTGTACGTTCATTCATGTGCGTGTATGAGTGGGTGTTTATCCAAAGAATAGAAAATCTCTATTTGCAAGGGTAACAAAAACATTTGTCACAACACCCACTGCAATCCTAGATATCAGAATCATAACCAAATTACTAATAATATTTAAGTAATTGGAGCAGGATTATCAGCACCCTTGCCTCTGTAACAGAATCTTACATGATACAAAATACTTAGATTAATAAAATAGGTCACATAACTTATTTTGGTAAATAGGTATCAGGTTGCAAAGGATCACAAAGCCATGGCTACAGTGAAGAGACTTAAGAATACTTTTTAAACATCTGCAATCCCGCAGTACTATCATTTACAGTACATTCAATACTGCATTTGACTACTGATAATAACACTTGCTGATTGAACAAACTCCATTAAAACAACATACTGTATCACATTTTTAATGACATCACTGGGCGGATATTCACTGTCTGTTAGAAAGCATATATGATGCCATATTCTAATAGGGATAATCAGTTCCCTGAAGAGGTAGATTGAAGCAGATGTTTCAATCAATGAGATGACTATCAAGTGTAATTTGCAGGGCCCTTGCCTATTGGGAAAAAAACCCACATACACCATTGATGCTACCATTGCAATCTCCTCTGTAATTCATGAACTTCATGCTTCAAACAACAAGGTGTATGCAGAATTCAGTAAAAATAACAAATAAGCACAAGACAAGAAACCATTGCCAAATATTCTGGCTTCTATCAATCCATGGTCAGGCAGATAGTGTAAAGAACATGCAACATAACATTACTCCTTTTAGAAACTAAAAAAAAAATCACACAAAGAGCAGGGTACATAATACTCTGGGAATTTCAAAAAAAATCAAGGTAAAGTCTGGTCATGTTTGCATTATTTGATGTTATTTGATTATTGATTATTTGATGTCAGGCATCCATCATAAGGAAAACAATGAACATGAATAGTATGCATAGAATTATTTTAAAAAATACTATAACTTTTCAGAAAGCACATAGCTTCTTAGCTCAGTTTTGCCAGAAATTACCTGGATGATCCAGCAAGCTACTGGAACAATGTTCAATGAACTGAAATGAAAGAACTTTTTGCCAATAATGAGAAAATTTTGGAGAAAATGAAACACTATATTTCAACATAAGTATCTTATCCTAACTATAAAGCACAGCAGGAAGGCTGCTTTGCAGCTTCATTACCTAGCTAGTTCACATGTATTGAAGGAGCAATGGATCTTGGAAAATATGAGCCAAATTCTGCAGAGGAATGTTAGGGGAACTATCTGGGTTTAGGGCGTGTTATTTAATGGAGTGAAAATTAACTTTGGTATTTTTTCCAGTGAGGGGTTCTAAAAATATGTGTTTTTATACCAAGAATTCAAATCTGCTGTTATTTTTTGCAATTGTATAACATTTAGCTAGTATTTGATCATATACCCCACAAATACTGTTCACTTTATCCTCTCAAAATTACACCTTGTGCTACAAAAAATGAAGTTTTTTCTGCATGAATCTTATCTAGCTAAGCAACAAATAATTCATGCAATCATAAATTAACATCAGAAAGCAATTATCAGATACAAAAATGTTTAAGTGAGTTTCATCAAATCTTGTTTTGATTTATTCTTTAACATCAGCCGACTTGCTTCTTGTCCTCTGACATAACCCTCATGTTTCTCATGTGTACTCTGCTTTCTGCCTCTGTGACCTGTTTCACATATCTCTCTATTGATTGGGCATGACCACTGTAGTACTTGCATTGGTTCATCAATGAACTTCTTTATTTCCGCTGTAGTCAGTTTGCACATCAAAGGTGACTTATATACACCTTCAGACAGTCAATCAACAGCAGAATGGATGCTCTGGCGCTGATTAAATGCATTTTTCTTATACATACAGAAAAATCTCCCAGCACATCATTGTCTCCATCTCTCAAGTCAATGATCTTTTGCACACCAGCTCTCCTCTCTGGAATGTCATCTGAACACAGGAGTGTCTGGATTATCATTTCACTGAAAGCGTACCATGCTGAGCGCTGAATGGTTGGCAAAATAGCATCTATTATAGCTTTCTTTTGCAGTCTGACTTGCTTCAGCTGGAACAACACATGTTGTGGACCTTCAATCCAGGAATGTTTTACTTTGATGTTGAACCAGCAAGAGCAGTTACACATCAACAATGTTTTCCACTATCATTCTTAAGTTTTGGAGAGTTTTGCCTTTAAAGCCATGTTTTGAAACTCGTATTTGACGAAGCCTATTTCCACTTGTCCATGTGAATGGCTTATGGGGCCACTTTCCAGAAAAGCCAGATCTGTGAGAAGTTCTCCTGTCTTTATTGGCTTTGTGATCCTTTATCCATGTGCTTTATCAGTAGAGATCCTTTACAACACTGTCGCTCAGTTAAATGAGAAGCTCACCAATTAAAACTCTGGTGAATGAAGGATCAATGTCAAGTTCTGTTGCAGTGTCTAGCATGTTGCCAATTTTACCTGCCCATTTTGTTGTTAGACAAGGTCTTCCCATCCAATTTTGTCATTAAGTGTTGTAGGAGTAACTCATTCGTGTGGAGTGCATATACCAACTAGATCAACTCCCAGTCAATCTTGATCTCTACCCAGTGCATGGCACCACCTTCACAGCCAATATTAACATTTGTAGAATCTCCTCCAGTGGCCTTCAAGCTTTTGTCAATGCCATTCTTCTTCATGAAATATATCAGATTATCTGCAATCCTGAGCAGCTTTTCCTATTTTTGAGCCTTTCTCTGGAGTGACATGATAAATCTATCTTCCACCGGGCTCACTGCACACAGAATCATGTTCTTCTTTGATGGTACTGGGAAATTGCTGGTCTGAATTGTCTGCTTTCAGCATAACTTTAGTTGCATCTATATGGCCATCAAAGAAGATGCGTTCTATTTTGCCCTTCTTACAGAGTTCATCAAATTCTTGATCTAGGGACTTCATAATTTTTTCCTGGGTTCTCTTGACTTTATTGTGGATCAACTACAAGTCTCTTATCTTCTTCGGTGATCAATCCAGCATCTATGAAGGCAGCTGTGGTAATGGCATCATGGCACATAGACCAACATTGCATCTTATGCTCTGCATAGAGACATTTGTTATTTCTAATCTATTGTGTTCTGTCTTTTCTTTTGAAGTAGAGAACACATGTATTTGGTCTAAGGTCTCTTCATAACTTCCATCACTTTCCTCTTCATCTTCATCATCAGTCGTATGTCCTTCATTTTCATCATAAGAGATAATTACTTCATTTGTCAGTATCAAAATGTCTGGAATACTTCTCTGCTTATATTTAGTGAGACTTTGTCTTTATCATCTTGCTGCTTTTGCCTTTTGATCAGTCATTTCTGCTTGAGAACATCTGGCAAACCAATCTGGTGAGATTCAAAAGAACCAATGTCTCTCTGACTTTTAGTGAAAGCAAGTTCCTTCAATGATATCTTCGTCTCCTTAGGGGAGGTATAGTTTATGTGAGCTGCTTTTCTGCAGCCAGCAGGGCAGCCGAATTTGACACACAGAACAATTTGACACTTGCAGTTGAGGATGTCAAACAGTTTGTCAAGTTTCACAGTGCCCGAAAGAAGCAACTATGTGATACAGTTGCATAAAAGAATAAAACAATCACTGGCTCCATCAACAGAAGTGTAAGGTCAACAACAAGAAAAGCCTTTATACTTCTCTCCAGTATTGTCCACTATTTAGACTAGTGATGGCTAACCTTTTTGTCATCACGTGCCGAAAGTGTGCATGTGCGTGCGTGTGCCTGCACCCATAATGCAATGCGTGTGCAACCCCTGCCCCTGCATGCGTGACCCCCCCCGCTCCCTGCGCACATGACCCCATGTGGCACGTGCCTCTGCACATGCACCCATGTCTTCTGCGTGCCCCCCACCTCTGCACATGCGTGGCAGATACCTGACAATCAGCTGGCTGGTGGGAGGCACACGCGCATGCGCAGTGGACCTGATCCAGGGCAACAGCTCGCATGCTGGCAGGGATGGCATTGTGTGTCACTTTCAGCACGTGCCATAGGTTCGCCATCAGAGATTTACACTATACCTAGAATATTACATTGAGTTCTGGGCATTAGATTTTAGGAAGGAGATTGATAAACTGAAGTGTATCCAGGAACATCCAAGGTGGTGTGCGAGAAAATACTTATAAAGATTATTTAGAGGTACTGTGTTTGCTTAGTCTATTAGAAAAGAAAGCTGGAGGGAAACATGACAGCTGTTTTTAACTATCAGAATCCCTATCATGTAGAACATGGGATAGAATTGTTCAAAACTGTTGTGAAAGAAAGGACAATATGCAATAGGTTCAAATTATAACAAACTATCACTATAGGTAGTCCTGGACTTACAACCACAATTGGGATCAAGATTGCCATCATAAATCAGGGCAGTCGAAAGTGAGACATCACATGAGTCCACGACCTATGACGGCAATCCCGGCAATCACCATTGCAATTGTTAATTAAGAATCGCTTTACATATGACTTCCGCCTTTTAAGAAAACAGTGAAACTTTACAAAAGCTCAAAAGAGCCAAATACATTGTAGGAAATGTTCACTGGAGAAGCTGGGTCTGAAAAGGACACAGCAAAAAGTGAAAGGTTGGTACAGAGAACTAGAAGGGACAAATGAATGAACTAACTTCTTGGTGCATGCTGAAGTGGGCTGGGGAGCGAATGAATACTTGCTGGCACTTGCTGAACCAGGGAGCCACATGAAGCTGGGGAGAGAAGGCACCTGGGTGAATGTTCATTGGTGTCGGCTGGGGGGACTGAAGTTTCCTAGGGGGTGGTAGGCAGCTCCAGAGCTACACTTGCCGCCCCACAAGATAGGGCATCAGGGGATCAAAGAGACATAAATGAGAGAAGATAGAGGGGGTGGAGGTAGCTGAAACATCCTTCCAGTTGTAAGTGTATGTGGGCTGCCAAGCACACAGATTTTTATCATGTGACCACAGGGGTGCTACAAAAGCCATAATTTCAGTCACACTGTAAGCTCATTTTTTTCAGCACCACTGTAACTTTGAATAATCACTGAACAAATGTTCAAAAGGAAGCATTATGTAGGGCTACCTGTAGATTAGATTTCAGGTACATTTTTTAACACAGCTGTTTAAAAATGGAAGGGCTGCCTTGAAAGATGTTAGATTCTCTCAGGGGCCTAAATTGTCCAAAGGATTTGGAAAAGATTTTCAAGATTCTTTCCAACCCTTATATTTAACATTTCTTAAATAAATGTGTTGCATTTTAAATTATTTAAAATTTACTTTGATTTTGCCTAACAGACTAACATATACTCACACATAAACTGAGCATTTCAGGTGCCAAAATGGGTCCAAAAATATTCAGTTTATCTGTAGACCAGATAAGGTCTGTATCTTTTTATTTTATAGTCTATTTTATAGTCTCTTTAGTAGTCAATATTAAAGGTATTTTAAATACATATTAAATTAAAATTCTGGTGTTAAATGTATCACAACTGATTTAAAGTTTGAGATAATATAAATAAAAGCAATTTTTAAAACAACCATGTTTTTATTTTCTAATAGAGTTTTTGTGCCAATAAACTGAAGAATCAAGTGAACAATATTTATGTGATAGAGCCTATCCAATAATGACTTATCTAGAAAAGCTAAGTAGGTGAATACAGTTCCTATTAGTGCAGGCTTAGGCTGCAGGAGTCAAAAACATTCCACAAAAAGTAATGGCCACTTCTATATTGCTGTCAAAAAAGTTACATAAATATTTCCATGTAATTCATTAGAAATGATCTAAACAAATTCTTGACCTAAAGAAAATTGTATTTGTAGAAAGAGTAAAGTAGAATATCATCATTCTGTGTTATTCTCATGTATCTGAAAATTTTTAAACAAAATGTGTACTTAAACCTCTTATGTACAAGATGCTGCACTCAGTTAAGTAAAAACCAAGATAAAACACTTTATCATTTACCAAACTTTTACATTTAAGTGATACTCTAGATAAATAACTTCTGAAAATCAAGAAATAGTTCAGTTATGCTTGCTATGTTTGAAAGAAAGATGAATGGGGAAGAGAAACTAATGAAAATAATATCCAAGCAGCACTGCAATAAGATATTTTATGTTTAAAAGGAAGAATAAAATATAAATTTAATATGTGAAATCCAAATTTAAACAGTGTCTCACTATACATCCAAACATTTTACAAAATATTTTCTTAATAAAACAATCCATACATTCTATCAAAGGTTTCCTAGTTTTTTCAGTTCATGGCATTCTTATTGTCTAAGTAATTTTTTCATGGCAAGCATAGTGGTTTCCAAACTATATGTCATAATGCCCTGAAAACAAAACAATGACATTTATCAAATAGTAAAATACCCTGTGGCACCCTATGAGTATGCTATGGTGCTCTGGGGCATAGCAGCACAGTTTGAGAATCATGGCACTAATATTGAAAGGCAAACAAATAAACCTAAATGTTTTCAATAACTATCTTACTACCTAAAATTAATGGAAATCTGCCTGGTAGCATCATTTAAGAGGCAATATGCCTATCTTTAAGGTCTATCAGCTGGTTTTAGCATTTCCCAAATGTTTACTTTTTCTGTTACAACTTTTAAAGTACAGAACATTTGGTGCATACTCTTTAGGACAGAAATAGTTAACCTGAAAAAATAATTTGACTTGCAAAACTTGCCCTTCTTTAAATTTGAGTTTTATGCACCTCATGAATATATTTCTTCATAGCCTAATATATTTATTCAGTTTACTTAGCTGACCCAGTATCATGGGCCAGTAATAGTATAAGCTGAATTATGCTTCAACTTATACTATATTATTAATAGCTTAGCATGTTTTGTGACACCAACCAATTGTGATTGATTCATTAAATCATGATTAACCAAACCATGCCTAAAGTGATATATAAATCCAATTAATAGATTGATGGAACTCAGAAATATGAAATTCATTTTATTTTAGAAAGGATAGCAATACAATTACAATACAAACCAGAACAAGAGCCATGGCAACACAGTGGTTAGAATGCAGTATTGCAGGCTAATTCTACTGATTGCTGACTGCCAGCAGTTTAAGTCTTATCTCCTCAAGGTTGACTCAGCCTTCCATCCTTCTAAGGTCAGTAAAATTGTTGGGGGCAATATGCTGACTCTGTAGAGAGGGCTTTACAGCTTAGAGAGAGCTGTAAAACATTGTGAAGCGGTATATAAGTCTAAGTACTATTGTAGTGAAAGTAGTGAAATGTTTGCAAGAAAACAACCAAGCTCAGACAGCACCAAGGACCCCTCAAAAGCAGAAGAGGGGAAAGGCAATCTGCAGGTTCATCCTCTATGCTTTCTTCACTTGAGGACCACAGTAAAGCAAAATGCTTCCTATTTGAATAAAAACCATGCAGTTCTTGGAGACTCAGTAACAAAGCTGAATTACAAAGATTATACTACTATAAATCCAGCTTCTTAAATGTTTGATCCATAAAATGCTGTTTTTTATTAGTAGCAAATAAGTGCGAAGCAAATGTACCAAGCAAAAACCATTCCCCCCCAAATCATATATAACATTAGTTTTCTCTTTAATAAATTACTTCGTTTATTCAAATTAGTTAGCATCACTTTCTATCCCTTAAGTGATATCATTTTTATCTGAGTCAAGTATTTTTTTAAAAATATGGAATATTGAAACAAAACAATTAATAATATGGCACCTGATCTGAAATCATATTCTTAATATTTGTTTGCATCTGCATCTGCAGTATATGAAAAAACAAAAGATGTTTTCTGTTTTTAGAAGAATAATTATTTAAAAACACACTGGTATAATTTATAAATTGGTATCATTTCAAGATCAGGAAACATCTCCTTTAGGGACATGTTTCTCACAAACATATTTCAGTATAAAGTATAATCAGTGTGGTGGATTACTTTATCAAGTTCTGTGCACTTATACTAATGAGGTAGCTGAGAATTCTGGAAACTGTCACCTCAGCATAACTGGATGGGATTGGGCTAGAAAGGGTTACAAGCAAAATTCAAGTAGGTTGATGTGAGATAACATTCAGTGAATCATGCTGCTTTCCTCAGAAAAAATATTCAGTTCAAACTACTAGAAGGATATTCAATTTCATGAAGCAGACCTACCTATCAAACCCCAAAAACTCTGATCAAGTACAAGTGCCTTTTGTAGAGAGTAAGGAATCACTTTCACATGGCCTAGTTGATCTCCATATATGCATTTTGAAAATACAATGACATTTGTGTAGCAGGCATTAAATGGAGAATCTAATGCAGTGTGTAATATACTTCATAAATTTACTTCATAAATATACTTCATAAATACAAGAAATGTACAAGAAAGTTAAAATAATATACTTCACAAATGTACAAAAAATAGAAGAATGTATTCTCTTTTTTAAAGGAATAATGGAAAAAGGACAAAAAAAGCTATAAAATTATAAGAAAAATATTCAAACTATTCTAAACCTATATGTAGGCATTACTTTCTAGTGGTATTTAAATCTTAATTCCAAAGTAGCACTATTTTGGAAATGTATTAATACCAACTATACCAATAGCGCTTAAACTAAATGTCAGCATATTGCCTCCAACAATCTAGGTCATTTTACCAACCTCAGAAGGATGGAAGGATGTGTTAACCTTGAGTCCATCAGGATCAAACTCCTGGCTGTGGAATGAGTTAGCCTGCAATATTGCATTACAAACACTGTGCTACCATGGCTCCTAACTATAGACATTCATAATCTTACAAGCATAAATATTACTCAATGACATTTAAATAATTTTTCATTCAACACTAACTTTAAAACTGTAATGTGAGTACAGAAATGCTTGTCTGCATCAATAAATAATTTTTTCCAAAGCATATACTAAACCCTTTAAGATAGTAAAAGAAAGCTATAATTTTTGCGGTTGAAAATCAATTTCTGAACAACTATGAACTAATCCTGAATTTTTATGAAATATTATCATTTAAAATATTTCAACCAATGCTGTTACAGTAATATTTTACAGCAAGGGAAGTAAATCTCTATTATTGCTTTCTTCCTTATTTTGCTCAAACCAGTCAGTTAACAAGATACAATATAAACAGATTAACAAAACTGAAATAAAACTTAGTCAATTAAGTTGTTTTCACATTTCATACTATCCTTACAGATTTAATACAGAAACTGTGCTTTGACTAGTTGTTTTAAATTAATTTTCCACCTCTGAAAATCAGGTGGGAGAGACAGTTTGGTGCAGTGGTACAGGCACAAGGCTACATAACTGGGAGCCTGAGTTCTAGTCCTACCTTAGGTACAAGGTCAGTTAGGTGTCCTTGGGCCAGTCACATCTCCTCTCAGCCTTAGGAAGGAAGTGATAGTAAACCACTTCTGAAATCTTGCAAGAAAAACTGCAGGTACTAGTACAAACAGTTGCCAGGAGTTAAGACTGACTTGAAAGTATGGAAATAATAATAATCAGACACTGGAAACTGGTAAGAATAGGGGATGTCAACTACACGGGACAGCCAAAATACAGTAATGGACAATACTTTTTATACATCTGTAACTGTATTCTTGAAGATGAACTAACCATAATTTATATTATCCACAACTTTCAAAGTAAGCAGATATTTTTTAACAAGGTGGAAAAGCTTATTAGTTCTTTCAGTTCTTCCTCAAGTGTAGAACAACACACTATTTGTTCCTCCAACTTCACAGGTGGCAGATATTATTTCCATATGATTGACAACTAGGTGACATTGCAAGGAGCAGTAAAGCAAATCTGCTATTGGGTTGAATCTTTCATTTGCCTACAATCCCTCATACAGTATATTCATAGAACAAATCTCTAGTTACTTTGCCTAGAGTTTCAAAACATAAGTGTCAGATTTACAAAGAAATTGAATCCAAGCTTAAATATTAAATATTTATTTTTGCTATTAATTACAAACAGGTTTAACTTTTTAATTAAAAAAAATCCTGGAGATCCTTTCAAAGATTAAACAAAATAAAACCTGAATTAGAAAACACCCTAACTTAAGATAAAAGACCAAGGTCAAGAAACAAAAAAAAAGGAATTAATAAGCTTTTAGTAACAAAATATTACCAATGCTGCTACAGAAAAGCATGTAAATGATTCTCCTTGTCTATAATATACAACAGTAGTGAGATAATTTGAGAATGGGCTTACAGTACTATATGTTTATATTTTCATGTCAAGGTACTAATAATAGCTTTATATTTATGGCTACTCCAAGGAAATCAATTTATTTTGGGGAAAAAAAGCTAAAATTATTTTAGGCTCATTCTTGAAAAATGTTTTCAACTTGAATAATAAGCAGAAGCAATCTAATAATGTAAACATTATTAAAACATTAAAATATGCAAAAAAACTTGACCTAGAATTTGTTAACTGTGTCTTATGATTATGTACAGTTTATTTAAAAATTAAATGACAAACTAATATTTCCAAAAAAAATTGTTTATTAAGAATACATTTCACCTTTCTAGCCCTCCAAAGACAAACCACAGAGCTGTGTACAAAGCTAGACAATCTGGGCAGCCAGCCATAAAACATTACTTCTATAGCAGATTCTGCTTTCACTCCTAAATTCTCCACAGCTGTAAAATACAACAAGAGAAGTTGTGGTAACCAGCTTATATGCCGCAGACTATTTATGATTCAAAGGCTAAAGTTTATTTCCCTCACTTTGAATCCTTTCTTTAGATACAAAGCCACACCCAGCTGGGTATTCAAGGTTAACCTTTTAGATTGCAGAGAAATAAAAACACAAAAATGACTTGTTACATAGTAACAACTGATGACTTTCCCAATAGCTTTTACTGAGAAGATGAAAATAGGTAGCACTCATGCAAATAATATGGATTACAGTATGGCTACAGAACAGAAACTTATTTAAATACCTTTGTATTTGGAATTTCACAGTTGAAAATATTGTTTTAATTCAAAATGTTGACCAAAATTCAAAGAACTATACAACATGCCAAATGCCCAAGAGTGGGTTTTTTTAGTTTCTCATTGTCATCCAATCAAATGACACAAACAAAATTCAAGCACTGTTCCAAATAGACACAACTAGAGAGGAATGAAGAAATATAAAAATCTGCTATCTCTCTGTATGTCAGCAATAGTGTTTTGTGGCTCTCTAAATCCCAGCTTTTAGTACAGAGTTTAAAGCAAGTTCCACTGAAATCAATGAACAGTCCAATTTAGAATGTTTTATATGGTGATTTATCTTTCTTTACAACTTGCTATATTTATGCATAAATGCAAAAGTCATGCATCATAGAAAACTAATTTGGTAACTCAGTTTGTTACATCCAGAGCATATTACAATTCAACAAAATATTTGAGTCTTCCAGTTCTGACCCAGCTAATACCTTTATAGTTACTGCAAAGCTCTAGACATTATCACCAAAAGGTATCAGCTGATACTAAATTGGGTAGACTGCATCATTATCATCATCAGGCACTTAAGATGTTTCTTATCATTCATCTATAGTACTAAAATAGAATGATCAGTTCTTTTCTACAGCTTCAACAGCAGGGGGGAAAAGGTGTCAAGTATGACATTATCTTGTAATATGGATTTTAGTTTTTAACAAGAGTTTGATGATGCATCACAAGGTAACATCCTGCAAAGCAAGGAATACAAAGCAGCAGCCAAAACAATTTTATAGTTCATAATGCATTTCCGGCTTCACCAAAAACATATTAAATTTAATATTGCTTTATATGAAGTAATGATATCAACTAGGATAGTGACAGATTTGAAAGGCAAAGAAATTAGCATTTATTCTTATTTCTAAGCATTAAGTCTGTAAGTGTTCTCACACAGACTTCCTTAGCAATTCTTTCCATCTGAAATCCGCCTTTGCTGAAGGAAAAGGCTGCCCCACCCCTGACCTTCTCCTCCTCCAGCTTGTTTTGGAAAGCAGCCAGATGACAGTATTGGGAAAAGTGCATATTTATCTCAAGAAGACCAGCTGCAGAGAACAACTAAATGTAATTTTAGGTATTATTCATTCTTCCTTCTCAATGGCCTTGTTTTTTTATTCTATTAAGATGCTGAGTTCCAAATTATATCTACATTGATGCTTTAGTAACTGTATTCCTATAGCTTACTATCATTAAGGAAACAATCATCCTTGTAAATAAAAGTGAATTCTCCATTGATAGAAATTCATTTGCATCTTTAAGGCCGAAAGAAAAAATATTTATATGCACTTTGCTACAGTGAGTATTCCTTTTTGCCCTTTTTCACACCTGGCTAAAATATTGAATCTCTGAAACACATCCAAAGACACCACACCCAAAAAACCTGTTGTTAGACATATGATACTCCAATACTTACCATGTGATCCTTCAATTTATGATATACTGAATACTGATGTAAGATTTAAATAAGCAAAAATAGTTGAAAAGTTTAATTAATGCCTTACTATTTGTCTGCCCAACAATGTTAATCACTGTTGCAAAATGGTACATTAGCTACAATTGCAGTTTTAAAGATTAAGTTACTGCTTTCAATGGGGATAATAGTGATTATTATGTGAAAGGATCTCTTTCACCCAATAAAAAATCTGTTACAAGGACAGAATTTCAAAATATATATTATCTTATTAGTACACATTTAAAAAAGTGTGAGGTTCAAAGCAGAATTTCTCACCATAAGGTAAGTGCATTATTCACTTTTCTTTTATCAGCTGATCTATTCAAGAACTGTGATGAATTTCACAAAGGCATGACTACTGAATCACAAGAGAAATAGTATATACCCTTTTAGAGCTTATGATTTAAGAATACAAATACCCTTCATGAATCTGTGCCTACTTAGCTGATAAAGCAACTAGCATTGACATCGTATTTTTTATCAATATCGGACCTCCAACATTCATATTGTGAGGAAGAATAAACTTACATTTGGGATATTTTAATTGTTTTAAAGTGTTTTGCAGACTGCTTGTTGACACCAAAACCTAAGTAAATCAAACCATCGGCCTACTTAGTCCAATATTTATTTCTATAATGGCCAACAAAATGCCTATGAAAATCCCACAAAAAAGGAATAACATCTTCCTCTGATGATGTTTCTCAGTAACTGATAAAGCATGCTATCTCTGATCCTGAAGGTAATATATAGCCTCATTTACTAGCAATTTTCTTCTGCATGAATATATATAATCCCTTTTATAATTATCAAAGTTGCTGGTTATAGCTGTGTGTTGTGATACCATGTTTCAGAATCTATATGATGTGTGAAGAAGCATTTTCACCATTCAACATCATTTGACAACCTTTGATTCTTGTATTTTGAAAAAGAAAAACTTCATCAATTTCTTTGTATACAGTGTAGTTTATATACTGCTATTTTGCCCAGTTACTTTGTATTTTCTCAATTAAAAAGCACTAAACAATAATTTACATATGAAATTATGGAATTGTCTAATAATTATGGTTACCATTTTCTGCTTGATAAAATGCTTTTTAGTATATAATTGTTGGCTGCACATATAGTATTTCAAATATGGTCACATTATATATTTGCATTAAAACATTACAGAATAGTATTTGTGGCTCCTTTGTAATAATCTCCAGCATGGAATTCACATTTTTTTTCATAGCTGCTGCGCACTGCATTGACATGTTCATTAAGTTATATCTATTATAAACCCACTATTCTTTTGCTCTGGTCAGTCACTCTCAGCTTGACGATTTTTTTCAGGAAATATGAAAAATCAATAAGGGAAAGCATAATGCATTTCTATCTTCTATATTGCATTAAAAGGGCTACATTCTAACCCTATTATTAAGTCCATTTAATTCTTGATCAGTGAAAATTTATTTGCATTAAAATTAAGACTGCAACAAAATCATTTCAAAACTGGAAATCTTGTATTTTGTTCATAGTCTACTTAACACAGTAATTAAAAATGGAAAGCATGTTATGTTACAAATATGCTAAAAAGTTAACCAAAATATATCAATAACTATAATTACATTGGAAAGAAATAAAATACTTTAATGAATTTTAAAAAGACAATAGCCTTTTTTCAAAAGTTACTTATTATAAAATATTTTGTTAACTGAAGGGTTACTAATACACGTGTATAGAAAATTTAAATCTAAAATTTAAAAGATAATAATAGCAATAAAACATGTTTGTATCTATGATGAAATTTAAATATTTGAGGCATTTTAGATCAAAGTTGAGAATATACAGTTGAAACAGAACCTAAAGAGACCCTCAACTCTGGGGATAATCAGAAATTCCTGTAACAAGTTATATTAAGTCTTGAATTTTTCCTGTGTAAAACTGTTCGTTTTTCTAATTTCTGATGGAAATAATTATACTATATGGACAAAACAGCAAAACCTTAAGTATGCAGAAATAATGAAATAAATTATCGGATTTAAAAACCATTTCAATTATTATAGATGCTTTATTTCATATGTAGGTATTTCTCACAATCTAGGTTTCTATGTTATGAATCTGATATAAAAACATTTGTCTAGAGTACTACAGAGATGTTATTTTGTTTGCTGTTCCACATGCAGACTTTTAAGTAATCAAAACATCCTTTAGCATTGTTTATAAAATGACAAAACATTAAAAATTTTAAATCAGCCTTAGTCACCTTTATAATATTAAAAGTATAATACTCTTCTATGCATGAACTATGTTTCTAGAGAGCCCAGTTTTTATTTAAATAACCTAAGGAATTTGGGTACACTTTCAGCAAAGTTCCACAGTAAAATTATATGCAAATTGTCATTCTATCTCTGTATTTATTCTTAATCATTTGTTACATTTAATCAAAAATACCATGAAAAGGGAAAAAATCTAGTCTTCTTAAGAATACTCCAGCAAAGAAATGGAGACATCAGAAAAACTACTTGGGAGGTGGGGGCAGCAATTCTTTGCACATACCAATTGATAAGTCCTACTAAACACAATGGAACTTAATTCAAATAAGTCTATACGGAATCGCACCAATCATTATTTAAATGCCCAACTAATCATAGATGAAGTTCAAGTTTTGACCACTTGGTTACATTCAATCAGCTTCTCTGGTCTAGCAACACTTGCACTGAAATTGCCAAGATTAATTATCACTATTTTCCAAACAGCACACCACATGACAACAGCATGCAAACCCTAATAATTCAAGAAATCATTTCTCATTATTTCCATTTTCTTCCTTTTTTTCATAAATGAGGCATTTGGAGTTTTCAGTAGTAACAAGGAATATGAGAAATATTGAAGTTTTTAAAGTATCTGAAGCTGTCAATTGGGGATATGTTTAGCTTGTGAATACATTAGCTTGAGAGGGAGATTTGTTAATTTTTCATTTTAATAGTTACATGATTAAAAAACAGATTAATTACATAGTCCTGGATCAAGAGCTACTTCATAGGGAACTGCAGGCACTTAACTTCATAAGAGGTCTTTTTCCATCTGTAACTTTTCTGCCTCCACATTAAGAATGTGAATGGTCCTTCTCTTACCTTGCTTCGTTTCCTTCTGGGGCTCTTTGGCAGCTTTCGACTAGGTCTCCTTGAAAAAGAACAAATGAATATTTTGTCTGGCCTCTGGGAGTTTCACTACCGTGCTCCTTTCTTTTAATGCTTTTTCTTACAAAAAATACCCGTATTTTTCACGTTGAATATGAAAAAAATCTCTCACGGCCAAAGTCAGTTTTTTTTAATATCTATGCTCGTTCCAAATTAAAACGAAAAACAAAAACCACCAAAAATATTCTGCCACAAAGGAGGAGGAAGGGGGTTGGGAAAATCAGACAAGAAACCAACAGTAGAAGAGCTGTATGCTCTAGTTTTATTTCCAGCCCAGAAGGTAAGTGCAGCAGAAGCAGGTCCAATTCCAAAACAAGAATTATTCTTTTCTTCAATGAAGCAAAACTCACAATTATGAGTTCTCAGTTAAATTCTGCACAGAGAATTTTGTTTTTAAAATTAAACATAGATGGTTGCAGCAAAAATATACTGTCAGGATGAGCGTGAAATCTGTATGCTTTGTAGTTGTTCAGGGTACGGCTTTTAAAAAGGTGTTGGTAGATTCTCAGTTTACACGGAGGAGCATCTGAATATTTTGTTTTCAAAAGTGCAAATTAAAATGGATAATATCGAACCCATTCAAAAGTTTAAAGATTAGGTCAGAAAAACAAAATAGAGCCAGAAGACTCTGAGACAGAGATCCAAGTACCCAGTTAAGTCTTTTTTTTAAAGGAAAGCGAGACGTAGAACACAAGCAGAAAAAAAAGGTCTAACAGTTTCTTTCAGGAAGATCCAAGGGGGAGAAGAATCCACAAATGCCAGGGAAATCCACCAGCAGTGCTTTTCATACGTGGATCCAAGGAAAGGAGCTCCAGCAGTCTCTCTCATGTACCGGAATCCTAAAAAGGATCCAGAAAATAGGCTTCGTGGTGAGTAGGGAGCCCACCACTCTCTTTCATACGGATCCACCCAGACAAGCCAAACATAGGTGGATCCAGAGAAGAAGGCAAAATCCAGTCTCTTTCTCACAAAGACAGGATCCGCAAAACCCGGGGCGATCCCGCAACTGAGTTTCTCGCAAGGAGGTCCGTCAGTCGTTTCCTCTCCCCCGCGGGATCCACCCAGTCAAGGGCAGAATCTACAGCAGCAGCAGCCGCTCGCTCTCCTGTCCCTCCCCAGCGATTGACGAGAGATTCTCTGGGGGAACCAGAGGGATTTATGGAGGCAGCAGCCGCAGGGACGGCTTCGCGGACCGAGCTTTTCGCTTGTAAGGGAAGGGGGTTGGGCCGCTGGCAGGACAAGCAACGCCGCTGGGTTCAGTGATGCCGCCGACCCGGCCCTCCACTCTTCCTTGCAGTAGTAGTAGTAGCAGCAGCAGCAGCAGCCGCCGTCGCCTCCGCCGCTTGTGCCCTCCGCTTCAGGAGCAGAGCTGCTGCCACCGCAGCCATTTTGTTACTAACTGACAAGAGCCCCGCCAGGCAGCCAGCGCGAGACCACAACGGGGCGAGGGGGAGGGAGCAAGGAGCGAAGGAGAAAGAGAGAGAGCGAGAGAAGAGAGAGGAAGGGAGAGAGAGAGAGGCGAGAATCCCTCCCCCTCCCCTCCCTGACCTCAAACAGGAAGTCCCGACCACCTCTCCGATCACGTGGCAAAGCCGAACGCATAAAAGAAGGCTCCGAGACATGCAAAGATGATTAAAAAGGCTAGCCAATGGGGCGACGGGAGCAGTTAGCGAGCCCCGCCTTTTCTCTCAGCCTTGTCTCGTCGCGTGAGAGCGGGCGCCGAAGGTTTTTTTTCCCTGGCTAGGCGGTGAAGCGCTGCTTCGAGTGGCTTTGCCTGATCCGTCCATCTTGTGTGTTAGCTAGATCTCCATAAAGAAGGGAGTAAGAATCGCAGGTTGTTCCCGGCCGCTTTGCACAGAGAAAAGCAAAACAAAAACCCAAGGCTGGGAAATGAGAGAAGGCGCAGACATGCTTTTCTGCAATAACTTTTCAAGGCAAAACGTGTAGCAGCCGCACCGAACCATTTGAAAACAAATAGGTGCTTTGATCCGCCTATTTTGTTTATGTAACTGTATCCTTGGTGGGTGTACGCTGGAGCCATTATTTTAGCAGCCTGCTTCTGTCTCGCCACACAAGCGTTCAGTGGTAGTGACTGAAAGGGGAGCCGAAATTAAAAAAAAAACTAAAAGATGCGATGCCGTTGCTATTTTATAATTGTATTACCTGCTTAAAAAAAGAGCTTTAGCCCATTTCTTCTGAGTTTACTATAAACTGAACAATCGCCTCGTACTGCCGTGGAAAGCAGAGTATCTGGCAAAATTGATTTCGACCTACTCCCATTAGAGATCCCTTGTTTAGGATAATAACTTAAACCTGTTTCCCAGGATGGCATACATAAGGTAAGCTACACCTGTTGGTCCACTGGATGGTTTCAGAAAGGGTGAAGTGAGCCTTGGGAATTCACCCAGCTACTGAAGCTGAAGAGGCACCAAGCTGAGGAAGTGGCTTGATGTTTGTTTAACATACTCTCTAGTGAGCTGGAGAGAAGGCAAAGAGAATCAATAATACCATAATTCTTGCTTTGGTGGTCCTTACTTTCAATTAAGTGTACACAGAATCGTGGCCAAAGATAGTTAACCAGGTTGGAAACGATTTGAAGAAATCGTTTAATTTGAAGAAAATTAAACTGAGTGCCTCCAATGGTAATGCCTGCAGATGCAAAGTTTGGGGTAAAGTAAATAGATTTAATCTCTTGAATTCCATTGTTTAGTTGGCTACTATCAGCTAAAGGTTGCTCAGGCTACTTTTCAGAGAAGAACCAACAATATTACAGGGCTATTTTTTTACAATATTTTGGTTTATCACCATCCAACGTTATCAAAAAGAACTCTCATGTAGAAAATAACCTTACTCTTTCATTTGGCACACTGAAAACAATTGTTACAAATGTAGCCGGTAAGTAGGCTTGGAAATTTATATCTCCAAACAATCTATTTCACTGAGTGTTATCAAAATCTCTCCTTGTAGAGGTTTGTATAGCATACTAATCTCTAATTTATTTAGTGTGATTTTAGCTTAGCACAATGTGTAAAACCAATTGCTGGGATTTGTGAATTAGCTTGTAAAGATTAACATTGTGTAAACAGGATGACTAGGCCTAACTTTAAAAAGGTTAAAAACAAAATGTGACTTAGTACATTGTGTCAACCTTCAGAGAGCCAGCTGTGATACACATTTATAGATAACTGGAAGATGTATTTAGTAGATGGTAAAAGAGCCAAAGTTAGCTACAAGTATTGAATTCAGTGGTATGAACTGCAGAATAAGCATATACAAATTCACCCTGGACTTCCCTATTTAAAGACATAATCATTAAGACTTTTTAAAGTATCCATAGATGTATCATTTTGAATGAACTGGCAGTTTGCAACCCATTAAAGTTTTAGGCAATCCAAAACCATGCCATTGCAATGGTTTTGATAGAATGTTATTGGTGTTACAACACTATGCCTCATTGTGTCTTGCATTCAGAAGTTTGACTAAAGCAACAGTATGCTAAACAATTATGAAAATGACTCAATGTCAACAAGTATATCCTTATGATAATAGAATTTAAAACATTAGCATGAGAAGAATTAGCGTTTATGGTTATTGTGCCGATAATAAATGAGGTATAGTTTAAATATCTGAAGATTAAATTAGATGCTAAAATCAGGTCTATTTTTCCCTTATAGGTAGGGATACTACAATGTTGCTGTTATATTTTAGCCATTTCCAATAAAAACTTTTTTTCATGAACTTGAGCACTCTGATTTTTAGATTGTTTTCACAATAGTATCTCAAAACAAATTAAAAATTCACCTTATTTTCAAGTTCAAGTTTATTTTTATTTAATTACCATTCAGTGAGGATTCTGAATAAATCAGTTGTTTTTCAATAACAATTTCAAGAATTGTTTTTCAACAACTAACAAAAACTTCACGAGATATTTGACCAGATTTGATTTCACTTGCCTAGATTAGCTATACGGCTATTTACTACAGACACAGTGATTCCTTTCAGAAGACAGGTATCAAATTGAACCATGAGTTTTCTGTCTTGACATCATTTCTGCATTCCCTTTGTAATGAATGGGGGGTTGTCCATTTTTTTATTTTTATTATTTGCTTACTATAACATTACTCCTTATGTTTCAAATTTCAGTCACAGTTGTTGCAAACAACTGCTAAAATGTTGATTCTTTGTTTTGAGAGGCATTTACTCTGGCATAGAAGAAAAAAATCTGAACTCTGTATGATGGATATATAACAGATATTGGTGAAGATGATTGGCAAGTACAGTATGAAGTGCTGGACTTGTCATCCCCCATCAGGGCACAATGAATCTATTTTTAGCTGTTGAGGATAAGTCTGATAATGTCTTTGATTTACAGACTGAAATGTAATTAGAATCATTTTTTGCCACTGGAGGGAGACCACATTGCTCAAGAAAGCAATAGGAAGAGAAGTCCAGAACAAAGCCAAACACACACACACACACACACACACACACACACAGGTGCTGTATATTTAGTCTAAAAAACTTTGAAGACTAGACTTGTTTTATGCACAATATCTTTTAGCAGCTAAATTTGAAGTAATCTTGTTTTTCACAGAAAAAAGTACTACAGCAGCAATAGAATGTAAGCATTTCTGCTGGCAATTTTCAGCAGATCTGATTATACTTGCATTGAAATGGCTCAGTTTGGGAGAGGAACCAATCAGCCCTGACTTTACTGATGATGGATAGGGGCATGATTTTGTTTGCTGCACATCTAAATCTAGGCAGGGAACAAATAAGTTGCGGAACAATAAAAATAGCAAATGGAATTCTACTTCGTTGTGTTTATAAATGTAGGTCAGCAACTGCAGTGCCTGGCAGCCCAAAAGGAGTGCGGAAAATTATTTTGCTGATACTTTCTGAAATCAAAAGTCTCATAGAAACTGAATAGGCATAGCCATGTGACATCATTGCTGCTCTATGTTACAATTTATTTCCCAGGCTTGAATAGGATTTTAATGTCCTATTAAATATACATTGCTGTTACCCAGTGAAAGTGGTTTGTTTTACTGTATTTCAAGGAAATGTGTGAATTGAAATTTGCATCCACTTTAAGCTTTTATAAAAGGTCATTTAAAGATCTTAAAATGGAATTGATATTTTTAATTATTTTTATTGTTACATTTAAAATGTCAATGTGGCTGTATTCTAATTGTGTGTTATTCACCACTTAGATCGGATAGAAAAGGAAACAAACTATGGTATCTCAGTCTTCTCAAAACATCTCTTAAGTTTGAGGTACTTACTAGCATTGAATATAATTTGGATATGTTTCCAGTTGAAAAGAAGAACATGAGAAAAAAATTAGCTTATTCCAAAAGAAGGACCAGGAGTGACATGATAGCAATGTTCCAATATCTAAGGAGCTACCACAAAGAAGACAGAGTCAAGCTAAAGCACCTGAAGGCAGGACAAGAAGCAATGGATGGAAACTAAACAAGAAGACAACCAAACTAAAACTGCGGAGAAAATTTCCTGTCAGAACAATTAATCAATGGAATGATTTGCCACCAAAAGTTGTGGGTGCTCCAACACTGGAGGTTTTTAAGAAGAGATTGGACAACAATTTGTCTGAAATGTTATAGTGTTTCCTGCTTGAACAGGGAGTTGGGCTAGAAGACCTCCAAGGTTCCTTCCAACTCTGTTATTCTATTAAAATCGATTTAGCAGAATCTCACTGCTTTCCATACTACTGGAAAGCCATTATTCTCTTTTCCCACTTTTTGTAGCCATAGTATTGCCATACATCTGGATTTTATTTGGGGGACTGGGTTTTAAAAACTAAATTAATAGTCAAGCCCCTGGGTAGGTCACAATGGATTAAAAATATAAATTGCTACAAAAGACACACTGTATGACCCCAGTGGATGTTAATAGGAATCAATTTGGGTTTAAAAAGGCTCTTTGCAAGAGGGCTGTTTGGGAGGGTTTTTTGAAATGTAATGAGGGAGGTGGTTGCACAGACCTAGAGAAAAGAGTGCCAGAGTGTAGAACCCATCAGAAATTTCCGACCTCTGATGGATGGGGGAGATTTTTTAACAAGCATTCATAATATGTCCCTACTAACAGGCAAATTCATTGCTGACAAGGCAGCATAGTATTGCAGTGCTAGTCTGTACAGCATAATGATTTAAAGGTGATGGCCAGCACTTTGAACCAGGCCCAAAAATCTGCAGGTAAGTAATGCAACCATGTTAGCACTGCCATTGCAATTTTGCAGTTCTGTAAACTGACTCAGCAGGCCTCCTGTCACCACATCCCAAAGCAGCTGCAGCTTTTGGACTATGCAAAGGCTGCTCCATGAAACATCATCTATTACAATAATCAAACCAGATGGTGATAAAAAGATGGCTTGGCATCTTTAAAGCCTCCTGGCCCAGATAGGATTAAAACTAGCATATGGGGTTAAGGTAAGCATACTCCTCCTCCCCCCCACGCAGCCACAGACTCTGCCTGTTGTTTGAGCAATAGTCATGAGTCCAGAAGATACCCAGTTCTTGAACCAGTTCATTTGGAATGCACATAATTCTATTCAGAGTGACTATCAATATTTCAACATATTTGAATTATATATAGCAACTCAACCTTGGATGGGTTTAATCAAAGTTTATTTTGCCTTCTTCAGACCTCCAGATGCTTATTCAAACTTCATTGCATAAAATTTCCTGACAGAACAATCAATGGAATGACTTGCCACCAAAAGTTGTGTGCTCCAACACTGGAGGTTTTTAAGAAGGATTGGACAACAATTTGTCTGAAAAGGTATAGTGTTTCCTGCTTGAACAGGGAGTTGGGCTAGAAGACCTCCAAGGTCCCTTCCAACTCCATTATTCTATTAAAACTATTAAAACTTGACTAGGTAATCTAATATACAGCTGAATATTATCAGCCCAATGATAGCTCCCTTCAGATCAGCAGAAGACCTCATCTAGCAGCTTGATATAGAGCAGGGCTGTCAACATCCCAGCCCATGGGCCAGATGCGTCATGCGTGGGCCACGCCCACAGTCGGTTTAACTGGGGGAAACTCCAGATATGTTGATGATGACATGAGTTTGACACCCCTGATATAGGAGTGGAATAGCAAGCACTATGGAGCAGCTACATACAGTGTCAAATTCTGTTATCCTAACAGAATCACTGAAGATCAGTGTCTCCACAAACTTTACAGGCATCCTAGCAGCATACCATCACTAATATCAAAAGCTACTGGCAGCATGTAAAAGGACCAGGAAGTGAGAAATTTCCTTCCTCAGTCCCAACAAAAATAACCTGTCTAGGCAATTAATAATGACCTGGTCTGAATTCAGACCATCTGTTTCTTCTAAAATTCTATGCAGCTGAGTCACTTTACATTTTACCCTATGCTTTTGCATTGCTTGATTTCTTTTTAGTTTCCTGATATATTTTTGGAGAAGCTTGACAAGAATGTGTATATGTTCCATATTAATAAAGCAAAGTTTTGTTAATTTTTTTTAAATTTTAAAACCTTGTTACAATTTCTCAGCTCAAATCTGTACTCATTTAATCTTCAGTTGGATCAGATGTAGTTTTTTTTTCTCCTAGTTATTCCTATTCCGCTTACTTTCTGGTTTATACATAATCATCCAGCAAGAGGATGGGAAAACAGCTAGTGGCATAACTGAAAAAATTGGAAAGCAGATCTTCCAACAGGATAATACTTTTGCATATCTTTGGTGCTAAACTAATGCTTCATTAAGACCATCTTCAATGTATCTGCAGGGAATATAGCTGGTTTTAACTTTTAGATGAAACTATAATAGCAATTTGAGCAGAGGGACATGAGTCTAGTAGCAAAGATTTCTTTAGTGTGGTTCATTCATGACTTGATGGATATTGGTTCTCCAGGATTGTTTGTCAGTAGCAATTTTGTTGAGTTCTTGTAAGGTTATATTTGTGCCATTAGCTAACCATCTTGTCAACTTTGGTCTTTTCTATCTCAATTGTTCTGATTTTTCCAAAAAGCAGGGTCTTTCTCCATTGCCTTTGAGTTATATGTCCAAAACACCTAAGCTTTAGTTTCCTTATTAGGGCTTCTATGAGCAGTATGGTTTTACCTCGTCTAGCACTAAATAATTTGTTCGTTACAGTGCAGGGTATTCCTAACCATATTCTCCAGCATCACAATTCAAAGGCACCAATTTTCTTCATTCAGCATTTTTTATGGTCCAACTTTCATAGCCATATGTTACAACTTGAAAAGCTGTAGCCCACAGCCTATTTGTTAGTGTGATGTCACTGCACGTTAATGTCTTGTCTGATCAGTCTTTCTCCCAAATAGTTACATTCTTATTTCATGGCTATAGTACCGTGTTTCCCCGAAAATAAGACACTGTCTTATATTTTTTTTAGCTCCCAAAAACACACTAGGTCTTATTTTCGGGGTAGGTCTTATATATTTATGGTGCCAAATAGTGGGTGTGAGTGTGTAGGGGGGGTGTTTCGCGGGTGCACGGTTGCTCCCTGAAAAGTCTTCCTGGAACTGGAGATTTACACTAGGTCTTATTTTCGGGGTAGGTCTTATATTAGGGCAGGTTTAGAAAATAGTGCTAGGTCTTACTTTCGGGGTAGGTCTTATTTTTGGGGAAACACGGTAATTCACATCTCTATGAATTATTTAGTCAGGAAGATTAAATGTTACTACTTCAAGTTTCTCTTTCTCTATTTGTGCTCAGTTGGCACTGCATATTGATGTAATGTGAAGTTTGATTTTTTTTTAAAAATGTGGAGCAGCAAACCAAGTTTTGCCCTCTTCTTTTTATCTTCAAGAAGGCTTTCTCAGTTCTTCCTCTCTTCCTCAACATGGTATGGTTAGCAAGTCTATTTATTGTGATTTATTTACTGCCTCTTGAATATCAACTCCATATGAATTGCCTCCTGTTCTTTTTTTCCTCAACAGTGCTGTGAGTTAGATTGGGTTAAGAAATAGTGAATGTCCCAAAGTCGAACAGAGAACTTCCATGACTAGAGTAGGACAAGGGTCCCCAACCCCTAGGCCCCAGCCCACTACCGTAAACTGTTCAGAACTGGGCCACTCAAAGTGGTGGGCGAGTGTGTGCAGGCACATATCCCCTCTTGCACGAGCAGATGAACGTGTTCGCACACATTCCATTTGTGTGAGGGCCAGGTACACATGCCCACCACTCATGCAACTACAGCTGCATGTGCTTCCCCACCACTAGTGCAGAACCAGCTCCCCGGCCCCATGGTGCGCAAAACCAGAAAGGTTGGAGAACTCTGGACTAGAACATAGGTTTAGCTCATTTCATTATATTGTTGAAGTTAGAACTCATAAATGCAATAGTTTCAAAACTGTTTAGCATTGCCTCTCCTTTTGAGGTATGTGGGTTGGAATACAAATTAATCTTTTCCAGTCCTTTGGCCCCTGCTATCTTCTTTAGTTGCTTCCAATATGCAAGTAGCATTTTAATAGCATCATCTCAAACATTTCTATTGAAACTTCATAAACTCCTGCAGCTTTCATGTTAGCAATATTTTCTAGGGCCCATTTAACATTAACTTCCAGAATATTTGCTCTAGTTCAATGACCAAATCTTCAGTGACCAAATCTTTGCTCATATCTTGGGTACTGTGATCTTTTTTGTTCAATTCTTCTGTACAGTAATTGAGCTTCTATACAATATTTTCCTTTTTACCAGTACACTAGATATGGTAGAAGAAGATAGGTTTTAGATTATTTCTGTTTGTAGGGTGCTGTTAAGCTACTCCATTGATTAACAGCCTCCTTAAGGCAAAATACAACAGTTGCTTGTTTGATTTCTTTACATTGCAAAGGCAGTTTTGTTTTAGTGAAAATTAGAGGCTAGAAACTGGGACACTATGAGTTCTAGATCCATCTTTAAGTTGGGTAGAACAAAGCCCATTGGGTTACCTTGGGCCAGTGGTTCTTTTTAAATCCTAGGAAAGAGGCAATAGCAAATCACTTCCAAAGTACTTTGCCAAGAAAACTCAGGGATTTGTTCCAGCAGTCTCCCATAATTGAACACAACTGAGTGGGGGAATATCTGAAAATAGCCTCATTACTGCCATGTTGCTTGATTCCAATTGGCTCATGGCTGTGGTTTATGGTAGTTGTAACCTAATGGAACTGCAATTCCCATATTTCCCACAGAAGAATGCCCATAGATAGAAATTCTGAATGCTTGTAGTTCCGGTGAATGGGGACAGTAGGTTTGATTAAATAGATCTATATAGGAAGAAGGAGAATTGATGAATGTTAATTTTGGATAACAGTAATTATTTCAAGGCTGATTACAGTCTGATCATGAGAAAAAAAATCCTTTGGTCCAGATCAACTTTTGTAGGATGCAAGTAACCACATTTGTAAAACTGTAGAGGAAAAGTTTCCATAATTTATTCTGGTATTGTATTAAAGCACAAAATACTTAGTTACTTGGTTTAGTCAAAAGATTAATTGAATTCATCACTTCTTGACTTCATGAATGTATCCATGTAGTTTTTTTGGCAATACTATAGAAGTAGTCCATCTTTACCTTCTTTAGAGATTTTTAAAAAGACTTCTAATCCAGCCTTTATAACCTTAGTGTTCTTTGGTGGGTTTTCATTCAAATAGTAACCAGAACCAATCCTATCCTGCTTCAGAACTTAGAAAACCCTGACCATAATCTCTGTTGGAGCCTGCAATTTGACTCCAGAACATTGGGGCACTGATTGATGAATACAACTGTTGTACTTCTTTTTGCAGTACATATCCACTATGTATTTAAGTGCCAAATGCTAGGAGATAGGGACTAAGGATTTCTGCCTTCAGCATATCTTTTTAGATAAGCAATCCAAAGTTAGATTAGTGATAATAAATGGCTTGTCACTACTACTACAAAAATGGTTTCTAATTGGAACTGGACTGTTTTAAAAATAAGTATAGGCATAAGTACTAATCTAGCAACAGGATTGGATATAAATCCAAGCATTTTTGTGGTGGTCCTATTAAAATCATAAACCTCTCCAAGGAGATCTTGATGGCTAATGTGTTCTATTCTATTATTGGGATTTATATGCCTCCCTATCTCCCGAAGGACTCAGGGCGGCTCACAACAATAAAAAACAGAAATACAAAATTTAAAACTATTAAATCGAAGAACCCCAGTTGTAAACCTTAAAACATTAAAAGCCAATGAACAGATTAAAACAATTAAAATCCCTTCAGTCCAGGTTGGCTGATCGAAAAAGCCATGTCTTCAGGTCACGACAGAAGGATCAAAGGTCAGGAGCCACCCGAAGCTCCACAGGTAGTTGGTTCCAGAGGCCAGGGCACCCACAGAAAAGGCTCTCCCCATGGGGGTCGCCAGCCGACATTGTCTGGCTGACGGCACCCTGAGGAGACCCTGTCTGTGGGAGCGCACAGGGCGATGGGACATCGTTGCTGGCAGCAGGTGCTCCTGCAAATACCCTGGACCGCAGCCATGAAGGGCTTTATAGATGATTACTAGCACCTTGAATCTCACTCGGAGGGCAACCGGTAGCCAGTGCAGCTCACGCAGGAGGGGTGTAACATGGGAGTATCAGGACATTCCCATCACAACCTGTGCGGCTGCATTTTGCACCAGTGTTGGGGCAATTGTTCATTATACCGTGCTTGTAAGTACTGAGCGAAACTCAAAACCTTGAATTTTTTATTTGATAATAGCACTATTATTCAGGGGGTCATTCCTTTGATGTTTTCTAAGTTCCAAGTGGTATTCCTATGTGATCTCAGTAGCCTAATGTTGGAAATATGCTATATATTTCTGCTGATAGTGTTTGTACAATTTGTAAGTTTAGAGTGAATCTTGAAATGAAATGCAAACATTTTTTACAAGGATTATATGTTCTTAGGATAATTAAGGACTGCATATTAATAAAATGGCACCCTTGACTAAGGAATAGATCACAACTATTGATTTTCTCATGGACTAAGGATTGCTGACAGCTGTGGATGCCAGATCTGACAACTGTGAGCCATGCAGGTGCAAAATTGTCACAAAAACCCATCACAATTTGAATTATGAAAGGGGTTTTAGAGCAAGGAAGCAGAAACATAAGTCACAATGAGAATTTACAAACAAGGCAAAACACGTTTTGATCCTTTTATAGTCTAACTTCAGTAGCAGTGCAAAAGCTCCTAATCAGATATCAGATTTCTTTGGCTTCCCAGGTTATTATTATCTGAGTTTGTGGGAACTTGCCGCTTTCATCCTGAGATCATTTTGCTAGGACTAACTCAGATTCCAGGTTATTCCTTTTGTCCCCTTTTACAATTGGAGATCAAGTTTTTGCCATTAAACTGACGTGACTTTTATTTATTCAATTTAAATGGAATATTTATGTATATGATTCACATATGTATTTAGTTCCCTTGTACCCTGACCTACATTATTTCTGCATGGCTCCTATTTATGAGTGCTCAACAAATCCATCTGGATGGGGGAGGGGGTCCTTAGTGGCAGCCATTTGCAGCTCTCCAAGATGAATCTACTCCATCTCAGATTAGTTTTCGTGTCTTATTCTGTCACAACTGTGCACCATAAAGAAGCTCTTAAGCTCTACTGGCTCGTCAGCTCTACTGAGTGATGACCACATGGGTGACAAGCTTGACAGCAGAAGCCTATCCTAGTGTCACTTGTTACTATTAGTGTCATCTGTGAGAAATATATGCCTGCCATGTGTGTTAAATTGCTGAGGCAATAAGAAGCATAAAGAATCTCCATGCAACCCTCCTAGTCTTATAACAGCAACCCATTTAGTCCAGCATTTTTTTTTACAGCACACCTAGATGAGGTTGCTCCAGTGAGAGCCAAAATAGATCAACAGCCAATATAATGCTTTGGTTTTGGCACAGCAGATCAGATGATTTAATGTTTGTTTGCATTTAAGATAAGCAAGCTAACTCTTGCGTACGTTAACTTTATTAGCTTGAGGCATCTTCCTTGACATGCTAGTTTGATATATGGAGGTGTGGTAGTCATCCATCTTTGGAAGGATTCAAAGGTTTTCTGTCCTGCCTTCAACTGAATAAAGCTTTCACAAATCTGGTATTCCCCAAAGGTGTTTGCACAAGTACTCCCAGGAATCCTAGCCAGCATGGGGAATTGTAGTTCAGAGGTGCCATCTAACATTCTTGAAGAAAGCTGTGTAGTGGGGATTCAGAAGCATGTACAAAGAAGGCTGCTAATTGTGTATCTTTATATCTCAGTTTTAAGTTTAATTAAGGTCTGAAATGGACTTAAGGAAGAAGCAAAGATAGAGGCACCATAAATTAAGACCATCTCTTATGTTCTGATTTTATATGAAGTTCGTTGTCAGAAAATGTCTTGAAATTTCAGTTGGTGGTAAGCATATGCTGCTGCACAATATAATGTACAGGGGATTATATGATGCCTATCCAGAAATAAATCTTCCCTAATTGGTTTAGGATCTGGTTATGTGCAAAATCATTCCCTCCTGGTACAAGTCCACCCAATAGCAGATGCTCTCACTCACCAACAGTAGAGACCTTCTAATTTCTAGGTTCTGCTATATCACATGACCTAAAATGGACACCTAACATCAAAAACATCATTCAAAAAGCACAACAAAGAATGTTCTTTCTGTACCAACTCAGAAAGCTCAAACTGCCCAAAGAGCTGCTGATACAGTTCTACAGTCTTGAGTCTATCATCTGCACCTTTATAACTGTCTGGTTTGGTTCTGCAACCCAACAGGACAGACACAGACTTCAGAGGATAATTAGGACTGCAGAAAAAACAATTACTACCAACCTGCCTTCAATCGAGGACCTGTATACTGCACGAGTCAAAAAGAGAGCTGTGAAAATACTTACAGACCCCTTACATCCCAGACATAAACTGTTCCAACTCATTCCCTCAAAATGACGCTATAGAGCAGGGGTCTCCAACCTTGGCAACTTTAAGACTTGTGGAGTTCAACTCCCAGAATTCCTAAAGCTGGCTGAGGAATTCTAGGAATTGAAGTCCACAAGTCTTAAAGTTGTCAAGGTTGGAGACCCCTGCTATAGAGTACTGCACACCAGAACAACTAGACACAAGAACAATTTTTTCGCAAAAGCCATCACTCGCTAAACAAATAATTCCCTCAACACTGTTCAACTATTACAAAGTCTTCACTACTATTACTGTTAATCTTCTCATCACTCCTTATCACCCATCCCCTCCCACTTGTGACTGTATGACTGTAACTTTGTCACTTGTATCCTTATGATTTGTATTGACTGTTTCTTAGTATGATTTGATTGCTTATTGTACCCTATGACTATTATTAAGTGTTGTACCTTACAATTCTTGATGAATGTATCTTTTATGTATACTGAGAGCATTTGCACCAAGATAAATTCCTTGTGTGTCCAACCACACTTGGCCAATAAAGAATTCTATTTCTATTTCTAAAGCTTCCCTAATTGGTTTAGGATCTGATTATGTGCAAAATCATTCCTTCCTGGACTCTCACTGCCCATCAGGCATTATATTTGCCTTCTGAAATCACCCTCTGGAGATCAAATTGGTCTGACCTTTCATAAAGACTTTAAGACCTGATTCTCTGCTTGAGTCTCTGTGTGATATAGCCCATACAACAGTTCTTTGCTTGTTTTAATTGATGTTTTTGTGATTTCTCCTGATGCTGCATGTTCTATTTTTAAATAGGTATCTGTATATGCTTTTATCTATTTTTAACATTGTTAGCCACGCAGAGTCATCTATTTGTGATGGGTGGCCATATAAATCAAATAAGAATAATATTCTTCTATATGGCTTTCAGGATATGGAATGTATTTAGTTCCTGCTCTCCCAATATTAAGAAAATGGTAGAAACACATTTATTCTATCAACTTTTTTGGCCATTTTTGTATGATTTGCAATCATTCACTCCATTGTCCCTGTTAAAACACCCTTTTTTGGTCTTTGATACGTTACATTTCAGATCAAAGCTCACTGCATCATGCAATCTATTCACAACAAGTCACTTGAGTTCTTGGCCAGCAATATGGCAACCATAATCCATATCCCACTATTTCATCATAGCATTGTTATAGTTATTCATAAATACATTAAAAAGCTAAGGGGTTATCACACATCATTGTCCTACTACTAGCTCCCTATTGAACCTTTTTAGGCATTCAATTCCCTTGCTTGCTCCTTCTTTCATTTACTGCTCTAACCGCATTCAGTAACTGATACTAACCCAATATATTCCATCATATGCTTTCTCTAAATCCAAAGTTGTACAGTTAACTCTGCTTTTCTCATATTCATACAAGTTTCACTGAAATATTTTGCAGCCCCCAAAGCCAAAGATGAAGATTTTGAAGTCCTCCAAAAGTAGCTGCTACTGCATAGTCATGTTTAAACGTATGACAGGAGACTAGTGTACTCATATTAACTACATGTGTTTTCAATTAACTTTAAACTTAAATGAATTCACATTTAGTTTTTGCCTTGAACCCACTCACTCTAGTTTCAAGTGCAATCTCCCAGATGAACAATTCAATTGCTGAGTGGGAACCTAAGTCTGGAAAATTTAGTTCACTTTTGGTTTATCGTGTTTCTATAGCAATTGGGGACATCTCTAAAAAAAAATAGAGAATCAGAGAATTTGAAATTGTGGATCCTGTAGAATAACTCCCATTTGCATCGGTTCTTTGGTTATTTGACAGTTTGCTCCAGTAATTCCATATAAACAAGCATATGTGCTGTATTAGAAAGCAATGAGAGAAGAGACTATCCTATTAACACTCATGAAAAGCCAGAAAGCTATCAAGCCTAGCAAAATCAATTTTGAAACTGTAGTGCTCTTTTCAACTACTTTTAAAACAAGTGGTCCTACAGCAAGGAAATGTGATTGCACTCTTTTAAGACACCACATTTTGTATAGTCTCATAGCAAAAGTAATTTTGATAGCTATCATGGAGGATGAAAAATTCTTCGGAGTTGGATGAGTAGCAAGGGGACCTTATCCTAGTGTTCTCTATTCTGGCATAGTTCATTCTAAATGCGTATTTAATAGCTACAAACTTGACTTTCTCCTGATTATTCTAATTGATTCCTGAATTGTCTGGGTGGTGGTGGGGAACGCCTTTATTTTGTAGAAATCACTGACCCACATGCACCAAGCTTGAAATTTTACCACAGTATAGATCATTGGAAATCTCTTTCAGAGATATTAAGGTAGTGAAGGTGAATATTGAGACAGTCTAGCTTTTCGAATCATCATAGACTAAGAGAAAGGTTTAATTCCGTCAGTTTAGCAAGAATCACCAATTAGTCACAACCTGAGGCTTAGGGAATGGTTTATATGGTCTAAAGAGAAAACTTTCAGAAGAAAGCTACACATTCAGTATTGCATAGTCACTGCTTGGACTTTATTTTATCAGGGATTAAGATGACATAGAATAGCACTATTTAGAATGTAAAGACAAATATCTTGCTAATCTACTTCTATTTGGTGGATCACAGCTTTTTGATTTATGCCAAGGACCTCCTCCAGGAAGCTAATTTATTCTTGTTACAATTTTTTAAAGAGTGCTGTTGTTGTTCTATATATTCATTGAATCCAATGGTTATAATATGGAAGTGTTCTTTCCACATTGATATAATGTTGACTAGTTACTGCTATGTCACTTTTTTGACTGTTTAGAATGTCAAATCTGGTGGGTACCAGATTTGTTGAAACCATGCTGACTGGGAATTTGTCAGTTTTTTTTAAAAAAATCACCTGATTTCTTCTTCAAAAAATAAATATTTGCAGTCTTATTTTTTCATATGAAACAAACTACTGCACCACCAATCAACTGAAGCTGGCAGATAGATTCCAAGTTTAGCATTTGCGTTTTTGAAACAGGCCCGCTAAATTTGGTATTAGTACTAGTGATGCTGCTTATTATAAAAAAAGAATGTGTATGAATTTAAAGATAGATTAATGCTTGGGCAATAAACATAATGCACTGGGATTAAATTATACAGTTTTGAAGAAATGGATTTCTCTATGTGTATATATTTTGCAAGGCAGATATACAGTATACACACACATACACACACTATAGTTCATGCTTTGTATGGGTTGAATGGTGAAGCAAAAGTACAAACCTACCACAACTCACTTTTCTATTCCTGCTCTGCACTGCATGTTGCAGCCAAAGAAGCATTCTTTTTTAATCACATCACCTTTCTGGATTTATCATTTTAATGTTCTCTGGGCCATTGAGCCCTACAGCTGTAAATTAATTTTTTGAAGTGATATAGGTTTTAAAACTTCAATTTGTTTTAATGAGCATGGGGGACTCGCCTTACTTGCATAAAAAAAGCAATTATTTATGCGTTCTTGCATTCCATCACACTCAAGAACTCTGCCTATGGGACACAACTGGTCCTCTATAAAGTGACTTGCTGTAGTTGTGTGATTATAGTGCAGTGCACTACCTGCCTGCAATGTGCTTTCTGTGCTGAGAATAGCCAGAGCCAGAGTGGAGCTCTCAAGAAAACATTAACAAGTCTCTTGATAATTTCCTTCATCACCTTTCTATTACTCCAGCAGTGCAAGGTAGAATTATGAGATGGCTAATGATCAGCATCAATTTAGGCTGCCTGATGGAACTAGATTACTTTTCTCCACTCCCCAACCTTCTGTGACTGGTTTGTAATATCTGCTATACTTTTTCAAATAGCAATTAGCCTAATAAACAATGTTTTCATTGCACAGATGTAGATTAGTCACTTCAAATACTATAAAGAAGAGATTATTGCAGAATCATACATGAAAGATTAGGGGATCACAAATATGTCCAACAACTGCTTTGGCATAGTGCTTTTGTTTTGTGCTAGGCATGCTCCTTAGCTGTTGGTAACACCAATGTTTTAATCCCCTCTGGAAACAAAACAATATTCTGAAGGCTGAATGGTAGTAATGTAGCCAATTCACCAAGTGCTTCAGGATTTTAAGTTGCCTACAATCAATCTGACAAGAACACTTGAATGATAGAGTTTTGCAGAGACATACTTGTCATTTTAAGTCTGTACTGAAGGTATACTGGGTATAAAATAATTCTCTCCCTAATGTACTATAATCAGTTGGATCTTATCGAAATCAGTAGGGTTTAATCCCTCACTAATTTATCCCACTGACTTCAATAAGATCTAAGTGCCAGGAATTTAATCTGGGTCTAACCCAAATATGTTTGGGTCCAACCCAAATATGGTTCTCTGTGCCAATTTTGAATGTATTAATACCTAATGCCATATGGGAGTCTGCATATGTAATAAATATTGATTGCTGTCACTGGCATGAGCATATTTGATTTGATCAAATTTTCATTGAAGTAGGACAGAGATAGTGAGGAACGTCATACAAATTATGTGACAGAAAGCAAAAAGAAATCAATGCTAAGTATTAGAGGCAATGTAATAAGAATGATTACATTGAGTGAATAGAAGCCCACAGAACTGAACAGACTGAAAACATCCCTTCATTTATTGTTAGAAACATTGACTTCATAGACACACATGGTCATTGGCTGCAATTTTTTTTTCAAAGTACAAAAACTAAAAACCACATTGAGTTCATGGTTGTAGTCAGTGTGATGAACACTGTAGAAATCTTTTCAGGTCAGCTCCTCTCGCTTGAGGGTTTATAGGATTATTATGTACATAGTAAATGCAAACATAAATCATAGATCTGATGAGTCATGTATATGTACTTCTGAAGCATCAAATAGGGCTTGTCTGGGCAAGGAGATTAATGCTTTGACACAGGTAAATGTGATGTCTAAGTAGGTGTGCAGCCATTGGGTCATTATATTATGAAGTTCACCATCACTAGATGCAGCACTAGATATTGGGATATTCATCCATCCGTCTGTCCATCCATCCATCCATCCATCTATCCATCCATCCATCCATCCATCTATAAAAAGTTGGTCTTGGGGGCTGTTATTCAGTGCTTTATTACATTTAAACATTATTATTGCTTACATGTGTATCATATGTTTCCTTCAAATTGATCAGGGGAGTGTGCCAGAAATCATTCCATTTTTCCCCAAACAATCCTATGAAATAGCCTTGGCAATTGTGCAGAAATCTGACCCAAAGTCTCTTGGGATACAATCTGGCTTCCACCACCACATTTTATCTTTTTTGACATTTCTAAGATTCTGATATTCCAGATGAGGGAGAAGAAGATTCACACAGCTTTCAGAATTACAACCCCCCCCACACACACTTAAGGTAAAATATGTTCCCCTGTTTTGATATTTTGATTTGTCCCACATGGATTGGCCACTTGGTATAGTATTAAAATGTCCTTTGTATGTATGATTGGAAAGTGCTTCATGATGGCATGGCATAGCTGTTGCTTTGCAAAGTCACTTGCAAAAATATTTTTAAAAAGAGTTTTATTTGCTTTTATTTTTTAATCATTATACTTTCCTCACTTGAAATGTAGGAATGGTCTATGGTGGGGAGAAGATGAACTAAAGATGTTTCCTTCATATGAGAAGAGGCTGCCACATCACAAAGAAACCGGTAACGGGAATAAAAAACGTCACAAACCAATCTTTGATCCAATAAAAGAAATATTTGTTTCAGAATGAAATTACAGTGATAAAGCCTATTAAAACGTTCCTGGATAATTAATTGGACAAATTTAAATGTATGAAATTCCTGTAGTTTCATTATGGGAGTTGCATTATTATGCACAGCAAAATCCCTAAAGCAGAAACAAATACGTTTTCAACATCCATACTGTTAAGTTTGCATGAAGAGTCAGACGCGAAGAGCTTCAGTGAAGAGTTTATTAAGTGACTACAGCTTGAATGGACCCGACTTGGCTGGGCTACGGCTGCTTCTTATAGCCAGCAGCCGTAGTTGCCAGCCAATCAGAGTGCAGGGTTTTTCCCACACTATTTAAACCAATCCTATTTGACATTTTACAAGAACAATTCAAAATAAACCAATAACATTTAAACCTACATACATAACACATACCTCAGGAGATATCGGCAGTCAGGCATTTATGGCAGGGCTGGATCCTGTAACTTGGCTGAGTTCACACCTGCCTGAATGATTTGGCCAGGCAGTAAGCAAGTCAAAAGCTCTTTTCTCCCTTCATCCAATTTGTTGCCCTCTCCCTTCCAATCACATTTAATCACATTTAATGGATTGGCAGCTGTTAATCAGAGGGCTGTATCCCTGCAATCTTCCTGCATCTCTGCAGATACTGCAAACACACATTTTGCACAAACCTCCTAGTTGTGCTGAATTTTCCCAAAGTGCAGTCACCTTCCACAATCTTGGGAAAGTGCCTTAAGGAACTACCATTTACGTACCTTGCTTCGGGATTTCCCAGGGCATCTGATGCGCCTCTCTAAAAAGAAGCATATTGAACCAAGCAAGTCTTTCTCAGACTGGTGCTCTACAAATACATTGGGCTACTATACCGTTATCCCCATATCTCTGCAATTGAACATATTAAGTATAATGTGAATTGTAGTCCAGGTTGTGTGGAAGACTTAACTTCCCATGCTAGTGTTCCCTAGCAGTTGTGGACAACAACCCTCATAATTCTCATCATTGCTTTGAAAAGTTGAGCACTGTAGTCCAACATATTTGTGAGGCACCAGTTTAGATAAGACCGATCCTGAACTCTAGCTTTAAATAGCAAAAACCCTCCTTCCTTCCTTCCTTCCTTCCTTCCTTCCTTCCTTCCTTCCTTCCTTCCTTCCTTCCTTCTTTACTTACTTACTTTACTTACTTACTTACTTACTTACTAAGTCACAGTCTAAAATACACATCTACTTATTTTATATAAAGTTTTTACAATAAATTCTTTCAAGAGATGTTGCTGGAGGAAGTTCAGGAGAATTTTTGGCAATACAGCCCTCTCGGAAGGATACATTGAAGAAAGAAGAATGCAGATCTTTCAACCCTTAAGCTGTGTTAGCAAAACATATAAAACTAGATGTTTTCAAACAGTGAGTCATGCCCCCTCCCAAAAGGGTCTACAAGTAGCTTAATGTCAGGGTCACAAGGTGGCAAAACATTTTGTTTCTGGCATGGTAATGAAGCTCAACCTTTTGTGCATTATTAAGCAGTTTTCTGTCTGCTTCCTTTTCTTAGCAGAGACACAAGAATTATGTGAGCTGCCAAACATTTGTATTTTTCAATGTTTGTTATAGAATATCATAAACTGAAGCAATAACATATTTGTTTTACAAAATATTTAAATCTATTTAAATCTACTATTATATTAACAAGTTGACAGTTTTTGTAATTTTCTTTGATTAAAGTGTTTGATAATGTGTTTTGTAAACTTTTTAAGGCATTTGAAATGGAAATTTCTGCAGAGTATAAATGACACTTATTGAGCTTGTAAAAAAAATCCTATTAGATACATGCACTGATCATCAATAGCTAGATCAGCTTCTCTTGGAAATATTTGTGTCTCCAATACCTCTCTGGGAGTTGTACAGAATAGCATATAGCATATAGCATATAGCAGTCATTGGAACATTTATGAACCTGAATGTGTTATTAAAGTTCAGTATTTTTTATTTGCTTTACTTTAAAGTTTTGTAAAGTTCTATCATTGCTCTTCACAAAATGCACCTCTGTTAGTCTCTTCACTGAGGTGGAGCTTTTCGTGTTACACCTAACCATGGCACTGACAGATCCTATAAAGATTGTCCTTTATCTCATCTCCCTCTGTGGCAAGTTAGCCATCCTTAGCTTTTCTGATGTTAAAGTAGCAATTTCTTCTTTAATTAGGCAAGAAGCTTGAAGAAAATATTTCAGAATGCCACCAAACCTATGACCTGAAGGACCCCAACTCTCAGAAGATGTCAGACTCCTTTAAATAAACTTGCATAAAATGCTTGTACCAAAACAGAGCAAGTTTTGATAAAAGATGTAGTCATCTGTCAAACCAATATTTCCCAACCTCATCTTGAGAGAGCATAGTGGATTTCTTTTTCCCGCTAGCCAATGATATTTGGTGGAAGGTAAGAGGAGAAAGAAATGCAGAGGAATTTGCCAATCTCTTCCTTTAATATAACCTGTTAAGCTAAAATTCATGATTAGAAAAGAGAAATAGTTATAAATACAAACAATAAATGGATGGGAGATCCTGTTAGAGGACCTATATCGGCTCTTTGTCCATCATACAAACATTCTCTGAAGAACAGTTTCAAAGAACTCCCATTTTAATGAACTCACAATAGTTGAAGGAGGGCTAGAAGCTTCCTATCTCCCTTCTTAAAATTTTGTCCTGTAGCAACTGATTCTTGGCATAAAAACCACTTAAAAGACTCTATGAATCTCGCTTTCTTGATCTTGCTCTTCAGTTAAGGGATTTGACACTAGTACTTGCTGGTATTGTGCCTACGACACGACAGTGTTCACTGTGGACAGTATTTTGATTGTTCAAGGTAAGTAGCCCTTTAACTTGGCCATGGGGAGGAACCCTCTATGTCCCCAAGTTAATGCATAAGCTTCTCACATCCTTACCGAAGGCCTGAGAGAAGCAGCCATCTTTTTAAAAAATTGAAAATTGAAATTTATGGGGAGAATCATATACAGTCAACACAATCCACTCGAACAATCCATCATGCTCACATGTAACTCAAATGATCATTATCCCCAGATATAACAACCACAACAACAAAACCCCACATTCCTCCAGTCATCTCTGGATTCTCATGTGAACCTTGCAGAGTTGATGCAAAGCATCTCCCTTGGAATTGTTGCTGGTGCTGGCACTGAAGCGGAGCCTCAGAACTGCATGCTAAATTGCCTGTGGGGGAAAGAAAAAAAAAGAGCCATACCGGGGCTCTCTTTCTTTTATATCTGCGCCTGCAGGTTCAGCGCATTACAAAGTGCTCCCGCTTTGCCTTTTTCTTTTCTTTTCTCTTGACCAGGGGAATTTACTCCAAGAGAAAAATTAAGTTTGTTCCTCTGCTAGCAAGCTCTTGGAATGAGGATGAATTGCATTCCTGCCTTCGCTCCTCCTCCATCAGGCAGGCAATCTGCAAAGAATCTCAGAGCTGCAGGCTGCTTATTCATGGCATGAGAAGGTTAAACAAAGGCCTCATTCATCCCTGCTCTCTTTCTGCCAGTTTTCCTTTCAGCCCGCCTTTCGTTTCTCTCTCCAGCATTCTCTTTTACAAGCTCTGTCACTTAATTCCATTGACAGTATCATTCACATTGGGTGGGAGCAGGGGAAATCTCTCATCCCATTCAGAAAAGACCACTTGGGTGCTTTTCTTTCTTTTCCCAACTCCCCCCTCCCTTCCGTCTTTTAAATCTATCGGCATTCACAGGTTTGAAAGCCAGCCAGAGCAGATGAATGCAGGAACTGCAGTCAATGTAGCTCCAGAACATGGCCGAAGGAGAACATATGCCCATCGTATGAGTTCCATCTCAGCTAAGAAAATCACAATAAAGCACTTTGGAAAGCTCAGTGCATCTTATAATTAAATTGGATTCTGAAATGCAGTTTAGATGTAAAGAAACAAAGAGGCTTGTTCCGCTTTTAGGCATGCTGCATCCCACAGATCACTCATCTCCAGTTTCACGTTACCTATCAAATAAGTGGTTTATGGATGGCAAGCTATTTCTGGCTGAGTGCATTTATCACAAAGCCAAAAGCTCGGTGGCATCTGAAAATCTGCTTTCTTGTAACGCGCCCTGGTTTGCCCTCATGCTGAGGATTGCTCCAATCCTCAGTTGCTCAAATGCTCAAAGGGAAGAATCGCACATTCAATGTGGCTTGTCTTGCTGTCTGTTTGCTGCTCCGGGGTTGATATTTCCAATCTCTTCCTGTCAGACGCAGAACTGACACTCTAAGGGATATCCTCTGAATATGTCAGATGAAAGCATGTACCTGGGTGAATATGTGATATGGTGGATTCCTAACCCTCTTTTCCCTTACAATTTTGAAAAAGCGAGATTATTGTAATTGGCTGGACTGGACAGATGCCTTGCATCATTGTAGCATTTTAATGTAGAATAATTATATTTCTCAATTACAAAATGTAAACTACGTTTTATTCCCCATGGTGTCAAATTACTTTTTTTATCTCCTTCCCTTCCAAAACGTAGACAAACAGGGCAAAGGCAGCTAGAAAAAAAATTGCACTCCTAGCCTAAGCATTCTGTATTACAGAGGTGCAGTACATATACCTTTACTCATCTAGCTTCTTTCTTGTTTCATATGTTGCAGCCGACTTGGAGATCTCAGAACAGTTGTAGAAAGCAACCTATATAAATACATTATTGGCAGGAATTCTGCCAAAGAATTATTATCTTTTCCAAATTCTATTTCATCATCATTTTCGGCAACAACTTCCTACCTCTGAATTATTATTGAAAAAACTTGTATTATATTTTTTTATTTATGTTATGCACTTATTTATTATTCCATTGACAAAGTGAGAATTGTAAACCTACCCTAAATTTAATATATGGGTGATAAGGGGATTGCCTTGGATTCAGACATATATTGAGCCGAGTTAGGATAATTCAGACACATGTGGAATTCATCTGAAATGCCTTGAGATCCTCCTGAAGTTTTAGAAATGATCAGATATTTGGAGAGATGTGGAAATAAAAAGAATATGTTTCTAAAACTTTATCTGACTTGCCCCATATGACTACAATTAGGTGAAACAAGTGAGGTATAATATTGTGGCTACAGAATTACACATGCTTGTTCTACATCTTAGGGAAGTTTTAAGAATAAACTGTGCAGAGGCATTTTCCACAGTTGGTTTTAAATTAGTTTTGTGACAGCACTCCAGTTTTACTTAGGATCTGGGTTAAATAAAGGATAATCATTACCATTACTACTCATCCATTGGTTGGCATGTAAGTAGAGTCAGTTAGCACCTGTGTCTTTCCTTAGAATTGGGCAGCAATTGCAAAATTTAACTGCCCAATTCTGGGCAAAGCTGAAGCTGCTTTAAAGTGTTGCAGACAGGTGCTATGTTCATTCATCAAAAGCACCTTTCTGGAATTGAGCTGGAAGGTCAATTGAACTGGGCTAATATTATGATTTATAATAGAAAATCAGACTAATGTGCTGTGCTATTGGAAAACAGAACAGATGCTAGTAGTTTGGCTGCTTTTTCCTTCACTCTTTATGGTAAAACCTGGTGAGAAAGTTTTCTTTCTCTGAGGCATGGAGGGAGACCTTTTCTGCATGACACTGAGTCACACATTGCGACACTTGGCCCTCTACCCTGCATATGTAGAGAAGGATCATCTGAAGGGTTTATTACCAAGGAGAGCTTTTGCTTGCTATGAGCATTTTTTTAGCATTGAATATAGCAAAACTACAACTGTTGCTCATTAAAAAAAAGTTAGGTGGGGTAGTGTTTGAAAAATAGTGATCCTTAAATGTTCCCTTGTTGTAAGCAGTCTGGAAAAGTTCTCCTTTAGGCACCATTATGTCTACAATAGGGGTGTCAAATTCACGGCCTGTGGGCCAGATGCGTCACATACTGGCCACGCCCACCCCCGGTTTAGCAAAGGGGGGAAAGTTGCCATACATCACGTGATGAGAATGTGATGTCGCAAGTTTGACACAAGCATCACTATACAAGCATCACTGTGAAACCTTCCTTGGTGCTCACTAGGCGTTCTTGTCTCACCTGTCTTTTTAAGGGTTCTTTCAATTAAAAATAAAACAAACCAGAATATAAATGCTACAATGTCAAACATGTAGGATTATATTTATTTAAAGGAGTGTTTCCTGGACACAAGAAAGGATTCACTGAGGTACTTCAGAGTATCTTGCCAGGTGTGGGAATGCATCTGTCAAATAGGTGTTTTGTGATGGCCAAGTACATCGTAAGCACCCATTTTGTAACTGGGCAGGTTCTCCTTTGCCAACCATTTTTTTCCCGTAAGTAATTCTCCCATGGCAGCTATTTTATGAATGGCTAGGTTTCTCATGGAAGCCATTTTGCAAGTGTACTTCTTATGTAGTCTCCTCTTTCCCAAAATACCTATGGCCCTAAAAAGTTTCCCTTTGCCTCCACTCTTTTAGCACATTCATATCTTTTCTCACTGAAGAGCTTTTATTAGCTTGGTCCTGTCAATAAAGTAGAACTCTCTCCATCTTCCCTTCTCTTCTTTATAACTCTTCTTCTTTTTGTATTATCCTAAAGTTTGCAGGATTATTCATTTCATACAGTAAAATATGGGGGAAGCTATGTGAATTTCTTTTCAGAAAGTCCAATTCCATAGGCTGAGCTTACAATAAAAGCCCTGATAGGATTTTACAAATTACTTCCTAAGCAGCACCTTTCTCATGTCTGCATAAATGCTGTCATAAAAAACACAGGGAAAAAACAAAATACTCCGAATTCCTCTGCATCAATTTAAGAGGCTTAAGAAAATTTCCCCATCCACCATTTCTTTCCTGCAGCTACCTCTCTAACCTATGTAATATTTCATATACTGTATGTCAGCCTCACTAGGTGGACCAGATCAAGAAATCAATTCCATACAAAGGCTAAAACTAATTTTGTGTTATTGTCTAGAACAATAGAACTATACAAGTCTGATTGTTCCATACCTCCTCCTTTTTCTTATAGTCTGGTGAATTAGGGAGGCATCTGAGTGTTATCTGACGGTTCTGGACTTAAACAATGTTTCAGCTCTTTTTGCTTAGGCAACATCCTATATTATTATTATTATTATTATTATTATTATTATTATTATTATTATTATTAATTTGACTTGTATGCCGCCCCCTTTCCAAAAAGGACTCGGGGTGGCTCACAACTAAAAACAGAACAATAAATTAATTAACTAAAACAGTATTAAATAAAACAAGCCAAATTCATCTAAAAACCCTTACTAATTTAAAATATAACACCCCCCCCCCAAGAGGTCAGCACAGCACGGCCTGTCCAAATAATAATAATATATCTACATCAATGTACTTTTCTTTACTGTTTACAATAATTTTTAATTTAAATTTCACCAAAATATATTGAGAGAAAGGTGAGTTGTGATTCTATACTGACTGTGCTAATTCTTACCATTGTTCCTTTAGTTTGGATTTTGGGTCTTCTATGAACCTAGCTACTAAACTTTGCAAAGTGTGATTTATCATTTAGCATGATATGTGGATCAGGCCAGTTGTGGAGCTTAATCAACTGAATCACGATTTGCTGCCTCAGAAAGAAACTCTGAGCTGTAGGAGTTCCTTCCCTTACTATAAATGTATGTTATTGTATGTATGCACACATATAAATGTATGATATTTCAGGCTATCTCCTGTTGTAGTGCTTAAGCACTTGTAGTGCTTAATGAGCATATTTTTCCAATATATAAAATGCCAGTAAAGCTGTAATTGGCAAGACAAAATTATAACCTTCTAGTCTTCGTTGAACAACAACTTGCATCAGTCAAAGGCAGAATGATTACTGGTGACAGATAATGGGAGGTATAGATCAGCAACATTTGGAGGCCCATAGGATGGGCATCTCTGATCCATGGTGACCTCATTCTGAAAAAGCTAATTTTCAGTGACAACTACTTATTGTGCAGAGAACTGTGGCAACTCAAAAAACTAAACAAAACAGTAGTGATGACTGAGATGGCAGTCATATATCACTTTTTAAACTTTTATAAAATTAGGAAATTGTGTTTGTTCTGGTATTCTTGTCATTGTAAAATGATCTGGCTTTTCCATTTCGCAGCACGTGTGGTTTTTCTGCCTGAACATGACTGTACAACAACCGTGTGGCTTCATTCAAGGACAAGAGATAAGTTGAATTGATTCAGCCAGGTGTTAATGGCATTGCCATAAGCACATGCCCAATATTCAAAGGCTGGGCTTTGCAGCCTTTCTTTGCTACCCAAAACAGAGCAGCAGAAATTACTTCAATTTTGTTGTCTACTTAGGCAGCAGTACACAGGAAACATAGCACCTCCCCCACTTTTCATGTTTGGTGAAGAAATAAACACTGGGCTTAGTGAATCTGGATGGACACATCAACAGCTTTATTACCTTTTTTCAGACAGATTTTTCATGTTTTCAGAAAGCTGCGTGTTTGAGATACTGAAGTAGCTGGATAGTCTCCTAGAGACTTTAGAAAGTGCTAATCACAAATAATATATCTTGTGTCTACAACATAATATAGGATCTTTGTAATTAGGAAGGCAGATATTGCATTTTGCATAAAATATACCTTTCCATAAGTTAAGGAAAAGGATCTCATTACTGAAATAGATGCAGGAAGTGGGAAACACGTTCCCTGAAGCATCTTCTTTTCTGACTCACTATTGGATATCAGACTATATACCCAATATTTATATTAATATTATTTTAGACTCATTTGGTTATTTGGACCATTAGTGTACCTGGCTGTTTACAGATTATAGGAGTACCGGTGTCTGCCCTGAAGAGCTTACAATCTAAAAAAATCATAAGAGAGGAAAACTTTTCAAGATCATTTTGACATAAAGGTATGGTGCATAGATATGTCAAGAAGATGGGCTGCAACTGGAGATTCTTTTAATGACTAAGTGCATTTCTGTCTATACTCTTCAAATCAAAAGAGGTAAATCAGAGATCAGCCACACCTACAGACAAGAAGGGTATCTGCTGGCCCTTCAATGTGTCTAAGGCTCATAAGCCTAATAATGCTTTGAAAGTCCAACAAAAAGTTGTAAGATTTTGCAAACCTACAGATTTCAGCCTTCTTGAAGTTCTGGGCATGGAGATGTGACATCTCTTCACAAGACATTCAAGGCACTGAGGGAGCCAGCAGCAGTCGCTGTACACAAAACCATGGGAAGATTTTGTTCTGAATCAAGACCATTTAGGTCAGGATTGTTGACATTGGCTGGCTTCGCAAAGCATGTTAAGCCATGGCTTCATTGACCACAGTGTAGTTAAATGACTGTAACTGTCTGTCTAAGTGAATTTTATGGCACATTGAGCCATAAATCGCCATTTACAAACCATTGTGGTAAGTTCAAATAACACCCTAGACTACAAACAAGGAGATATAATGTGAACCCAGACACTGATTGGCAAGATCTCTCTAGAATTTCAGGCTGGGATTTTTCTAGCTCTGTGAAGTTGCTAGGGATGACGTCATGCCACTTTGCCTGCTAAAATCTTTGCCTAGTCCTCCTATACATACTTTAATAAATCTACTCCTGAATTATATTAGGAAGAGAGGTCTCTCCTTAGACATAATCTTACAAAAGAAGAAGGGGGTGGGTAGTGTAATCCTCCTAAGGCTAGTTTTACCTCAGGCCTGGTTTTCTAAGGCACAGAAAAATCTCCAAAGCTTGTCATGTGCCAACATATCTTGCACTCCTACAAAGGGTCAAGTTTTGCTTCAGTTTCAGTCAGAAGGCAGACGGTTGTCAAGCAAGCATTAATAATTATTTAGCATGCCTATTCACCTAACTAAGGATCCCTATGCTGCAAACATGTCTATGAATTAACAAGGCATCTGGCCTCTTTTACACAATATGGACAGCTTGGATCATCAAGTGTCTGCAGCAAATAAAAAGTGCCTTCCATCTGTCTCTCCAAAGCAGAGCTCGGTAGCACCAAAGCAAACAAATCGTTCTTTCCAACCTACCCTCCCTTCCACCTGCACCTTCTCCCCTCCCTCCCAGTTCCATGTGTTACTTAAACAAAAACCTACAAGTATTTCTCAAAGAGCATTTCCTGTTTCTGGAAGTTCTTGGAGGGGTGATATTAATGGGGAAAAAAGTGAAAAGAAAAGCAACATTGGGTGTATCAGTGGCAAAAAAAGTGTAGAGGGTGATGTGTCAAAAGAAATAGAAAATTACAATTATTAGTGATGGTACTTAACCCACATTCTACTTCATTTCAAGCAGCAGTGGCCCTAAAGAGAACCGCTAAAAGTGACCTCTCTCTGGCTTGGGTTTTGATGCACCTTAAGTAACTACATTCCAATCTGTGCAGGTAATGAAAGATAATAAGTATACACTAAGTTGTAGTTAGAAATGGACCCCTGGGAAAAAGTTGCAATGCAAAGTCCTAATGATCAGCCTAGCAACTTTGTTTTGAATGGGCTGGGTCCTAGTTACTTTCAGACTATCTGAAGCAGGTAGTATCTGCCCAACCTCCTTACTTTGTGCAAGGCAAGAGTTGAGAATCCTTCTCCCATGAGAAGTCCAGGGGGAAGGAATCAGAGATCAAGTGTTCTTGGTGACAGCTCCTTTGAGGAGAAGGTGGCAGCTGGCCTGTTCTCCTTTTAGAAAGCAGAAGAGACTAGGCTTTTCCAAAGGGATTTTAGTAGGGATGGTGCAACTTAATTAGGAACAGCTGATCTAGGGATGAAACCTTCCCATATAGGAGTGATCCGATGCATGTATGTGTCTATGATTTCAATATTTGTTAAGGGATGTTTACTTGGCTTCTGCAATACCCCATTTTTATACCTCCTGTGAGAAGATACAAAGTGAATAATGTGTGAGTGCTCTTTAATGCTGGATAAAAAGCAGAATGGAATCACACTTCTGATCTATCTATTATGGTAAGAAGTCATATGGGTGCTGGTGGAGAGAAAGGTATTGTACGAAAGAGTTGAAATTGCTGTTTGAAGGGGCAATGGTATAGATGAGAAAGGGATGGGATGGGATGGAATGAAAGTGTAGGCACTATGGAGTAGGGGAAGAGAAGAATACATCTTGTCTGAAAAATGTCAAATGCTCTAAATTACTTTGATTATGTGGGAAAGCATGATATATAGGAGAAAGCTCTCCTGGGGTTCCTTTTAGCTCACAGCTAACAAAATTAAAAGAAGACTCTTTGATCACTTGCTACAAATAATTCCTAGGGGCATTGGGAATATTGATCTTTGATCTTCAATATCTTCCAGGAGATTGAAAGACCAAGACCCAATGCCATGAACCCCTGAGTGATTCTATCTTCATCTGTGACAGACCAGTTAATGGAATGGTTTCTTCGAGGGGGGGAGGGGAAACATGGAATTTCCAAGGAGATCAATAAAACTGGATCAACCTTCCTCCTACCCCAAAATATTCTGGATGTCTCGGTAAGGAGTGGGAAAGAGTACCTATATTCCCCATGCCCATGCTCACATTTGCAAAAAGCAATTGCTCATTGTTGTCTCAATCTGAGAGATGTTGCTGAGTGGGATAGGATTAGAGATAAAGGGGAAGGGAAGGACAGGAGGGAATCTACCAATTGTTTCAGTGCATTGGTAAGGACAGCAACACTGCCCAGCCTCATGATTGAGGTGCAGCAATGAAGTTCAGCCAATTTATGTCTGTATACTTTTCTACCATGGACAGGAGTAAACCACGCTGAAGCGGCTGTGTGGAAGAGCAAAGCCTTGGGCTATTGTCACTCTACTTCAGGAAAGAAACTATGTTTCTTTCTTCTGTACCTTCTCAAGTGCAGGATATATCCATATCCTTCTTCTCAAATTCTAAGAATTGTCTCCTCATGGCTCCTACCCACTCCACAGAAAGACTTTAAAAACAGCTACTGGCATCCCACAATGATGTTCCCTGTAAAATAACAAATTTGTTATTTTAACAAATTTATTTAACAAATCTGTTAACCTTCGTAAGACCTCAGTTGTACCTTTCCTGGCACAAGAACATTTCATGAGGGAATAATGCAGATAATTTGCTCCTACAGAATGCTGTCCAAAATCTAGACAACTCCTTGCACATAGGGACTTTTGGCTAGTTTGTGTTCAATTATTGCTCATTTTGTGGGTCTTAAGCCCAGCTGGGATATACAGTCAGATCTTGTTCTATATACATGTTCCTGCAAAATTTCTGATATATGTAGAAGAAATATGGCATCTTCAATATGTACACTGTGTTTAATACTGTGTTGCTAGGTGACATTTTCTACACAACAACAATCCTGTGAGGGGAATTGGGCTGAGAGAGAATGTCTAGCCCAAACCGCACCCAAATGACAATTTTGATTGACTGATATCATGTAGTCATTTCTCCCCCTAACTTCTGAAAAACTGACCAAAGCAATAAGGAAAAAAGGGGACAAAAATTATTAAACACATGCCATACAAATTCAAATATTTTTCAGCAATTAAAATGGATACGGTTCTCACAGCGAAAATAAAGCTGATTCAACTCCATCTTATACACTGAAAATGGGTCTAAAAGCTAATCCTGAGGGATTAGTCTATTGCATAATGTGGAGAAAACTGTGTCCTTAATTTACTTTTGAAATGACATCATTTTTGTTCATCTCCAAGCGCAGCCAGCAACAGAATATGTGCCTACATATGAAGAGAGATTGCTTGTCCGAAATAACCGCTATCTCCCTCATCAATAATCGGCCACCTTCTCATTCCACCTCTTCCCAGAGACTGCATTCTAGAACATCATTAAGTCTCCTTTAGCCCTTAGGGAGTATCCCTTGGGGAAACCTGGTTTTTGACCCTCATCCTACACCCACCATTATCAATGCCAGCTTTGTCATTGCCTTGAGTAGAAGCAGAATTGGGCTCTGTATGCACAAGAAAAACCTTTCAAGCATGAAAGCTAATTTAAAAGGAGCAGCCCGCGCTGCATTCAGAGAGAGGAGGGAGGGAGGGAGGGAGAAGCACAGTTGAATTTTGGTGTATTTTAACTGGGTTATTGTCTGCTGGGGATTGAACTAAAACCACAAACATTATTTCACTTTCCAGCAAGCCTTCAGTGATGAATTTGAATTGCAAAGCAGAAAGATGGAGGTTTTCTGTTTTTAATAATGAGTGACTAGAGTTGTAAACACCTCAACACTGAGGCATGTGACTCTTCAAACAAAGATTCTTTATTGCAATAAACAAACAGCTGAAATTGGTTTCAGCCTTATGAAAGACAGCACTGAACGCAGTCAGAAATTTCCACTAGAGCTGTGCTAAGAATATTCTGTTTAATTGATTTTCTACAAAATCTATTATGTTGCTCCAGGCCTGGTTATTGATCGATAGTGCTGTGGAGGTAATGAAGGAGCCTTGAAATCAATAAGGCAAAAGTATATCTCAAACTGTATCTGCTTCACCAGCACATCAAGGATGCAGCCAGTCAAATTCCCTTGATAAAGCCGGTAGTACAAGCTGCTGACTGCCGAGATTTATTTCTATTGGCATAAACATAACTAATGAAACCCCTATGACTCTTGGTTCTATGGATAGCAAATAAAATTTGGCATTGCTAGTGACAAAACAGGCAAGGGCAGAAGCTTCAGATGTAACGTAAATAAAATGTTTTAAATCCTTGGGTGTCATGCCCCTGATGGAGACTGACTCGGAGGAAGAGGAGGAATAGCCGACAGGGAGTGGGAGTGTGGCTCCAGAGGTGGTAGAGGAGGCTGGGGAAGGGCAGAGGCCGGCTGATCAATCAGAGGAGGATCCAGGTCCATTTCCTATCCATCCCAGGGCACGCAGGGAGGAGAGGATCAGGGAAAAGCGTGGTTTACTCAGGAGGAGAGGGCCATGATCCTCCTCAGGGCTTACAGCTGGGAACTATGTATATAAGTTTGTAACTGCGTAGTCAGAATTGCTGGAGTCAAATGTAGTGTTTCTATTTGTTGGTGTTCTTCCCAAGGACTTTCCCCAGTTATCTGCTTGGAACGTATGATTACATATCTTGATTTGCTTCGGAACTCTTGCCAAGACGGTTTGTTTTTGTTTTCCTTTTGCCTCATTAGTTACTGTTGGGACTTTAAACCGTGACTAATAAAACAGTTAAGTTGAAGGCATTTCCAGACTGTAATTCATGTTTTGGGTTTTGGGTTATTTTGAGAGACTATACGTCATCACACTTGGGCACTTGTGAGCAGACAGGTTCATTTGTATGTTAGTACAGTCAGTACTCAGCTCCTCCCCATCCGTGATCCAGCTACACTGTTTACCATATTTAGATTCTGTGTTGGCTGTTATCACAGTATTTCCAATTCCAAGAGTGGTTGGTTCGCCTTCCCTCTCCTTTGCATCAGCACAATGCAGGCAACAGCAATCAACAATTGATAAATATGTTTGGAATCGAGCATTGTAGCCTATGGACTTTGCAAATGCTGCTGCCCTAGATAAACCACCTGGACTAGTCAAAACACTGTCTCTCAAGGAATTAACCTCATTAAAGTTCAGAAGACTATGGGCTGTCACAAAAACAACTGAATTGCTGTAAAAAATAATAAATCTACAGGATTTCCATGCTTCCCTGTTCCGTGTTTCATATCTCGATGCACAGAACAGCTGTAAATGCAAATGTTATAAAAGATGTGCCTTTAAGAAAGAATGGAGGAATATGTTATTTTTCCCTACAAAACATCACTGACCCATAAGAAAAAAGGAGTCAAGGACCACATACTACACTGGGTAGGGCTAATATACTGATTAAAAAAAATCTGTAGAGGACATCTAGAATACCAAAGGAAATATTACAGCAATGTAGAAAAGTTGTTTTATGATACATGATAACAGAAGGGTTGGGTCCTAGATGTGTATCTGAGATAAGTACAGATATCCACACCCATGATTTTTTTTTGGTCTCTTTATGAAGAGTTGCTCTTGGAGTTAAGGGACCATCCACTCCCATTACACAAGTCCAACTGCACAATAAAGGCTCTGGATCACAATAGATTCTTTCAAACACAGCCAAGTTTTGGGATAGAGACATGGCATGCAGTAAGAGGGAATCAGTTTTCAAGGCATGCCGAAGAAAGTGGTGCCTACCAACAGAGTTCTATATGCTACTTGTCTTGATGTCATATTACTATTATTCCAAATTCTGAGTGAACTTCCCATGGGCAGTTAAATCAATCAGAAGCCACCCTGTTGTCCTCATACTCAGTTGAAGAAGATCAAGCCGCAGTCAATCTGCCTGATGGTTGAGCAAGCTAGGTGCACTGTCCTACTAGCTTGTCAAGGTTGATACCCATGGGGACAGGAATCAGGTAAGCTAATCAGCAGAGCTATATTGTTCATAGTTACTAGAAGCACTAAAGGGGGGCTGGATTGAAGTTCTAAACCCATCTGTTCTAATCCACTCCTACCCAATATCCACAAAGTGAAGCAATTCAGTGGTTATAGCAACACAGAATATTTCCAACAAGCAACTTTTCTGGAGTTGGGCTAAGGATTTCCAAGCTTTGTCACCTTCTTCAAAAAATGATATTCTTAAAATGCCAGAGAATGGATACTAATTTTGTCCTTGATAATGCTTTGTCTGATATACTATGTATAACACTGGAGTGATAATAATGGTGCAGAAAGAATGTGATGTTTCAAAGAAAAGAGGCTTTGGAGTCAACTTTGTACAACCTGGACTGATGGGCCCTCATTCAGGTCAAGAGCATGGTTAAACTTTTCTCCAAGTTTGATACTGAGGTATATTGCTCTTCAGAGAAGGCAAGGACAAGAATCAGAAATATCAGGAATGCTCTTCATTGTTGTATGGTACAATAAAAGAAGTTTGAAGTTAGACTTATATTTGTTGGGAAAGCCCCAGCTAGGCAAGGAGGAGGGATCAAGCAGGGAATTAGAATTGAGTCGTTATGCAGCTGCAATAAACCTAGAACTAACCCCACCATGGAAACTTTGTTCTCAAGGGAAAATGAACAATCCAGGGAGATTCTTGTATTATAGGTGTAACACAACAGATAATTTAAACTTTTCATGTTTAAATCTGGTTACTTGGGCCTGATAATATTATACCAAACAAAATCAAGGCAGGATTTTACATTTCTTTCTCATCCTTTCCCAGGACTGAATAATCACATAACCACACAAGCAAAGATTGATGAAAAGCCACATGAATCTTCATAGATGCAGGCAACTGCAAATTTAATTTAATTTAATTTAATAATTGGAGTTGTATGCCGCCCCCTCTCCGAAAGGACTCGGGGTAGCTCACAACTAAAAATACAATCAATAAATACATTAAAAACAAATTAAACCTGACAAACCCAAATAAAATCAGTTTAACCCCACCCCCAAGAGGTCAGTCCAGCCCGACCTGTTCAAACAGCCAAGTTTTCAGATCGCAGCGGAAAGAGCGGAGATCCAGGGCCAAATGGAACCGCAAGGGCAGTTGATTCCACAAGGCAGGAGCCACTACAGAGTAGGCCCTTCCCCGGGGCACCACCAGCCGACACTGTCTTGCGGACGGCAGCCCGAGAAGTCCCAATCTGTGCACTCGCATAGGGCGATCGGCATTCGATGTCAGCAGGAGACGCTCCTGCAAATACCCCGGACCCAAGCCATGAAGGACTTTGAATGTTAATACCAACACCTTGAATTTCACTCGGAGGGCAACCAGCAACCAATGCAGCTCGTGCAGGAGGGGCATAACATGGGAGTACCGGGAAACTCCCATCACAACCCGCATGGCCACATTCTGCACCAGTTAAAATAGAAGATGATTGGAAGGGGATGGATGGGTGGGTGGATGGATGGATGGATGGATGGACAGATAGCTAGCTAGCTAGACAGACACATGATTGATAGATGATAGATTTTTATTATACATACATACATACATACATACATACATACATATATACAAACAGGAAAAATGTATAGAAAATGAAGCTGACAGAGAAAGAGAGGAAGAAGATAAAGAAAAATATCTACACTATATCATCCAGTCTCCAACCTTCGCTTTTTAGCGAAGGTTGTTGAGAGCGTGGTGGTTCAGCAGTTTCCGCTGTTCCTGGAGGAAACTGATTATCTCAACCTGTACCAATCGGGTTTCAGGCCCGGACACAGCACCGAGACAGCATTGGTCGCACTGGTGGATGATCTCTGGAGGGCTCGGGACAGGGGTTTTTCCTCTGTCCTGGTCCTTTTAGATCTCTCAGTGGCTTTCGATACCATCGACCATGGTATCCTTCTGTGGCAGCTCCGGGGGTTGGGAGTGGGGGCACCGTGGTGGTTCTCCTCTTACCTTTCGGACCGCTTGCAGTCGGTGTTGGCAGGAGAGCAGAGATCGTCCCCTAGGCCCCTCACTTGTGGGGTGCCCCGGGGTCGGTTCTCTCAACTCTCCTGTTTAATATCTACATGAAACCGCTGGGTGAGATCATCCGTGGCTTTGGGGTGAGGTATCATCAATATGCAGATGATACCCAGCTGTATATCTTCACCCCAGTCCAGATCAGTGATGCCCTCTCGGTGATGTCCCGGTGCCTGGAGGCGGTGCAGGCCTGGATGGGGAGTAACAGACTCCAGCTCAACCCGGCCAAGACTGGGTGCCTGTTCTTACCGGCATCTCGATTTCAGTGGATGTGCCATCTTTGGTCATGGAGGGGGAGGTGTTACCCCCTGTGGATAGGACGAGGAATCTGGGTGTCCTCCTGGATGCACAGCTCAATCTGGAGGAGCAAGTGGGAGCTGTGGCCAGGGGCTTTGCCCAGGTTGCCAGGTTCTGGTTCGCCAGCTCCACCCTTACCTGAACCGAGATGCCCTTCAAACGGTCACTCATGCACTCATCACTTCCAGAATCGACTACTGCAATGCTCTCTACATGGGGCTACCCTTGCGGATTACTCGGAGGTTGCAGCTGGTGCAGAATGAGGCCACGCGGGCTGTGATGGGGGTTTCCCGATACTCCCATGTTACACCCCTCCTGTGCAACTTGCATTGCCTGCTGGTTGCCTTCCGGGTTTCCTTCAAGGTGTTAGTAACAACTTATAAAGCCCTAAATGGCTTGGGTCCAGGGTACTTGGGGGAATGCCTCCTGCCAGCATCACACTCCGATCGCCCCATGCGCTCCCACAGGAGGGGCCTCCTGGGAATACCGTCGGTTAGGCATTGTCGGCTGGCGGTTCCCAGGGCCAGGGCCTTTTCTGTGGGAGCGCCCGCCCTATGGAAACAGCTCCCTGCGGATCTTCGTTTGGCCCCTGATCTCCGCTCCTTTCGTGAGACCTGAAGACTTGGCTGTTTCAGCAGACCGCCTGGATTGACCCGGGGGTGGGTTGTTTTAATTGTATTGTTTACTATTGTAATTTTAATTGTTTTTAATGCTTTTTAGTAATTTATAGACTTGTATTTATTTAATATTTTTATTGTAAATATATTTCTTTTTATATGTTCGCCACCCTGAGTCCTTAGGGAGAAGGGCGGCATACAAGTCTAAATAAATAAATAAATAAATAAATAAATAAATAAATAAATGGTAATTTAAAGAAATTATTTCTGATCTTCCTTTCAGGAACTACAAACTTATTGTCACTTTTTTCCAATCAAGGTTACATCAAATAGTTATCTTCATCCCATTTTTTAAAAAATTCACATTTGTATGCTGCCCTTCTCTGGAGACTCTGGGCGGCTTACAATCTTTGGAGCACAACTCAATGTGCTTAGCAATAGCCTTCATTCTTTGTATATGCTTGCTTATTACAAGGGCTTTTATTTTATTTATTTATTTATTTATTTATTTATTTATTTGAACTTGTATGCCGCCCCATCTCCGAAGACTCAGGCTCACAACTAAAAACACAGAACAATAAATATTTAAAAAACCATTAAACCAAAGACAAGCCCAAATATTAAAACATAACGATAATAAACATTAAATAAAAATAAAATAAACATTGGCTCCCCCCAAGCGGCATTTTTACAAAGTCAGCTTTATTGCTCCCAACAATCTTGGGTCCTCAATCTTCAGCCCTTTGCAATCAGCAAATCCAGAAATTATTGAATTATTGTCAGCAATATGTCTGTAAAGGGTTTCCAGGCTTTTATAAAAGTACTTATTGTTTTATCCCTGACCAAGCATGTCATTTTTGCTAATTCTGTCACTGTCATTGTTCAATCTTCTACTGTGGCTAGTTCTGCATTTTTACACTTTTGTGAATATAGTAACTTCGCTGCAGTCACCATATATAAAACTAATCTTCCACGAGTCTTTTCTAATTGGCTATCCATGAATTCTAATAACACAAATTCTGGTTTCATCTGAATATTAATTTTTTAAAATTCTGTGCATCATCACATGCATTTGTATCCATGTTTTTTCAGAAGTCCACTATGTATGATAAAATATCCCTTCATTCCTCCTACATTTCCAGCAACAACAAGAATACCTTTATATATACAATTTTTCTGGTGACAAATACCAATGGCACATCACTTTATAGAAGTTCTTTATTAAATTAAAAGACAATATGAATTTCAGTCACATCAATTTTTAACCACGTTTTTGCCATGGGATTTCTTTATCGAGCCACTACGAAGGGAACAATACATTTAGAGTCCAGCTTTGTGGAGACATATACAAAAACATAATGAAAAGCCACACTAGATCCACCTCTTGGCTCTGTGTGTCTAACCTGCTCCCCTCTATGCAGTCTCATTTGTGAAATTAGTGATCGTTCATAAGTCTACTGCTAGTACAAGCTGTACTTTATGGCCTAAATCTGCAAAGAGTACAAGAAACAAGAAGCCCCCTTCAGAGCTATTGGGAGAGAGGCCTGATACTGGATCACAGAAAGAAAAGACTGTTGGTGCTGCAGGCTACTGTGCTGCTGCTGCTGGCTGAGGTAAATTCTGTCTGAACTGCTGTTCAAGCAGGACATTTTTCAGGTTATTCATGAATACACCTGTGGTTGGTGTCACAACAAAGCTGCAGTAAGGTCCTCTGGAGTGCCCCGAGGGTCAGAAGCCATCTACCCTCATAATGATAAGATCTTTAGCTTCTCTTGAAAGAGGGTTGAAGCCTTTTAAAATTGATGTCAGCTCACTAGGTAGACCAATCCAGAAAAGTAACTCCATACGAAGGCCGGAACTATACTTTATGGACATAGTGTATAACAACAAAGCCTAAGTGGGCTTTACCTTACTTCTTTCTTGTACTCCAGTGAACTAGGGAGTAGTCTGCCTAGTAGTGTTTGCAAATATTAGTGAGTTCAAGCCTTAAACAATGTTCAATCCCCTCTGCTCATGGAATGGTTCTTGCATATCAAGATCAGGGTCATTTTCTTTACTCGCTACAGCCCTGTTGAAAGTTATTTCTGTGTAGGAATTCCACTGTATGTCATGTTTGATCCATTGGGTTAGCCATTATATAATTAATGTGCCCTGTGGCTACAACTATGAATTGTGTAATCTTAAACTAGCTTCTGAGTTAAGTGGAGAAAACCAGAGATTACCTTGGAAGAGGTATGCAGAGACTGTTAGCAACACAAGGATTAGGAACAAAAAGAGGAGAAGGGATTAACAAAACAAAAACAAAAAACTTAGTGGCCCCATCTTGGCTTCCCTTGGTATAAGAAAAAGAAGGAAAAACACTGTCAGGTTTCCAAGATTCTATTACTGTAGCCTATATCAATAAAGTAGAGTTCCCATATTTCTTGCCAAGTCTATTTGCTGACCTAGCCTATGTTGAAGAGCTGACACTGAATGAAGTCTAATGGAAGCAATAATTGAATTATAGAGTTGGAAGAAGTCTATGCATCCTCTGACTCCAACTCCCTGTTCATTGTGGGATTCAGACTAAAGTTTCCTGAAAAATAGCTGTCCACTGAAAATATCCAGTAAAGAAGATTCCACCCTCTCTATATTTATTTTCCACTGTCAAAACTGCTCTGACAGTTAGGAAGTTATTCTAACATAGACCCTGTTTTCCTGTCTGTAACTTTATTCTGTGTCTTGCACTCTGGAACAAAAAATAACAGCTCTTGACTTGTTGACATATGAATTTTACATAGAACATTCTTGTGGGTGTTTAAGATTGTTATCATATCCTAAAAAAAATTTCAAGAAATTTAAGACTTTCTAAACTTACCAAAAATAGTTTGTCTGTTGAAAGAAAGAGTACAATATTCCATTTATTCAAGTTAGGACTTGATTTCTCCTAAAATGGGATGGACAACCCATTCTCTCATTTAAAAGCAATCCATTATAAACATCACATGGGAGGGTCAAAAATTCCAATGATGTAATTGCCAGAAATTGACAGCACAGTTTTGTCCCATTCAGACATAAGAGATTCCCATAAACTGGTAGCATTATCCACAAAAATAGCCATGACACCTTTTTTTAAAAAAAGAAAGAAGTCACAATCTTCTAAAGCTGGAAAAACATCAACCATCTACTTCTATGTGACCCAGGAGTGTCCATTATGTATTGTTGTTCTGCCTAGAATGGATCTCATCCCAACAAGTTGTCCATCTCTACTGTACAGAATTAAAATGAATGTCTTTGGGATCCCCATTTCCAGTTTTATCTTTAGTTCCCTACCATGGGTGTTATTTCACGTTATGGCCTGGAGAAATTTTTGTTAGAATTTGTAGTTGTGTTGTTATTAGATATATGTGTTTTAATGGTTTTATTATCTTGTAAGCCACCTAGAATTGCCTCACAGCAAGATTGGTGGCAAATAAATGTAATTAATATTAATAAAAATTGGGAAGGACTTGATGCCAAATGCCAAGTTCAAATGCCAAATGCCAAATCCAGTCTGAACATGGCTGACTCTGTAATGAATCTTCTTCATTGGCTTTGACAAATTCACCAGCGTGCAGATTTACTCAGAAAAGATTACATCCTGCAATAATACTTCTAAAACCACCAAACATCAACATCTGCCTATCCTAGATCCTTGGGAAGAACTTAATAGGTGGATAAAAATATATAATTCTAAGTGCAGAACTTTAAGTGCTATAGCAATAGCACTTAGAGTTATATACCGCTTCACAGTGCTTTATAAAACTTTCTAAGTGGTTTACAGAGTCAGTATATTTGTCAGGCTTGCCCCAATAAGATCCCTAGGAAAGAAAGACCCTCGATTCCATTTGATTGAAGTAATAGGCTCTTTTACTAAGGGTTAGTGGTTACAAACAAAGCAAGGCTAGAACTAAGGTTTTCTGCGCAAAGACTACAAAGTTTTCTCCTTTCATGGTCCTCCCCCCTTGACCATATCATCACTGTCCAATAGCATACCAGTGCGATGTTTGGGAACTGTTCTGATGTCAGGTGCGTCCTGCAACGGCTTTGCATTCTTACCCATGCCAGGTGTCCTTGAGGTAGCTGGATCAATCTGGTTTAACAGACCTGGTTAACATTAGTGCTATTCCCTCCCCACTTACATATACCTCTTGTCCTCCTGCACATCTCCACTCCACCCTCGTTACTGCTCTGACCCCCCTCCCTCCCTCCATTTATGGCAGAATGCCATCAAACTTAGCAAATCATAGCAAAGTTTGCAGATCTGACAATATTGTCCTTAACAATCTAGGTCCTTATTTTACTGATCTTGGAAGGATGGAAGGCTGAGTCAACCTTGAGCCTGTCAGGATCGAACTCATAGCAATGGGTAGAATTTGTCTGCAATACTGCATTCAAACCACCAGCTCAGACCAATGCCGAATGTCAAATCCAGTCTAAACATTTGGATAACTGTGTGACAAACGTAATAGTAATTTTAATGAATTCGGACAGTTCTTCAGGTAGTTCAGCATACAGAGATCCATATACTTAAGGAAGCACTACTCCAGTGCTTAAAATATTTCACTGATTGCTGCATTGTTCCATCATAATGCATGAGATTTTTAAATCTCCCAAATCGGGATATGTGACTCAGAAACCCCAGGACTCTGTGTAATCTCTCAAGCTTTTGATGCATTCCCTTGTGCCCCTCCAAAAGTTGCCATTAAATTATAATTAATAAAATGTCTTTTTTAAAAAATAGAAGTATTCCCTTTGTACATTCTGAACATTGCAAACCTCTCTACTCACATACTATACCATGTATTTCACATCTCTTCTCTTCCTTTCCTCTTTTAACCAATCTACCCAGGCAGAGGATGATAGACGATTGCTCTTAGCATGCATACCAAGTTTAGTTGCAATGAATGTAATTTCGTTTAATTGCAATATCTCCACTTTCAAGGAAAGAGAGCACATTATAACATCATTTGCATTTTCTTCCTACTGCTTCTAAAAGAGTCACAGAGCCTATACTGTTCTTAATAAGAGCCCCCTCCCAAAAGTGCTCTGGACATAGGTATTGAATTTCCTTCTAGTATTTCCACGTTCAAAAGGAAATAATGTCAAGAAATGGGCAGTTCTGCACCATAGAGGCTCCAAATGCCTTAGGGAAGTTTTGACCCCATTCAGGAAAAAAAGGAGAATGCCACAGAAGCAGGCTACTCTTTGTTCATCCTAAAACTGTATGTCTGCAGTTTCATTCTATATGTCTTTGTGAAGAACTTCATTGGATGCCAGGCAGTGATGAACCAAAAGAAGCTGTCCACAGCTGGTATATCCACCAGAATATATTAATTTTTTTAGGATCCCATCTGAGTCAGTCACCAAAAGCTTGTTCTTCCAAAGTTAGGGAATTTCTGTCTCTCAAGAATATATGCACTGGGCTGCTTTACGCATCATATTCATATAGTTCTGGTTGTGTGTAGCTTTTAGTTGTTCATTGAGGTATTGATGGCTGACTATTAAGTCATTAATTGTAATTTTTTTGTAGTGCTGTGCCATTGGCTCCTAAACACCTGATAGGCTGGTTGTAAATCAACACTCCTATTGACTGACAAGGGGCTTCAATCATTTCTCTGGTTATTGTCCAGAGATATTTTTATCCTGGCTTGGCCAACAATTGTAGTGGCTGTGAAATTGAATGCATGTCCCTGTTCATTACAATTATTTTTTTAGTTGATTGTTTTCTTCTCTTGCTCAAAATTTGTGTCTGCTTAAATTGATGCTCCTCGTTCATCTATATGACTATATGTCAGGTTTATGTCACCTGCTGTCAGCTTGTGTGTTGAAAACCTCAAAAAAAAAGCATCTGGAAGGCTGTTTCAACTGGGAGTCCCTTCATGGCCCAGGTGACCACTGTTATCTCAATCAATGCGGTGAAGGGCAAAAGAGGAGAGTCTCCAGTTTCAAGAAAGCCCAAAGACTTTCAGCTAAGGAGGAAGTGAATCTGGTCCTTTTGGAAATGTCTAAAGCTAATCTGCATCTCCAAAGTTTTTTTTTAATATATGATAATGCAATTAGTAACGTCGGCTGTCTAATGAAATCCACTTTAAACCCTGCAAAAATACCATTAAAAGAGAAAGCTGAAGAGCCTCTTCAAACTTTCAAAAAATGTAAAAAGTGCGTTCTTATTTAGAAGATGCCAATCTTGTCTTTTTCTTTCTAGGTTCAGCATTAATTAGGGTCTTGCTTAGTGCATGAATGAGAAAACAAATGAACTCTTGCATCAAACTCTACTGGAAGCAAATTTTCTATCTTTCTCTCTTCCTCCCCCCTCCCTTTATTTTTTTAAAAATTACATTTACAACATGGTACTCTTTGTTAGACTTTCTGTCATGAGCTCTATTAAGTCAAGTAACTATAAGAGTCATTTCCTGTTCTCCCAGTCAGAAGATTAGGAATTTCTTCACAAATAAATGTAGATAAAATATTTAAGGGAATGACAATACTCATTAAAATGTTGAGTTTTTTTTAAAAATGCAGGCCCATATTTACACTCCAGCTTTTTAAAAGACAATGAGGTTTTTTTTTCATAATTAGCCAACATGGAATCCAGGCATTAAAGGATTGTGCTACTTAAGTTCTCTGAAATCCAAATACATGGCAAATTATACTGCGTTAGCCTGTGAGACTTTCTGCCACAATAATGCATTTTTGCTCTAGCATAATGTTTATATTATGGAAGATGGAAATGTGAATATTCTAGCACATGAAGCTTTAGGTAGCTTAAAATAAGCAATATGCATGTACATATATCCCCTACTGTAGTGCTTAAGATTTGGTTACTTTAAATGTCTTAGCACTTCCTCATTTAAAGCTGGAAAAAGAAAAAAAGGTGACAATAATAATATAGTGAAATGGTGTAAGGACAGGGAGTGATGTTGGGTAGAAGTGAATATATAAAATCTCAATGATTTTTCTTGTGGTTTGGACAGGACATAGTTGTGGGATTGTTTTTGTCTATTAAATTTATTTGCTGCTCATCTCATTACAAAACAACTCTGGGCATTTATCTATGCATATCTACATATGGGCATCCTACTTAGGTTTGACCCTAAGTTGGTTCACTATTCTTGGACTGAAAAGTTTGAAAACATTTGCGTGTCCCAAAAACAGATTACCACAAAGAGGAAGTCAGAAACTAATACTTATTACGTATGTTTAGTCATTTTTGTTCTATTTTTTTTTATTTTGAAGTAACAAATAGTGGAGATTTTGGCCCACACTTCAGACATTCAAATCCCTTATATTGTTCAGCCATGATATATATGAACTGCAATAAAGGCAGTTTGTTCTTCAAAAACAAAACAAAACAAAAACAAAATATGGTTCTGGAGAAAAGTTCATTTCCAACCATGGGGCATGCAGAGCTCTAGTAGTGCAGTGGTTAGAATGCAGCATTGTAGGTAAACTGCCCAAAATCAAGAGTTCGATTCTCACTGGCTCAAGGTTGACTCAGCCTTCCATCATTCCGAGGCCAGTAAAATAAGGACCCAGATTGTTGGGGGCAATATGCTGACTCTGTAAGCCGCTTAGAGAGGACTGTGAAGCGGTACATAAGTCCAAGTGTTATTGCTATCTGTTCAGTCATTAGCCTTAAGCTTCCAATTGGCAGCTTCAGCCAATAGCATAAGAACCTCCCCTCTGGTTCTAAATTGGCTGTTTTTTTAAAATGGGCACAGTATGCCCTCTGCCATGGCTCCTTCAGCAGCTTCCATCAGGGCCATCCATCCAGAGGACTTTTCCTATGTTACTTTAAAAGTTTACTCCTTGGAAGTTCAGCCTATTTCACTGTTTCCTTTTTAGGGTCACAGCAGATGGCTGGCCTTTTAATGACCAGGCAGTGTTCCTTTCTTTGTCCCTGGAAGATGAGTGGGCTTCAATTACTAACAGCCTGTTGTGGGGTTGTTGTTGTTTTTCCTTCTTACCACATTTATTCAAACACCATTATTTCACAATATAAAAATGAAAAGAAAAGCATAATTATTGAAAACTAGTTTTTGTTCCTACAAGCAGAGGGAGACTTTCATTGCTATCAATAAGAAGCAATTAACAGAATCTTTTCATCGGTAATCCGGCTGCTGTGCTGAACAAGTAGCCCGCAAGTGACCTCTTTGTGCAAGCAAAAAGCTTTAATTAAAGGTGCAGGAATTATGAGAAACTTTAATCATATGTTTGCTGACTAGCCTGAGCAACCTCGTACTGCAGCTGTATCATTTCCACTCAAAAGATTGAGAGGGCAATATCAAAAATGCAAGAATGCAGCACTTTAACAAGGGTGGAGTCTGGATGACCTTCAGAACTGGAGAGTTCAAAAATTTGGGAATTTCAGAGAGGAAAAAAATGCAACATGGAAGCCATTGTGGATACTACTACTCACAAGCAATGAAAAGGTGCTTAAGAGAAGCGTTACTTTTATGCTATTTATGCTCTAAAGAGCAGTTCTATTTACGCTTTCAGTTTTCCTTGAGTAGATTATTCAAATTTCTGTATGGGCTTTTACAGAGATTATTAGTTTTTCTTAAATTTGGGGGGAAACCTTTCTCATAGGTAACAAGTAGCAAATATTAAAATACTTATTTTTCATATTTGTGAAGGGAGGAGGACAGGAAATGGAGCACACATAACAGTGATTAGCAGATGTGCTTACCCTTTCCATTAGTATCAATGCATGATTATCAAGCCTATACCAAGGCAACCTTATAACATTTTCTCTGAGTGGAATGACAAAGCTATAATTTTCATAATTGATTCCTTCAACCCTGTTTTATGTCCACTGAGCAATTGCACACCAGATTTATTTTCTCCAAGATTTCTTTGCATATGCTTTTTTTTTTAAAGTGCCAGGGTAATTCTAAGTCATGTGTCATAACTTTATTTCTATTGAAGTAAGCTACAGCTATTGCCTAGTAGAATACCATTAAAAGTGGGTGACAAAGCTTTAACCTGTGTCTAATGAATATAAAAAGGCTTTTCATTATCAGGACTGAATCTCAAATAGGGTTGCCCATAGTTTTGGCCTATGCCTTATAGCAATAGTCATAGTGTCTGAAGACATCATCTTCCACTTAATCTAACTTTTAAAGATCTCTAGGATTACTATCTTACACACACACTTGGTCAACTCTTTTAATGTTATGAAAGGAGACAGTAAACAAATTAAAAATATGTGTTATTTATACATAGTCAGTTTGGCATAGTGATTAAATACATCAGGCAAAAGAACAGGAATTCTAATTCTGCCTTAGACACAAAATCAGTTGGATGATCTTATTTATTAAATTTCTATATTGTCCATACCACCCAAGTGACTCTGAGTAGTTCACAATAATAAGCATCCTCTTAGCCCTAGGAAGCAGGCAAACCACTTCCGAAATTTTGCCAAGAAAACAGCAGGGCACTTGCCAGGAGTCAAACTGACTTGAAGGCACAAAAAAAAGAGCTTGAGAAGAAAATTCCTACTAAAATATTGAATAAATCAAAATGCACTTTCCACTAGCATTTTCAAATATTTTCATGGATGGTTTTTATCAGGGATAAACCACGTAAAGCGTAGGGGCAGAATCTGTTTTATCAGCCATGTTTGTTCCCTCTTGTAATAGCCATAGATAGGAGAGAACTTGGAAAGTCACGACTGAAGCCAAGTTTGCATTTAATCCAACATTCAGCTCTGGAATCTTTTAAACCACTTAAGTATTACCCTACAACAGGGCTGTCAAACTTCCAGCCTGCGGGCCGGATGCATCACATGCTGGCCATGCCCCTGCCCATGCCTGGTTTAGTGAAGGGGGAAAATGTCACGTGATGCTGCTGTGACGTAAGTTTGACACCCCTGCCCTACAAGAACAAGGTGATTTCATAAAAGTTATCTGGCTACTTTTACAGATGCAGTGAATTAGCTACCTGCTGGTTCCCTATAAAGGTGACGTTCACCTTTTCTGTTAATAATGTCAGCCCTATTATTGGATAAATGAAATGGTTGACTAGAGAGCTAACTCCAAAAAGATCATTCAGCTGCTCAGTTTCTAGAGAGCTCTTGCTAATGAACATTTTGGATTGTAAAAAAATGTGTTAGTTTTTGAGGAATTTAAGGGCTTTCTACACTGCTGCCATTTGTTCCATCTGTCTTCTTTGGTTACTCACTTTCACCCTAGTGATTAATTTTGAATAAGATTCAACATGGGAAGAAAGCCATCCTGTGTGCTATGATTTATAGACTGGAGACACGGTCTTGATCCAATAATAGTACGGAAGGCATTAGTTATTACACAAGATACTGTATTTTGCCCAATGGCAAGAGTGTTCTTTTCACATACTCTGGCACCGAATGCAGTACGTGGGATCCAAACAAGAAAAATATTTGGATTAAACAGACTCTCCCTCCCCCACCCTTTTTGCTTTTTGGCCTCTCAACAGCTCTCCTAACTTAAGCCAGATTCTGCATGTTTGATGTTGCTTCCTTTTCTGTTTTGAAGATCAAATCTTCAGCTTAACATTGAATACTGCCTCTGGCCCTCAAGAACTACCGTGAGCTAAACATTTTGGATCTGCTCTACAAATTGTACAAAGCCATAAAGTGAAAGTTTATGTGATCCTTCTGGACAAGAGGACAGTGATCTGTGAGCAGAAGTTCCCAAGGGCATGAAGGTGGCCTCAAAGACATAAATAACCCCTTCTGTTCTGAGAATTCTATGATATGAATTTAATCTGACAGAAATACCATAGGTTTCCCAGATGACAAGGAGCATACTGCAAAATGGTTCTTTGATGTTTGGCATGGCTGGTTTATAAACATTTTTGTAGATCAAATTGTCCATATTCTTTCTGAATAGACTATATTTTGAGCAGAATCAGGGGTGACAACAGCAGCCCTTCATTATATTGTGATGAATACCATTCAGATATATAGGCCTAAAGACAGGTTGGTTATGCCAATGTATGAAATCACGAATTTGCACGTTTATCTTTTGTTTTTTAAATGAATCTGAGTGGCCAAAATTGTAAGTGATTTAGGAAGGAACTTTTTTTTTGCTTCTCTGGTGAGCATAGAACGTACCTATCCCCCAGCTGCGTGGCGGCGGCCCTGCCTGGGCTGCTCGACGCCCTCTCGGAGGTGGCGGTGGAGTTCCCTAGGCTTATAGTTCTGGGGGACTTTAACCTGCCGTCGCTGGGGGCGTGGTTTAGCTCAGGAGTTCATGGCATCCATGGCAGCCATGAACCTGACCCAGGTGATCCATGGACCCACCCACGAGGGGGGGAACACACTTGACCTGGTTTTTATCTCAGGGCAGTGGTGTAGTGATCTGGGGATGGTTCTCCATCTACCCTCCCTTTATCGTGGACTGATCACTATCTCCTGCGGCTGGTCTTTCAATTGGCTGTCCCTCGCTGCTGGGATGAGGAGCCTATATGATGGTTCCGCCCAGACGCCTAATGGACCCGAAAGGTTTCAGACGGCGCTGGGGTTCTTGCCTGCCTCCCTCGACCACAGCTCGGCCAAGACACTGACGGCCGCCTGGCAAAGGGTGGCGCCGGAGGCGCCGACCGGTTGTCCCCTTGCGGCCTCTTCCCCGAGACCCCGTGGGCCCCTGGTTCTCCGAGGGGCTCGGGGATGAAACGGCGGAGAAGACGCCTGGAGAGCAGATGGAGGGCCAGCCACTCCGAATTCGACCGTGTCCAGTTGCGATCCTATATCAGGACCTATCTGGAAGCAATCAGGGCGGCGAGGCGTGCTTCTCGCTCTGATTGCATCTGCCGATGATCGCCCTGCTGCCCTGTTTCGGGTGACCCGCTCCCTCCTTCAATTGAGGGGGGATGACCCGCTGCAGGGCAGAGCAGAGGAATTTAGTTTACATCTGGCGGATAAGGTCGCTCAATGCGGCTGGCTTGGACTCTGACTGGCAGTGGTCTGATGATGGGGTGGCGTGAGTCTGGTGGAACCTATCTGGGTTGAGTTTGACCTGGTCTCCCTCGATGAGGTGGATAGGATCATGCGGAGGCTGTCTTCCACCATGTGTTTATTGGACCCGTGCCCTTCCTGGTTGGTGTATGCCTCCAGGGAGGTTACGTGCTGGCTCCAGGCAGTTGTTAATGCTTCTTTGAGTGAGGGAGTCTTTCCTGCAACCTTGAAAGAGGCGGTGGTGAGGCCCCTCCTCAAGAAGCCTGCCTTGGACCCAGCCGTTTTGAACAACTATCGTCCTGTCTCCAACCTTCGCTTTTTAGCGAAGGTTGTTGAGAGCATGGTGGTTCAGCAGCTTCCCTTGTTCCTGGAGGAAACTGAGTATTTAGATCCGTATCAGTCGGGCTTCAGGGCTGGACACAGCACGGAGACAGCATTGGTCGCACTGATGGATGATCTCTGGAGGGCTCGGGACAGGGGTTTTTCCTCTGTCCTAGTCCTTTAGATCTCTCAGCGGCTTCGATACCATCGACCATGGTATCCTTCTGCAGCGGCTTAGAGGATTGGGGTGGGGGAACCGTTTTGCTGGTTCTCCTCCTTCCTCTCGGCCGCTTGCAGTCGGTGTTGGCAGGGGGCAGAGGTCGGCCCCGAGACCCCTCACTTGTGGGGTGCCGCAGGGGTCTGTCCTTTCGCCTCTCCTGTTCAATATCTACATGAAACCGCTGGGTGAGATCATCCGAGGTTTTGGGGTGAGGTATCATCAGTATGCTGATGATACCCAGCTTTATATCTCCACCCCAGACCAGATCAGTGACGCCTCTCCGTGATGTCCCGGTGCCTGGAGGCGCACGGGTCTGGATGGGTAGTAACAGGCTTCAGCTCAACCCCACCAAGACGGGTGGCTGTTCTTACCGGCATCTCGGTCTTTATTGGATGTACCATCTTTGGTCATGGGGGAGAGGTGTTGCCCCGTGGATAGGGTGAGAAACCTGGGTGTCCTCCTGGACTCACAGCTCGGTTTGGAGGAGCATGTGGGAGCTGTGGCCAGGGGGGCTTTTGCCCAGGTTCGGCTGGTTCGCCAGCTTATTTGGACCGAGATGCCCTTCGAACGGTTACTCATGCGCTTGTCACCTCTAGGATTGACTACTGCAATGCTCTCTACATGGGGCTTCCCTTGCAGATGGTCCGGAGGCTTCAGCTGGTGCAGAATGCAGCCACGCGGGCTGTGATGGGGGTATCCCGATACTCCCATGTTACACCCTCCTGCGCGGCTTGCATTGGTTGCCGGTTGCCTCCCGGTCGCCTTCAAGGTATTAGTTACAACTTATAAAGCCCTTAATGGCCTGGGTCCAGGGTACTTGCGGGAACGCCTCCTGCCAGCATCACTCTCCGATCGCCTGTTCGCTCTCATAGGAGGGGCATCCTTGGGGTGCCGTCAGTCAGATATTGTAGGCTGGCGGTCCCCAGGGCTAGGGCCTTCTCTGTGGGAGCACCTGCCCTTGGAATCAGCTCCCGTGGATCTCCGTTTGGCCCCTGACCTCCGCTCCTTCCGCGGACCTGAAGACTTGGTTGTTCCAACGGGCGGCCTTGAATGACCGGGGGGGTTTTATTTTAACTTTATTTGGCTTGTTTAGTTGTTTAATTCTGTTTTATTGTAAAATTTTCTCTGTTTTAATGTTCGCCGCCCTGAGTCCTTAGGGAATAGGCATACAATCGAATAAATAAATAAATAAATAAATAAATAAATAAATAAATAAATAAATAAATAAATAAATAAATTTCATATAAGGTTTCAAGACATAACCAAAAAGGCCATTTGGCATTTCTCCTCTTTTCAGACAGAGGCATTCAACAGCTTCTAATATTATTCACTGTAATCTTACGTATACAATATATACGGTTTCATCCCTTGTACTATCTAAAAGAAGTGGACGGTAAAGCTAGATGATTCTTCTTGACCCTGTCTCTTCTCTAGTATTTTATAGCTCATTTCTATGCACTGGAAAATGATTTCTGCAGTTGGAAATCTGCTGTAGTCCCAAAGGGGTCTCTGTGCAATTTAAGCCCTTTTCCGTGGAGAGCTTTAAATGGCAGGGAGACCTGCTTCCATTTCAGATATCTGACCTGAAGACGTGAAGGGTTGAGCACTGGCTAAATAATCAAAGAGTTGGCCATAAAGTGCTGTTCCCCATGCATTGGGGGAAATGCCACAGCTATAAACTTTAGAAGTTTCTGTAGTCCCCCTTTCTCATTCATCCATTACAATACTAACTCTTATATAGACTTCAGAATTAAAAACATTAATTTTTGTTACTGTTTTCTCCTCTTTCTTGATTAAAATAAATAATTTTTTAAAAAGGTGATAGGGGAATTCCTCTTTCATTCTTTCCAGCAAAATGTAACAGACAAATAAAAAAAATTGAGTATGATTGCAAATCTCCCTTTCATTCAGAGGGTGTATCTATTTCAATACTAACTCATATACAGATTTAAGAGTTTAAATCTAACTCATATACAGAATTTAAGATTTAAGAGTTAAAAGCATTAATTTTCATTACTATTTTCTCATGTTCCTTGGTTAAAATTAAAAAAAATTAAAAAGTGAGAGGGGTCCATCTTTCATTCTTTCCAGCAAAATATAACAAATAAATAAACATAAATACACTAAAAAATAAATAAAATAAAAAATAAATGGAGCATGATGACAAATCTCCCTTTTATTCAGAGTACAATTCTATTTCTCTCTAAAGAAAGCAGATGGAAGTAAATGGAGGAGAAATAAATTAGGTCCAGGTATATTTAACCGGATCTTCAGAGACTATAGTAAGGATCGGTACAGGCGCAAATAATTTTACTCTTACTTGGGTTATAGGGCAAAGTGACTGCATTGAAAATGAGCTTTCTTCAGAAGAAAATGTTGGAGAAATGTAAATGGGAAAGTTATTACTGTATCTCAATTTTCACTAACCCCTTTCTTCTGTTTGTTTCCTTTCTACCTATGATGAAGATGGAGAAGTTATTCTGTGCAAATCAAGGAAATGAGCAAATAAAAATTCATGGGAGGAGCAGCTTTAAGCCAGGAATGTCATTTCAGGGGATAGAAGGTCACTTTTAGGAAGTGCAAATACAAGTACAAATAGCGAAGGCAGAGGAGCCTGCTGTCTTTGAGCCTGTAGATGCAGAGATGTAGGATGGATTCCTACAGGTGACTTTGGACTGTTCCATTAACAGAATGGTCAGTGAAGCATGTCAGATTTAGTCAGACAAGAAGGAACTGCTGCATGGTCAGTTGCAGCTGGAGCCTTCCTCATCCAACAAATTCTGTGGCTGCTGGAGTTAAGATAAAATGTATGATAATGATGATTTTTAACAGCTGGAAGACTTTCTTAAAATCTTTTTTGTACTAGGTGATCGGCTGTACTCTGAATCAATCTAAAAGTGGGAGAACTGCTCACAGTATTAAAAAAAAGGAAGAATATATCCTTCCTTGTATCAAAGAAGGAATTATAGTGATAAAAGAGACTCTGAAATGCTATTCTTTATTTAGAAATAATGGTGGTGCAGTGGTTAGAAGAATGCAGGTTTGCAGGCTAACTCTGCCCACAGCCAGGGGTTCAACTGTGACTGGCTCAAGGTTGACTCAGCCTTCCATCCTTCCGAGTTGGTAACGTGAGGAGCCAGATTGTTGGGGGCAATAGGCTGGATCTGTAAACTTCTTAGAGAGGGCTGTAAAGTTTTAGTTTGAGTGCTATTGCTATTGAAGACCAATTGATGGATCCAGGTAGGAATCATAGGGCTACCTGACCGGGATAAAAAGAAGCATGCCCTTCCCATAGGTTTTCTTCATTCCATAACATTCACCTTAGATTCTGATCTGTGATCTCATTCTGAATAAGCCTGGCCTTGCTGAGGTGGGAAAAACTGGAAAATCATCGCAAGAATGGTCCTTGGTGGTGCAGGCTGTTAAATGCCTAGGACTTAGCTCCAGCTGCCTGCAATTAGTGCAGTCTCGAATCCCACCAGGCTCAAGGTTGACTCAGCCTTCCATCCTCTCGGGGTAGGTAAATTGAGGACCCAAGATTGTTGCGGGCAATAAGCTGACTTTGTAAAAATGCCGCTTAGCAGGCATATTCAATGGAATGAAGGCTATTGCTGAGCATATTGGGTTGTGCTCCAAAAATTGTAAGCTGCCCTGAGTCTCCGGAGAAGGGTGGCATATAAATATGAATTAAAAAAAAATATTCCCAGACTGGACCTTCCAGGGGAAAGAAAGGACCATATTGATAGTAAGACAAGGCAGGTGAGCCATAATTATTTTATGTGAGCTGCGATGGCACAGTGGTTAGAATACAGCATTGCAGGCTAATTCTGCTAAGTGCCAGGAGTTCGATCCTGACCAGCTCAAGGTTGACTCCACCTTCCATCCTTCCAAGGTCAATAAAATGAAAACCCAGATTTTTGGGGGCAGTATGCTGACTCTGTAAACCACTTAGAGAGGGCTGTAAAGTATTATGAAGCAGTATATAAGTCTAAGTCCAATGCAATCTGTCCTTGAACTCTCCACAGAGGTGTTTTCCCCCCCTTCTCTCTTAGCACTCCCTTTGTCTAGTGGACAGCATAGCCCTGTCAGTTTGATAAATGAGAATCAATGCAAAAGATCCCCAAGTCTCATTTTGAGAGTTTCTCCTGATGGACTTGACTTGAGAAGTGGCCAGTTGGGAATCTCTCTCCTGGGTGAGGTTCTTTTGCATTGCCTTTGGTCCTCACTTAAACTTTCTTTTTAAAGGTTAAGCATATTTATATACCACCTACAAAAGGTTGTTCTGCTTGACCAGGTCCCCAGAAAGAATGATTAATGATTATCCCTGCCAGCCCTCTGCCTTTTGGGTGTGTTGGATCTATAGAGAAAATCTGGCTGGTTTAAAGATTCTTTCTATTAGCTTGTCATGTTCCCAAGTGACTCTCCAGAATGATATGCATTTTATTGTATGTGGCAGTCTGCATGCAGGAACTTTTCTGTGTGATTATCATATGGTCATGTGTTCAGAACAATGAGACCTCGGGAGAAGAGGACGGGGTGGGGATGACACTCTGAAGTCACTGCATGAAAAACTGTTGTAAGAGTGAATGTTTATCCAAACAGGATCTGTAATTTCCTATAATTCCCTGATTTGGTTATGCTCCTTCAAATATTTGGTTCTTTCTTGGTAATATACTGATAAAGTTCCAACAGACTCTCCAGTACAGTATTAAATACCTGTCTGTTTTTTTCCTTTTGAGTCGTGGTGGTTTATATTGTTTTTTAAGCAGCAATAATAACAACAAACCTGTCAAGGTTCTGAAGAACTTTTGAGGGTTAAACCAGAATTCTCTTCACCCTCACATATAAGACATCACAATTATTTAAGAACATTTTACATCTTTCTATCACCTCATGTTATATTTTAATGCTTTGCCAAAGTCTCCCTTTCATGCTTTGTCATGAAAGAAATGGGATTACTCTTATTCTTCATTTCCTTCCCTTAGAGAAAGATAATAATGATGGAATGATAATTCACTTCTCAAAAATTGACTTGAAATGGTCTTTAGATGGGTCACCATGTCCAGGAAAACAAAACAAATAAGAAAGAACAAAAGAGTCAAGAGGAAGTCAAATACAGCAAAATTCTTTGTTGGCTGGCATTAGTGAGTTCCTCAAAAGAAAAAGGTGAAAAGTTTAAAGACAAAAAGACAATATATAAATCAGTGTATAGACTTGATAGAATCAAGGATGGTTTGCAAGGACAGAAAATTATAGGTAAGTTTCATGAATGGTGTTGGCATAAACTAGATTCAGTTTAATTTTCTTATGCTTTGTTTTCTTTGACTAAATATCCCATCCCCTTTTTTTGTATAACACTATTTACTCTGAAATAGAATAGCATGAAGGGGAAGTAGGTGTGTGTCAAATTCAGCTAAGTCATCTTGATGAAAAAATAAATAAATGGTATTTCTCTTTTGCTTCTCATTAACATATAACCATATAGAAAGTATTTGCCCCAAGTTTATTCATAGCCTTTCCTGCCACATTGAATAATATAAAAAATCTTTAAGTGGTTGCCTGTTTTTCTTTGCCTTATGATAGCATGATGTGACAATATTGTTCTTTAAGTTATATTGAGATTATATGAATATGCCATTATATCAAGGCTTCCTGCTTTCCCCCACTGGTTTTATTTAGTAACAGCAATATATTTTAGTCCTTTTTTATGATACTCATATTTCAGTTAGCATATCAGACTTAAATCTAACCAAAGACACCTGTTCACACAGAACAATGAGCTGAAAAAGAATAATGATACAGAATCATGGCATTCACATCACTAAGTTACACTTTAAAAAGCAAATTATTTATTTGCTGCATCAATTTTTTTTCTTTCATGATCTGTACCATTAGGTACGACATTTTTATTCTTCCTGTTTTCCTGTCAACAATTATTTCCAAACTCAGATTCCTTAATTAGTGTTATTGTTTACAACGACCCATATTGGCCATATTAGTTCATAAACTAACAGGAAAGTAAAAAAAGAAAATTTCTTCCGCTGGGAGAAATAAGATCAGCTTCAAAACTTAAATGATTTCTCTCAATTATTTAATACAAGTATTTCTCAAAAGAATACACATTTGATATATTATAATCTTTAAAAATTGGATCTATCAGTCATCTTCTACTTGTTTTTTCAGGAGTTCAAGATAGCATGCATAGCACTTTCCCCTTTAATTTTTCCTCTGTAAAAATAACTGTGTGAGTTAAGTTGGACTGAGGTAGACCGACTGTCCCAGAAAACACTAAATGAACTCCATAGTTGATGCCAGACTTCAACCGAGTTCTAGTCTAACTTCTTAACTATTATACGAAACTGGTTTGCTATTTCTTATGCAAGTGGAACAATTACTGATATCATCAGTGTTTCAGATTTTTTTATGTATAATGGAAAACTATCTAAATCTTCTGCCATAAATTTCTGATTCCCATAAATTTCATCACACACAGAAAGACCTCGCTTCAGTAGTATGTCTAGGCTAATGTGGTATTCTTAAGAAGAACTTTCTGATTACTGGATCCCTTAAGCCAAATCTATTGATAGCAGAGGTGGTATGCAGCAGGTTCTGACCAGTTCTGGAGAACTGGGAGTAGAAATTTTGTGTAGTTTGGAGAACTGGCAAATAGCACCTCTGACTGGCCCCACCCCCATCTATTTTCTGCCTCCCGAGTCCCAGCTGATTGGCTGGTCTTGTTTTGTTGCCCTGCACAGGAGAACGGAGCTGGAAAGCAGGTTAGTGGGCTATGGAGGGAATGGGATTTTGCAGTAACCTTCCCCCAGAGTGGGGAGGGAATGGGGATTTTACAGTATCCTTCCCCTGCCACACCCACCAAGCCATGCTCACCAAGCCATACCACACCCACCAAGCCACACCCACAGAACCGGTAGTAAAATTTTTTTGAATCCCACCACTGATTGATAGGCCTAAATGGTTATCCTCAGAACATTGAGTAGAACCTGAAGATCTACTTGTAGTACTAGTAGTCACCTACTAACTCTTTATTGATGACTGCATTTATTGTTAGATCACAGAGTTGGAAGGAATCTTTTTGACTATCAGGTTCAACTCTCTGATCTCTACTGGAATCCTAATTAAATCATTACTGATAAACAGCTGTCCTACTTGAACACATAATGGGAAGGTGGGAAATTCTCATCTCTGATAAGGGGTGCAACTGTTGAATTACCATCTATTGCCCTATCACTGAGAAGTAAAATCAGGTATGGTAGGGAAAGATATAGACATGAAATTCTTTAAAAAAAATAGTTTATCTGTAGGGGCATGTTAGAAATTTGAAGAAAAATTCTGCCTAGTGTGAAGAAAATTAAAATGGTTCAACCTCTTTATTTTCAGATATTAGAATTTGTGGGCCCCCACTGAAATTAATTTAGCAAAATTGCACAGGTTGAATGTATGCCAATTCCATATTTTATACTAGTTAGAAAAAAAAGGTAGCTTTGGAAACCATCAGGTTGGGGGTAATACGCACAGGAGAAAAGAAATTACATTTTCATATATTGTATATGGAGGAATTGGAAAGAGTTCATTTTTCAGCAGTTCCATGAAGGCTCTATTCATAATCCAAATTAAATACAGTTAGTTGAAGAATATTATGGAGGAATTTTCATATGATATATTTGAAGATCATCAAAGTTCCATGGGTCACTTTCAATAATTTGCTGTAGGAGATTCATGGATTTCATTAGGAGGGGATAAAACAATGTAATGCCAGGAAAGATATCCATTTTTTCAATCAATGACAGTGTTGTACATCAGCACTTGAATTATTTTCCCCCAGGCATCTTCCTTCTTTGTACTTACAAAATAGCAATAATAATAATCATAATGAAAACAACATCTGCTTATCTCGAATCTTTGTGAAGTGTCGACAAATGAACAAAAATGCCAAATCAATTATAAATATCTGGCTAATTGGGTGACTAACCATAATAATAAAGTGAGACAATACTTTGATGTGGTTGTAGGCTTATGTGCTCTCAGGAAGGTGAAAGCTATGCCAGAGGTTCAACAATGCTGGACAGGTCTCATCAGAAGAAGCAGATGAAGAGTGTCTTTTCCATAAACAATACGGTGAGATGTTACTTACAGGAATCTATACTGGATTGATCATTGCTTAGGTCAACAGGGACCATGGTAGATTTTGGAGTTCCTGGATTTCTGGTGACAAGTGAACTATAGGACTCAGGATTGTTGGCTGAGCAACCAGGGCCAGCAACTGTAGGACTATTGGAAGAAAAGTTGTCTACCCATGGCAAATAAAGTAACAGCTTACAGGTTGCAACAGTACCTTTAATAACATCAACAAAAACACCTGCCTATCCCAGGTCCATGGGAATGACTTGATAGGTGGATAAAATGCCAAATCCATTCTAAACATCTGACAGACTGTGACCAATCATAATATCCTCTATTTCGGTGTTCAGACAATTGTAGTTTATGAAGCCCATGGGAAAACCTGAGGAGGAGGAAGAGGAGGAGGAAGAGGGCGATGACAACCCTGTGGTGGATGAAGCCAGGAGAAAAGTGGTTCTTCTCACTCTTTCACTACCTTTCAGTATCATCAGTGATGGTGTATCCTTTGGAGTCCACTGAGGTTCTTTCAACAAGTCACTCATGCCCTGCTTACTTCACAGCTGTGATGGGGTTGCTTTGGTGTGCCCATGAACACTACCACCTCACAAGTGTACTGTTTGCCAGCTTGACCCTCGGGTAAGATTCAAGGTGGTGATTGTTACCTATAAAGCCTTACCGGATGAACTGTCTTTACTCCCAGAATATCTGCCCAGCCTATTCAGTTTGGTAGGTTTGGTGCATTTCAGGATTCCTTCAGTTTAAAAAAAATGCCACCTATCCAAATCTACATTCTCTGTAGAAATACCCGCCCTTTGGAATGAGGATGGCTCAGAGCTGGGCATAGCCTCTATCCTGCTAGTGTTTTTAAATGGTCTTGAATGGTCTTCACTGAGGAATTTCCCAAGGATAAGTAAAACCCCCTTTGGACCATCTGATTTCTTTTTTTCACTTCTATCTAGTTTTTATCATCTTTACCATCTTTTATTCTTATGGCTGTAGTTGCTGTATTATTATTTGTTTGTAATGGGAGAAGGAGGAGAAGGGGAAGGGGCTGAAAATAAAGAGAAGGAGGAGGAGGAGGAGCAAGGGGAAGGGAAGAAGGAAAAGGGGAAGGGGAAAAAGAAGGAAAAGGAGAAGATATAATGGAGTGGAATGACTAGAATGTTAAACAGGAAGCATAGCCCCCAATGCAATGCTTTGTCGCAAGTCCCACTCGTAGCCCTAGTAGTAGAGATGAGTGATTTAGTGCAGGGCTCCAGCCTTCAGGTTCAACTACCTCCAAGGTGAAGCAGTTCTGCTCTCCAGGCTGTTGCCTCTCCCAGGAGTCAGTCAAATAAGAGTTCTGGCCTGATCCCTGTAAAATGTGGGGGATGGACTGATTTATCCAAGACAGATCCTGGGCACGCAAGGTGTAGAAGGTGCAGGTGGAATAAGGAAATTCACAGTAAGAAGCCGTGTTGTTTTCCTTTATCTTTGCAGACGCTTCTTTCTCTCTTATCCTTCTCTTTTCCCCCCACCCTCCATTCCATGATATACACTGCTGGGCACACTGCCAGCTCAGTTCTACTATTAATAATCCAGCAACAATGAAAGGAAACAGATTTCAGTGCCAGCCTTCCAAAGGGAGCTAATTAAAAATAAGTGTCAGCAGAATAAAAAAAAAAGAGAGAGAGAGATTTTGAAAAATAACAGGATAGTGCCCTTTTAGGCAAACACACACACACACACACACACACACACATATATAAATCTCCCCTGTATATGGGCTTCTTTTTGCCCTGTGCACTGTATCTTAGGAGAAAAATAGGACAATTAAAATTTAACGTGGGCCAGCATGTTAATAAATCAAAGTGGACACCAACACAGCTGGGAGAGCAAAAACGAATGTGTTACAAAGCACCCAGGCTCTGGCTTCTCTGCAGGTCGTGTTCGGCAAATGAGAGCGCCAGGCTAATGTTTCGCCACTCCCTACAGCTTTATACAGCAGGAAACTGACAGCCCCGTCTTCTGCAAGAGAGCCACATTTAAACCCGCTGAATTCAGAGCCACTCACACAAAACAAGACCCACAGACGATCCTCCTCCCTCCTCCTCACTTGGGTCTTTCCATTTAGTTGTGGCAAACAGCCCATTGTGAAAATTTTCCGTTTATTGTTTTGCTTTTGCTTCCCTTCTAAGATGCCAGTCCCCTAAACCACCAGGACATGGGTCAGAAATGCATGCTGTGTCATCCCCAAATATCAGCTGGACTTATAAGCACATGCACACACAGACACACAGACACACAGACACACAAGTGCACCTATAAACATAAATATCTCATGAAATTCCAGAGTTTTCCCCTGAACTCTTAGGAGAGAGATGGACCCTGAATACTGAAAGCATACTGATTTGAGGCAACAATGATTTGGCAATACAGGTAGTCCTTGATTTACAACAAGGGTCTTCAAACCTGGCAAGCAGTGTCCCTATTGGTCACATGACCAGCATTCAGGCATTTATCAACTAGCATGACCAGCATTCAGGCATTTACCAACTCCATTTATGCTGAGTGCTGCATCCTGGAGTGATATGATAGCCATTTATGACCTTCTGGGAATTACTTTTGAAGAGCTTACCTCTGAAAAGCAAAGTCAATGGGGGAAGCTTGATTCACCTAACAACTGTGTGATTCACTTAACAATTGCAATGATTTGCTTAACAACTGTGGTAAAAATAGTCATAAAATTAGGAGAGACTGCCTTAAACTCTGCTTTGCTTAGCCAGGTGTCATGCCCTTGGTAGAGTCGGACTCTGAGGGAGAGGAGGAACAGCCGACAGGGAGTGGAGGTGTGGCTCCGGAGGTTGTGGAGGAGGCCGGGGGAGGGCAGAGGCTGGCTGGGCAGTCAGAGGAAGAACCAGGCCCATCCCTCTTCATCCTAGGACATGCAGGGAGGAATGGAGAAGGAAACAACTTGGCTTATGAGAGAGGAAGCAGCCATGATCCCCCTCATTGGTTGCAGCTGGGGAGAATAGTATATAAGAGAGACGGTTACAACACAGCATTGCCAGAAGCAAAGTGTGTTTTATTTTGGGCTGACGTTATCTTGGTTGGCATCCTTCCAACAGACTGTATCTTGTTATCTCCTTGAAGTTGGTAATTTCTGATCCTGGTCCGTTGTGGAAATTCCTTCATTGTAGTTTGTTTTGTTTTTTTATTTCACCTTTATCTGCTCATTAAGTTCGGACTGTATTGCTTTCTTTTAAAGTCTATTTTTGAGTAAATTGAGAATTATTGAACAGTGGGGCCAAGCTGGAGGCATTAAAGGACACTTATTTACATTTTGGATTTTGTTACGTTTGTGATACACTCCAGGTCATCACACCAGGGAAATTCTTATTTCTTAATTCTTAATAGTAAATTGGGAACTACTTGTATTTCTTTGGAATCTCTTATAGATTGAGAGACAATGGATGGAAACTGAACAAGGAGAGATTCAACCTGAAAATAAGGAGAAATGTTCTGACAGTGAGAACAATCAACCAATGGAACAGCTTGCCCTCGGAAGTTATGGGAGCGCCATCACTTGAGACCTTCAAGAAGAGATTGGACTACAATTTGTCAGAAATGGTGTAGGGTCTCCTGCTTAAGCAGTGGATTGGACAAGATGCTCTCCAATGTCCCTTCTGTTATTCTGTTAGTAAATATTCCCCCAGACTTACTTCCTTTTTCAAATGGTCCAGCTCTAAGATTCTTTTTGCAAGGTTCTTGCTTAACAATTGTTTAGTGACTGTTTGAATAACTGGTTCTGGAAGTTCTGGCTATCACAGCACTCCTGCAGTCACATTATTGCAATCCAGGCCATCCAACAGCTTGAATTTCTGATGATTGCAGCATCTTACAGTCACATGACAGCAATTTGCAATCATCCCTTGTGCTTCCCACCATCAAAGTCAATGAGGAAGATGGCAAGAAGTCAGATGTCGCAGTCAAGTGAAATCCTCACTTAATGACCTTTGATGATTCATTTAACAACAGTAATGGAGACTGCCGGAACTTCAGTTGCTAAGTGGTATGGTCACATAACATCACATTCTATGATTGCATTGTCTAGCAACAGAAATTCTGATCTCAATTATCATTGATAAGTGAGGACTGCCTCTATTAGACTGTATATTAGAGAATATGGGCAAGAGGTTGGAAGCTAATGATAGAAAATATCCTGATCTAAAACTTTTTAAGGTTCCACTGAAATCAAAACAGAATCAAAACACTTCTTATTATGTAGTGAGTTCTTCACTGTATGCTTCATTAATCTTGGGAATTATAAAGACTGGGGAATCAAAATTAATTCCATGGAAATGTGGGAGAAGGACAGAAAATGATCTGTAGAAAGAAGCTCTATGTGAGGAGTTATATAAGGAGAGGATTGTTTGTGTGTGTTAAAAGTTAACAATAAACAAATTCCTTTCCTATAGTCTTCTTGCCTAAGATGCTTTTTTACAAGCAAAACTGCAAGCTTCTGTCATAATTTCTAGCCCAACTTATAAGACTGGCTGGTATACTGATCAAAAAGCAGAGGTCATGCATAGAAGTCACCCAGGGCTTGACAAATTTCATGACTCTTTATTTCTTTAATATTCTTTCCCTTTTGATTGAGTCTAGCTCAGTGAAATATTCTTCTCCATCTGTAAATCAGTAGATAGTTAGAAGAGAGCAGAAATTTTGCTCTCCCCATTGCCAGCCCATTGCGGCTGGACAATTGTGTCCTTATTTGCCACACAGGTATATCTGTCCTGCCCACAGCTTCTCTATGTCAACAGCTGATGAGAGAAAAAAAATCTTTGACAGGCCCAAAGAACCAAGAACAACAGGAAGAGTTGTTTCTGAGTTATTGTTGTTCACCTAAAACAGAAATCATGCTGAACTAAAGCAATTATCTTCAATAACTAACCATAGAAATACTCTGTGAATTGTTTGGCAGGATCTACCTTCACCTTCTTCCTGCCTACCAGACATTCCAAGTTCTGCTGTACCTTCATCCTCTGGGAAGTAACTCCTCCCTCCTGCTACTCCAGACTGCATTCCATTACATCTGCCAACCACAGTATTGAAAGGATTGGCAATGAAGTTGACACATGGATTTTATTTATTTATTTATTTAATTTGTCTTATATGCCACCCTATCTCCCGAAGGACTCAGGGCGGCTCACATAAAAACACCCAATACAAAAGTTAAAAGAATTAAAAACAAATTAAACTAATTAGACCAAATAAATATTTAAAACCCAACCCACAAAACATTTAAAACAAAAGCCCGCCCCCTCAGTCCAGGCCGGTTTGTTCGAATAACCAAGTCTTTAGGCCGCAGCAAAAGGAACAGAGGTCAGGGGCCAATCGTAGCTCCAGGGGAAGCTGGTTCCACAAAATGGGTGCCCCCACAGAGAAGGCCCTCCCCCTAGGGACCGCCAGTCGACATTGTTTGGCTGACAGTACACCAAGGAGGCCCTGTCTGTGAGTGCGCACCGGGAGATGGGTGTTCGATGCTGGCAGGAGACGGATAGGCTTGAAGAGGTAGCCATCTATCAGAATTGCTTCCCCCACAAAACCTTTTCCTGTCATCTCTCTCACACTGAGGATCAGATGCTTGGGCAAGGAGAGACAGCAGGTAAAGAGAAGAGGAGGCTATTTACCTAGCAGGTATTCACAGCGATTTCGGGCTTGAACTAAATCAGCTCACACAGATAGCAGCCCAAAGATCAATCAAGAGGCATGCCCAGCTCTTCCTGCCACTCTGATGTTATTTAAGATGCTTTGAACAGCAGGTTTACCATTGTTCCAGAGCAGTGCTTATCACGTGGTGTTTTGAAGAGCCAAAAACCCATGTTTAAAAGTAGCCCAAACAACAGTTGACATGGATTGCACTATGACAAGGCAGAGAGCCAATTCTCTGTCTCCCACTATGCTCCCACTATGCTCTGTCTGCCACTAAATCCACAGTAAAATTACTATTTATTTTATTTTTATCCCACCTTTATCACTTTATCACTTTGTAAGTAACACAAAGCGGTGAACATACTGAACACTCTTTCCTGCTCCTATTTTCCTCACAACAATCCTGTGAGGGGGGGGTTGGGATGATAGAGAGTGACTGGCCCAGCCAGTTTTCATGCCTAAAACAGGACTAGAACTCACAGCCTTCTGGTTTTTTAGGCCAGAACCTTAACCACTACACCAAACTAGCTCACGGGTATGACTTATGGTTGCTTAAACAAATACTGCATAAGAGAACAACTTCTCAGGACAGCTTTAAACTGTCTCTGGAACAGGTGTAAGACAAGATATAGGCATTGTTGTGGTGACAAAGAAGGAAAATAAAAAAGATTTGGGGAGCGTGTTTACATTAAGTGCAAGTTTGAAAAGATTCTCTGGATGAATACAGAATACTGAAAATACAATGAACTAATTGTGGAAACTGTGGATCTTTTGATTTGAATTTGTACCCCGATGGACACTTCTATACAGCTTTATTGTCAACAATATTATTAGTTTCCATTCACCATAAACTTAGCAATAGCAATAGCACTTGGACTTATATACCGCTTATAGTGCTTTTACAGTCCTCTCTAAGCAGTTTACAGAGTCAGCATATTGCCCCCAACAATCTGGGTCCTCATTTTACCCACCTCAGAAGGATGGAACCCTGAGTCTGGTGAGATTTGATCTGCCAAATTGCAGGCAGCTGGCAGGCAGCAGAAATAGCCTGCAGTACTGCATTCTAACCACTGCACCACCAAGGCTCTAACTTCCCCATCAAACATAGAATTCTGAAATTCACTCTTGTCCAGTCCAGCATGGGCTAAAAATTTTATGAGTGCAAGTGATTGTCCGCTTATTCCCATAGTTCAGATAAGCGCAGAACAAGTGGGCAACTGCTACTGGAGGGCAGGACTGGATGATTCACCCTTTATTAATCTACTCATATTTTAAATGACCTCATGGTGCATTTTGTTGGCTATTTGAGGTACTGTTAGACCTCAGAGAGAATCATGATGGATTTTCAATTCCATGAAACCCCATCATCTTACAACACATGGGTCTCTCTACTATATTCACCATCCCTTCTGTAAAACCAGGAACAATTCTCAAATCCCAAGCATGCAAACATTCAAAATCTGAAAACAACATGGCCTTGATAACTGAGTTTAACACCCCAAAACTAGTCAGAAAATGCAGATAAGCTTTTTCTCAAAACCTTTCTCTAACTGTGTGATCCAGTGATCTCAGGAGAATACCTTCCTTACTTATGTCCTCTGCCCTAGATTAATGCAGGCAACTAATTTATCAAACATTGTACTTGGGGAAACTGAACCAATTCAAACATGATGCACCATGTTTATTCTTCTTCATTTACTAGGCAGGTTGTCTGTATTCAACCTAAAATATATCTGGATGCAATCATCACAGTCCCGTTATCTATCTTTTTCTGACATAAATCCCGAGAAAGCCTTGTTGGCTCTGCTTTCTTGTTCAGCCTTTGAGAATACATCAGCTCTATCTAAGGATTGTCTTTTAGTAATATACACATTCACACAAGAGAGATAACTCGCTGCACGCATGATTAAGACAGAGCAGGAAATAAGCAGCAGAGTTCATCAATCCTGTGCCAGGATTTCAGTTCCCAGGACATCTCATTAGCTACACTCTGTCACAAAAGATATTGACTCCTGTGGGAGAAGAGTGAGGCCACACGCACAGCTGTGGAGATGGAAGCTAGGGAAGGCACCATACAAAACACGCAACACATCAAAGGGGCCTCACTAAAGATAATGCAAGGAATCAGACAAGTTTTGAAGAATGGTGGCTCTAGAAGCAATGCAATGTTTTTAGAACTGAACTTTACACGAAAAGAGAGAGATTCATGAAACCCCACTCGGCATGTTTTTCCTCCATAGAATAGACTAAGGGCTGGTCTAATTTTTTTCATAAACCCAACTAACTAACTTGGGATTACTAAATCATGGCTGTTTTGAAGGCCTATTTGATTGTCTGGGAGGATTGTAGAACCTGCCTCTTAAGTGTTCATGCGATTGTCATTTCATTGCATGCATGGCTGTTTCAGTCTTCCTTTGTGAAATCCCAAATGATTACAACAAATGATTTTACATTTTCAAATTAAAAATTACAAATTAAACCATTAGTGCATTACTGCACCAGAGAAATGTTGAAAAAGACTGTTACTTTTCTATTATAACAGAAAAATAACAACTGCACAGTCAGGATCTGGGAAAAAAATCTGCCACTTTCCCTTTGTCTAGCACAATAGTTATCATTAAGAGATGAGGGACGACTCGTTCATTTCATATTTTAATGAAGCTTATCTAATTTTGAACAAATATGTGAATTTTCCTTTGACATTTACGCTTCCCTAAGTTTGAAAGTGAAGGCAACAGCACCTTACAATGCTTACATTAGTGAAAGAAAGTCTGTTATCTCTTGGCACGGATTCTACTGCCAAACAATTCTTAGTGTTCCATAGAACTCCTTATATTCTGGCTTCCTGTAATTTAAGCCTACTATTTTGTATCCTGCATCCTGAATGATAAGAAACATAACTTCACTTTCTGTGTGAGACCCCTTCAGATAGTTCAAGGATATTATATCCTTCAAACGTACACTTTTTTCAAGTCTAAAACCACCAGTTTCTCTCAAAGTCTAACTTTATTGTAGTTCCCTAATATTTTTCTTGCTGTTCATCACATCTGCTCCAGGTTGTCTACATTCTTCTTAAACTGTGGTGCCTCAAATGAACCCACTGCTCAATGTTTCCATCAACAAGAAGTTACTTTCCTTGATTTGGAAACTAAATTCTACTGATGAAGCCTAAGAGTGTATTTTTATTTCTCTTCTTTGCTCCACAACTGCCCTGTGAGGTGAGTTTGGCTGAGAGAGGCTTCTAGCCTGGTGCCATAACCACTAGACCCAACTGGTCTACCCCTCTATTTCACATCTTTTGATATTTTCAGTATCATTAGATATACAATAGATATTTTCATATCTATTATTCTTCAAGCAAAGATTTCCCATCTATGCATTTGACCACTTTCCCAAACTTAATTTTATACTGTTTTTTTAGTTTATTTTTCAAACTGTCAAAATCAATAAACAAATTTTAGTTACCCTTTAGCTAATACTGCCTCATTTTGTACAGTCATCTACACAGACATATACATTAAGGTGTTCTCTTTTCGGATAGGCGATGTTATAGATATTGCAGGCAAGGGGTAAGAAGTAATCACCCAAATGAATTAGAGGTAGGATTTTTTGAAAAAGAAAAAAGTAATTACAAGCACAACAGCATCAACAGCATTCACTACAAGTAGCCCTTGACTTACAACCACAACTGAGCCCAACATTTCTGTTGCTAAACGAGAGATTTGTTGGTTCAGTTTTACTCCATTTTATGACTTTTCCTACCACGTTTGTTGAGTGAATCACTGCAGTTGTTGAGCTAGTAACAGGGTTAAGTGAATCTGGGTTCCCTATTATTGACTTTGCTTTGTCAGGGGGTTACAACAGGTTGATCAGATAAGCCCGGGACACTGCAACTATCATAAATACATACAAGTGCCTGAATTTTGATCACGAGATGCTGCAATGTTCAAAAGTGTGAAAAATGGCCATAAGTCACTTTCAGTGCCATTGTAACTTCAGTCACTAAATGGGAATACATACATATAATACATACACACACACACACACATACATACATATACTTTTATACTCTATTGGGCTCAATTGTTCACTCTTAAAGAGTGAACAGTATAATAAACAGCATTCGCTGTACCTTCTTTTTGCAAAATTTCATTCTGCTATGCCCTTGTGTCAATTTATTCATTGTGTTTTGTTCATTGTGATGACCTGGAGTGTAACACAACGTAATAAAATCCAAAACATAAATAAATGTCATTTAATGCCTCCAACTTGGCCCACTGTTCAATAATTCTCAGTTGAAGATAAAACTTACTCAAAAATAGTCTTCAAAAGAAAGCAATACAATCCAAAATTAATGAGCAGATAGAGGTGAAATAAAAAAACCAAACAAACTACAATGAAGAAATTTCCACAACGGACCAGGATAAGTAATTACCAAATTCAAGGAGATAACAAGGCACAGTCTGTTGGCAGGATGCCAACCAAGATAACTTCAGTCCAAAATAAAACACACTTTGCTTCTGGCAATGCTGTGTTGTAATCGTCTCTCTTATATACTATTCTCCCCAGCTGCAACCAATGAGGGGGATCATGGCCGCTTCCTCTCTCATAAGCCAAGTTGTTTCCTTCTCCGTTCCTCCCTGCATGTCCTAGGATGGGACTGGTTCTTCCTCTGACTGCCCAGCTGGCCTCTGCCCTTCCACAGCCTCCTCCACAACCTCCGGAGCCACACCTCCATTCCCTGTCAGCTGTTCCTCCTCTCCCTCAGAGTCCCACTCTAACAAGGGCATGACCTGTTCTTTAAATTTCTTACCTCTTCCTTTTTAAGGATCTCATGACTTTCCTGATCTTCTCTCCATGCATACTTCCTTTCATGAGTTTGTTTTGTGATCAATTCCTGATTAATGATCTCCATATGATGAAAGTTACTCAGAGTACTACCCTTGTACTGATCACTCACTTCTGTATTCAACTCACATTCAGTTATCCCCCATTCATTTTCTGTACACAGTTTGTAAGTAACCTATTTCCACCACATTCAGCTTATTTTAATGTTTCTCTTGACATATCCAACACTCACTCCCAAAGAGGGCAGACGTCTGTCATTACTTCTGACAAATATTTCATTCATTGCAACAGATTACATACCCCCACCCTGCTACATTTTTACCAGCATTTATGCATTTTAAGATCTGCATGTTTTCTCCTTGATCAATGTGGATAAGCATTTCATTTATTCTAACACAGGCTTTATTACTATAATTTAGTATCCTTACCACATTTAGCAACCATTTTAAACTCCATATTTGCAGACAAGATTCTACATCTTTTCTGCAAATATGAGAATTAAGATTCCCAAGCTTAATTTTTTTCATATGCTATTTCTAAATCAACAAACTTGGAACAGCATTCTTCCAATCATCAGACGTAGGAAAACAGACCCAATAAACAAGTCACATAGCCTGTGCATAATGAAACCTTGTCTGCATTTTAACATTTCTCCAGTAACACCACTTACACCTGCAGCTGAACATTATTTTCAATGTTCTTTGAGCAGTTAAAATTTTTCATTCATTTTTCCTTGAACTGTAACTTTGATAGCATTCATTTCCGTTTTATTTTATTTTTAATATAATTGTTATTCTTGTATGCTTCTCTAATTAATTTGTTCCAGCATGCTCACAAATGTCCAAAATTTATGTTTTTTAAGATTTATTTTTTAATTCCTTTTACTTGATTTACTTTTACTTGTTTAGTCCTTTTCATCCACTTTGAAAACATTTGTATTTTCATAGCTCTGCATTCTCCTAACCCCATTAAAGTTTAAACAATTCTCCTTTTCTTTGTCTACATTCTTCTCCCTCACTCCCTTCCCCCCTCTCCAACTTCTCCCTCCCTCTCTCTCCCCCTCTCTCTTGACAGACAGATCTATCTATCTATCTATCTATCTATCTATCTATCTATCTATCTATCTATATCTATCTATCTATCTATCTATCTACCTACCTATCATCTATCTATCTATCATCTACCTACCTACCTACCTACCAATCTATCATCTATCTCTACCTACCTACCTACCTACCTACCTATGGATAAAATCACAATATGTTTAGATCTGTAAATAAAAGTAGAATGACTGTGGCAAAAGAAAGCCAAGAAAATACTACCTTTTGTGCAATCTCAAAATACTTAAACACCATCGGCATTGACAACTTGGCATCAGTAAATTGCAAAAGGCAGCTTTCCTTAGAACAGCTTAATAGCCTGTGAAAATTAATCCTCGACTTACGACTACAATTGAGCTCAACATTTCTGTTGATAAGTGAGACATTTGTTAAGTGAGTTTTGCCCCATTTTATGACTTTTCTTGCCATAGTTGTTAAATGAATTACTGTAGTTGCTAAGTTAGTAACATGCTTGCTAAATGAACCTGGCTTCCCCATCAACTTTGCTTGTCAAAAGGTCGCAAGAGGTGATCACATGGCCCTGGGACACTGCAACCGTCATAATTGCATGCCAGTTGCCAGACGCCTGAATCCTGATCATGTGAGCAAGGGGATGCTGTAATGGTTGTAAGTGTGAAAAATGGTCATAAGTCAATTTTTTTTCAGTTACCCGTGTAACTTCAAATGGTCACTAAATGAACTGTTGTAAGTTCAGGACACCTGTATTATTTTTAGTATTATTAAACAACATCAAAAGCCGTGGTGGCACAATGGTTAGAATGCAGTATTGGAAGCTAACTTACTGCTCACTCCAGCAGTTTGATTCTGATTGGCTCAAGGTTGATGCAGCCTTCTGTCCTTCTGAGGTCCGTAAAATGAGGACACGGATTGCTGGGGGCAATATGATGACTCTTTAAACTGCTTAGAGAGGGCTGTAAAGCAATGTGAAGTGGTATACAAGTCTAATTGCTGTTGCTATTGCTATCTGCGCATCTCATGTTCTTGAGATGGATTCAATAGTTGGACAAATATGCTAATTCCAGTCTAAATATCTGGCTGGCTGTGAAACTAATCATAAAAATAACAAACATGTAGGCTTTTACTGGCCTTAGTCATATCCGTGCCGCATGCAGAATTTCCTTCCAAAAATATTGGTCAGTTTGGACACATCATGGATAACATGCCATAAACACCACAGCTGCCTGTTGTACTATTCTGTATCAGCTAAGATCTCTAATTTAGAAACTGTCTGGCAAAAGCAATGTAACTGTTGCCCATCTCCTGATACGTGCCAACCAATTGCAAAATAAATACAATTAATCTAATAAGACTGGCTCTTGAGTTATTCACGCTGCGTTCTATTATCAATCCTTTTCGCCAGGCGACAAACTAAGTTCAAATCACCAGATGAGTTTCAGGTTGTGTGTCTCTTACGATTTGTCTTTCATTCCTTTTCTTCAAGGGGCAGGCAAAACATTCTGAAGGTTGGGTTTGCGGGGTTTTTTTCTTCAGCTGCAGGAAATACAGCAGCTTGTGCTAGAGAACACCCTTTCTTAGTGCTGTCAGGTTGATGGTGAAAGGAAAAAAAAATCGCAGACCATTTTCCAACATCTACTGAAGTTGTCACGTAGCATAAATTAACTGATATTTTTAAGTGTAGTGTTTTAAGTGTATGGACAAAAACTTAACAGATAACAGATAATCAGAGTTGGAAGGGACCTTGTAGGTCATCTAGTCCAAACCCCTGCCCAAGTGGGAGACCCTACACCATTTCTGACAAATGGCAGTCCAATCCCTTCTTGAAGGTCTCAAGTGATGGCGCTCCCACAACTTCCGAGGGCAAGGTGTTCCATTGGTTGATTGTTCTCACTGTCAGAAAGTTTCTCCTTATTTCCAGGTTGAATCTCTCCTTGTTCAGTTTCCATCCATTATTCCATGCCTGGCCTTCGGGTGCTTTAGAACTTATAGCTATACCTGTACAAACTAAGCAGGTATGCCATGTACACAATATTCAAACCAGTGATGGTATTCTACCGGTTCGGCCCAGTTCTGGCATACTGGTAGCGCCGAAGTTCGGTGGAGACCAAACCAGTTCTCTCTGAGGAGCCACTGGAGCTGCTGTTGGGCCCACTATTACCATCTACTGTATAGTGCAGTGTTGGTGCGGTGTCGGGGGTTTTCGGTTCAATGCGTGGAGTGTGAAGGATGTGTGTTTGTGTTTTCATGGTCATGATGTGCACTGAAGATGGTGTTTGATTTCATTGTACTAAACTAGACTAGACTAGACTAGACTAGACTAGACTAGACTAGACTAGACTAGACTAGACTAAACTAAACTAAACTAAACTAAACTAAACCTGCCTGCTTGGGCTCCCATACTGACCTTTATTCGCTTGTTTTGAAGTGTAACTGTTTTATGCGGCACAGTAGATTCTCGCACGTCAGCTGCTGAAGTGACAGGGAGACTGCGGGATTGCAGGAGGTGAGTTGGAAAGCCTCTGCACATGCGCAAAGTGTGTGTTTGGTGCAGGTGCACACACAAAGCATGCCCACCAAGCCACACCCACCGAACCGGTGGTAAACTATTTTGAAATGCACCACTGATTCAAACCTGGAGTATTATGACACAAGTAGCCTTTGACTTACGGCCACAATTTGAGCCAGGAGTTTATGTTGCCAAGTGAGAGATTTGTTAAGTGAGTTTTGCCCCATTTTATGACTTTTCTTGCCACAGTTGTTATGTGAATCACTGAAGTTGTTAAGTTAGCAACCCGGTTGTTAAGTGAATCTGGCTTTCCGCTTGGCTTTGCTTGTCAGGAGGTTGCAAAAAGCTATCACATGACTCTGGGACACTGCAACTGTCATAAATATGAACCAGTTGTCAAGCATTTGCAGATAAATCATATGACCATGGGGATGTTGCAAATGTTGTAAGTGTGAAAAATAGTCATAAATCACTTTTTTTTCAGTGCTGTTGTAACTTTGAATGGTCACTAAATGAACTGTTTTAAGTCAAGGACTGCCTGTACTGTTAACAATTCTATTATAAAACACAGGGACATATATATTTGCATTTAACTACATTAGAACTATGAGAACTGGGCCACAAGGCTCTGCTCAATAAGACACAAAATCCTCACTCTTTGTTTCCATCTAATGCAGTATTTAACATCCTTGGAAATCTTGGAAGACGTGTGGACTTTAATTTCCAAAATTCTTCAGCCAGCCGTGAAGAATAACATTTAAAAAAAAAATGTTTTGACAAAAATATGCAATGAGCAAAAACAGAATCTGAAACAGCTGCTGATCCCCCAACTTTATCACTTCTTACAGGTGTCTTTCTGATTAACAATAAATTCATTTACAGGAAGTGGCAAACCCAACAGATGTGGCCACCTCCTGGCTATTAGCAACTGCTGAAATCAGTAAATTTACTGCCAGACACCTTTCCTCCACATCCTGGGAATAGCTCTTTCTTTGAAACACCAGCTTGTCTCATTGTGCCAATGAATGGGTGTTTGAATGCTTGGACTTCTGGTGAATTATGTCCATGATACAAGAAGAAAATTCATATGATGGGCAGTTACAGAATAACATTAGCAAACAAAAGCAACAGATAAGGTTGCCTACAGTTTTGTACCTCTTACAAGAGTAGGCTCCACTGAACAATTTGAGCTTGTTAATGAGTGAACTTGGGTACAATTGCCCGATAGGGTTTGTTCTTCTTTGCTTGTTATTTTAACTTGCAGTGCTTCCCTAAAGTTGTGATATGATTTGGAAATGCATTTGCTACAAAACATGTTTCTCCCTGGAAAAAATACCTAATTTGCTACAGATAATATATATTATTATATTATTACATTATTTAGGGAACAAATATTTTCTTAATACATATATTGTTTCTTACTGTACCTTGCTTTTGAAGCTGCTTAGATTCATCCTAATTGAAACAACATAAAACCACTTATAAACAAATAAAAATACTCTGCCGTCTCCCTTAAATGCACCATCTGAAATAATTTGCTTCAGGCTATAGTCAAATGTATTTGGACATTTCAGATCTGTTAAAATGTCCTTGCTAATTTTTTCTATTGTTGTATCTCCCATTTTTGCCAAGCACTAGAGGAAAAAAAAATTAAAATCAGTACCTGAAAATGTAAATGTAAATCCTGTTACAATAAAATTTAGCCATATATTTATTTTTTCTTCTACATGGATGGATGGAATGAAGTGAGGAAGGAGTGTACAATAGATATAATTACATTTCATGAAATATTGGTAAAAATAAAATATTTAGTAACTGTCATAATAGGGAATTAAGAATAAAAGCTATAATGGAAATTAAATGTCTCTTTTGACTTTTTTTAGAATTGAGTGTGTTCAACATAATTTCGCACCATCAACTTTTTCTTATAGGTGCATAAAGTCATGACACTGTTTCTGCTTTTTAAAACTGAGTAAATACAATGTTTATTCCTAATATAAATCCAAAATAAGTTTCCACTTCAGTACCAATTGTGAAAGTTTGTTTCACAAACCAACATATTTGACTGTTACAGCAGAATGATGGGAAAGAAAGCATGAACTCTTCATTGTACCTCTTATGTAATATTAAAATTAGGAACAAACATTTCTTTCCTAATTATAGATTGATGTAGTTTACTATAAGGATTAAAGCTCTCCCCAGGTTTTCATGGGAGATGTATGCAACGTCTTTGGGCATTAATCCAGAAACCAGAACAGAAAGTAAAAAAAAAAATCATATTTTCCCATTTTCTGCTTATTTTAACCACTCTCCTTTCCTGCTTCCTCTTTCCCAAATTCTTTGGCCATGTCCTCATTTGGATCTATGAAAAATCTAAACATATTCTGGCCACATTTTATTTATTTTATTTATTTATTTTATTTTGTCAAGCGATTATAAGATAACAGGTATAAGTATTAACATAGTTATGAATACATGAAATGGATACATATAAGAAAAATAAAAAGAAACAAGAGGACAGGGATGGTAGGCACATTGGTGCGCTTATGCACACCCCCTACAGACCTCTTAGGAAAGGGGTGAGGTCAATAGTAGTCTAAGGTTAAAGTTTTTGGGGTTTGGGGAAGAAACCACAGTCAGGTAGAGTATTCCAGACATTAACCACTCTGTTGTTGAGGTCATACTTCCTGCAATCAAGTTTGGTGCAGTTTACCTTGAGTTTGTGTCTATTGTGTGCTCTTGTATTGTTATGGTTGAAGCTGAAGTATTCATTGAGCGGAAGGACATTGCAATATATAATTTTATATACTATACTTAGATCGGACCGAAGGCTGCGTAGTTCTAGGTTTTCTAGGTCTAGAATTTCAAGTCTGGTGACATAAGGTATTCTGCAACGAGTAGAGGAGTGGAGAACTCTTCTTGTGAAATATTTCTGGACTTTCTCAACTGTATTAATATCAGATACGTAATGCGTGTTCCATACTGATGAGCTGCATTCAGGTATTGGTCTAGCAAATGTTTTGTATGCTCTAGTTAGTAGTGTGATATTACCAGAGAAAAAGCTATGATTGTGCCTTCATTTTCTCCTCCATCTATGAGTGAGATAGGCTTAAATAGTTTTAAATTGCCTCAGTGGAGGAAAGCAGTTTTCTCCGCTTAAGACAACATCCAATAACAGCTGTATAAAATCTATTATGCTTTGCTTCCTTTTATATAGGAAGCAAAATTAGGTGGCTAGTAGTGGATGGGATCAGAGAGGTGTTATTGGCTGGTTCATACCTTCCTTGTTCAATCTTGTTGGTTGCCATTCTGCTATTGTCTTCCTGAACAACTGGTTGCAGTAGTGATACATTCTGGGATCTAACAGAATTATGTAAAAAAAAAAAGCTAGTACCCATAGAGGCACAATAAGGTTCAGCAAAATAAGCAGCATGTTTCATGTTGGCATGCTTTCTTTCCAAATCAAGGATGTGGTAACACTTTCAATTAACAATGGGGGAAAGCCCCAATTTGAAGCAAGGAAGTTATCAACATTAGGAAAAAACCACTTACAATTTTACATATTATGCAGGCTCTCATGATCATAGTTGACCCAGCATTTTTCCTGATCTTTACCAAAGACCTTCTTTTTGGAAAAAGCTGCAGAAAGCTTGAATTGTGGATAAAGGGACTTTCTCATGCAAAATATGTAGCAACCTTTCTCATCTAGTCACCAAGCCATTTCTGTGTTCTCCTGTCCCCTCTCAAGGCTTAGTCTATATCTATATATAGAGTTGGAAAATAATAATGGACCAAAGTGGGGGGTTTTCCCTGAGGAAACACATACCGAAGCAGATGGTAAGTTTTCTAAAGAAAGAGACACAAAAGTTGTTATAGTTTGGCAATGGCATTGGATAGGATTATTCACAGGGTTAGATAATCAAAAAAGTGAAAATAACAGGGACTGCACGAGTGAAAACCAGAGAGATGTGAAATAGAGATAGGACTTCAATCACATAGTCATGATGATCATCGATTGACAATCCTGGCTTGGGATGCAATCATAGTTCTCTCTTGCAACAATTATTGCATGATGTTTATTCTCTAGAAAACATGTAGCAACCAGTTCCCACAAATGGATTCAACTAGCTATAACTTCACAAGGTAGACTTTGTTGTTACAGTTGCACAGTTTTCAGATTTCTAGGTTTTGTTATGTCGGAATCTAAATTTCAAACTACGGTTTAAGTTTCATGCTAATAGAGTGTAGCTGGGAAGAAGCAATGAGATTTCTCTGAAATAGAAAGTGAAATGCATGAATAAATAAAATGCCAATATTAGAACAGGGCTTTCTTGGAAGGGTTTAAAAGATATTAATGTGGTTGTGGCCCATATCTCCTAAACCTTGAGGAGCTATTTATAATCCTTAACGACTTGTCTCAATCCAGAGAGACAAGACTTTAAAAAACATCCATTCCTCTTTGCAATCCTTTCATACATCTTGGCAAACAGGTTTTTAAGGTGCTTACAGTTAGAGAAAACTCGACATACTTTGAGTTTAAATGGATGTGCTGGGAAAATGGTTGAAATGATTGGGACTGGAAAGTGAAATTTTCTTAACAACAGAAGCAAAAATCCTATCTAGGCCATAACTAGCACTAGTGCATTTTACACCAGTGGAGACAGACCACTTACTGCTAACATGACAAAAATTGTTATTTTATCTAAGTGTATCTGAGCAAGTGTTACAAGAAGATGGAAAGTCATAACAATGCTGTAATTTTCAGAGGTTTCTTCTTCTTCTGCCAAGCAGGTGTTCTAAGATTCTAGTAGTCTAGCCAGAGGTTTCCCCACCTTTAAAAGCCTAGTGTTTTAATTAGATTATTAGAATCATGGCAGCTAATAAATTTGCGGCACCTTTCCAAAATAAAACTGGCAATCCAAAGTAGAATTTCTGGGATATGATTTAAAAACAGAAGTGGGTGAAAATAATCCCTTAGGGAGGACCCATTGTTTGGGGAGAAATTCCCTCCATTGGCTGTGTATGAAGCCACAAATGTTTTGGTATGCATGTAATTAAGTCTTCAGTCATGCTTTATGTCTAGGAAGAGAGTATTTTCCACAGTGGGACACTATGGAAGAACTGTCTCAATAAAGATGGTACAACTAGGAGGACCTTCACTGATGATTGTACTGATCAGACAGATATTTACAAGAGAAGGTGTTTTCTCAGCTATATTAGTTTTAAGATGATGTGAGCTTCAAAGGTTTTTGCTTCACCTGGGTATGAATCTCTGTGTGTGCACACGCACGCACACACACAACACACACATATATAAAAGCAGCTCTTTCAATAATGATGCTATATGACATTGGCTAAGCATACCATCAAATGACCAAACAGCTGTATTTTGCAGATGTAATTTTCAAACCAAACATAATAGCAGCTCTATCTAGTTTGAACAAGAATGGCATTTTCTTACATTCTTATGAGCGAGACTTGAAGGGAGTAATCATAATACAGCATCTACATTTTCTGCAGGGAGTTGGCCTACTTCCTGTTGCTTGGGACTTGTTAAACTCTATAATCCATCTTTAATATCTACAATTCAATTGGGAGGTAGAGACCTTTAGTGTTATGTGATGGAAAAACATTGAAAATGTGCAGAGCTGTGGTGCAAGAGGTTATCACTCTTGTAAATATTAGCAAGGATGTTAAATTGTTTATTTTTGGGGTTTCCCTCCAATACATCCTATTTTGTCTTCTCTATTCTGCTGCATTTTTGCAATTTACAACAGAAGAAGACTCTAAGTTACAATATTCATGATTTTATAAAAGTTTATCATTTTTTGAAGGGAATTTAAAACTGCAGAAAGATATTATTCCAAGTAAGTGGAACCTATACCTTGAAGGCTGGGCTTTTTAGCCATTTTTGCATTTTTCTTTATAACCTTGATACTTTTTAAAATGAAGCCTGATCTGTAATCAAATCATTGATCAACTGACAGCTTCACATTAAAAGAACTTTTCCTGGCATTTTAATCCCCCAGGAAGTAATGTAGATATTTGTCATTGCTGATCTTCTCTTCCTGCAACCCATCCATAGATGACAAGATCCGTGAAATTGCTACTGCCAGGAAGTGAGATGGATATTAACCTTGTGGCCACCAGACATTACAGTACCATCCTTTCTGAATTGGCCTGGACCACTTTCGTTTCTAAAGCAAAGAAAATGAGAATAGGTGGGATGGGGATGGTGGTGGTGATGATGATATTGTTGCTAGAAAATTCATTTTCTATACAAGTGTCTTCCTTTCAGTATTGCTGCGTTACTTTTCATGGATGCATTTTAGTGGAGAATAAACAGCCACCTTTAGATAGAGCACTCTTGGATGGATCACTTAGGATTGAAGATCTTTCTCTTTAATTCTAGTTCTGATTTGTTTTCATACTATTACCATCCATATACAGGAGAAGTTATGAATAAAAATAACGATTACATCTACATCTATGTACATGAGTATATGTGAAGAGGTCTGTTTGTGTATGTGTGCAGCAATGTGTGTTTATATGTACACACACATACGCACACACAAAACTGCTGCTACTCAGTATCAAATCTGAATAGAAACAGATGGAAGGAAGGAGGTAAGAAGGATGAATAATATTTCATGCCCTGTAGCCAAGCATAATTTCAAAAGGAAATGAATGCAAACTAATACAAGGATTTATCCTGTTATGATAGCAATTCAGAGTGGCTCTTTAAACAGAGTCTCTAAACACATTTACCAGTTATTTATTAATATTGACTGGAACTCATCTTTCAGGAAAGGGGAACCTCTTTGGAAGAGAGGCAATGCCTTATTAGAATAGAGATCTTAAGAAGCAAAGGAACTCTTTGGCCAACTTTGCCCATCTAAGAGTTCTGCCTCTAGTCCCCGCCTCTTGGAACATTCCATCTTTGCAATTTTATAATGTTGTTTTACATTTTTTATTTTTTTAATCTTAAATTATTCCATTTTCAATATTTTATGAAATTGATTATATGTTATGTATTGATTAAACCGCACAACACCCAGAGCCTCTCTGTGAAGATGGGTAGTTTAAATGTTTGATATAAATACCTATCTACAATTCCCCCAAGTCCTATAGTGCTACTTCATTGTGATGGGGCGGTTTCCTGGGAAGATTGAGTGAAAAATGTTAAGACTATATACCGGGAGTATGCATTCCCACCAGGGAGCGTGCACATCACCCCAGGGCCCAGCTAAAGCAAGCAGACCACTTTATGCATTTCATCAAGAAAATTCACATGGCTAGACAGTGATAAGTGATCAATGATATAGTGCAGGGTGTTGGATCCCTGAGGATTCATGGTATTGAACATGCTACATGAGAATTGGCACAGCTGGTTGGCAAGTTCAGCTGTTTCTGCAAGGAATCTGACTAGCACTGATAATGTTGCCTAGTTTGGGTGACAAAACATCTGCAAGAAAATAGTCAAGCTCAGAGAACACCAAGGATCCCTGCAAAGAATCCCCTCTTTACTGGCTTTGATGGATTTAAAGCTGGACAAGGCACATTGGTAAAGTTTGCTATCTTCTGATGGGAGTGTGATTTGCTGCAATGTTTTGTTAGTAGAGTCACCAGTGCAGGTTGTTGCAATGAAAACATGGCACCAAGATAGATCAGAGAAAGGAACTAAGAGAAAGAGACATCCACTAAGAGAAAGAGACATCTATAGCTCCACCACCCTCTTTTCATAAAAGAGTACACATTTAAACTAACTATAGAAAGTGTTAGCTTGGTACTCATTCATACCCTGTATTGTCAAAATGCTTACACATGTCCTAATCAGGCAGAATATAAATAAGTGGTAACTCCAGATTGCGAACTGGCTTGACAGAAGAGTGCCTACTGGCTTGGCCAACCTTGTGCTCATATTCCCACCAGGGAGCTGAGAACTAGATCAAACTCCTAGTTTTGTTAGTTAGACAAGCAGTGAAGGGGAACAACCTGTTAGCCCAAGAGAAACCAAGTGTGGCTGGCTACATTCAAGAAACTGAGAGCTGGGGAAGGGAATGACCATAAAGCGAAGTTAAAGAATACTGATAGAGGCAGAGGTGGATGACATATTACACATGGGGCTATCAGAATCCCATCACAACGTTTTCTATATATGGATGTATATTGTTTAACTATCTGGAAATTGCACAGAATCTATTGAATTTGTGCTGATTCCGTTTTCTAGGTGGATCTCTGTTTCAATTTCAGTCAATAGGTAATTCAATCAAATATTCATCAACATGAGACATCTCTTCAAAGGGATATATACCTAAGGAGCAAGTCCCTGAGGATTGTTATGTATTTGAATGAGATGTTTAGATGTATCACTTCCTTATCAGGTGAAAAGAAGTCTGATTTGGCCACCCTCAGAAGAGACTTTCTTTGCGGAATTAGAGAAAAGCAGAGAGATCTTGATTTCATTAGGAAAGTCTGTTTTCTTCCACCCAATTGTTTAGCAAGTTGGGAAAGTGAGTTTGATGAGTGAGCAGGATTGGAAGAGTTGTGTGTATGTATATGTCAGGGGATTTGAAACCTTTTTCCAAGAATTCCAGTACTGTACCGGAAAAGCTGTGTCAGAATCATCTGCCCAGAAATCCTGATCAAGATGATTGTCCCAGCACTGTGTTCTAGATCCTTGAAGAACAGCAAGTACTAGCTGACAGATCAGAATAAAATGAAAGAAAAATAGGAGTAAATCAATAAGATTGAAATGTTCAAGGTCAGCACATCTATGTCCTCTAGCTTATGAGCCAAAGAAGGAAAGCTGGCAGGTCTGAGTTACAAAATTGATTGTTTAATTGAAATACCAGTGAAAACCTCTTGTCTTTTGACAGTAATGGCATAGAACAAAAATATACACAGAGAATTTGTTCTTACTTCTTCATGTTCCTAAATAAAGTCCAACCCTTTGCCATGCTTGTATGCATATTCACATTTTCTTTCTATCCACAAATAGAATTATACTTACTCTGGGAACTGCACGTAGTTCATTAAATATCCGTAAAGTGCTAATGATACTTTTTTCTTTTTTAAATACCTGTTTAATGTTTTTCCAGCTCATTTCTTCCTCTTCTCACCCCAAATCTGGTGGGCAGTAATGACATGTTGAAGGCAGAAAATGGGATTATGATGTACAGAGTGAACATTCTTGAAAAATGGGAAACATTAAAAGATTCGTAGATACTTTCCCATTCTCTCCCCTTGCGGGCTTCTACCTAAAATGCATTTCATTCCCATCACATATGAGGAACAGTTCTGCAGGCAGACACAAGAAATCCAATTCATATCTAGCTCAAATACTTTAGCTAATAGCATAAAGAAGCAGAAAGGAGCAAGGACAGGTGCTCTATTTTGAAAGAATAGATATGTGATCTGAAATTTCTCTCTCGTTCTCTCTCCACTTCCCACAGGGCACCATGCAATTTAAAAAGAAAAGTGATTTCCCCCCCTAAAATAATAATAATAAAAAGATAATTTCACAACAGGGGACTACTGTTTTTGTACAGCAGGTTGATTTACAACTGATTGCAATCCCAAATAATGCACAAGCCAAGAGTGCTAGCTTCAGATTAATGTCAGTCCTCAAATGACAAATCCAAAGCTGTTCCTGAGTGTGTGTGTGTGTGTGTGAGAGAGAGAGAGAGAGAGAGAGGGAGGGAGGGAGGGAGGGAGGGAGGGAGGGAGGGAGGGAGGGAGAGCACTATCTTCACCCTTGCTTTCCTTTTAGAGGATATAATATTGTCCAAAGGGAATCTATTGCTCTATTGAGAACAGTGCATAACAAGCTCAGTAGGATGTACTGCATCTCACAAAAGGAATATTTGGGCAATCTTAGGAAGGATAAATGAAGTTAGGACAGGACCCTTGATGTTGGTTACTCTGAAAGCTAAGTGGTGCCCCTTTGACAGAGAAAAACACCAGAGCAGGATGCCTGCCTGAGACAGTAAAGAAAGGAAATTGGTGCTTGATTTGAGGACAGTGGTGTGATGGCTGTTAACGCTTTCTTTACATATTTAACCAGCTTGCTATAATATGGGTGGAAACTGTTACAGGAAATAAAAACCAGAAGAAGAAAAACATGGCCATATAATTGGTTAAATAAAGGCATGCTGGTTTCAAGTAGCTGAAGTACTTACCCAATGCATGTTTCTTTCAGTGAGAAAATTAGCATGTGAGAGGTTACAAATGGGCTTCATTTCTCCATCTTTTCACAAGATTTTTGTCTCAGTGACCCTATTATGGGCTACGACATAAAATGCTTCCTTTTGTGGAATTCTTCTGCGGACGCGGACCTGCTCCTACAGTATAATTATATGATCTTTAAAAAAACCAGTATGTCCCATTATCTCACGTTGTTCATGATATTAACAATAGGAACCCTTGCCCTCATCATCAACTCTAGTTTCTATATGTCCATGGAGCTTGCTCTTGCAGACCCCACTAGAAGCTTCATGTGGTCCGGACAACATCTGTTTATTGGCACATGTTATATTAACACATTATGCTAGGATGTATGACCGTACTTTGGTTTGGAGGTGTACTATGTTTTTAATGACTTTTTAATATTGTACCTGAATGATTTCATATTTTAACATTGTACTATGTTTTATTTTTTATGTTTACTCACTATAAATAATAAAAAATGCTATGATTGTGGCAAGTAATACCTTTGATTAAATAAAAAAATATTTTGAAAGATCAGTAATTACTTTTTTTAACCCTTTATCTTAACTTGTTTTCTGGTAGTTCTGCCACTGGCATCAGAGAGAGAGAGAGAGGGAGGGAGGGAGGGGAGTCAGATTTGAATGTGGAGTCAAGCATACCAAAGGCTTCCCTAAGCATTTTTGTTTCTTTTTTGTGTGTGTGTCTTGAAAAGATCTTTCCTCCTTAGGGCTTCAGTGATCAATCAACAAATTTTATTCTGTGTTTGCATTTTTTTCTCCGTTTGATTTCCTGGTTGTAATATAATTTAGAGGGTTTTTTTTTAATGGTACTCTTTATCAAAGCATGGGATTTGGTTCATTAATAAATAAATAATAAACATTGGTTCAAAACAAAAGAGATATGCATGTAAGCATCAGTTTACTGAGTGTGCACCAGTCATGGGATATTACTATGCTGGCTTCACAAGACAGAGTGGAGAAATCATTGTCATTTCATGGGAATAAGGTTAGGTCACAGTTTTTCAAGCAAGAACAGTTCCTTTCAAACGACCCTCCCTCTGGACTTTACATTCAGGCTTGAGTTTAATTAGCATAAACAGAATTTAATTAGCATAAACAGAATAAAGTCCTGGATACATTTCTAATAATAGTCACTCTGCTGAAACATTTATAATGCAAACCATTGATGTTTCTACTACGTTGCGTCATTTGAGAATGCTTGACTCCTGGGTGAGTCAAAATTAAAATAGTCTTATACTTTTGCACACAAATATTAAAATTTAATTGATGCAGAGTGGGAAATATTCTTGGAACAGCATAGAAACGTGAAGCAGAAACTGGGTTTTCAAAGCTGTCTGCTTTAGAAAGTGAACTTTTTGATACTTCTGGGGTGGGAAATTGGGCTTCATATATTTTATGCATGTTAAAAAGTATTTGCATTTACTTTCTATACAGAAAGAAAAAATGTTATTATTCATTAAACTGTATTATGCTCAGAGAACATTTCACACCTACATTTAAACAAATGTAGAAAGTGTGCAAACCAAAGGTGCAGAAAAATATACATCAGGAATATTCAATGCATATATTTATTTGTGTTGTGATTTCCTGTACGCTTTTTAGTATTTGACATTTTCTTGAAAGATGAAGAATGAAGACTGGCTTGCTAACTAACAGCGAGCGTTTTCAACACTTATTCTTTCTTCTTCTGTATTTAAATACTTGATCAGGAGAGGAAAAGGAAGCTGGATGCATTAGTCCAAGTTGCTTCCATCACTCTTATAACTTGGCTCAGCAAGTTGAATGATTTCTTCCAAAAATCAATTTGATGTATTCAAAGTCCAATTTCGACTCGTAGAGGCAGAGACCTCTGGAGGATTGAAGACTTTCATCAAAATGTTGAAACAAGGTCTGATGTAACACAAGTTCTGCCCCTTTTGTGCATGTGTGTGACTCAAAACACATATGCAGAAGGAGCAAAGAGTACATCAAGGTGGCACAGAGATTGGCTTGTGGTAGGTTTCCAGATCCCTTGAGAACCTGCCAACTTCCTCTTAAACCTTCATCTGTTGTGCGTGGTGGCACAACAACTTCCGGCTTTCCTGGAGGAATCCGAGTACCTAGATCCGTTTCAATCGGGCTTCAGGCCTGGTTACAGCATGGAGACGGCATTGGTCGCGCTGATTGATGATCTCTGGAGGGCTCGGGACAGGGGATATTCCTCTGTCCTAGTCCTATTAGACCTCTCAGCGGCTTTCGATACCATCGACCATGGTATCTTATTGCGGCGTCTTCGGGTGCTGGGAGTGGGAGGCACCATTTTACGGTGGTTCTCTTCCTTCCTCTCGGGACGCATGCAGTCAGTGTTGATGGGGGGCAGAGATCGACCCCAAGGCCCCTCACTTGTGGGGTTCCTCAGGGGTCAGTGCTTTTTCCCCCTCCTGTTCAACATCTACATGAAGCCGCTGGGTGAGATCATCCGTGGTTTCGGGGTGAGGTATCATCAATATGCTGATGATACCCAGCTTTACATCTCCACCCCGGACCACCCCCCGTGATGCCCTCCCCGTGCTGTCCCAGTGCCTCGAGGCGGTGCAGATCTGGATGGGGAGGAACAGGCTCCGGCTCAACTCAGACAAGACTGAGTGACTGTGTGTACCGGCATCTCGGATTCAAGAAATTCCATCTTTGGTCATGGGGGGAGAGGTGTTGCCCCCCGTGGATAGGGCGCGCAACTTGGGTGTCCTCCTGGACGTACGGCTCAGTATGGAGGAGTAGGTGGGAGCTGTCGCCAGGGGGGCTTTCACCCAGGTTTGTCTGGTGCACCAGTTGCGCCCTTACTTGGACCAAGATTCCCTACACATGGTCACTCATGCACTCGTTGCATCCCGTCTTGACTACTGCAATGCTCTCTACCTGGGGCTGCCCTTGCGGACTATACGGAGGCTTCAACTGGTACAAAATGTGGCCACGCAGGTGGTGATGGGAGCGGCCCAATTCTCCCATGTGACACCCATCCTGTGCGATCTTCATTGGTTGCCAGTTGCCCTCCGTGTAAGATTCAAGGTGCTGGTATTAACCTATAAAGCCCTGCATGGCTTGGGTCCGGGGTACTTGCAGGAGCGCCTCCTACCATCATCGAGGTCCAATCGCCCAGTACGCTCCCATAGGCAGGCCCTCCTGGGGGTGCCATCGGCCAGACAGTGTCGGTTGGCGGTTCCCTGGGAGAGGGCCTTCTCTGTGGGGCACCCACCCTTTGGAACCAGCTACCCCTGGAGCTGCGTTTGGCCCCGGACCTGTGCTCCTCCCGCCATGATCTCAAGACTTGGCTGTTTGCACAGGCCGGCCTGGATTGAGCAGGGTTGGGGATTTTAATTCAAGCGTATTTTAATTTGATTTTATTATATTTGGATTAGCGTAAATTTGATAAATTTTGTATTTATTTGTATATATATTTCAGTGTAAGCCGCCCCAAGGCCCCCCGGAGATGGGGCGGTATATAAATCCAATAAATAATAATAATAATCTTCCAGCCTTTCTGCAAATTCCACCTCTCTTCCCATGCCAAACCCACCACTTCTCTGGATCCTCTTCATCTCAGTCTAGCTATAAGAATTTAGTGAAAGTTTTCTTTTCATGAAATGTTTTTATTCATTACCACTGTGAAATAGAAGTAATGCTAAGACAACTCTCCCACTTGAGATTGTGTCAGTCCTGTAAGGTAGTACAGACAAGAAGCACAACTACGATTGTAAGTTCTATCTTTACTGTGAGGTCGCATTATCAGACTCCTACAAGTCTGAAAATCCTTCCCTCACTTTTATCCTCTGGGAAACTAGGGAAGTTCCCTTCTGAGATGCTTTTGCCACCCCTCCTCCATCAGACTTAAATTTTATCAGACTGTTGCCTAAAATGTTGCTGTTCCTGTCTCCCAAGGACATTTCCTTCCTCCCTTCCTTCCTCCCTCCCTTCCTGATATAAAGGAAACAGGAGAAACGGAGAGAGTGACACCTTGATTTCTTCTTAAGCTTGGATTAAAATCAAAGCCAGAAAAGGAACATTGTGGGTGTAATCCTGGCCTTGAATCTGAACTTTATTTTGGAAGCATATCATTTGGTTCCATCAATCATCACATGTAAAAAACTGGCTTCAAATACAGATGAGCATAACTTTTGAGCCAAATAAAGGTTACATGTAGATTACATCAGCATGAAGTATTTCTAGCTTGGAGCTATTTTGTATGGCAGATTTCCCCAACCTGGTACTTTCTTGATATGTTTGAGATTGCAGTGCCTCTGGATTTTCAATCATCAGTTGACTTTGGGAATTGTCATCCTCATATAGAGAAACAGTTGAGTGTACTGTGTTGGTTAAAGGCATGAGGCTAGAAACCAGGGCAGTGTGAAGTCTAGCATAACACCAGGAGGGTGACCTTGGATTATGCACTCTTCCTCTCAACCCTAGGAATCAACCAAGGGCAAACCCCTTTGAAATCTTGCCAAATCTTGCAGAGACTCATCCAGTCATTTGCCAGGAGTCAACCCTGATTTGAGGGGACAACCTCCTCCCAATGGCGCATCCTCAGTCCTAATATGTCTGAAAGGGACAGGATCTAACCTTTTGGAATGGAATATTGAAGGTGCCCTTTTCCTTCCTACTGCAAAGGGAAGATTACACGAACTTCTATGTGTGGATTGCTAGATGGCATCTCTGCAGAGTTCCAATTCGCAGGGATTGAAACAGCTGCAGATGGCAGCTACACATTTAACATTCCTAAGTGCTTTTATCATTCCTTGAAAAAAAAATGTACAGGAAAAAAAAACCCATTGTGAACTGTCTGCCCATATTTAAAGCACAAATCCACATACCCACAAATGACACCTCAAGCAAATAAACTAGCAGTAAAAAAAAAAGAGAGGAAAATCCACCGAACCACTCTTTCCCCCTCTGTATAATGTATCAAAGCAATAATGTGTGCTGGAGCGTTGCAGTTGCCTATCAAGAGGTTGATCGGCTTTTATCAGCCTTGGGCAATTCGGCACATGATGGTCTTTAGAATGACATGGAATTTATTAAACTTTTCTACAAACTGACAGGCCCCTGCGTGACTGCAGCCCCTCCTCCCTTTGGTTGGGTTGGGAGAAAAAAACCCTGTTTTTACAAATCCTGGGTTGTCTTTATTGTTTGCTCTTTTTATTTCACTGGCCACTGGAGTATGTCTCCCAAGGTGTTCGTTTAAAGAAACCCCATTCTGATACCACCTCAAAGGCAATTATATATATATATGTACATGCACATGTACATATACATATATATATATAAATAAATATAAATACCATGTGAGGCCCCACTGTTGCCTACCTCACACCATAAACCTGCTCAAACAAGCTCCACAGATATGTAACACGCATGCGCGCACACACAAACAGACCAGGCATGATTGCTGCTGCCGCCCTCCTCCTCCCTTCTGGATCACCTAATTTTTCCTGTGTGTGCTGTCCTGTGTAATAAATTTCACATTTCAGACAATAGCCTGTCGCCTCAAGCAGCTGGCTCCCTTCAAAATCCAGCACTGTTGAAAGCTTGCTTTGCCTTTTCCTATCAATAGACTGTTAGACTGTTGCAGGAAGATCAGCCTACGCCATTATGGCGAAGGAGGCATTGAGGCTTTAAAGGCTGCTCATAAGCACTCTGTAAATTGACTGGAACACACACACACAGACACAAAAACACACAGACAGACAGATATATTGGAATGAAGCAATTTGCCTTTCTTTTTCTTTTACAAACTCTGAATGTACAAACCCTGCAAAATATAAAAGAGATTTGACGGTGACTCCTTCGTACATACCTCCCTGTGTACATTATGATAAATTATTTTGGAGCAGTTCTATAGATAGCATAGCTCTGTTGGTTTGCAAACATGTCACATATTAGCAAAGCTTTTAAACTACTACACATAATACATCAGGAAATGTATGTGCCATGCAAGATGACTGACTCCTGATTTATTCTCCTTTGTGCCTTAGAAAAGGTAGCAAAATATTTGACCCAAAAATGTTAATTTAAAATAGACTATGAGCTGAGCTGAATCAGACTCTTCATTTTACTGTTCTCATTCAATGTGATGGAAAAGGAGTAAGATTTATTTTTCAAGGGTCAATACAGTGGTACCTTGCTACTGCTTTGAAACTCATCGTACTCAACACATTTTGACATGAAAATTTTGTCCCATTACTCATCGTTTGTTTGGTACTCATCACACAAGCTAGAATTTGTTAGTGGCTGCCTTGTGATTCCCTATATTATTCCTTATGAGAAAAAATTGTTTGGTCCTTATCATTTTTGGTACTCATTGCACCTCCTGGACCCATTAACAATGAGTACTGAGGTATCACTGTACAGTTTCGATGAAATTCATTTGGTGGTACCACAAGATCTTTCATGTATCTTTAGGAACGAAGTGAACAAAGGTGGTCTTTAATTATATCTTTAATCCTACAATCATCTCTCAGAAATCTGCTTTCCATATTTCAGCAAAACCAGGACAGAAACCATCTTGAGAGAATGTCTCCTACAGCACTTTCTCAAAGGAGCAGGAAGGGAGGCTGAAAGGTGATAGACAGATGAGTAGCTGAGCAAAACCACAAAAACCTTTCCAACCTCATAACAGTTAAGGAAACTCCAAAACATCACCTAAATATGATAAACATCACCTATCTAGATATTTGAAAGAAAAGTACTTTGAAGATACGGTAGAAAAGAGAAGCCTCTTTCATAGGTGAAGAAAAATAGAAGACAGAGAGTATTTTGTAGGTGTTCTTTCTTATAGATAAAATGTTGTACTTGTTTGTATCCCCACTTTTCCAAGAAAAAGGACCACTATTATGGCATATTGCCATGACCACCTTCTGTAGATGCTATTGCTGCTTCAACCAAACCGTGATAGAGGTCTTTTTTCCCCTCACAAATGCTGGGGGCAAGAGAGAAAGATGTGTTTTTAGTGACATTTTGGGAGTCTTGTGGAAGGAAGAGAAATGCCTTTAAATAAAAAAGACATTCATTGGGTGAATTTGAACCGATTTCTATTTTCCATTCTAACTCACCTAACAGTAATTGTGAAGATTAAAAATTGGAGAAGAGTAGCCTGAAGCCTGCTTTGATCTCTATTGGTAAGGCAGAGAAGAAAAAAAATGTTACTTAAAAAAAACCTGTTACCAAACGCCAGACAACCATTGGGAGTGCGAGCTATAGGAGTAATGGTAACTCTATTTGAATAGGAGTTGGAAGGGACCTTGGAGGTCTTCTAGTCCAACCCCCTGCTTAGGCAGGAAACCTTACCCCACTTCAGACAAATGGTTATCCAATCTCTTCTTTAAAACTTCCAGTGTGGGAGCATTCACAACTTCTGGAGGCAAGTTGTTCCACTGATTAATTGTTCTCCATTAGGAAATTTCTCCTTAATTCTAGGTTGCTTCTCTCCTTGATTAGTTTACACGCATTGCTTCTTGTCCTACCCTCAGGTGATTTGAAAAATAGCTTGATTCCCACTTCTTTGTGGCAGCTCCTGAAATATTGGAATACTACTATGATGTTACCCCTAGTCCTTCTTTTCATCAAACTAGACATACCCAGTTCCTGCAACCGTTCTTCATATGTTTTAGCCTCCAGTCCCCTAATTACCTTTCCCAGCACTCTTTCTAGAGTCTCCACATCATTTGAAAGATGGTCCTTATGCTGCAGGAGCCACTTGTTGGTCCAGCACTGAGGTCTGCTATGAATATAATATCTGGAATGTTAGAATCCAATTGTAGAAAAGGATGAACCTGTTTTTCTTTCTCTTATCGTGTATTCCCATGTTGCATACCTTTTCAGATGCATAGCACCAATGCTGGGTTTGCTTCTTTTGTGCTGGTTGTGCTATGATTGGTTACGTACTATGCATAAGGATTAAAATTTCTGAACTACTGTATGTGCACCGGGGGAAAAAAAAAAGGATTATGCTAGAGTATGTATGTCTGCATGCAGCAGCCATGTATTTCTGAATGCAACCTAAGTAACAGTTGGCATTCACAAGGATCTCCTACCAAGCAGTTAAGCCTTATTTCAGTCTTATTTACCCCCTTTGTTATCTATGCTGAAAAATGAATAACAAGTATACATTACAATGAATAGCCTGGTGCTTGCCTGACAGAACAAGGGATGAACAAAAGATGGCTGGCTGCACAATGAATGAATTTCCTGGCAAATCTTAAGAGAAGATGGACCCTCTTGTTTCACTCACATGGAATTTGCCTTTGCTGGAGTGACATCTATCAGCATCATACCTTGATGAGCTCGGTTCAGGTTGGACAGGAAAATAGAGGCCTCAAGACTCAGCTGTTTCACAGTCTAGCAGGAGTCTTGTATTAAGCTACTGTATTAATTGGGCTGAACAAATGTGGTAAGTTTCCAAATTGCAACATAGGAATAGAGGCTGTTTTTTTTTAATATTTCACTGCTCCCAACTAGCGGTGGTCTGGATTTTGACAGCCCACATATTCTAGCTCTGGGTTTTAAGGATTCTCATATTTACAATCTTCTTACACCTGTTACAAGAATCTCTGGGGGATTTAGTCCCATCTTATTTGTTAGGAGAAAAAAATGCTGTCTGAAGAAAGGGTGTGAACAGTTCCACAGCTGGACTAATTGAGTGAGGTTTTGGAATCCAATAAGAATATATCTGCCAGGCATAAAATAAATACGGGTTATTGAGGATTCCTAATACAATATTTTTCATAGCATTCTCACCAGTTATATACCCCTTTGGATGCAATTCTGGACAAATTAATATAGTTTTCTTCTTAGAGCATTGGGCATGCACATTTTTCATCCAGCTCAGGTAAAGCCAATTTTTGGAGGCTTTAAAATGATCTTTTTTTCCTCTCCAAATGTGAGGCGTTTCCAGGAATGTTCAGATTATGGGATGGTAGCCCTGAACATTTTCTGCCTGGTTTTAGGATTGTAGGAAGTATGATGAACAAAGACTCCAGAACAACATGCACTAAAAAAAACATATAGTTGCTGGGTTAAGAGCTTGCCTGCAATCCATGGGCCATGTCACCTGCCCCAATTCTAATCACTGATCTTTACAGGAACATCTGAATTAACTATGCCCAGAATTGCATCTAAAGGCATATAAAACTATGGTGAGGATCCTATGGAAAATATTGTATTAAGTATACTCAATAATCAGGTATTTATTTTATACATGGCAGGTAGATCCATATTGGACTCCCAAAACCTCATTCAATTAGTCCATTTAGGGCTGTTTTTCTATAATTGTATACTTGTACAATCTTACAGCAGTCTTACAGGAAGTCTCTGCACTTTTAAATAGAACTTACTTGGTAAATATCTTCCAAGACTTCCCAAGAAACAGCAGAGATATCACTTTAAAGCATTTATTGGAACATTCATTCCTCTTTCACTCTCTAGTCTAACATAAACAAGTGAGGTCGGTCTTCAGGTTTCCAAGTAGCCCTGGATTCAAGTTACCTGATCAGTGGCCACCAGAATGGGACAAGTGTGTTATCTAGCGAATTCATTTTGTGTCACATCCTCATTTCTGGATTGTTTTGTGTGAAAGGGCAAAACACTTTTCAAATACAATTTAAAATTGGCTAAGTAACTGCATATTAAAATATGGCTCCAATAGGAAAATAACCTCAAAAGTGATCAAGATTTACAGTAATTTGAAAATGGATTTTGAAAAAATGTGCTAATTTGAAAATTTCCATTAGTTCTCTTTCCACATGAGCCCACAACCCTCGGGCCACAGCCCACTATCCACAGCCCACTACCAGGCTTTGAGCCATTTGGAACCAGGCCGTGCAAACAGGGGGGGTGACCATGTGCATGCACACTCCATTTGTGTGAGGGATGTGTGCATTCCTGCTTGTGCAAATGGAGCTACACGTGCACACATGCTTGCCCATTGCTCACGTAGAACCACCCCCTCTCCCCCCAGCTGCTAGGTCACAAAGCCAGGAAGGTTGGGGAATTCTAATTAATTTAAAATATATTTTGTTCCTTGTGTGCCCTCTCATATACTCTCAATTTATGTTAGGAATTACTATTTCTGCTAGATTTATATTTTTTTTCTCACAGAGGTGCACAAATACACGGAGTTTGTATTTCAAGGATTGCTGTTCAGCTTTATAATAGCTTTTCTTGTTATTTTGTAAAATATTTCAGCCTGCAAAGGGCATTTCCCCTCTTTTCCTTTTTATCCTTTTAAAGTTTTCATTTGTGCCCATTTGCTGGTTGGGAATTTCTATTTCATCTCTTCTTTCAGGACATAGAAGGAAATCCATGTCAGGTTACAAATTATGGAATGGTCAACATTCCTGGCATAAGCTAACTGGCCAAGTCTGCAATGATGAAGTATCATCTCCCCAACTCCACAACATCCCTACTGCAACATTAGGGAAATACCATGGGCCCCTTAGATAAAAAGCAAGGCATCTCTAAAGGAATTGCTTCCACTTCCCATGACGTGAAACATGTTAATCTCTTTTCTACTTAATCCACTGAGCAAGATAGCCAGTTTGTTGCTTCCCAAAAACCACAGATAAAGAGATCAGTCTCCTTGTCAATACACAGGAAGAAACTGCTGGAGTATGTGTGGTTCTTTCTGCCATGTTATGTAGTATGCACCCAAATCTGTACTAAAAGCCCAAAGGATTTAGAGTGTAAGATTTATTGTTTAATCCCTAAATTCTAGAGCAGACACAGGCAGCTCAGAAGTCACACGTGGGCCTGATTGCATAAGTCTCTACAACCAAGCAACTGGACTTTAGCAAGAACAATGTCTTCTACTGCATGAGAAGGACAAATAACAAACACACGCAACAACAAAGAAAGGGGTTTCAGAACAAAGGTGTCAGAAAGAGAGGGGTGGTCTTACTTACCAGTTTTTATTCTGGCTCATCTACTGTTTAATTTAAGCTCAACTTCCATTGCCATTTAGCCCAATATGTATTATTCCCAAAGGAATGGAGACTACAGAGAAAAACTACATATACAAAACTACACAATCAGCATTGGAAAGGACAACTTAGTCCACTGTGCTCAATTCCTTTCTGCAAATAAAGGCATCCCTGACTGATAGTTGTCTAGCTTCTGTTTGAACACCTGCAATGACAAGGAACCTAACCACTTCTCTTCCTTCTCTAGGAAGTGGTTTCATTGTCAAACTGTTAGAAACCTTTTTCTAACATTCCGTTGAAATCTGCCCATTTGTAACATACACGCCACTTGTAAAGGAGAACACTTGTAGCTCAGAGTTGAAATGAGGGGTCCTTGAGTGCAAAGATGATGTCAGCTAGTTTGGGTAATGAAACATCTGCAAGAAAACAATCAAGCTCAGAGCACCAAGGAGCCCTCAGAGATACCACTTTCTGTATTCTGGAGTGTCAGATGATAAAAAGGTGATGACCTTCTTCCATGTGATCCTTCTAGATCTTTGAAGAATGTTATCGTACATCATCAGCCTTCTCTTGTCTTCTTAAGACCCCCTCAGTTTTAAGACTTCTCTTGTCTTCTTAAGTCTCCTTTTCAGTCTTCTTAAGACCCAATCTTTCAATCATTAAAACCTTACATTTTAGTTCCTTTTTTGAACCTCAAAAGCTTTAACCTTTCTTAAAACGTGGTACCCAGGACAGGTTCCTACATCGGAAATGAAAGCTGACCATTGAAAAATAGAGTAGCATTATATTTTGCCCAGCATTTCTCTTTTTAGAAATTAGCTACTGGGTTTTTTGTTTTGCAAAACGGTTGTCAAACAGCTCCAGAGCTGTTAACTACAAGAAATTATTAACTTGTGTGTCAAAAGGAGGGAAGCAGTCCAATAAACTGGAAGAATTCCAAAATGCCATCATTGGAAAAATAAATGCTGGGACATTGCCATCTTGGAAAAAATGACTAATTCAGTGCACACAGACCGAAGAATACCAAGCGAAAAGGAAAACCTTTTTTTAAAAAAAATCTTCTCTTTATCTTCTTGAAGAACAGTCAAATGTTTTTAAAGCACAGATAGTAAGACTGTGCAGTGCTTTGGATTGGCACCTACCAGTCTGGGGAAAGGGTTCGCTTGGCTTAAAAAATTGTAGACCTGTGCTCTGTTCACAACTGAGCCTCTGCAGTGTCATTTTACTTTAGAGTGCTAAACAGCCCTAATAAATTCCTCAAAATATACAAGTAGAGTTAGAGGCTATTGATTTTCTAATATATATCAATAAAGAAATAAAAAAGACAGTGCTTCAAGGCTTGGTTTCTATTATAATTAAATATTTTCAAAGCATTAAAAAAACACTCAAGAAAAGGTTGGAAAACATGTCTACTAATATATTGGGAGGGAGGGAGGAGAATGTATAATGTTTTCACCAGGGAGTCATAAAAAGAAAGCAAGCCAAAAGGTCCATATCAGAAATCTTTCAAAAGCTATTTTTCATGAAGCTAAATCACAGGGCTATGATTTGTCTGCTATCATGTATGTAGAAAGCATAACCCTTAAAAATACACAGCCATCTCTGTTTTTGCACAGTTCAGCAGACAGAACTCCCTACTATTTCAAGGGGAAATTTTTGATGCAACCTTGTAGCTGTGCTGCTATTCAAATATAATATGTAATTAGCGAAACAGAGATTGAATCCCAATGAATACCGCCTGCAAGACAACCCTCCATTAAAAGCCTTCTTGTTTAAACTTCAATATTTTAGCAATAGTGACAAAGACACACACACACACGCGTGCGCGCACACATACAGAGAACACCAATTTTTCCCTTTGAAAAAAATCCTACTCAGGTAAAAAGGTGCATAAGATGAAAATTGTCAAAGGATCCTAGTTCCCTCTCTTCCAGCACTCTGAAATACACGGGGATGGATTTCCTTTTATACAAGGAAAGCTTCCCGGTGTCTAATCCATTCGGCCTCTTCCTACCCTTGTTGTTTTATTGAGAGGCATCTGGGAGATGCACAGCAGGGAACAGCCTACCCCGTGAGAGGCAACTGGACTCTGTTCCTAAGCTACAGAATCCTGCCCAGACTCCTAACAAAGGAACAATAGCATTTCCATAACAGAGCGCGAGGCATGCAAAGGGCGGCTGGGGGAGGGAGCAGCAACCATCTCTCCACACAGGCTGACAAATTCCACGCAATTTATATGCCCCATTTTGCTGATCTCTTCCCCCTCCCCGCCACACACACACACACACACACACACAAACACACGGCCGCGTACATTGGCACACTGCCATGGAAAAAGCCGCGCTAGGCAGAGAGGAGAGGGACGCTCCCCCTCCCGAAGCCCAGATGCAGGGTTTTATAGGACTCGGCAGCACACATGTGCTTTGAGAAGGCAAATCTGGAGAGAAGAGGCCGAGACTTGTTTAAATGTTGCTTTGGCGTATCTGCATCCAAAAGTGGTAAATGGGAGGAGAGGGAGGGATGCCAACGGGGATGAGGAGGCTGGCTCCCGGTTCTTTTTCTAGCGTTTCCATCTCCCCACCTTCCTTTCATCTCCCACCCTCTGTAAACAGGACTGCAAACATGATGCAAGATTTGGCTCCTCCGGGGTTGGAGAGGCCCTCATCAGGGTAGAATCTTAGCAACAGCAGCAGTTTTGATAGATGGGTTTTGTTCTGCTGGGAAGAATGTCCCAGGCTATTTCTTTGGAAAAGGGCAATTTTCATTCCTATGTCCCAGGTCTTTTTTTAAAAAAAATCTATCAAGCCCAAGCAAGATGACTTTCAGCAAGAGAATCAGAATTTGGTAAACACTGTGCTTGAGGAGAGAGATGAAGGTCCTGAATGACATCTGGTAGCCTGCATGGAAAAATGGTTAAGGAAATCATATTTAACCATGTGACAGAATAAGCCCTCTCTCTCCCTCCCTCTCCTGTGTGCGTTTCACACTGCTGCCTATGATTTCAACTGGTGCACAAATATAGAATTCAGTCTTGTCCAAAGCCAAGGACATGTGTGAAACATACACACACTTTTAGGTGCCAATTAATTGCTCTCTGCTTTTGATAAGGAACAAGACCTTTTTATTAAACACATATTATCAGATTATTTTAAAGGAAATTTCTGGCCTCTCTGATGATCAGAAATCCACAGAGAAGGAAAGTAGGCCTAAAGGGTTAACATATGAACCATTTAAAAGCAGCCAGTGTAAGATTTATTTATTTACTTGTAGTTTAAAATCTTTGACATCGGAAGGGGAATGGTGGGATTCCCAAGAATTCCAGGATTCCCAAAACGTGAAGAAAATCGCATGTACTGTATCTCTTCCCTTCGACTATGATTGGTCCCATGCTAATTAGCTGAGCAATGAAAGCAATTCAAAACAAACCCGGCATCATTACACAAATGGGGTGGTGGAGAACTGTGAACGCTACACAAAAGAAACCCGAAATACGTAAGAGGACACGGTGAAGGGAGAGATATGCAGGACTACTGGCCGTATCTGATGCCAGTTTACGGGTATTTTGCAAAAACTGGTCTTCCGTCCTTTCAGCGGCAGTCGGTGCAATCACTTTGAAACAAGGGCGTTAAAAGCCCAGGCAATCCTGGGCAATTCCGTCAAGACAATCGGATAGAGACAACTACAGGAATGAGCAGCTCTAGCCCAATTAATAATCCTCTTCTGATCGTCTTTATTGCGGCAACGTCACCCTCCCTCCGCCTCCGCCCGCATACAAAAGGCTCCTCCGTTCGCCTTCTCCCTTGCAGGGGAATGGCGGCCGCCACGACGCAACAGCGCCCTCCGCTTCCAATAGGCCTGGGCCTGAAAAAGTTGCCTCCGCTCGACCTGCTGTCTGACGGAGGCCCCTCTCCCCAGCTTCCCGCTCCCGGCCCCACGTCCCGGCAGCGCCTCTCCCGGCGGGCCGTCATGAGCGTCTCCCTCTCCAGAAGCCTGTGCGCAAGCCAGATAGGCGTCCGAGCCAAGGCAAGCAGCCGAAGGCGGTCGCCGCTCCGCGCAATAGAGAGCCGGTGGGGGATGGGGGGAAAAAAAACCAGACTGGTGTGAGCTTCAGCAAGGGCTCCGCGGTTGATGCCCTTGCTAGAGGGAGAAAGGCTGAGGAGACCCGTCGCGCTGCCTGAACGGATGTGGGGAAAATAAAGTGCGCCGGGTTTTTCAAACGGCGCCCCTTGCAGAGCGAGCTTTCTTCAGTGGCGATACCGCGCTTGGCTCACACACACAGCGACCAAATCGCGCGCCTCCCCCACCTCCCACGGGCCTTGCAGTCAGCCCCTAATTAGGGCTCTCCTGGGACGAAGACGGTCCTGCCGTTGCGGAAAAGGGTCGCTTTTAAAATATTCTTTTTTTAAAGGGCCGTTTTGGTCTGGATTGATGCGTAGTTTCTCTTCTCTCTATTTTTTAAAGGCAGAATCTCCCTCTGGTGGCGCTGGACGGGGCAGGTTCCTGTCGCATTCTTAGAGAAGCCCAAAGTCGTACAATATTTCTCCCAACAAGCAAAAGAGGTTTGCCGCTTCTTTTAACTCTCCCAGTGCTTGCGGACAATTGAAAAATAAAAGAAAACGGCTGCGTTCAATCTTCATTGTGACTCATTTATGTAATACATAAATCGGGTGGACAGTCACTCTCACACTGTGGTACAACCGAAGAGGTAAAGAAGTAACTCTATTACTAGGAATGTTCTTTGCAAAGATCTTTCCTTCGATTTTTACTTCCGGTATGAATCATGCCCTCCCAGCAGGTATTGGGAAGGAATATCTTACACCCCCTCCCAAATCTCCTGCTCTACAGCCTGCAGAAATCTCTGTCAAAAGCCTAGGCAACTTCTATTTATCTTAGTACTTTGATCAGAATTTGGACCAAGGGCCTTGGAAATAAAAGCTTTTAATGCGCAACTATTTATCTCTCTTTTCAAGGAATGAACACATCAGTCTCTGAGGGTCAAGTGTTGTGTAGCAATATAAATCGGGCTTCCTGAGTTCTCCCTCTAAAATTGTTTTGTGTTTTCTAACTATTCTGCTGCAAAGATCCTAGGGAACAGAAAAGCAAATTGGAAAAGGACAGGAATTAAATTCGGACAATCCCACTTGATTGTAGATCGAAGGATGGCAAATTGTGTGTGCCATGATTCACCTGAACATCCTAACTTGACCTGTAGGAGCCCTGGGGAAAGAATGTTCTCTTCCATCTCTAATGCTTACACATGGAATTGAGTTGGAAGGTGCCATTCAGCAATCAAGTCCTAAATCCATTCCTATTCAGTGCAGAAACCCAAATTAAATCCAGACTGATGGCTGCTTATCCGATGACAAAGAATTCACAATCTGCCTTAATGAATAGTTCTATTGTCAAATTCCTCTTAGTGTTTTCTTTAATGTTCTTGTAACATGACCCTATTATTTCATGTTCTGAGATGATAGAAAACAGGTCTTGGTTTTCCTTTCTATGACGTCCCTTCAAGTACTTGAACAATGTTATATCCCCATTCAGTTGTCTTTTTCTCAAGACTGAACATATCCCCCTTCCCTCAAACTCTCTTATACTCCTTTTTTTAAAGGTTTATTTACAATTGTTAAAAACAAAACACACAGACTTAACAATTACAAATAACATAAATACATAAACAATGTGCAATGCGCTTTCCCCGCTTGCTTTGGGTTTCTCTTATACTCCTTTAATCATCTTTGTTTCTTTTCTGTACACCTGTTTCTTGGAGGCTTTCTTAAAAGTCTGGTACCCAGAATTGAACATAACTACTCCAAATGGGGTTTAACTGTTGCTTTCCAGATTTTCATTCAACTCTTAGAGGTTTATTCTTTTGCATTTGGGTTTTTTTCTCACTGACTGGGATTATTTGCCATTTTCCTTTTTAAGAATTCACTATCCAACTTTTTCTACAATCTTCTCCTGCTGTGGAATTCTTTGAGAGCATTGGTCTGAGATCCACCCTGCAGGGCAAGCTGAAACTGCTTGTCTCTTGTGCTGGCACCAGCTAGTAAGGTACCTGTGTTTCTTACCAGTAGTAGGAAATCAGTGCCCAGATTTCAAATTTGGACAATAATACCGTCCAGCTGTTCTATCCAAACAGCAGTTGCCATGGCTCCTGATTAATGGACTCTTCCTACTTTCCCAAAGTCAATAGCTGACCCTTTTCTTTGAGAGGATGTCTCTTTAAGGGCACACAATTTCCATTTGCAAATGCAGACATCAGCTGTCATAGAAACATAGATTTTGAATGGACCATAAAGATTATGCAGTCTAGCAACCTTCAGCCCACTCCCAAGGTTGCATTACACTCTTAAGACCATCACCACAGTTGGCAGAGTCTTGATGCTTTTCCAAAAGGTTATGGGAGTGTGGGCTTACTTCACCTCCAGGGGTAAGATATTCCATAGGGTGGGGACAATGGCAGAGAAAACTCTTTTCCTAGACCCTGCCCGTCAAAATTCTTCAACTGAATTGGTCTGCAACATACCCTCATCCCAGCCAGTTAGGCTGGGATGGATCGATAAAATAGGGACAAGTTGGTTCCTCAGATAACCTGCCCCTTGCCATGGAGGCCTTTAAAGAGGATAACCAACATCTTGAGTTGGATCTGGAAGCAAACCGGCACCCAATGCAGTTCACATAGCAGAAGTGTTACATACACATCCATAGGGACACCCAAAATTGCTTGCACCACTACTGTACCAGCTGCAGTTTCTAGATATCTACAAGAATAGCCCCATGTTGAGCGTATTGCAGTAGTCAATATGCGAGATGACCAGGACTTCAGTGATTGAAACAAGAGCCTTTTGATCCACAAAGGGGCACAACTGGAGTACAACACAAAGTTGAGCATTCTGATCTTTGCAGGTGGTCCAAAAAGAATGCTTTCTCTTGGTCCCTGATTTTGCAAGCTATGACAAAGAGACTCATGGGCCAAAAGCATTACTGGATTCTAGTCCAAGACAATTGGGAGGAGCCTCTGAGCTGTGGGAAGGCGTGCTGGCTTCTTTTTTCTTATTCTTTACATTTGGCAGGAAGATGTTGAGGGGTTGGTTGCTTACTAGTAGCTGCCCACATGAGCCTGAATGCACAGATGCGCACATACACACACACACACACCATCTTCCATCCTCCACCCTTTCACCTTTCAGTTTTTCCTTTCCCTGGACTAATTTAAAGGAACAACAAAAATCAGAAAATGGAAACTCTTTCAATGGCCTGGTGTAAAATAGCTTAAAAAGTTTTACTGGTCCAGAAACCCAGGATGAAATGGCTTTGAAAGAAATGACTAGTAACTGGGGATATTCCTGTCACAGCACACAGTAGCTACCTAAATTTGCACAACAGGCAAATCAGACATCCCCATTTGGACCAGTGCATTTCAGAAAATAGTACTTTTGATGTAAAAAGTACTAGAAAAGAAAGAAAAAAGAAAAGAAAGAAAAAAAAGAAGGAAGCTTTCTTTATATCCACAGTGGGTGAGTAGGGCATAACTGAGAAGTCAAGATTATCTTGTTTATGTCCCACATTGTAAGCATTAATATGTAAACAAGAAAAGGCACAAACTTTTTGAGCCAATATTCTTCCAGGCTGTTCTTCCTAAACAGACTATCCCACTCCCATTCATTCCTGCAGTTCTTAGGTCCTTGTTCTTATTTCTAGATATTTGTCACTAAACCCCACAGGATTCCATTTAAAAAACTCGTGATCAAATCGGATATCCTTAATCCAAACACATTTTTTCCAATCCTTATGAGATACAACTCATCTCTTACCAGCAGCCTACCATTCAGATAAAACAGATTATGGTCTCAAAAGGAAATCTCTCCTCAACACCATTTCTAAGTATTCTGTATTCTATGGAATGTTTCTGTACTCATCTGTAGTATTTTTTCTTTTCCCGTGAAATGGAAACATGGATAATGGTCTTTGTTAATAGAAGATATTTCCTTGTTTACAGAACAGAGTAGCTTAGGAAGTCAGTGTGTATATATGTATAATTATAATACCTGTCTAACTGTTGTGCAAATGTATATTTTGAGACCTGAAATCCTGATTGAAATCATCTAAATTCCCACAGAATCAAGGACAATAATTTCCTAGGATTTACAGCTGTACCATTCCTAATATATTTTTATATGTGCACGATGGTAACTTCAAATAATAATGCAAGCCATGAATTGCAAACTCATTATAAATCCCTTCTAGGAATCTAATTACTTCAACAGAACAGGACATGTGAGTAAAAGTTGTGATAGAGGAGGAGGAGGAAGAGGAAGAGGAAGCAATATTAGACCAGGTTGGAATGTTTTGTGGTACAATTAATTCAATGTGAATATCACTTCCTTATGACAGCCAGCCTGCATGGAAGAACGCACAGAAAATATGCTTCCTGTGCAGCGTGCGTGCTTTTTCCTCTATATATAATGATCTATCTGTTGAAAAGCCATCAGTTTCATTTTAGTGAATACATTTTTATTACATACATTTTATAGTACCATATGCATTTTTAAAAATGCCTTTCCACTTTTTATATCACCCAGGTTGCTATAGAACGAACCAGATACCATAAGCCTACTTCCCCCTGCATCCAATTGTCGAGATTAATTACCTCTTTGTCAACTCAGCCAAGAAATTTACTGGGCCCAGTGCACTGCTTGTGATGGAGAAATACCTGCAGGGCACAACTGTTCCTTGTACTTCTTCATTTTTATCCCCCCAATGTCTGAGCAATCATTAGCTCTGGCCTTCTGTCACCTCATAGCTCTAGAAGTGAATTCCAGTGGAGGTAAAAGAGGCAGATGTAGGATTTTCGGGCCCTGGAATGGGTTGGTGGAACCCTTTAAGTAAGGGTTTGTTTGTTTTTACGTGTCTGTGTGTGGCAAAGGGTAGGCAAACCTAGATTCTTAGGAATTTGGCTAGCCCTCAAACTTTAAGAAGGCCCTGATGACCGGTTCATCTTGGACAGTAAGTTAGATGAACCAACCATATGGTGTGGGAGGGTTCCTGGCACAGTATATTTTACTTTACTATGTTCTATTCTTATATTTTTCTTGCCTTGCTGTTTTCAACCCTTGTTAGTCATCCAGTATCCCTGGGCAAGTGGGTGGCCATAGATTATTTTAAATAAATAAATAATGCTAGTAGGTTCACAGCTTCAGAAAGCACCACATAGGGCCATTAAGCTCCACCTCTGCTCAGTTCAGGAATCCAAATTAAACCTTTCCCAACAGGTGGCTGTCCACCTCTGCTTGAACCCATCTTATAAAAGGGAGCTCACTGCTTTGCTGGATGATTAATTCCACATTCAAACTGTTTTTACTGTCAGGAAGGTCTTTCTAACATTCAATCATAACCTGCCTTCCTGTAGCTTCAATTCATTATTCCATGTCCTGGTCTCTGGAACAAGAGAGAAGAGGCCTTTCTGTTAGGAATCACTTTTTCAGTTATCTGAAGAGTGCTGTCATATCTCCTTTCAACTTTTTGTCTCAAGATTAAACATTCTGGATCTTTTACTCTTCCTAATTTTTAAATCCTTAATAATTTTGATTCCCCTTCTTTGACTATGGAGATTCTCAGCCATCCAGTTCATGGTGGTCCCAAAGGTGCTTTTTGCAAGAGGCAACTGGACTTTCCAGTTTTTCTTTGAAGACATTTTGCTTCTCATCCAAGAAGCTTCTCCAGTTCTGACTGGATGGTGGGGAATGGAAGAATTTATACAGACAGCTGGACATTTGCATTCTTTTAGCAGGTCGTTTAAGGTCACCTGGAGGTTGAGTCCATATTTTGGACAGAGAGTATTGCTGGTTTGAAAGAGGCCATCTATGTCAAAATTGAACAGCCCTCTCTCAAACAGTGGGGGAGGGCTACAACATCAACTATCTCCAATCAACAGTCCTTTCAACAGTTCCAAGAAGTCTCCACACCAATTTGCACCACTCAATGACCCTGACGACACAGATAAACCTCCAAGTGACCTTAACAACCTGGTAAAGGAATGCAAATGCCCAGCTGTCTGCAAGGAGTATAAATCCTTCCATTCTCCACCATCCAGTCAGAGCTGAAGAAGTTTCTTGGATGAGAAGTGAAACGCCTTCAAAGAAAAAAACAGAAAGTCCAGTTGCCTCTTGAAAAAAGCACCTTTGGGAGTCCCCTTCTTTGTTCCAGTTTAAATCTTCCTTTTAGTGTGGTGCTTAGAATTTGGCAAAATTACTCAAATTGGGATTTAGAGCAGCATGGTGGGCTGGTGATGAAGATGCTTGCCTCCCACTCAAGACAGTTGGGAGTTCAGTTTTAGGTAGCAGCAGATATTTCTCTCCCAGGAAAGAAAGAACATCTGCTGCAAACTCTGCGTAATGTCAGGAAGGGCATCCGGCCAGTAAATACTTAGCTCTATCCAGTCACCCTGACTCTATCCCAAATAGGGACTAGAAGGTCATAAAAAGAAAAAAAATCAAACTGGGATTTGATTAGCACAAAAGATGAAGAACAGTTATTTCTTGTATGTTAGAAATTATACTTCTATTAATATGATCTAAAATTGCATTTGCCTTTTTCGCAGTCACATCACACTTGCTCAATATCTAGTCTGCAACTAGTTACTATTCAGATATTTTTTTCATAAGTATTATTATCCAGCCAGGTATTGTCCACTTATAAATCTGTGTGTTTCACTTCTGTATATAACATAATGAATTTTGCATTTGTCTCCACTAAGTTTCATCCCATCTATTTATCTACCCTCCTAAAATAATTTTAAATCTTATTTCTGTCCTTCCCATCCAGTTTTCTGTCTCCTATAAATGTGATAAGTATTCCATCCTCAAACTGTGCAAGAAGATGTAAGCCAAGAGTTGTTGTTGTTGCCCAAATCAAGCTTTTATGTACCCAGGCGCATTTCTCAGCAATGTTGCACGCTTCTTCATTGCTTCTATGTAAGCTTGAAATTTATAACCCTAGTGGAAATATATTTCATTTTCTCTAGGTGTCCTGGAAAAGGGATTCTGTATGGCATTTGAGCAGAAAATATAATGAGCTGGATGAGGTCCTTTAGCCATAGAAACCACAGAGAGTGATAAAATCAATAAATCATTACTGCTGATAGCAAGGAAATGTTTGGGTATCTACAGCTTGCAGAATATAATGGAAATCATAAAGTCTTTAGCTGATTTTATGTTTCCCCATCCACTTCATTTCCTAGGTTCTATAATAGGTTTGTAAACAAAATAAAAGTGTGTGTATGTGTCTTTGTGGTGGGGGGAGGGAACGGAAGAGGAAAAAGAAAGCAGAGAGAGAAATCTTTCTTTATAGGAATAACATCAGCATTCTTCTCAGCTTCTCAGCTGCTGACTGTTTCTGAAGCCTTCAGTGAAATGCAATTAGTATCTTTTACTGCCCACCTTCTGGGGATAGCAAAATTATCATATTCTTCCAGTTTCACCTTGACATGCAGATAGCAAAGCACGAATCAGGATTTCATCTTGAGATTTTGCTACTAGATTATGGTATGGTCTTCTGAGAGCTCTATGATCAGATAAAATGATGAAATGATGGGAAAGCAGCTGGAATAATAAACATGAGATGTGGATAACTTCCAAAGATGCTCAAGTGCAAAAATCCTGTGATGCATGCAAAAGTGGACACAGAAAGGGTATTAAAATTATATTAACCATGGGGGAAAAAAATCTGTTCTCCTTTCCTCTTGTGTTTTTGGACCTTGAATGTTTATTTAAGCTAATTTCCCCTTTCTAGCATATTTTTTGCTTTGTCTGGATTGCTGCCAGATCATTTATTCTTCCTGAAAAAAAAAGATGAATAATTTTATCTCTTTTCAAAAAAGATGATCACAGAGGCACGTTGGCAGCACTTTGGCAGCTTTAATAGGGTCAGTGCTGCTAAATGTGGAACCATCCGCTGTGTAGTATTTGCAAGAACAGAAATCCTGCCTTTGATTCTTTTTATTATACTAAGCTTCAGGGTTTGCTTAGCCCCAAAGAACATCTTAGCAAGAATAGCCGGTGAATAATATATACTGTAGAAGGAATATGCGAACATGTGTGTGTGCAGCATGTGATCAAATGTATTTCTCTGTGAGTACTCAGTCTGAGACTCCATTTATTCACTTTGGCATTTATTCACCATTCGCTTTGGCAAAAACAGATAGAATTCCAAAGAAAAGGCATTCTCTATATATTTCATACTCTTGAAAGAAATAATGCACTGAATGCACAATTGTCATTAATAATGCACCCAATGATCTGGGTATCTGCACTCAACTTCTATACCTTCCTAATTGTAACACACACACACATACACCTAAATACAAGCACACACTGAAAAGTTGAGTCTGCTCCTTATCATCAATTTGTTTAAATATGATTACTTAGAATTTTGGCAGCTGAGAAATTAGTACTTCCACAAATTGGGTCTCTAAAAAAACACTTTACCCATCAACAAGGCACAATGATAAAGGGGTTATTCAGGATGAATGTCCTTCTGACATGAACCATATTATTATTCTGGTTTTCAGTTAAAAATAAGATATAGATAGATGGAATTAAATTGGAAGGAAGCCTGTCTTCCTATGAGGAAGTGGATCACAGTATTGTGGTTTATTTGACAATTTAGTCTGACTAGTTGACAGGTCACCTCAGAAAGTCTCTTAATTTAAGAATGAGGAACTGTTTAATGATACATGGATTGAAGGAAAAGAGGCATTTGTATCCCAGGAGAGAACATTCATTTATATTACAAATATATACTTTGACTTAGGCAGAACTTTGGTGTTAGCAACCACCAGGATTTTTTCTTCTCCTTTTGCTTATTTCAAAGGCTAAGCAAACCTAGACCTGATTAATAGTTGGAGGGTAGGAATTACCCCCCAAATTCCTGGACTGGAACTTGAAAAAGTATTCCTCAAAAAGACAATGACCAACCACTTTTGTATCATTGCCAACAAAATTGACTGGCTGTAGTCATAAGTGTCTAGCCTGAACTGAGGACATGAGAATGTTTACATTCTTTTAGAGAAGAACTTCTACAACCATAGCAGATCAATAGATTCAGATGTAGGAAGAAAGCAAACCTACTTTAATTCCCCTCTTGTAAATCTAAGACAAAGATAGCTAAATCATCCATGGATAGCACAATTTGACTAGCGCATACACTATTAATTCTATAGTGTAGAATGGGCTCAAATTCATTTACTGGGAATCCCTTGAGGTTGCATCAGTGGATGTCTCTGAGCATCGTTTCTCTTTAAAAGACTAATATTGCTATTGAGGTGTTAACGAACAACCAAGGAAAGGCCATACCACAGATTAAATATGTGGATTAGACACAGTTATGGGCAAAAATATAAGAGGAGACACACACACACACACACACACACACACACACGAGATATATATATAAGAGTAGATTATCTATCTATCTATCTATCTATCTATCTATCTATCTATCTATCTATATCTCCTCTTTTATATATCCCATTGTTTCCCACCCTTTTCTTTCTCTTCTACATACATCCACCCATTCTCTCCACCTCTCTCATTCTTAAATTTAGTAGTCTATATTGTAATCTGCTCTCTAATGAACTCTAGTTCCAGAGAAACTAGTGGGAATTTGCTCGCATTCAAATCCCCTGCCCTTGAGGATGAGGGGATAAAAAACAGTAATGAAGGGGAAAATCTTCAAAGGTGGCTACTGCCTTTGGAACAACCTTTCATTAAGGAAGCTTTCATGGTTTTTTGCTTGGAAAAAGCAGACTGATTGTGCTTCACTAGATGGAACAAGTTTCATCTAGGTCTGGGCTACCCCTGGAATCTGAATGATTATATATTGATTTCATTTTATTTGAAATTAAACCACACAGAGTGGTGAGAGATTACATTAAAACAGAGCTCAGACCCATAAAACTAGAGATTAGAAAATAAAGCAGCATTACACTACATGCAGCCCAATTAAAACCTTTCCAATTACAGAAAAAGGAGCAATCGATTAAAAGGTTTTCAATGCAGTGATATTTGAAGTGATTTGCTTTCCTCCTGTTCCATTTTTCTTTGCCGATTTGGATGGGCATAGCTTATGTCATAGAGACAGATATATAGGCAGGAAACCTGAAAAGTATAAAATGAGTGAGGTGCTAGGGAAGTAGGATGGCTTAGGACCGGGATACTTGAGGGAGACCCTGCTGCCAATAATGGCTTCCCAACGTCCCGTGCGCTCTCACAGACAGGGCCTTCTTGGGGTGCCGTCGGCCAGACAATGTCAGCTGGCGACCCCCAGGGGTAGGGCCTTCTCTGTGGGAGCACCCACCCTATGGAACTGGCTGCCCCTCGATCTTTGGGTGGCTCCCGACCTCCGGTCCTTCCGGCGGGACCTGAAAACATGGTTGTTCCAAATTGCCGACCTGGACTGAGGAGGGGATGGGGGTTTTAATTGAATTGGGTTATTTTAATTCAGATTATTGGGTTTCATGTTTAATCTCTTTTTAAAATTGTGTAGTATTTATATTTATATTGTCTTTATGATTGTATGCTGCCCTGAGTCCTTCGGAAGATGGGGCAGCATAGAAATCCAATAAAATAAATAAATAAATAAGTATGACGAATGAAAGACTTATTGAAAAGGTGTTGATTTTTCTACTCAATTGGCATCAAAACCATCACAAATGCAACAGAGGTAAAAAAAAATGGATATGGAGCAAACAGCTGCAGAGACAGATAGACTTGAACATCCAGCATGAGTGATAAGAATTTTCCAAGCAAGAACTCAAATGCTACAACCTTTCTACTCTGAGTAACACCACATTTACCTTTCCTGCTCTGGGGCAAAGAAAATAATAATGTGAAAAGCACTGAGCTCCAGAGTAGTCCTGGCATATATTATTTAGCCTTGCCTCTTCCAATGATGGGAGTGCTACACTAAATTCACCGTAGATTTGCCCGTCACAAAAGTACAGCTCTCTTCTATCTCATCAATCCCTAATAGCTTTTTCATTCTGTAAAGTATTTGAGGAGAAATATCTTGCAGGCGTTGTGTCTCTGTGGGTCTATCAATATCAACTAAGCTTCAGAGGGATTTGGTCTGCTTTCAAAGATGATTCAAGTTTAGATTTGGTCTCCTTTCAAAGATGGTTTCAATTTGGATATTCCTCAAGCTGTTTTTCAATCATACTGCTTCACTTGGGATTCCAGTGTTGGCTGAATGCAACATACAATCCTATTTTGCATGCTGGAGAGCACCATTACAGAGGATAAGCTTGGCATGCTCCAAAATACATGCATCCTATTTCCAGTAACTCCTATGTTTTTAAACCTATATAAATGATTGAGCTGCAATTGAGCACGTTTATTGCCTGTTTATAGGTAAGCCAAGGCAGCCTCTTAAATTCCACAAATTAAAGTCTCTAAGTTTCCTTAGTTTTCATGTGAATTCTCAAGAAATCAATAAAACGTATAAGTCCATTTCACAGTTTCCTTACAGTAATATCCATTTAGTTTTATATTGCATGAAGCACTATTGCAGCAGGCCCAATAGGCAAGAAAGCAGAGATGCTGTTTCTGGGTATATTTAATACCCAGAAGTTAAAAAGAATGGTACAAATAGAATGGAACTTATGGGAACCCCATATAGCCAAGTGGCTTTGGTAAAGATTATTCATAAGTCCTTGAGCAGGTAAAAAAGGATGTTGGCAGAAAATTTGTAACTTTAATTGCTGACCACCATTCTGACACACTAACAAAGCCTGTGACTGGTACTATCTTTCACTACAATATTTTATACAGGACAGGTTAAGGAAAGTAATGGGTGAGTTTTCCCAGCTTTGTTTTCCCTTTTACTGTACGAAATATTGACTTCTGGTGGAAAAATAAACACCTATGGTTCTAACTAACATGAAAGAGGATAGATTTAGATGAGTATAAGGAGGTGACTGGAAAAGTATGTTATTCCATCTTCAAGATGCCAAATTAATAGGTCCCAGATTAAACTATTCCTGCTCTTCTAACAGAGGGCTATACCTCTGAGCAAAAATTACCCCGCTGATAGATTACAGGTTTAGGAGTGAGGTAAAGCAAGAAGGAGTGATCAGTAACAAGCAAGCTCCATCTTCAAATAATGGTATAATGGATGGAAGCAAGACAAATAAGGCCATTTTTATTCATGTAACTGTTGATATCTAGATACAGGCTGTGGATGGCCATGGAATTAGAATGGAGTAATCAAAATGGTCTCATCCCCAAAGTAATGAAAGCAGTACAGCCAGGTGAAACTCTTTGTTGGGAGAACAATGCTACTTTAAAAGTGAAACTATTAAAGATGAGTAAGCTGTCTCAACTGTGGTCTGAAGCTGTGAAGAAGGCAGCATCTTGAGGACATGAAGGCAGAAAGAAATAATTATTGGGAGACATTTTTATCATAGATAAGGAACATGAACATGAGCCCAAAGAAAAGCTCACTGAAGGTAACATACATTATTTCCAGGGGTGGGATTCAGCCGGTTTGGCCCAGTTTGGGCACACCGGATGTTAAATTTATATCTGGTTCACCGAACCGGTAGTTGAACCAACTGGCTGGCCCCACCCCTCACCTCCCAGGAGTCTCCATGCAGCCCATTTCAGATGCAGGCTAAGTGCAAGGTCTGCATGGAGGCTCTGGGTGTCAACTCATAAAACATTCTCTATACATGTTTTATAGTTGGCAACAGAAAGATGTTCTTCCAATAAATCCTTTGAAGTTTTGGGTGTGTGGCTCGAGACTCATGATTTAATTGGGGTAACTGCCGGAATCCTGACACTGGGAGGGCGAAAAACGGGCCAAACCAGAAGTTTCAGGAGTCCGGAAATGAGCTTGTTTCCAGCTTCCAGAGGCCCTCTGGAGGCCAGAGAGGCCGTTTTCGCCCTCCCAGAGGCCCAAGGAAAGCCTCCAGACTCTGGGGAAGGCGAAAAATGGCTCTCCCTGAAGTTCCGGTAGGCCACACCCACCATGGCCACACCCACCCAGCAACCAGGCAGAGAACTGGTTGATGGGATTTTTGAATCCCACCCCTGGCAGATGAGATTATTTCTTACATGCAAAATCTGTATGCACCCATTTTACTTTTCACTATTTTTCTGTTTCACTTATCACGAGAGGATTGCCAAGAGCTTTAAAAACAACAGTTAGATCTTCCAATGACCTTGAAGCAGATTTAATAAGGGCCTTTCACTGTTTTGATTTATTTGTTTTGCAACTATCGGGTGGTGTGTACAAATAGGCATTATTAGCCCAAAAGTCTCAGCATAGGGACTCCTGGGTCTAGGTTTGAAGCATGCAGAAACAAACAGATAATTGTCTGTTGTATGTGTAATGAAGTGGCAGAATGCCCTCGATGCTGTTCCTATGAAAGCTCTACATTTGTCAATTAACACAAATTACAGCCAGCCCAGCTTGGTGCTGGCCTCCAAAGCTTCCGTGCCCAAAAGGCAACAGAATTTTCTAACAGGGATTGGAGAGAAGCCCTTACAATAAAGAGATGCTTATTTAGATCTGAATGGAAATTCCAGCGCAGCACCAACAGCACAACTGAGCCTCCCACCTGCCTAGATTAAGCACTTAACTTTCTTTTGGAAACTGAAGTCCCACTTCATAAAATTAAATTACATAATAAGATGTAATGATTCTATTGTGTCCGAATGCTCCTGCTGTTTCTGTCAGGTTCCTTTTCAATTAAATAAGTCTTTTAGTAGACAGGGAAATAAAACTTGGCGTCATGGCTACTTACCTTCAGAACATGGAAGAAGCTCAGAACGAATGCGTGTTTGTTATTATGGCAATCAAGCCTCTGTCTAAGACAGGGCTGTCAAACTTGATTTCATTGAGGGCTGCATCAGGATTGTGTTTGACCTCGGGGGGGCGTGGCCAGCTCACTCATGTCAGGGGCACCTGTGGTGGACAAGTGCTAAGGCAGGACTTCCTTCAAACTCTCCTCCCTCTCATTATAATCTTCCTTCCTTCCTTCCTTCCTTCCTTCCTTCCTTCCTTCCTTCCTTCCTTCCTTCCTTCTTCATTCTCTTTTCTTCTTCCTTCCCCTCTTTCCTTATTTTTCCTTCCTTATTTATTTTATTTTATTAGACTTGTATGCCGCCCTCTTTCCCTAAGGACTCAGGGCGGCGAACAATAAAAAACCCAATACAATTACAATAAGAAGACATTAAACCATTACAAGCCTAATCAATCATTAAAAATTTAAAAATTAAAACAAGTAAAAATCAACCCACACCCCCGAAGTCAGTCCAGACCGGCCTGTTGAAACAACCAGGTCTTCAGGTCCCGGCGGAAGGAGCGGAGATCAGGGGCAAACAGAGGTCCACGGGGAGTTGGCTCCATAGGGCGGGCGCTTCCACAGAAAAGGTCCTACCCCTGGGCACCGCCGGTCGACAATGCCTAACTGACGGTACCCCAAGGAGGCCCCGCCTATGGGAGCATACTGGGCGATTGAAATGTGATGCTGGCAGGAAGCGTTCCCGCAAGTACCCTGGACCCAGGCCATTTAGGACTTTATAAGTTGTTACTAACACCTTGAAACTTTCTTGCTCTCTTCCCATCTTTCCTTCTTTTTCTTTGTCTTTCCTCTTTCCCTTTCTCCTTTCCTGTCCCTTCTTGGATGCTCAAATGCAAAAAGGGAAACATTTCTCCTTTTGTTTTGTTTTGCTTTTAGTTTGTTTTGATAGCCCTCTGCCAACAAAAATGGAGCTGGGGGAAAGCTAAAATAAGATCCTAAGCACATTAATGGCTTCATTTAGTGACTTCTTCATTTAATGACCAAATGGCTGGTCCCAGTCGCTAAACAAGGATTACCTGCATAGGTATGTATGTGCTTGTGACACAAAACTGTTTGCGCTCAACTAGAGAAGGACTACTAGAGGAACACAAAGGTTAACTTTTACTTAAAGAAAATAGACCTAGCATACACATCCAACTGATATTTGTGACTGGAAAAAAGACTTCTAAAAATAATGTTGGTGATCAAAAGGCTCCTGAAAGTACCAGGGATAACCAGGAAAACAAACAAACAGATCATAGAACACATCAGTCCAGAGTTCTCAGTTGCACAATTGATCAGGCTCACACCCTGGACAGATTATGTGAAGATCTAGTCCTCCTGAGAAGTCTAGAAAGCTGGGAAAGATTAAAGGAAAAAAAAAGAAATTAGCTGCAAAGTGGAGGAACACGTTTACAGTAACTACTGATAAGTGTTAGAAGCCCTGAAGGACAGATCATTCTAGAGGAAAATACACCTTTGTGATCACTGAGAATTGACATCATCAATATGATGACCCATAATAATTATGGCAGTCACCCTTGCCAAGGCTATATAATATCAGAACACATCTATTAGGTCCTAATGAGATTTGTGGCACATTGACCCGGGAAGTGAATATATGTATTCCTGACTTTGTCTACAAAGATTGAAAGCTTTTAGTAGTAGTTGCAATCTGGTAGCAAAATAACAGGAGTGCACGTATATGTGGAACAGGATTTAGAAAAATGCTGGAAAGAATTGGAAAGTCCAATAAAGGGCTGAAGGACAAGAAGAACTGGCATGAATGGGAAACCTTTTTACGTATAGATATGCATTTGGCATATAAAAATGAAAAAAAGTAATATTTATTGATTTCAAATAGAGCTAAAAAAAAACCCTGTGCACTTTTGTGTTTAGAAAGATTCAGGAAAGTAAAAAGTAAATCATGAAAGCAGAAGAAGTACCAATAGCACTATATTAAAAAAAGAGAATGATGTAGACATTATCTTCAAGTAAATCAAACAGATATAAAAAGACATTCATTTTCAGAAAAAGGTTGAGAAAGAAAGTAAGGATCCAGGTTCAGAACACACATTTTAGGTATTACTATTATCAGTTCCTATTCTGGGTCTTTTAGTGATAATTTTTTCACAGATTTTTAAATACTGATTTAATTAAATTTAATATTGGGATTTCTATGCCACCCTATCTCCCGAAGGACTCAGGGCGGCTCACAACAATAAAAAACAGGAATACAAAGTTTAAAAAAACTATTAAATAAGAGAACCCCAATTACAAACATTAAAACATTAAAAACCAACAAACAAATTTTAAAAAAAAACAATTAAAAAAACCCCTTCAGTCCAGGTTGGCTGATCGAAAAAGCCATGTCTTCAGGTCGCAATGGAAGGATCGAAGGTCAAGAGCCATCCGAAGCTCCACGGGTAGTTGATTCCAAAGGGTGGGTGCACCCACAGAGAAGGCTCTCCCCCTGGGGGTCGCCAGCCGACATTGTCTGGCCGATGGCACCCTGAGGAGACCCTGTCTGTGGGAGGACACAGGGTGATGGGAAACCGTTGCTGGCAGTAGGTGCTCCCACAAATACCCCAGACCTAAGCCATGATTGATGATTTGCCTGCTTTCTATTAATTTCTTGGTGCATTCTCAGATACACCAAGATCAACTTCTTAACCATTTTAAGTGTTGCAAATATTAACTAATATTTTATATGTTTCTTCACCCATCTTTTAAATTAGGAAAGGTTAAGAAAATCTTTTTTGCCAGCTTTTATTTAAAGCCTTGACATCTTTAGTTGCAAACAAATATATCAAAAGATTGTAACACTGACAATTGTTATCCTGTGAATAAGATAAAGAACACACATTATTATGCTTATATGCATAGATTTTTATTTAGAAAAATAAGTGGATGACATTTGTTAAAGTGGAGGACTTTTGTAAAGAGCCGTGGCGGTACAGTGGTTAGAATGCAGTATTGCAGGCTAATTCTGCCAACTGCCAGGAGCTTGATCCTGACTGGCCCAAGGTTGACTCAGCCTTCGGCAAAGGTCAGTAAAATGAAGACCCAGATTGTTGGGGGCAATTAGCTTACTCTGTAAACTACTTAGAGAGGACTGTAAATCACTGTGAAGCAGTATATAAGTCTAAGTACTATTGCTATTGCTATTGAAAAGGAAAAACCTAATTCTCTTTTCCTTTCGTGCACCTGCAATGAAAGCTACTGTTGTTCTTGACTTCTGCTAATGAAATTCAGGCAGAAGTTCTAAAAAGTGCCAGGGTTGCAAATCTATGTCTTGGCTTTTCTCCAAAGTACTTCAAAGTTTAGTGCTATACTAAACCCAAATAGTCCTAGGCAGCAGGGTATTCTCCTCCCTCCCTCCAATCTGGGTAAGAATTATGGAAATGGAAGAAAGGAAATTATAAATTCGGCTCATACTAAATAACCAAGCCTTAATGTATGGAAAATTCAGTTGCTTTTTCTTCCCCAAGCCAGATGAAAGCAGATAAATCTTGCCACTCATTTCACTGGCAATCCAAACAACCATTTTATTTAGAAAAGGGCCGGAAGCAACAATGACAGGAGAACATTTATTCTGAAAGATTGTTCATTGGCTCTCTTGAACCTGCTCTTTATAAACTAGACCTTTTTTTATTCCTTTTATGAATACAAGAATTGTCATTCTGGGTTAGCTGGAAAAAAAAAGCTATTCTAGTTGTGGCTGGCTGTTATCAAGTCCTCCCTTTTACTCTCCCAAACAGGTGCCTTTCTCCTCATAAGTGCCCATTTGTGTCATCCGCCCATAATTAAGCATCTGTTCTCCAAGAGGCTGATAAATTCTTTGGCTAAATCCCAGGTGGTTTGGTGGCATTATTTATAATGCTATCCTGACAAAGGTCTTCTTTTGGTAATCTCCTCATCAGATTGAGATATACGGTGACCAAAGTCCATATGGCACACCTGAGAGACAGCACTGGACAAATAAGATACACAAACATCACATGAAAAACAAATGTGCTTGTCTCATTGGCCTAGAAGGCTTTGGGATATGACTTGTTCTTTATTGCAGCAATACATAAGCCATTATTAGAGCTGTCAACCAACTAAAATGTTTTTTGGTCAATTAACCATCTTGTTGTTAATCAAGTGATTAATTAAATAGTCACAATAAATGTTACAGTATCTCCATAAGGCTGATAATTTAGGAGAAAGCTAGCAAAGATTACATTTTCCATTCCATCACAATGCATCCAGATGACTTTTTTGTTTGAAAATTACCTTATGTATAGCTTAAATTAAGATATTTATCAGATTAATTTATCAAATTAGGCATTTAGGAATATGGTTGATTTACAGCTGTAGCTTAAACATGGGGCAGCCTTTCCTTCCCAGAACTAACATGTTACCTATATAGCTAACAAAGGAATTGAAAACGATTACTAAGTTAGTTTTCGGGCAGGATTTATTAATTGATGCAAAATGACTGAAAGGTTAACATGAAGCACAGCAGGAATGAATGTCATAACCATCACAATTATCATCTGAGAATGATTGTATATAGCATATTTCATTTTTACCGTGCCTATTCAACTAGCAGAGCAAATAGAAAACATGGGTTGAACATTAAAGGTAATTCTCGACTTACAATGGTTCATTTAGTGACTGTTCAAAGTTACAACAGCACTGAAAAAAGGTGACTTATGGCCATTTTTCACACTTAGGACCATTGCAGCATCCCCGTGATTTACATTTGGATGCTTGGCATCTGGCTCATATTTATGATGGTTGCAGTGTCCTGGAGTCATGTGATAACCTTTTGTGACCTTCTGACAGCAAAGTCAATGGGGAAGCCAGATTCACTTAACAACCCTGTTACTAACTTAACAAAATGTCATAAAATGGTGCAAAACTCATTTAACAAATGTCTCGCTTAGCAACATAAATTTTGGGCCAGTTGTGGTCATAAGGCAAGGACTACCTGTGTTGTACGAGGATGCAGTATCATCAGATGCTGATGATACCCAGTTATAGATCTCTACCCCTTGCAAATTAAGTGGTGCCATCAACATTTTATCCTGGTACTTGGAAGCTATATGGGTCCAGATAGTCCATATTTCTGATAAGACTGGGTTTGGGGTCATTCTAGTTCTAGGACTGTGCCACCTTTGGTGCTGGATGAAGTAGCATTGTCTTAGACAAACCCGTTGCACAATCTGGAGTCCTTCTGGACTCAAAGAGCAGATGGCTAGGAGAGCCTTTGCAAAGCTTTGTGTTTGTGCACCTGTTTCACCCATTCCTGATTGGAGGGGCTCTGCTCACTGTCACTCCTGATCTTGTGAACTCCCAAATAAACTTTCTGTAATGCAGTCTACACGAGGCTGTCCTTGAAAAGTATCTGGAAGCTTTGGCTGGTTCAGAAGGTGGTGGTTCAGGCAGCTATATATGACCCTAGAACTGCACCTCAGCTCCATGAGCTACATTGGTTGCAGGCCCAATTCAAAGTGCTGGATGGCTTATCTAATGGCTCATCTCTCCCAGTTATATATGACTATACCATTAGATTTGGCAGAGAAGGCATGCTATGTGTCCCAGGGAACTACACTTGCCAGGTGGTAGAGAACTAAGAGAGAAGTAGGCCTTCTCTGCCATAGTGCCCAGCATGTGGAATCTCCTCCTCCTGGAAGTATGGTTGGCTCCATCCTCTTAACATTCTACTAGCCTTTCAAGACCTGGCTATGCCATCAGGCTTGGCAGTCCAAGGAGATCATGGAGACTTTGTGGTAGTTCCCTTACAGTGGTTTAAATCAACTTCTTGTTCTTGTGCTGTTTATAGTTCAAAGACTATGGACGTACATGTAAAAGCCATAGTATCTGCTGTCATATGTAAAAGGTAAAGGAATCCCTGCAGATTTTACTCTGCTAGTCATTACCGACTATAGGGGGTGGTACTCATCTCATGTCAAGGCCACTGAGCTAGTGCTGTCTGAAGGCACTTCTGTGGTCATGTGGCCAGCATTACATCATGGAGCACTGTTAGCTTCCCACCATAGTGGTATCTATTTATCTATTTGCATCTGTATGCTTTCGATTTGTTAGGTTAACAGGAGCTGGGGCTCGGACAGGAGCTCACCCCGTCATGTGGCGCACGGGTCTTGAACCAGGGGTGGTATTCAGCAGGTTCTGACCAGTTCTGGAGAACCGGTAGCGGAAATTTTGAGTAGTTCGGAGAACCGGCAAATGCCACCTCTGACTGGAGATTTTATAGTATCCTTCCCCTGCCACGCCCACCAAGCCACACCCACAGAACCTATAGTAAAAAAATTTGAAACCCACCACTGTCTTGAACCTGGGTGCCACCATTCCAACCAACAAGCCTTGCATCTTAACCGCTGAGCCACCCTGCAGCCCACTGTCCTATGACAGAGCAGAAAAAAGGCGAAAAGAAAGGCTCAGCCACCATCCCTTTTCTACATTATCAATGAGCAATAGATAGGATGCCAACTGAATAGCGCAATTGGGGTAAGTAATATGTAAGATAGCAATGTCATAACAGGGATAGCTGCCCACCTATGTCCACCAGTACCAAGCAACATAATGAAGCAAGGCTATAAGAATAACCTTGACAAACAGAAGGAAGTGTAGCAACCAAGAAACTGTCAGACAAATAAATTTGAGTCCAAAGCAATTTGAGAAAATGTCTCAGATTTGGCCCTCCCCACTTTTCTTAGAGGTGAAATCAAGGTGAAAGAGGCATAGTGAGACTTGCAAAACTTTCTTTCTGTAACCTTATAATAAAAGTAGTTATAATGATACATTGGAATGACTAGGGAGACAGGAAGAAGACTGAACATAGACTGAACAACTGGTATGTAAGAGAAATCTCAGTCCACAGAAGGAGAAAGTGGGCAGGAGGTCCCCTTTAGAAGGGACCCTCCCTAGTTTCCCAGAGAGTAAAAGGAAAGGAAGGGAGAAATACTTCCAGATTTTCAAGGTTCTGTGAATGTAACCTTACAATAAAGGTACAGCTAGTACTCCTGGCTGTGCTATCACTGTGCTATTAGTTATAAAATGCGAGCGATGGTCCATCTTAGAGGGCAGTTATGGAAATGCTAAACAGATGAATAAATTCATCAACACTTTTGTCTTTATGTTTATTGATGTTGTGTGCCGTAAAATAGATAGCTCGGGCGGAAAGCTGCTACTTAATTTTTTTCCCTTTAGCAGAAAATTGAATGGCTATAGAATCTACTTATGCCCTTCAATTCATTCTTTGAATTCAGTATCCTTTCCATATCGATTTGCTTGTCCATTCAAAGTTGTATGTTCTTCCTTCTTACTGCTTATAGAGAAAAGCTACTATAGTATGCTTCTACAATTCACAATAAGACACTGAAGCTGCAATCTTGGATCACTCAGGCCGTAGAAGACTAAAGTCCAGATGCAACTTTGATTTTCAGAAACTGAGGAGCCAGTATCCTGCAATGTCAGATTCAAGTCTTTATTTAATCTTCTTGATTGTTCAGGAAGATTAAAGGTTGCATAAATATGTGTTTATGGAGATATGCAATCCTTGAAAACAATCTCGGGAGAATGTATAGCACAAATAATAGCAGGAGTATTTCAAAATAAAGACATGTTTACAAGAAAGGGATTTTAAAAAAAGTAAAATCAAAGGAAAGAGAAAAGCTACCCACTGCAGTGCCCAAAACTGATTAAAAGCCAAATAATAAGAAGCTACAAGGACCTTCCTTCCTTCTTTCCTACTTATAGGCAATCCTTGAACCACATACATTCTTAAGAATCTCCAGACATTTTTCTATGTGAAGTTTTCAAACCTGCATCATCATGCGTTGATTATTTTTCATTATAAGCACTTAAGAGAGAATCCCAGTGCAGAATTCTACTAGGGGGATATTCCAGGTGATTTGTTTAATGTTCACTTTGTCAGTAATTGGAACTTCCTCATCTAGAATCTTCTTTCTTGTCACTGGCATTGATCTCATTTCCACAAAATGTCACTTCAGGAATGGACACCTGCCCTATATTTTCAGCAATAAAGAAAGATGCAAAGAATTTAGCTTCTCTGCAGATTCTTTATTATTTTGCAGTAATGTTTTAATTGTCATTCAACAGGCCAATTGTCTCTAGTTTTCTGCTCCTACTGAATGGTATTTAATACATCCAAAATGTGCCTAGTGATGTACAATATTCCTTAAAATCCCCCTGCTCTTGGGGACAACACTTTTTCATGGAACCTGTATTTTCTAAAATTGCTTCCTTGAAGCTGCTTATTAACCCTGCTAGTGATGATTTGTGGTAGCAAGTCCTTCCCTGACCTTCCCTCTCCTTAAAGGGTTTATATGAAAGATGAAAGTATCTCACTGGTTCTGTGTTCTGTGAGGGTTTTTCTTCATGCCCAGTGAATCTGTTATATTATGTGCTCCACTGTTAACATCTTAAGTCAAAAATTGCTAACAGTTTGCACACAACATATCTGTGTATGCCTGCAGAGATTCTCAGTCATCCAGGTCATAGTTGCTCCAAAGGTGCTTTTTTCTTCAAAAGGCAAGTGGACTGTTTTTTCCTTGAGGAGGAAGAAGAAAACATTTCACTTCTCATCCAAGAAGCTTCATCAGTTCTGATGGCAGTGGGATGGAAGGATAGGTATTGACAGTTGAGACTGGATGGTGGGGGATGGAAGGATATGTTCTTAAAGGAGGGGGCGGAATGAAAGGATTGTATTTCTTCACAGCCATTTGGTCATTAGCATTTTCTGAGAGGTGTTGAGGCCACTTGGGGTTTACCTGTGCCTTAGGGTCACCTGAATCAGAATGCAACTGGTTGTGGAATATACAACACTGCCCTTGTAGCAGTTCCAAGAAGATTCCATAACCAGTTGCACTCTGATTCAGGTGATCCTGAACTGGCATCCTTCAGTCTCAAGAGACTATGGTATCATGCTATGAAACTGGCAACTGCCACTTCCTGCGTTGTTTCAATGCTGTATGCAAAGCTGGAATGTCCTCTTCAGAGCACAAGGCCTGGGTAATTTAATATGGAGGATAAACTGTTACCCAAAGCAGCAGAGCCCCTCTCTCCACGTCACTGAAATAGTCTAATGGAACGGCAGAGCCGATACGATTAGTTCCAGCTGTGTCACAGGAGTTACTAGAACGTGATTGTACACAGTCACGAACTGCTTCCAGGACTCCGGCTCTGGATTTTGCCTCGAGGTTGACTCCTGAAGCCTTTTCCAATAATAGATATAGCCACAAGGCAGTGGAGGTTTGAAATCAGAGTTTCCCTTCTTCTAGAGGATGGTTCTATTGTTTTATCTGCCGTTAGGGCATAAAGCCCTCTTCCGTCTTCAAAACTGTTGACCATCTTCTCCTGTAACCCTGGAAAGGGGCCCTTATGAGGTGCTACCAGCCGGGCCAGCTGGACCAAGGTTTTTAAAGGAGGTATTACTCCTCCAGCACTCCTCCTCACTCCAGGACACCCAGCTCGGCTCCATTTGCAGAATCTATTATCTTCCAATTGTCACTTTCTGACCATTCCACTCAACCAGCTCTTGGCCTATCAGTTTCTTCACCTCTCTGTTTCTTCAACAAATTCCAGCCTCACAGTTAGTTTATCAAGCTTGTCTCTTTCTTGCCTTTCCCTCTACACACTCTTCCACTTCCACATGCCAATCTCTACAATCCAAATTCTTCAAAAACGTCCCTGCACAACACTTCGGAGTATCATCTACAAATAGATGCAGCCGCTGTCACCATCTTTGTTGCTCAGGTGATAAGCCCCCAAGTGATCTCAACAGTTCTCAGAGAGTGCTAACGACCAGATGACTGCAAAGAAATACAATCCTTCCATCCCGCCCCCCCACCCCACCATCCTATCTGAACTTAGCCTTCCATCCCCTCAGCTATCAGAACTGATGAAGCCTCTGGGATGAGAATGGAAATGTGTCTTCTTCTTCCTCAAAGAAAAAAAACAGGCCAGTCACCTTTTGAAGGAGAAGAAAAAATTACCTTTGAGATATCTGTATATGATGTCCTTTTCTGAATATGGCAGATACATTGGTTTATTGTGCTCTGTTCTCTGCCTGTTGCCTGTTTTTAACCCATCACCACTGCATATATCAAAATATTTTTATACTTATCCTAGCTCCTACCAGCCTTTATTTATGAAGGAGACAGAAATCCAGTATCATTTCTGATTTTTTTTCCTTATGAGATATACTAGCTTTAGCTGCCTAGTTGCTCTGTACCTGCCAACAAGTTACATTTCACAGGGGAAAAAAAGAATCTTGGAAATTATAATTAGCAACTTACTTTTGCATTTCAGGATCTCACATCTCAGCACCATTTATTAGGTTATCAAGATTGTGCATGATTTTAACACCTGGTAGGCAGTTCACCTTGTTGTCTACTTGCTGTCACATATCGTGCAATCTCTGCCACTAATCCTACTATGAGCTTCTCTTTCCTGCCCCCATCCATGGTAATATCTGTCCAGGTAAAAACCATTTGTCAAAAGTATTACAGGAAGTTTGTGTATGATGTGTGATTAACCAGAAAGTTTAAACTAGTTATAGATCGGTAGTACCTCCCACAACAGATATATTTCTTAATTTGTATTTTTTTTAAAAAATACACACACATTCAAACATTCAAAAATTATGGCTGCAACATTTAGTCATATCTTGTCTATGGAAATTACTCTATTTTAATTTTCTGCACCCTGCTGAGGCCCACTTGGTAGGAGCCAACTTTACCATGCCAGTTTTAGATTGAAAAAAAAAAGGAATTAATTTCAGGACTCTTAATTTCCTTTTGGACTTTGGCCCCGATAAGAGAAGGGAATGACGCCTGTATCCAAACAGGAGGAACATTTAATTGTAATAATCTTGATTAAAACTCAATTAAAATAAATTTGATTAAAAATCTTTTGGATCTTTTGGCATTCTCATGTATTTCTAAAGCAGCAAGACAAACTTTCAATTTTTCCATTTTGAGATTTTGCAATTCCGTTAGGGGGTTGGAAAACATTTAAGTTGCCCCTGGAAGGACCTTTCACACTGACAATCTGGGTTTTTGGTTGTTTCTCCTTCCCACAAATGCATCATGGTTTGTTCTTTCTTTCTCTCTCTCCTCTCTCTCCTCTCTTCCCTATCCCTCCCTCCCCCCCATCAATAGAAAAATAAAGAAATGCAACAAGGCATGAATGGAAGCAGTGCAATGGTCTGTCTTAAAAGGAAAGTAGTGGAAAAGACACTTGCATGATGATTCAAGTTTGTCTTGGAGGGCTTTGTAAATGAAGCCAGTGGCCATCTAGAAGCATGCTTAGTTTCTTACTGTTCATCCAATTAGTAATTTACAATAGCCCGCTGGATTTTAGGGTGGATGCATAGAAAGATAGAATGTAAAGAAACTGAGGTGTTATGAAAATAAAAATGCAAGTTGTATTGTCAGAATTAGGACACTAGCAATACATTCTTGCACCACTACTGTTCAATTCGCCATCTTTTTCTGTCAAAGGTTCTTTGATTTGCACCAATACACACACACACATACACACACAAACACCCCCATGCAATGCTATAAAATGCTATGTTGCATTGTCATCAAAGGCTTGAACATCAACAGAAAAGTAGAACGTAGCATGAATTCATGATTTTCTGGATGAATATTTCTAACATTGATTTATCCTTGCTTTTGATATTGTAGTGATTATTCTGTAGCCCACAGACTAACCTTTCACCCAGCACAAAAGCTTTCACCAATTAGACTAGGATATTCATAGCACAAAGTCTGCTATCTATTCTATTTGTAGCATTCTTGTTAATGTATAACATGTTAATATAGATCCAGGTTTTCATAGATCATTGTTTCCACTTGCAGAGATCGAAACAGAAGTGGATTGCATGTCTTTCCATCTGCTTTATTGCTTTCCTCCATAAATTATAATGATGGTTATCTGACCAAGCACCATATTAGCTCTTTGTAGGGACCAACTGGTAGCCATTATCTAAATCTTTGTGAGAGACTCCAAAGGTTGTTGCTTTCTGGAGAAACATCACAATATGAAATAGGAAGCCAAACTGATGTCTACTGACAAAATAGATATACAACATAAAGGCTATTCTCAAAAGACTCACAAACTGCCATCTTGAATATTATTTACAGCTCCAAATTTATTGAATGGCTCAGCATGAACCTGAATGAAACAGAAGCAATGTTTAAACATACAGTATCTTGTTGTTTTCTGCAATGTACAGCAAAGCTTTCTCAAGGCGAAACCCCTTACCCCAAGTTCCAACTGTAATAGATATACGTGACACTCCTGGTTGGCCTAGAATCAAAATGAATTAGCATTTGTTCCAAGAAGAGATGCCAATGAATTTACCCAATGCAGGCATTGAGGTAAGTGAAAATTAGCGCTCAATTTCAGTACAACTATTGAAAGACTAAAAGAAAAAGGGCAGGTTTCCATAAAGACAGGTTGTAAGTGAATTTTCCCTTAAGCAAAATGCAAGGCAAGCTTAGAAGTCTCTGCTCAGATAAAATGTGGTGGGGTAATTTTGTTATTTTTTAAAACAGAAATGTATGAAAGGGTTAGATATTAATTGCTTATTATTTACAATGCTGCATGTGTAAAGCTACTCCTTAAGGGTTGCTTACCTTGATTCTAAACTTTGTAATTTCTTTTGAAGTTAAAAGGAAGAATATTTTCCAAAAGGTTTCTTGATGTTAATGTTAAGAGGTTAACATCTTAGAAATGCTGATTTTTTTTAAAGTTTCAGATCTCATTCACTTCAAGTTGCCACAGTAGTTTAGCAAGTTTGTTTAGTAATATCACATGAACCACCCAAATAAGCTACCCTTTGTATACCGTATGGCATATTAAGTCACAGTGTAGTATTTTGCTCAGCACTTGAAAAAGTCTGGGCATTAGAGAGGGCCAAATTCAAGATCTTAAAGTTCAGTGGAATAAACCAGAAAGTGATTTTATTGACATGGGGTGGAATGGATGGCACTGAAGTCATTATGAAGATCTACATTTGATTTATTCTCTGTACTCTGTGAAAAGGTATCAAAGAAGTTACCACAAAGGAAAAATGAAAGAAAAAAAACCTTTTGGTTAAGTATGTAAAACCTCAAGTATTAACCCAGTACAGCCAGGGCTTACCTGACTAGCAATTCATTATTTATTTTATGAGAAAATGATAGTATTTTATACTTCTCCTCCAACCTTAACAATTATCATATCCAAGAAGGTGAATCATCATTACATGACACCAGCTCCCTTTTTCCCTAGTGGTTTAATATGCTGGATGAAATCAGTCTATTTATATTGGCTTACTGTGCAAATTTTGAAAATGGTGTTTATTCCACAGGGTCTATTAAAGCAGTGGTCGCCAACCGGTGGGCCACGGCCCACTGGTGGTCCGCAAGAAAATTTTGGTGGTCTGCAGAGAAATGTCCCCCCAAAAGCACTCCCAAAAGCATGGGGGGTGAACAGAAGGCTGCGCTGCCCACATGGCCCATGGGAATACAAGGCTGCACCACCCACATGGCCCGCCCACCGCTGGCCCCCACCCTTCACAAATCTTACCTTCAGTAGAGCCACGCAAGGTGGAACTGAAAGGTAAGACCAACAGCGGGGGAGGGAAATCCGCTTCGAGGTGGCTTGCTGACATTGGTGGGAAAGTCAGTCCCATATTCCAGAGCTACAGCAGTCAGGACTGGCCCTTTGATCACCCCGGAGCAGCTCTTCTACCTGGGTGCACTGGTCTGCCATTGAGGAGCTGCTCCATGATGACCAAAGGGCTGACTACTATAGCTCTGGAATATGGGACCAGTCCATGGTAGGACTGGAAATCTCCTCTATAGGGGGTGGCATGTGCAATGTGTAAATTTGCAGGTGGTGCAATGTGCAAAAAGGAGCACAACCCTCGCTGGCCAGAACGAGTAATGGTGCTGTTGCGGGGGCGGGGGGTGCAGTGCAAATGGGCTGAAGCGGCAGTGGCAAAGGAAGAATGCTAATGCCGCGCAAATGCGAGTAGCATTTGTTCTCCAATCTCCAGGTTAGAGGAGCGACATTCAAACGTGGCTGGCAGCAGCACCCTGAGGCTTCCTCGCTGCCTTTGCAGCCAATTTCGAAGGCTAAGAGAGGACTAGAGGGGGGCAGGGCTCATTGGCCTCCAAATTGGTTCCCAGCCAGCCTGGGGCAGCATTCAAATGAGGGGAGTGGAGGACGGGGTGGTTTATAATCAAAACCATGATTATAAACCTCCGTTTATAATCAAAACCATGATTATAAACCTCCCCTTCCTCCACTCTCCCGCTTTACCTCAGCCACACAGGTTCTTATGAAAAAGCCAACCAATCTGCAAACATCAACTCCATCAACCAATCAAGAAATAACAACACAGCCAACCAACCCGCTTACAACAGAGCCAGCACACCACACCTCCCCATCAGTATTTATAGAGGCGGCAGCTCCGATCACACTTCGCTTGCACAGGCATGAAGCTGAAAGCACCAGCCTGAAGATGGCGAGTGCAACCTTGTCGAAACGTCGCCAAGGTATTCTCAATCTTACACAGGAAAAAACCCGAACACACCAAGACCTGCATACCTGTACCCGTGAAAATCTACGAAAAAAAATTAAATTTATATTTAATATAAAACTTAAAATTTTTATATTAAATATATTATCTCTTTTTAAAAATTCATATTAGTGGTCCTCAGGATTTAAAATTATGAGTTTGGTGGTCCCTGAGGTCCAAAAGGTTGGCAACCCCTGTATTAGAGTATTTCTTATCATCCAGTGTCTTTGTGAAGACTTCTAGCAAGGCAGTCTGTTTCATTCAGCCTGAATCTGAGTTTTATGTCATTGGTTCCAAGCCAAGATAGAAAAGTCTTCTCCCACTTCTCACCCTTCTGATATCTGAAACTACTGTCACATCTGGGAGTTCCTTCCCATTTTTTGGTAAGATGTATTCTGTCTCTTCCCTGGTTTCCTTTGTGAGGGTAGCATAAGCCATTGGCACTGAGGGATGAAAAAGCACTCACCAGTTCCTTCACCTTCCTGTTCAAGATCTCATAATTCCCAGAGATTCTTTCAAGGTTACTTTTGGCAGTTTTATCCATCCACACATGTATCAAGAGAAAAGCATAGGTGTTGATGGTTTGAATAGGCTTGAGAAACTGTGTCATAGGAATCTGAATCTAGGAAATTGGAAGTCAACACACCTCACATCAAATTTATTTTGCAAACAGTTGCTTCAGGTCTTTTTAGCTGGAAATAACCTGCCATCCAACACCTCTTCAGTTTTTCACCTCTTCAAAGACAATTGTCACCTCTACATAGACTTTTTCTTCAATCTAAAGGAGCCCAAGGGTCTTCTATAATGTTCTATGTTGTGATATGCCCTGGTGATTATCAATTGTCCTCTAAGGGACAGCTAGATATGGATTCCTGACATCTACTGATATTAAGTGCCTCTTATTTCTAGTGGTCATATGCTTCCAAATGTTTACCTCATCCAATGGAATTTTTTTCTGTTATTTGATCTCTTCATTCCTGTCTAAGAATCTCTTGTTTTTCCTGATGCATTTCAGTTTAGAATCTCTCTCCTCAGATCCTTTTGCTTTCTCCTTCAATTCAAAACAGAGCTTTTCACTTCCAGCAGGTATAGCGTGGATCCCCTTCCAACAGGAAGGCACACAATTAATTTCCCTCACTGTCTGACATTTAGAGCCTTCCTTATCAACTCCTCTTGCCAAAATTTTGCCTATTGGTTTGCTTTGGTTGTGAGCATCTTGAATCTCTTCCCTCGGTGAGGACTAGCTTGGACTGAAAGACCATGAAGAAAAGAGAAAAGGAGGGAAAAATAGGGGGAGAGGAGAGAAAGGGGCTAAATCTCTTATTATGTGTTTTCTCCCCTTAGTGACCTCCAGGATGTTTTTCATTAGTGAAGGAACCATCAACCCTATATATACATTAGATATTTAAAACTGAGGGTACTTAAACTTGGACCAAAGAAAAACCAAATGGGTTTGAGGACCAGATTTAAGGATTGTACTTTTATATTACCCCCTCACCATGTCCCCAGGGAAAGCCATGCTGGTAGTGGCTGGAACAAGCTTTGGTAGAGTAGTCTGTCAAATAGACTATAAATGGAGAGGGGAGAAAGAGAGAGTCCAAGAACTAACAAGGAAACTCTGTGTTATGATATATTTCAGATAGAAAAGGGTGATAGATTGAAAAGGATTTACTGAGTTTTGGTCCTCGTGTACAAAAGCTTTCCCGAAAGCAATTGCTCATGCTCTCTTGTGCATGGCACTGCTCCTTGGGAAATGAAAAGACTTTTTTAAAAAAGAAAAGAGAAAGAAAAAGAAAGCTAGCACTGAGCCTCATGAATTCACACTGGCACTCCAGAGGCTTAGAGAGAAGCAATAAATATAATAGTAGCAACCACTGTCAGCAGCAGCTTCGTTTTTATCCTAGCAGTATAAGAAAACTCTATATAGCATAAGAAAAACCATCCAATACTGTAATTAACTGCAATGAATTAAGGAGGAAGTGATTCTGCTGTGCCACCCAGTCTCCAGTATCTATCTGTAGTGGAAGTGTTCATATTTCTTTTGTCAAAGTGGTACTGCTGGGTTTGTATTGGGTTAAATGCCTACTTTTTGTTTGATAACTGGCCCTAAAATATGTTTGTTTATCAACTGATCAATGTGTAATTTGTTAGCTGTCAGGAAGCTTTTGTACTGGAAAAAAAAAGTTATATAAGCAGGAACAGAAATAAAGGGGAGGGGAATAAATAAATAAAAGCTTGCATCAATATACTAGGCATATTTGTTTCCCCTGTATCTTTCTGTGTTAAACATTTGAGGCAGGACTAATTGATTTGATTTTGTCCTCTCCAGATTCTGTATTGATATGGTTTTCTATCAAGCAGTGTTCTTCAACTCTAACCATTTCCCTGCCTTAAAAGTTAAATGGACAATATTATTGCAAATCAAATCTTGGCATTAAATGTAGCTGACTTTAGGAACCTAACTCTTACATTTATCTTATTTGTTTGTTTGTTTGTTTGTTTGGATTTATATGCCACCCTATCTCCCGAAGGACTCAGGGCGGCTCACAACAGTAAAAAACATACAGTACAAAAATTTAAAATTATTAAAAAATTATTAAATAAAAATCCCAAACAATAATCTAAAACCCACGAAGACCAATACACTGTAAAAAACCAATAAAAACCCACCCCGCTCAGTCCAGGTTGGCCTGTTGGAAAAACCATGTCTTCAGGTCGCGATGGAAGGAACAAAGGTCAGGGGCCATCCGGAGCTCCAAGGGCAACTGATTCCACAGGGTGGGTGCTCCCACAGAGAAGGCCCTCCCCCTGGGGGTCGCCAGGTGACACTGTCTGGCTGATGGCACCCCAAGGAGGCCCTGTCTGTGGGAGCGCACAGGATGTTGGGCAGTCGTTGCTGGCAGTAGATGTTCCTGCAAATACCCTGGCCCTAAGCCATGTAGGGCTTTATAGGTAATTACATCCCCATCCCCCCAGTATAACAGCTATAAAAATGAGCTCGTAGTATTGTGGCATCTTCAATTACAACATGTTTGTTTCTCTGCATTTCACAGCTGGCAACCTGCAATAATGTAGCTAGTGTCTGTAGAAATTTCATATTTCTTAATATTCCCATCTACTTTCCAGTAACATTTTGATTTGGTTTGCATCCCTAATCACTTCCACAGCTGAATGCCATCCTGTAGATATTCCATCTGAAGACAAATAACTGGCACATGTTTTTAAGCACTTCCCATAGTCTTTGTAATGATAGCTTATGTTAGTATTCACCTGCAAATATAAAACCAAACCAATAATCCTTACAATTGGTCCTAAGACCCACATGCAAAAACAGGTAGTTCTTAGATTGAATGGTCCCTTAGTTCATCTATTTCAGAGGTGTCAAACTCAAGAATCCAGCCTGCAGGGTGGTTAGATCTAGCCCACAGGATTGGCCTGGAAATAGCAAAGGAACAGCCCATGGTGCCTCTGCTACTGAAAACGGGGCTCAGGGGAACTGAAACGTGCCCCCCGTGCCCAGTTTTCAGATTGTATGACTTCCTGCAGCAATCTGCCACCAAAATGGGGTGTGTGGGGGGCATGTGTACCTCCCCATGCCTCATTTTGGGTGTGGACAGCCTCCTGCAGCACTCTGGTGCCTCCCCATCTCCCTGTTCTGTCTTCTCCCCATGGCCCATGGAGGACAACTACAATGCTGATCTGGCCCTTGAAGAAATCCAGTTTGACATCCCTGATCTATCTGATACTGTCCTGTCTAATAACTACTATGGACAACTTCAGATTGAAGTCCTGCAACTCTATCTGCAGGCCATGGATCTGGGAAAGATGCCCTCTGCTGCTGTGCTATTACACTTTTCTTTTTAAAAAAAAAAATTTATATTAAAATATTTTACCTGAATAGCATAAGGTGTACATTCAAAGAAAAATATACAGTAAATGAGAAAGACAAAAGAAAGGAAAAAAGAAACAAAGAATAAGGAGCATTAAAAAAAAGAAAAATATCAGAAAACATGAAATATTTTAAAAATGCTTTTGATTCTTCCAAAGTTATCCCATCTCCTTTCTTTCACCATTTATAATGCAACTGGAGAACGATGCAGGGATCAGGAAGGACATACAAAAGAAGCTATACATGTCATTGTTTTTCCCTATTGTGTTGAGATACCAATCATTTTCAGACCTTCAGGCAATCCAGTTTCTTCCAGCTCTCCTGCAACTACATCATGCCTTTCCTACACAGGAAGTACCCCCATATCCTAGAGTTAGGATAGACAATTGTTCATCAGGCAACAAAGGGAGGAATGACCATCAAGATGAACTGTTTTTATAGCTAAGAGTTAATATTTTATTTGTACACTGCCCAGAGTCCCCCAGAATGAGGCATATGAGTGATTTCTAAATTTGATAATAAAATAAAATATAAAATAAAATAATAAAATAAATAACTGAGCCATAGATTCATTAAGGGAGCAAAAAAGAATTGCTGAAGCTTTTCCTTGGTAAAACGTACCATGCGTTCAGCCCGGCCGTTAGCCGAAGGGTGCCCAGGGGCAGTCAGGGCATGTCTGGTACCCTGTTGTGCTAAATAGGATTCAAAAAGGTTAGATGTAAATTGAGGGCCATTGTCAGAGACAAGAACATCAGGTAACCCGTGGGTTACAAAAAGCTTTTTGAGCTGCTTGATGACAGCATCAGTTGTGGTGGATGCCATAGGGATTACCTCTAGCCATTTGGAATATGCATCTACTATAATAAGGAAGGTGTGCCTCTGGTAGGGCCAGCGAAATCAATGTGAATCCTAGACCATGGGCCCCTAGGACATTCCCATTCCTGTGTGGGGTGAGAGGTGGGGCAGGCCTGACTACCTGACAGTTGGGACAAGATGCAACCCAGTTTTCAACCATTTTGTCAATACCTGGCCACCATACATAACTCCTGGCCAATCCCTTCATCCTTACAATACCAGGATGATCCTCATGTAACATTTCCAAAACCTCTCTTTGCAGTTTTGCAGGAATAACCACCCTGTTACCCCACAAAATACATCCTCTTAATACAGATAATTCAGTTTGCCTGGACTTAAAAGGTTGGGCAAGGTGAGGTAGATCTTGAAGAGGCCAACCTTTCTTAATCCAGCCTATAATAGGAGCCAATAAAGTGTCTTTGGCAGTCTCTCTGGCAATTTCAGCAGTGTGTACTGGAAGCTTGGCAACAGTTTCTAGGAAAAAGGTGTGTGCCTCATGTTCAAAGTCCTCCTTGTGACAAGGAAGTGGGCAACGACTCAAGGCATCAGCATGTCCAAGGTCCTTGCCAGGCTTGTGGATAAGTTTGTATGAATAAGCAGCAAGAAATTCAGTCCACCTCAGCATTCTTGGTGACAGGATAGTGGGTGTAGGTTTGTCTCTTGCCACAATGCCTAACAAAGGTTTGTGATCTGTGACAATGGTAAATGTTCTCCCATATAAATACTCATGAAATTTCTTGATAGCTGCAACAATTGCCAATGCTTCCTTGTCCAATTGGCTGTAATTCCTCTCTGCTTTGGTCAAGGTGCGAGAATAAAATGCAATAGGGCTTCCTCCGCTGGGAAGCCTGTGGCTCAAATCCCCCCACTCCAAAGGGGATGCATCACAAGTCAGTACAACAGGTAAATTCTCAGAGAACTGTATGAGTACAGCATCAGACGTGATTAGTCTTTTAATACTGTTAAATGCTGATTGTTCCTTCCTGCCCCAGACCCAAACAGACTTTTGTCAAGTAATCTGTGTAATGGTTCTGCAATGGTTGCCTTCTGAGGTAGGAACATGTGATAAAAGTTAATAAGTCCAAGGAAAGCTTGCAAGTCTGTTTTGCATTTTGGTCTAGGGGCTTCTTTGATTGCTTGAACCTTGGCATCTGTAGGATGGATGCCATGCTTGTCAATCATGTAGCCCAAGAACTCAACCTTGTCAGTTCTAAGAGTGCATTTTTCTTCCTTGACTTTAACCCCGCTTTCTTGAATCTGGTAAGGACTTCTCTGAGTCTCTCTTGTAATTGAGTGTCATTTTCAGCAGAGATTAACACATCATCAAAGTAAGGCACTACCCCTGGCAGTCCTTGGAGCATCCTTTCCATAAGGCTTTGAAGATGCCTGGTGCCACGCTTACTCCAAATTGTAACCTTTTACATTTGAAGGCACCTCTATGAGTCACAATGGTTTGGGCCTCTGCAGTGGCATCATCAACTGTTAGTTGTTGATACGCCTGGGCCAGATCCAATTTGGCAAAAACTGTACCCCTGCCAAGTAAATGTAATAAATGATGCACCACTGGAACTGCATATGCGTTCTGTTGAAGCGCATGGTTCAGTGTCCCCTTACAGTCTCCACAGATTCTTACTGACCCATCAGTCTTGACTGGTGTGACTATGGGTGTCTCCCATCTGGAGTGATCAGTGGGCTCTAAAACTCCTTGAGCTATTAGTTTATCTAATTGTGCATCATTTTTTTCCTTTAAGGCAAATGGGACCCTTCTGGGCTTTAAATGAATTGGGGGCACCTTGGGATCTAGGTTGAAAGTGATAGAGGTCCCCATATACTTGCCCAATCTGTTGCTGAAGACCTCTGGAAACTCAGACTTCAAGGCCTCCTCCCATTCAGAGTTGCTCACGTGATTGATGCCAGTCACCTCAATGCCTAGTGGATTGAACCACTCAAGTCCCAGCAAGCTTGGGCGGTCTTTGTCCACGATGGTCAGGGGCAAACGTTTGGTGTGGCCTTTGAACTTCACGTTGAATTCTCTTGTTCCAACTACTGGAATCTTGTTCCTTGGTAGTCTTTAAGAGTCAGTGCTTGCTTCTGGAAATGCTTCTTCTGAAAGTTGGGAAGTATCCTGTGAATAGTGTCCCACGACATTATAGATAAATAGGAGCCTGAGTCCACTTCCATTTGGCAAGGCCTTCCTTCAATGAATACCTTCACATGTACTTTTCTGCTTCTCAAGGGTGAAGAATGACCAATGGTGACTGTTTGATGAGTTTCATTCTTCCTATTTGTTTCTGTGTTGCGCCCCATTTTCTCACTGAAGTTGTTATGCTTGAATTCTTTATCAGGAAACTTCTTTCTGCTTGGTGGAGTTCTGGATGATTTGCAGACTCGTGCTAGGTGACCTCTTTTTTCACAACGGAGGCAGATGGTATCAAGAAACTTGCATTCAGTGCGGGGGTGGCCCCCCCCACAACCTCTGCAGTAAAAGTCTTGCCTCTTTCTTCCAAGGTCTTTTCTTTTCTTTTCCATTCTGAGTCTATAAATTCCTTCCTCCACCTCACTACAGTCTGAATCAGAATCTATTTGCTCGCAATGGGTTGTTGTGGATTTTTCCACATCAGGATGGCTTGCAGCCTTGTTAATTTTCTTCATGGCTGCTGCTGAGGACTTGGTAGCTTCCGCTGAAGAAGCTTCTTCTATGGCCTCCTTAAGCGTGATCTTAGGTTTCATTAATAATTTGCTCTGCAAAACCTTGTCTTTTAGGCCTAAAACAAATCGATTGTGCATGGCCTCTTCAAAGTTGATAAACTCACATGCACCCCCAATGTCCCTTAAACTTGCCACGAAGTCATTAACGTTTTTTCCCTTGATCCTGACGGTAGAATTCGTGTCTCTTAATGAGGCACGATACTTGTGGCGTGTAATGGGCTCTTAATAACTTTTCTAAGTCGGGCCAGTCCATTACCTTCACGTCTGCAGCTCCCGCTAATGCCTTCGGCATCTTGAAAACGGCCGGACCTCAGTAGGTGAGAAAGACCTCCCTCTTCCGCTTCTCGGAAATGTCGGCGAGATCGTTTCCCTCCAAATACATTTGGAAACGATCCGCATACGAGTCCCAGTCTTCTGCCATCGGATCGAACGGGGCTGGGGAGGTGTTCAGTGCAGCCATCTCTCTCAGCTTGTTCTCCGCATTGTCTTCTCTTCTGGAAGGATCCCACCTTCATCGCCAGTGTTAGATTTGCATGAAGAGTCAAACGCAGAGTGCTTCAGTGAAGAGTTTATTAGTGACTACAGCTCATAACAGACCCGATTTGGCTGGGCTGCGGCTGCTACTTATAGCCAGCAGCCGCAGTTGCCAGCCAATCAGAGTGCAGGGTTTTTCCCGTACTTTTTAAACCAATCATATTTGACATTTTACAAGAACAGTTCAAACTAAACCAATGACATTCAAACCTGCATACATAACAGATAAAATAATTATTACAATATATTTGCTGAATTTACCGATTTTACTTAGCTCTAAATTCATGTTAGGTTTGCCTTATAATGTTGGTAAACCAGGTATTATGTTTTACAAATCATGTTTTATGATTGGCATGTTCAGCTCAATCATGTTTTATTCCATAAGCCATGGTTAAATAAACTATAGTTTAGTATGCTGAATTAAGCCAATCATTGTATGGTAGAAATCCTCTGCTTGAGGAATTTGTAATTGGGATTTTGAACATGTGAACTTTTACTTTACTTTATAAACAGCTCTTTGTGGAAAGAAAACATTTGGTTTTATTTATTTATTTATTAAATGTATTGATTGCCCAACTTACCACATGGTAACTCTGGGTGGTTTACAATGTCATCATCATCATCATCATCATCATTTATTCGACTTGTACGTCACCCTTCTCCCTGAGGACTCAGGGCAGTTAACAATAAAACAGGACCAAATTTACATAAAACAAGCATTAAATATAACAAGTCAGAATAAATAACAATAAAACATTAAAACATTAATTAAAATAATTAAAACAATAAAAAATCCCACCTGGGTCATTCCAGGCCGGCCTGTTGAAATAACCAAGTCTTTAGGTCCTGGCGGAAGGAGCGGAGGTCAGGGGCCAAATGGAGATCCACGGGGAGATGGTTCCAGAGATTTGTACTATAGAAGAGTGTTCATTCGGCGTGTTTGACATTTTTGATGAATCCCAGTTAGGCACTTTATAAAAAATGTGGCTATCATAAAATTAAATGCAAGAGGACCCTTAAATGGATTCCACAAAATTCTTACTTTGAGAAAGATTTTGGACAATCTATGAGGTGGGATAAAAACAATAATTTATATGTTACAACCCTGGTATATGATCTGTCAAAATATCTCAGAATGTCCTCTTTTTATGGTATCAGCCTTATTGCTACAGACTGATTTCAGAAATATGTATTATTTTCACACTGTACAAACAATGAGTAGGCATAAAAATATTTCTATCTTCCATTCTTTTAGCCACAAAAGAATATCAGTTCAGCCATGCTAAATATCTTAAAATATTTTATTATGAAATCTACAGCAAAAAAATAGCTGTTTTTAATTAGAGGAAATAACTGAATGAGCTACCTACACCATACAAATGTGGTTTGGTACTGAATATAAATTAGATTTTGGCTTCTCCCATAATGTATTATTTTGAAGGAACTGAATAAACTTGGATATGGACTGTACAATTGAGTTCTTTCTTCAATTTTCAAAGCCATTACTCATGTGTAAAAGAGTTAAACATTTCTTTTGGACAAAGACAAAGTACATATATTAATCTAGTCCAAATTCATTTGCGTTTGGATTTGAAATTTGTTCACTATTGAAGCTGGGCAGCAGAATATATCAGTGGAGCAAGGAGAAAAGTTATATGTTTGTGGAGTTTTCATTACCTGACTAGGTAAACATCATCAGTATATGGGAGAGTAGAATTTGCTGGTTGTTTATATATAAACAATATATCATTTGTGGAAACATATGTTTATATTCTGTGTTGTCTCTCTCTCTCTCCTTCCCTCCCCCTCTCTCCTATTGACATCAGATTGATGTCACATAATCCATTAATCACTCACTTAATCAATCATTCGTCAGTCAATCAGTCAATCAATCAATCACTATTCTATTCTCAGGTTTCATGATAATCTGGAATAACTCTACTGAAACAAACAGAAATAAAAAGTATGTTTTTTTCCTTCTGTATTAAAATAAAAACAAACAAATCAGAAAATCCACATTAGCCAGCCTAAAGTCCATCTCCCCAAAATATGAACTGGACTCCAAAGCCCCAAGAAAGTTGTCCCCCCTGGTTTCCATACATTCACTACCATCACTGATGGTGCAGAAAGGATAGAAACCTGGAATAGCATCAGGAAGGAATGATAGGAAGAATTTCTCTACCACTCTAGAAGAGTTAAAAAAATATTTTTTTAAAAATGTCTGGCTTGTGAAGCAACAATTTTTGGCTACATCAAGAACTGCAGAAATAACAAACTGGAAAGCTGTGGCCTAAATCTTGCATCTGTACCTTCTTCCCCAATACAGTGATGCATGGTGGGAGAACAGAGATAGACAAGCTGTAGCTTCACTTTCTTGATTCCCAAGCTGGCTTTCATGCCTAAAGTGGGATTAGAACTCATGGCCTCCTGGTTTCTAGTCTGATGCTTTAACCACTAGATTAAACTGGCTATATTAGATCACTAGATCTATACCAATAAATCAAACTGACTAACTGCTCTTGGCTTACCATGTGAATAAACAACTGGACAACTTCCAGATTCTTACCATCGACTATACAAGCTAGAATTTACAGGTGTAGTGGACCAAATTATGAATTGTTTCATGACACAATCACAAAACTTGAAATATCAGAAGCCCTTAGATTTTGGGGTTATTTAGATAACCCCCAAACCTTATCCATTATATCCTTCCAAAACATAATGGGATCTTCACCTAGATTACTAAATGACAACACTGTGCTTAAAACTGCTATAAGCTACTCATAAGGCAGTATAATAAGCATACATTTAATTACCTGCAAGAAAGGGTGAGGAACAAGTTCCAGCAAGATTTCTAAAGGAGAGACAACAGGGGACAATTATCTCAATTCTCAACCAAAAATTTGTTCAGTATATGAAAATATCAAATGAATAAATTGAAATTTATTTCAGTAAATTTAAATCTACATGGAGGGAAGTATGCAGTGGGGTACACCAAGGCTCTGTCTTAGGCCCTGTACATTCAATAGCTTCAATGATTTAGATGAGGGGATAGATGGGGAACTCATCAAATTTGCAGATGACACCAAGCTGGCAGGAATAGCCAACACTCCAAAAGATAGGCTTAATATACAGAAGGATCTTGACAGACTTGAACATTGGACCCAATCTAACAAAATGAAATTCAATGGTGAAAATTTAGGCAACACCCCAAATGTAGGCATTTAGGCAAAAAAAAACCCAAATGCACATGTATAGTATAGGTGGTTCCTGGCTCAATAGTAGTAATTGTGAGAGGGATCTTGGAGTTCTAGTAGACAGCCATTTAAATATGAGCCATCAGTGTGCTGCAGCTGCCAAAAAAGCCAATGCAGTCCTAGGTTGCATTAACAGAGGGACAGAATCAAGATCACGTGAAGTATTGATACCACTTCATAATGCTTTGGTAAGGCCAAACTTGGAATACTGCATCCAATTTTGGTCACCATGATGTAAAAAAGATGTTGAGCCTCTAGAAAGAGTGCAGAGAAGAGCAGCAAAGATGGTTAGAGGACTGGAAGCTAAAACATATAAAAAGTGGTTTGGAATTGGGTATGTTTAATTTAATGAAAAGAAGGACTAGGGAGTCAACCTATTCTCCAAAGCAATGTTCCAATATCTAAGGAGTTGCTACAAAAAAGAGAGAGTCAAGCGATTCTCCAAAGCGCCTGAAGGACAAGATGCAATGGATGGAAACTAATCAAGGAGAGAAGCAACCTAGCACTAAGGAGAAATTTCCTGACAGTTAGAACAATTGATGAGTGGAACAACTTGCCCTCCAGAAGTTGTGAATGCTCCAACACTGGAAATTTTTAAGAGGAGATTGGACAACCATTTGTCTGAAATGGTATAGGGCAGTGGTGGCAAAACTATGGCATGCATACCACAAATGGCATGCAGAGCCCTCTCTCTGGGCATGTGTGCCATCACCCCTGCTCAACTCCACTGCGCATGCTCATGCATCTCCACTGGCCAGCTGGTCTTTGGGTCTCTGCTGCACATGCACAGGGGCACATGTGTATGCATGGGAGGGGTGGTGCACTTTGCATTTTCAGTATGTACGCAGGTGTGCTTTGGGCACTCGGTGCCCAAAAGGTTCACCATCACTGGTATAGCACTTCCTGCCTGAGCAGGAGGCTGGACTAGAAGACCTCAAAGGTTCCTTCCAACTGTTATTCTGTTAAATGGAAAATGTTATTTGGCTTTCCCACATTTTCCATTTGCTTGGCTTTTCTATGGACAAAAAAATAAAGAATAAGTGACATTGACTTAGAATGCAGTGACAAGAAATAAGACCTTTTAGTCATGAAAGGGCCTGGATTCTGGCCAAATGATACTTCATAGAATTAGCCCCAACATAATTTTGATGTTATTGAGTGCTTTTGCACTGAAGCTTCAAAACAACTCTGAAAACTTCCTCCATGTTTTATATCTTTTCTTGATCAACTTTAAGATACATTTTAAATATGTGTTGAAAACAAGTTGTGTTTACATGTTGGCTTGCCAATTGAGAGGAAGCTTTAAGAACTGGTGCCCATACACTCTCTCATCTGCTTTCTGGAGATTGTTACCTCAATGAAGCTTAGTTTCACATGTGTCCCATTATAAACTTCAATCAGTGCAACCTCCAACTGTTTCATAAGTCCTTCTTCCTTACCAGCTTTGTAAATTGTAGGAATGTACCAGAAAAACTTCAGTTATGAACCTAATTGAAAGGCTGGGCTAAAATGGATCAAGTTTGCTTCAAAAAATAAACCAAAGCAAGTAGTAGATGGGTTACAGACATCATCTATTATGACTAATCCTTTAAAAGGGGCCAACATTCAAAACTTGGTAATTAGAATATGAGAAGAAGACCATATTCTTCACTTTGAGCTCCGGAATATCCCTTTCAATATCCTTTTCAAAATATCCAGCGAAGGCACAGGATAGAAATCCAACAAATACATACTACAGACATTAAAGAAAATGTAACAAAAGTTTTGATTGGATATCTTAATTACTTTAACAGCACCATTCTCCTTTGCTTCTTCCTTAACAAAATATGAAAGAATGAATACCCCCCTGCAAGATCTTTTATTTTGCTTTGTGTGATAAATTCTAGAAATATGTGGCTGTTGCCTTCTGTTTCTTCTTACTCTTCAGACAAGTACTGAAACTTTAGGAAGTTTATCTTAGAAACTACATAACAGATTTATTCTATTCTCTGCTATATTTCAAATACATATTGTACATATGCAGGTACCCTGTTAAAATATTTTCAGAATGAATTCATTTGGCAGTTGAACTCCTGGGATTCAGTGACATTCATATTCTGAGTGAACTCCCCTTCTTTAGGACCCTGTAACCCTCTAACTAACTGACCAAATCTAACTGAGAACAGCCACAAAGTTCTCAAAGCAGTTCTTCCAAGGTCTTGACTGGCCAGAAAATTCTCCTCATCACCTTGGTGAAGGAAGACAACTAGGTATGCCCACAGGAAGTGATGCAACATTTTTTTCACTTCTAGAACTAGTATTGATTGTTTCACTGTTCTGTATTTCATTCTCTATGATAAAACAATACATTTATCTTCAAAGAAGCTAGTGTCAATTCGAGGGTTTTATGTAGTCTAAAGCGAATCCTAAAGTGGTTCTTCCTTCAGCTGAGTCAGACCAATATTTCAACATTTTTTGCTGCCCCAAGTCCTGCCTTCTCTTACCTATTCTCCCTTTTGAAGTCCATGATGGTGGTGCTCAAAAAAGTTCATTTTACCTTGACTCTATCTGCACTTGAATTATTACTGAGGGAAAGGACACCGTGAAGTATAAAGCAGGCCCATGGAAAACCAGAATGGAAAGCCAAAGCAGGATCAGAGAGAGAACTCCTGGCAAGTCAGGTTCCTGATCTTCTCCTGCATCATTCCTCTCAAATGCTGTACAATTAAGTAATGCAGTGGATTTGAATACACAGGATATTCACATTAAAATGTATTGCAATACATAATCATTATCTTAAGTCTGTAGCCTGCTTGGATGATTTTTGCTTTGGTTTCATTGTTAGTTTCCTTGAACTTATCAGTTAAATTATTAAAGATCTGCCTCTCAAGAACATTTTCTGTTAAGATTATAAGGGAAGTCTTGCAATTCCTACTGCAGATCTTAAAAGTGCAGCAGCTGATGCAATTAAGATAGAGATGGATGCTAGGGTTTGCAAGGTAATGGAATATATATTTGTATAAGATTTTCCAAGCTTTTACTATAACTTTGGTCCCATATGACATTTCTCCCATCCTTAACCCCTTACTTTTTTTTATTGTTAATAGAAAATCAGTGGGTTTTTTTTTTGCAATGCCCCCATATTCCACACCAGTTGGCTATTTCTCACTGAGGCCATTTCCTTTCCAGTGATTTATATTGTTATGGCAACATAAGGCCTGTCTTGATTATTGTTATGTCGGTACAGGAATGGTTGGATGATGCTATAAATCACCAAAGAGGAAAATAGCCTGCATAACTGAGGCCAGGTCACAATGGTTATGCTGCGAAGCAAATTTGGACAAGGACAGAACAGAAGGTGGCTATGTTTGGGGCAGCAAGTACAGAATCCTCCCCTACCCTTAAAGTTGCTCCAGCTGTTAATTGAGCTTTCTTCTGAAGCCAGGAATCCCCACCAATTTTGTTTTTAGGGGAAAGATTTACTTCTCCTCCTACCCACCACCCACTGTTGCTTGAAGCCGAAATGAATATGCTTGAAGCCAAGGACATACTGGATCCCAGGTAACACTGTCAATCAACCTCTGGAAATAGGCTTTCCTCTACCCACTTACTTAAGCCATTACCTTGTAAGTCAAGGGGAAAAGGCCACGGGGCTGTGGCCTTTTCCAGTCTGCTAACTTTGGGTGATATAAAGCACTGGAAATCTGAAGCTTTGGGAGAAGAGGAGGGCAAGTTGCCCTCATATGGCACTGGTAAGGCAAACATATACAAATCTTGCTCAGAACAGGTAAGTGTAACAGTAAGAATGAGGAGCAGGGTATTTGAGGAGCAAGATGCTGGGATTGTCCCTTATCTGCTTCTCTCTGATTTCACAATGGGTTCAGCACATGAACAGTAGAAAGAGCAAAAGGAGGAACTTTGCTTGACAAGACAGAGTTTACTCTCCCTTCCCAAATGTGGAAGCAGCTCGACAAGGCTGCAGTGCCGATGTATTCACAAATTTTACACACTTCAAATGTTTTTTATAAGTTCTTTCACAAGAACAACCCTCCCCTGAACTGAGCTGCTTGGAACAATCCAAATTAGCCAGAATGTATGTTGCAGTGCTTTGTAAATAAAAAAAATTATAATGTTATTAATCTATTCATCCCAGATGTACAGGAGCTATTGATGTCATAGAGAGCCTGGGAGGAAATAGTATGTCTATTGTTATTTCAAAAATTTAGAAAAACCTCAGCCATGGCCATGAAGAAATAGTGCTGTCTTTCTTCCTTCAAGTAGCCATGGATCACAGCAAAGACAGATGATATTTTCCTACTAAACACATAACGGAGGAAGTGAATGGAGGCACCGATTACCAGATGCATCTCAGAATTCACTGAAGTGTAATGAAGTTAGCAAAGAAAAGGAGCTCATTTGTAGTGCAGACCTGCCACAGTATTAGAGTAATGCACGATATTTTCTTGGCATGCAGGGTAATCTCTGCTCAGGGACTCATGTGCAGTAATGTGAGACAAATAAAGTATGCAGCATTCTTGTTCTGATTCAGAAAGGCTCAAACGGCTAGACATATCTTAAAAAGAAATGATTCCTATTCCATTCCTCTTAAACTGAAAGATATAGATAGAGAGATAGATAGAGATACATAATTGATTAGTCTTATGACCATGTCAAAATATATAACAAAAATAAGATTCGGAATCTAATTTCAGGATAAAATAAATAAAATACAGTAATAAAATGCATATGTGGTAAATACAAGGAATCAACATTCAGATACACATCACCTTTACCCCAATCTGTTCAATGTAATGTGTTCTTAGCTCAACTGCCTTAACTATAAAGCAGTTCTGCTCATGCTATATAAATTAGAACCCAGGAGACAAATAGGACAATCTGCAGTTCAGATCCCAGTAGACCTTTCTTTCAAGTAGGGATGTTAAGTATCTAAGCCTAAGAAGGTCCTATAGTTGACAATCAAACAAAACTTGAGTAATGTCTTTGATGGTTGGAACACCGCATATACGTCCTCTCATGATATGGCAGGTGGTGGAAATGCCAATATTTGGTCGTGGAATGCAACAGCTTGAATTTGACTCTAAAATAGGCCCTTCTTGCAAAATGTGTCAATTTCATTTACAGTATTTTTCAAATTTTGAAAAGTAGTTTTGTTCTTAGCCATCCAACTCAAAGATCTATATTTGCCAATAACTCTTAAACTAGTAATAAAAGTAGCATTTATGTGAAGGTTCCATGTTGTGAAAAGTGGCACAATGGGGACCGAGATAAAAAGTGGAACAACAAAATTTGCAATGTCAGTTCTAGAATGGCCCATTCCACAAAGGAAACTGCCTGGGATTCTCCCTTCATCTAGAGACTGAATTCATTTTCGTTATCCTTAAAACAATTCAAACTCTTCAGCCTCTTGATTCAGAGGGCATTCTGGATCTACTTTATGACATCACCAACAAAGGAAAACATCAGGAATCACACTGATTGCCCACATACGTATCCTTTATTAAACCAAGGTAAGCAGCCATTGGGCTACAAAATTTAAAATTATTTTGAGGAGAGGGTGTAAACTGGACTGGACAGCATGGAGATGCAGTAGCATCACTGATGTGAACAAGGCCTGGATCTGGGAGTGTACAGATCTGGCCATCTTACATCTAAATGAAAACTTGAATGCTTTTAAAAAGACATACTTGGGCCTTGGTGGTGCAGGCTGTTAATAGCCTAGCACTCAGCTCCAGCTGCCTGTAATTATTGCAGGCTCGAATCCCACCAGGCTCAAGGTTGACTCAGCCTTCCATCCTCTCGGGGTAGGTAAATTGAGGACCCAAGATTGTTGGGGGCAATAAGCTGACTTTGTAAAAATGCCGCTTAGTAATAAGCAGGCATATACAATGGAAGGAAGGCTATTGCTGAGCACATTGGGTTGTATCCCAAAAATTGTAAGCCGCCCTGAGTCTCCAGAGAAGGGCGGGATATAAATATGAATAAAAATAAATAAATAAAAAATATTTGCAGAAAAGCACTGAGAAAATGTGCCTGTGTTTCTTGGTGATTTGTTGCCTAGTTTTTGCTCAATTCTCAGGAAAAAGAAGTTTGAGTTCAGAAGTAGCAAGATGTTATTGTTTTCATCTTATTCTTGAAGGCTTCTCATTGGCAGCTGTTTGGACGCTTGGGGCAGTATATTGAATTAGGCACATCTTTGGTCTAATCAGCAGGCCTCTTTATATACATATTTCTAGGCAAGAACATTACATGCATTTTACATATCTTTTTATAAACAAACCTTATGTTATAAAAATGCATAAGTAAGAACAAAAGAATGCTCCTGCTGGATTTTTCAGTATTTTTTTATAGTGTCCAACTATAGTGCTCACACATAGGAAATAAAGATGTGCCCCTCTCCTGCTGTTATTCTCCTACAATTGGTATTTAGAGGCATGCTACCTACAAAATAGAAATAACATTGACTCTTCAAGATTAATAGACCTTGGTAGCTTTACTTTTGTTATTCTTTCTGATTCCCTTTTAAAGTCGTTTATATAAATGGCCTCCATCATATTTTAAAGTAATGTTTCTAAATCTCAGAGCCTTTAAGATGTGTGACTGGCTGGGGAATTCTGGGAATTGGAGTCCACACATCTTAAAGGTTCTGAGGCTGAGAAACATTGTTTTGGAAAAGTAAACTCTGTCAGTTTTGCATTGTGTAATTGAAATTTCCTTCCAATCAGCATCTCTGGAAGGCCCATGGCCTAAGTATTTTTGAGACAAATGCTCAAAACTTCTCTCTGTCCACTTTTTCCACATAAGATTTTAAGCATTTGAAGCATATTCCCACTAAGTCACCTTTTCTCATGTTCAAAGAGTTCCAAAATTTTCTAGCCTTCTCTTGCAAGGAAGGTGTTTCAGCTTCCAGATCATTTCGGTTAGCTTCTTCACTTTTTCCAGAACTATTATATTCGTTTGCAAATGCAATGTAAAGAATTATGCAAAGTATTTCAGATGCAGATATGTATGTTTTCTAGATTTACAACATTGACATTTTTGTCTGCAGGCTTCATCCCAAACACTTTCTAGCACAGAATCTGCTTTTTTCATAGTTACTCCACACTGAATCACTATCTTCATTAGATATCCACAATGACCCCAGATATGTTCCTGGATTATTTACAGACAGCTCATCTCCACTAGAATATCTCTAAAGTTGGGGTGAAATGGGAGAAATGTCCCAATGTACTTCACTTTACATTAATTACATCGTATTGTGATTGCCATTTGGTTACCCAGGTTGAAGATAGCCTTCGAGAACTTTCATTTTTACCACCTTAGAACAGTATTGTTACAAATTTGGCCAAATCCTGGCTTATCCTTAAGGTAAGAAAAATCCAGTGATTTCTCTTTCAATGGGAAAACATCGCTCCACCACAGTCCCTTGGCATGTCTCACAGCTTAGCAAAGTTAGAAATGAAAAATGTCTGATGTCCAAGGGTTCTTTCTATTTCCCAATCATTCTCAGTCTAGTTTAAAACACATTCAAGCTTTAACTGTCCTCAGATCCTTTGTGGTCAATGGTTGCACAGAGGGAACAATCCATGCGCAAGCTGGCCAGTAACAAGGTGGCATTCCCCCAAACAAGTCCATGCTTAAAAAAAAAACACCTCTTCCTCTTAAGAAGCAGAAAATAGATGGCTGATGCTCTTGTCCTGTGTTCTACAGAATTGTGTACCAAGAACACTTATCCATTGTTTCAAAAAATATTCCAAAGGCATTTACAGAAAGCAGTATGAGTGGAAGTCGGTTGTTAAAAGCCACAAATACATTGAAAATCTTTTTAAAAACTTCCCATCAGCTCGAAAGCAAGCTTCAATTGCCTTGTGATCTACAATACTAAGCAATGCCAGCAATTTTGCATCTAGGCACCTTTTCCTGATCACGCCAGTAGACTGTTAGGACTGGAGCCCAAGGCTGGGAGGTGGGGAGAGGCCAGCTGCCCTCCTTGAAGCATAAGGGAGAAATGCTCTTGCCAGTGCCATTTACTGGGCCAAAAAGAGACTTTCTGGCAACTGTCCAAATGGCATGGTGCAAGGAGACATTACAATTGCAAAGCCTTGGTGACAATGTTGCACAGTTGGGGAGGCAGCCATCCTCTCATTTCTGCAAAATCACATGCAAGAAGCTGCCTATAAGAGAGAGGCAGAATATGTATTGCTGCAACTGTCCTGTCTCCAAGACAGCACGGATCCTTTCTCTTGTACCGCTTAGCCTGCCCGTATGATTGTGTGGACATGGTCCTGCTTGTGGACATATATCATGAACCATAACGTGTCCCCTTGTCGTTTGAGACTCTGTACATGATTAAAACAGACTTGCTAGAACCAAGAGGAAAAAATTACCAGCACCGTGTTGCTAGGAGAAGTGGTGTCTGCAAGAGGCGTTTATTTTTTATTATTTATTAATTGCTGAGCAAGGATCACACATGCCAGGGCAGTGGCATTATTTTGCTGATTTATGGTTGCAAGATGATCCTTGGGCAACATGGCGTTAGCAACATGCAGTTACGCTTCCTGCATGGAAGAGTGGCGGAAAATAATAGACCAGCCTCTTGCACAATTAATGTAATGAGAGTAATTAATTTGAAAATAATACCCAAGGGTTAAAGATTTTGGGTAGGAAAAAAAGAAGGAAAGGAATGAAAGCAAAAGCAGAGCTTTAGCGCCCCACAGGAATTAACATTATTCAAGCCTTGATTGTTGCATTCATGTGATAATATTCAACGGAGCCCGTCTCTCCTGGCAGAAGCTGTTTGCCCCTTCTTTCCTTGCTTACAATAGATACGGATGTGGCCACTCCAAAGGCAACATTTGTTCACAAGGTATGTCAGGACTGAACCCAATGATTGCTTTGGCTTTTTGCAGTCACATAAAGGAGATGTACGTTGCCATCTCCTATGGAAGGGAGTTCTTCTAATCATGGCAGCTGGTGAAGAGAAACAATGGGACATGTGATACTATACAAACAGCTGCATGAAGGGTTGCCCAAATGGGGGCATGGTGGGGGTGTGTGGAAGGTGGCAAGAAGGATGCCTGCAGAATAAAATGCTTGCAGCCACATATGTCTTGACAATTTATTATGGGAGAGCAAATCCTTAAACCCCACCTTTCCATAAAGGATTTAACTCTTCAATGTTCAGTCCAGAGTGAATTAAAATCAAGCTATTCTATAATTGAAGCTATTCTATAATTGAAATCAAGATATTCTCCCAGTTCCACCTTTTGTTTTTTCCATTCTTATGATTCTTCTTGCTGTTTCTTTTTTATTCTCTCCAATGTCTCTCCACACTCTTGACATTTTCAGTGTGTGCTCCTTGAAGCAGGAATCTGTCTTCTTGTATGTATGTGTGTGTGTGTGTGTGTATGTATGTATGTATGAATGACAAATGCTATGAGGAAATGGAGGAGGAAGAAGAGAAACAGGTGGATGTGGAAAATTCTAAATATTTTGTTTGCCTCTTATCTCTATATTCACAACATGTTATGGAGTGTTCCTTTTGTGCAGACATTTAAGATTTATATTTTTTACTTTAGTCAAGCCATCATCTAAATCAATGCCATAACCCTGCTTAGTCTCTAATGAAGATGGATATGAATATTTTTTTCTTATGCTAAAAAAATTTCTCATGTTGGCTAAGCATGGGAAATGCATTGAAAATGTAAACAGCATTTTTCTCAGTTTGGCAAGTGGGAGACCAAATTAGAGTTTGGCACTGGGCTTCAACCCATAGATACAGTATATTTATGGTGGGTTTTTTTAAACTTGTGAATACTTTTTGGTAGGCTTTATAGACTAATCATAATTTTGAACAGTTTGGCGTGAAACAAATATCATATTTGCGCCAAACTCTGAAGACAGTTGGAACTGAAGCACTGCAAACTTTGTCAGTGTAATTTGACAACAAAATCAAGTTCTTTTCCAATTTCTCCCCTGTAAAGAGCAGCAGAAAAAACATCTGTTATAGCAGCCATTCATATCCAAAGGAAGAAAGAGAAGAACAAAGGAAAAAGATATTTCAAGAGCTGCAATGTAAGACTTCCAGATTTGAATACTCTAAATCTAAAGTTGCCATACTTACAAATCATAGGATTCTAGAACTCCACTAAAACATGCTTTACTTAACTGTGACCCACTGAATAACACAGCCTGCATTCACACAATACTTTTAAGTCACAATTACTGCCTTTTAACACAAGGGATGAGTTTGAATGGCACAAACAAAAGTCAAAACAAAAAAATGCATTATGATCAGCAATACATATCCCAGGCTGCAACAGTATTCTATTTGTTTATAAAACCAACATAATTACTTAGATACAAAGAACACAGCATTCTAGAATCCATTCATCACGTATGTTCCCCAGACAGACATAGCACTGCAAAAGAAACAGGTTCATAACGGAGGATCCAAAGGGGCCAAAATGGTGGGCAAAAGTGTAAGTTGAAGCCCCCCTTTTTATTGTGTCAATGTCACAGAAACACATTGGGAAGAGGCTTCAAATTAAAATTGGGCCCACCATTTTAATCTCCCCTTTGTGTATATGTCTGCCAAATTGTTTTCAATACAAGTTGTGCAGTATTGCAAGAATAAGAGACTCTGGATGTCTATGAAGATTCTTAGTAATCCAGTCATAGTTATATCAAAAGTGGCTTTTATTTTTGAAAAGGCAACTGGACTGATTTTTTGAGAAAAAGAAGACATTTCAGTCCCCCAATTTACAATGTAGTTCCTTTGGCTGTTCCAAGAAGATTTCACATCTCTGATTCAGGTGATTCTGAGGTCACATATAAAACCCCAAGTAACCACAATGGCTCTCAGAGAGTGTTAAGACAAGTTGACTGCGAAGAAAGCACAATCTTTCCATTCCCCCCACCATCTTGTTATAACTTATCATCCCCACCACCACCACCAAATAATCTAAACTGTCAATAACTGTCCTTCCATCTGCCATAGCATCCAATGTAACTGATGAAGCTTCCAGGATAGGGAACGAAACCTCTTCTCCTCCTCAAAAGTCCAGTTGCCTTTTCAAAAATAAAAACCACTTTTGATACAAGAGACTACGAATTTCTTTCTTTCTTTTATTTTATAACTAGATCTCTATAATATAAAAATATGTTTTATATCTGTATTTCTGTTTCTTGCATCATTTATTATTTGCAAATAAACCAACCTTGCAAATTTGGTACTTTTAGTCTTTGGCTTGGCAGTGATGGGACTTTGGACTTTGGGTTAAACTTGTCATTTTACATTTTATCTTAATCTTCTTTATTGGGTTTCCACTCTCCCTGGTACTCCTGGACAATTAAACCTCACCCTGGAGGAAATGTATCTTTGACTCTGCATGTCTTGGATTTTGACAGTAAGATATGTCAGATATTGTTGGACTGTTAAATATATAAACTGTCTCAAAGATAAGAGTACAACTTCCATTATTTCATGAAAAGAGGCCAGCGGGAGGATTTTTATACCTGCTAACTATTGATTTAATGTTTTCCGTGCATCCATTGAAGAATCTCCTTTTTAGCCTAGCTAAATGACTTATCCTTCATGTTTTTCAAGAGAAATACAGTAGCAAGAAATCCAGACTTAAAGGATTTATCCTTTTGAACTTGGGAAATTAAGAGACAGTGATGAATATACTACGCCCTTTATATGGACTGCTATTTTGACCTAATAACTCTTCTAAACTATTCTTCAATTTTATATATATCAGGCAGAAATAGCCTGACTTTTTTTTTGAGAAAATGAAATTTAGAAATATATATCTTTCCTTCCTTGCAAGGAACCAAACTAATATATAACAGAGAAAGTAATTTTCTATGCTACCAAGGATTGTTTGCCAAGAAACAATCTGGGTTGATTGTGGAGGACTCCCATACTGTAGTAATTCTAATAAAGGAGAATATTTGTAGCTCAGGGTTGAAATGAGGAGTCCTTGGTGCTCTCTGAGCTTGCTTGTTTTCTTGAAGACAATTCATTACCCTAACACCACCAGTGCTAGTGATGTTACCTAGTTAGGACCCCTCATGTAGTAATTCTTAAATATAAGGGTTTATATTTCAGAAGGACAGTTGGTGTCCTTTTAACATTGTGCTTATTTTGTTGAATTTTGATTTCTTTTTACTTCATTGGCAAGAACTTGTGCCAGTGCAGAAACACTGTCCAAGAAGGTCAGTAGAATGTATCAAAGGGAAATACCAGTTTTGTAGAGATTTTAAAATTAAGCAGGGTCTGAAAAATATCAACTCAGGTACCAGAAAGAGATCAACAACATGAGATAAATCAGGCTACCACTTTTGCACCATTTTGTACCCTTACAAGACAGCTATTCTCGAATGGGTGCAAAAAAAAATCAATAGAGAGAAAAAATCCCATTGGTTATAACCATTTTTCACATTGGAACAAGGAATCAATGTCAAGGGTCAGGTGAAAATATCTAACTTTCTTCCTAGTCAGCTAGTATAGCCTAGAAGACCCATTGCTTCTGTGACTGGGCTGCTGTTTGAACTGTGAATTTCATTCTTCTTTGATCTGTTGTTTCTAGCAATCAAGGACTTCATCCTTGCGCTTCAGGGTTTCAGCAAGGTGAGAAATGTACATTGAAGTTCCCACAAATACACAAGGTAAAAAAAATGTCTCTCCAAGGCTCTGAAGCAATGTTAGGTCTTCTGTTCTATACAACAAATTTGGAATCAACCTGGGTTTAAAAATAAAACACTAACAAGTTTTGTGCACGGCCATAGAGTAAGAGGGACAACTAATTTCTTATGAGTGAATTATAGCTAAGGGGAGCAATTAATCTGGCAAAAAGCATGAATTCTAAACAATAACTAGGTAGTAAAAATGTGGTGGTTTGATGTAGCAATATTTATTTTGTATATTTGGCAATTTACATTTTAACAATGTAACTTAATAACTTCAGTGTGATTAATTGGTCTTTGTCTAGCCTCTTAAATTCTACACTGCTATGAACAGGTAAATTGTTAGGTGTTTTTTAAAAGATATTTAGTGAATGCTCTGTGGCAGTTTTCAGATTCTCAGTCCAATTGTTTATGTTCAGTGGAAATTAGGAAAGGTTTTAGTTTCAAACAAACAAACAAAACCCCCAGACTCTTGTTAGTTGAGAATAAAGTTATTTACGATATTTGAATTCTAGAATGGCACAGAAGTGGAAGTTGATAGACTTGTGTTAGATTCATAAGGCATGAGGTGTTTGAAAGCTAAAATCTACAAATCATAAAAGCTTTAAAGCAGAAATTTATTTTTGGAATATACATACAAATAAGCAATTTCTGAATCAGAATTTTATCTTGGAAAGCAAATTCTTTTGTTAAAACAATATAACAAGAAAAAAGTGGACATCTATCCCTATTCTTTTCTGCAAATATCTCTCAGCCATTGCACTTGGGTTAAGAGGAAATTCAGCAATTGCCTCTTAACACATTTTGCCCTTAAGTGTGTAAATATCCCAAATATGTAATTTAAACTCTCTTCAAACAAATAACTGAACTGTTCTATTTTTCATTAGGCAGGGATGGGAAATCTTTATTTTTTGTTTTATATGCAGCCCACATTTTGACATGCAAAATTCTGAGTTGGGAGGTCCAATCTCTTGGCTGAAATTTTGTTTTTCAGGGCTGTCTCTCTGCACAGAGAGATTGTTCCATACTTTCCTGTGTACAAAGAAAGGGGAGAAGGAATCCTTAGAAGGTGGGATTTCATTCATGAGGAGGGCTGAAATTATCCTTGTTCACTAGCTGAGACAAACAAAGACAAAATTAAACTGAGTTGAAACAAAGACATTTTAAGTTCACAAACAAATCAGTAGGATTGACTGCAGATAAATTAAGAAAAGAAAGAGAAAGAAACTGTGGAGAAATTTCAAGAAGGTGACACTCTACTAACAAACAATGAGCCTATTAAAAAAATTCCTTTATAATTTTTTACTTCAACCTCTACAAGAGGCAGGAAGTGAAAAATTAGATGATTATCTACAAAAACAACATTTACCAAAGCTTTTAGAAACCCAAATATTGATGAATTGATAACTAACTTTGAAATATCAGATGCTATTTAAAAATTGGAAATAGTCAAAACACTAAGTCCAGACAGTCTCTCAAGCCAATATTATAAACGTTTTGAAGATCTATTTTTAAAAGAAAGTTATAATGAATTCCATACCACATGGAGTTAGGATGCCTCTATCTTGGAAAAAAGCCAGTATTGCTTTATTGCCAAAGGAAGGTCAGGATGCTTTATTGACAAAAAAAAATTACAGACCAATTTCATTATTAAATGATGATCATAAACATTTTAGTACAACACTGGCTGAAAGACTCAATAAAATTTTAGTCTTTTAACCATAAAGTCCAACCCGGCTTTTTGCCAAAAAGACAACTGAAAGACAATGTGAAAATGGTCCTGAATATTATTGAATACCTACAATACTGTAATGAGAAACAAGCATCTTTAATATTTTTGAATACAAAGAAAGCCTTTAACAATTTAAACTGGGTCTTTATGTGTAAAGTTTTGAAAAATATGGATTTGGGGGGAAAATTATTCAAGGGATTAAGTCAATTTTATGCATCATAGCAAGCACATATTATTGTCAACCAGGACTTCACCAAACTGTGTGTGAAATTCAAAAGAGCACAAGACGAGGCCATGTTCCCATTAATGCACATTTTAGCTTTAAAACTTTTGAACAGAGATATAAGGATGAAAACATTACTAGGTGTGAAAATTAAAATTGACGTCTATAAACAGAAAGCTTCTGCTGAGGATTTAGTTATATTTTTATAAGACCCCAAAATGATATGGAGTACCTGATATCTAGAAGCTAAATGGAACTTTTGCTACTTGCAAACAAATAAACAGAAAACAAGAAATCAAAAAACAAAAATGCTGATTAAGAACATGAGTATGCAAGATTACAAATCTTTGGAAATACCGTAAGTTGGATTTTGAGGTAAAAAGTTAAGTCTCTTGGGGTAAGGTTGACAAACATAAACTAAGATGCTTCAAAACAGTTTTGAGCCTCTTTGGAATGATATTAAAGAACAATTACTAAGATGGGATAAATTGCAATTATCCTTTCTGGTAGAATTTACAATGAAAGTTTTATCAAAGATCCTAAAGGTACTTTTTCAAGAGGCAACTGGACTTTCTGATTTTTCTTTGAAAACATTTCGCTTAGTTTTCTTTGAAGATGAAACTCCATGGATGAGAAGCAAAATGTCTTCAAAGAAAAACCAGGAAGTCCAGTTGCCTCTTGAAAAAGCACCTTTGGGACAATCATGACTTGGGTGAATGAGAATCTCCACAGACTTTTATCAAATACGTTCTTATTGCAGACATTACCAGTATCGATGATTGATGTTCCATTTGAACAATGGCAAAATGATATTTCTAAGTTTGTATGACAAAGATAAAACTGGGAATTAAATATGAAGTGTTGCAAGATGCTAAAGAAAGGTTTTGGTTTACCAGATTTAAAATTGCATTTTGATTCTTATTGTTTGGTCTGGATTAGGTGATTTTTAAAAATAAAAGGTTACTAGAAGTGGAGGGTCATGAACTGTGATTTGGATGGCCCATCTACCTAAGGTATGAAAAGGTTAAAATAAATAAATGCTGACTTTAAGAATCATTATGTTAGGAATGCCATCCTAAGAATTTGGAATAAATACCAAATAAGTTTTTCTCTTAAGGTACCTCTTTGGGTATCACCTAAGGAAGCTTTTCAAGAAAAAATGTTGGATTTATGGTGAAATGATATATTTTAAGCAAGACAAACTTAACCTCAAATCAAAAGAATTGGTATTAGAAAAATACATCAGTTATTGGGTCATATATTTACAACTGAAAAGAAAGTTTAATTTAGGCAACAAATATTATGGGTTTGAATCTGTAAACAATAAATTTGAAATTGTATTGTATGCTAATGATGAACAGGTTATTGCCAAGATTTACAAAATGTTGCTGAAATTGAACCTAGAAAATGAATATGTGAAACATTGTATTATTGAATGGGAAAATAATTTTGGTTATAATTTTTGAGCAATAGGAAAGTATGTGTACAAATAGTTTGAAATTTACAATAAATTATAAACTGAAAGCAAAGTATTACAAAGTGATGTATCATTGGTACGTAATACTTGATAAATTGTCAAAGATGTATAATGGTGTATAATATAATGTGTGTTGGAAATATAATTGTAAAGAAGGAACTTTTTAACTTTGGTGGACTTGTGATAAAGTAAAGACATATTGGGACCAGATTCATGTTTTAATGCAGAAGATTCTTAAAGTGAGTATAAAATGGAAATCAGAAGCTTTTCTTAGAACTACTGGATAAGGAGCTTTAAAAAATAGAACTTTGTTATTGTATGTACTGACTGCAGTAAGAATTCTTTATGCATAAAAATGGAAAGATAGGTCAATCCCCACAATGGAAAATGGATGTAAAAAGTGATGGGGCTAGCAGAGATGGCAAAATTAACTGTTTTAATCAGAAAAACAAGATACGTAGTTTCCACTGTACCTGGAAACCACTTCTAGATTTCATGCTCAAAACAGGAAAAAAAGAAATGCTGACTTTGAAATTTGCTGACTAATCCTGTTATAGAAATGGCTAGTATTTAGTAAGTATGTAAAAGTAAAAAATAAAGCCTATAATTTTCTTTTGTGCTAAAAAAAGTTGGAACTCAATGCTTTTTTCTTCCTTGCCCTTTATCCCTTGCTTCCCCCCCCCCCCCGTTTCTTTCCCCTTCCCATTTCCCTTTGAGTTTTGCATTATGCTCCCGCTCTTTGGAACATCATGCCCTTCCCAGGTGAGATCCTCACCTATTCTTTTGGCATTCTGAAAGTGTCTGAAGATTTGGCAATTGGTCTGAGGCTCCAATGGGGGCATGTCCTTCTGGAGATGGTTAATGAATTAAGATAAACTCACCTACTCTCTTAACTGTTTCTTCATCCCTCCCTTCCCATGTTTGTCAGCTTTAAACCAGTTTTAACATTACTATTTGTTTTAATGATTTATCGTTTCATATTGCTGGTGTTAACCTATAAAGCCTTTCATGGAATTGAATCGGGGTATTTGCAGGAAACTCTGCTGCGATAACAGCTTCTCGATGACCTGTGCTCTCCCACTGGCAGGGCCTGCTCAGGGTGCCGTCAGCCAGGCAATGCCGGTTGGTGGGTCCCAGGGGTAGGGCCTTCTCTGTGGGGGTACCCACCCTTTGGAACCAACTAGGTGGCCCCTGACCTCCAATCCTTCTGCCGTGGCCTAAAAACTTGGCTGTTCCAACTAGCCTACCCGGACTGAAGGAGTGGGGGGGAGGGTTTTTTAGTGGTTTTAGTGGTTGTTTTTAAATTTTTAATCGATTTATGAGACTCCTGGTTTAATTAATTTTTTAATATTTATATTGTACTGTTTTTAGTATTGTAAGCTGCCCGGAGTCCTCAGGGAGATAAGGTGGCATATAAATCTCATAAATAAAATAAATAAAAATAAATAATAAATAAATATTGTTTTTATTGATTGTAAGCTACCTAGAATCACCTCTAGGTGCGTTGGATAGCATATAAATAAATAAACAAACAAACAAATAATAATCTCAATGAAATTTAGATATTAAAAAAAGTTATGGGGAGGATCTCTGTTCCCATTCCCCAATAGCTTGTAGTAAGAACTCTTGCGGGAGTCAATTTGGCTTTAGGCTAATAAAAGTTCTTCATCTCTACAATTTTGTGTATGTATGTATATATGTATGTATGTACATGTATAGTGTGTGTTTGTGTGTGTACATTCACATATAAAATTTGTAAGTCAGTCATAAATCAGCTTCCATCCACTGTCAAATTCAGATACTGCCCATCTCACTCTCAACATGACTTAGGGTAGTGTGCATTTAAAAGCATAAAAACCATAGAAAAGGTACAATATATCAATAGAAAGAAAAGGCTAAAATAAGTTAAAAGGTGAGGGAAGTGTCTTCAAAGGTGGTATGCCCATCTGTGAGCCCCATGTGGCTGGCCGAGCCTGGTCCTGAGATTTTTCCTCACCTTTGGGGGGAGAATATTCCAGAAGGTGGGGGCAACCACAGAAAAGGTGCTTTTCTTGAGTCCCACCAGTTAAAATTCATTAACTGACATGGTCTATAACATATTTCTCTGCCTGATTGGGTGAGATGGGCCAATGCAGTATTTACTTTGATTATGATGATGTAGTCCTTGCTTTACCCATGTTTTAAAAAATTGAAATGGGTGACCAAATTCCAAAGTTCATTATATGTTATGTTTTGACCACCTGATCCGCATATTTATAAATACAGCCTATAGCTTTAGATACACCTCGATACACCTTTATGGTACTGTTTGAAGCATCCTTCCTTAAATTCTTATGGACATTGGATTGTTTTCATTTAAGCACCTATTTTGGGTCAATTTCATCATTGCCACTGATTGATGTAAACAAAGGGGTGCCTACCACCCATGAATCCTTTGGTGAAAAAAGTTAAAGATAGTTAGCTAAGGTTGATTATGGTGCAAAAGAGATGGCAGGCAAGCAGAGACAGGATCAATATTATTAAAACATATCCTCCTCCTCCTTCCCCGCCCCCAAATCGGAAACCTTAAAGAGAGAAGCTTTGGTGCTCAAGGAGAGGGTCGATAAACACTGAAGGATTCCCAAATCACCAGTTTAGGGCATCTAACGTGGAGTGGAAAGCCTCGGGTTATGAAGACGATGCCTGGCTGAGCTAAACGGACCATTGGTCTGATTCTCCAAAGACCCCTTGCCCATGGTCACAGCCAGATTTGCCACTCGATTCTTCCCCGGGAAGGCATCCAAGGTGTTATGGCAAAACCAAAGCAGCCGATTACGTTTCTCCTGCCAGGGTCTATGCAGTTGGCAGAGTGAAGGACATTTCCTTTTCTGCAAGGGAAGAGAAGGGCCGGAGCCACGTCGGTGGTGGTTGATCTCACGTCGTTTTAATTGTTTGGCACACCAAGAAAGGAAAGCAAACCTTTCATTGGGAGGTTAGAGGGTCGGTGCTACAAAGAGGCTTTTATTTTCCCCTTAATTTAACACTATAACGCGGCTTTTTGCTGCGCCGTCGGGATGTTTTGAGGGGAGGGGGTAATTAAAACACAGGAGGAGGAGGAGGAACCCTCTCCTTCCTGCACCGTTCATTAGCGAAAGTGACATTGATGCAGACAGGCAGCCTAAAAAGCCAGCTAACCGCTCCCTTGTCTGGCAGCCCCCGCCGCTGGTTTCCGTAGCAACGGCAGGCAGGGGGAAAAGAGAGAGAGAAAGAGAGAGAGGAGAAAAAAAACCCCACCAAAATCCGTCAGATGGAAAATGTCAATTACGGCGCAGCGGCACAGGCGGGCGGGAGAAAGAGGGAGGGAGGAGGAGAGAAACAAACAGGGAGGAGGGGCAGCCGGCGGGAAGCACGCAGGGCCGCCGAGCGACCGGCGGTGCAGGCGATTTGGTGGGAGGAGGCGGCGGTGGTGGGAACAGCCAATATGTAAAAGAAGCGAGGCTGCGTCTAAGCGAAGCGGGGACACAGCAGCGGAAAGAGGGAGGAGGGAAGGATGGGGACGCTGCAGAGGAGGAGGAGGAGGAAGAGTGCTTGCCTCGAAGCCAACAAGCAGCGTCTTATCAAGGACGCGAGCGGGTTCTCAGCCCTTGGCCGGGCGGCCGCTCTTCCTTTCGAAAACAGCCTGTGCGGGCAGCGGCACGGCGCCCCAGTGGTTCAAAATGGCTTCTCTCCCCCGCCCGTATTTTTAAAAGCTTCCTCCCGGCGAAGTGCGGCCAAGGCAATCCCCGTGACTTTCGGAGCGGTCGCGCCCTTGCCTGAGCTGGTGTCGAGGCGCGCATGGCGCCTGTGGCGGTATCCCTCAGGGGGGACGGGAGCGGAAACCAGCGTGAAGGGCAGGCTGGGTTGTTCGGTTGTGCGATTCTTTGCGGAGAAGCCGTCGACACAGGATGCCGTAGCCGATCGGAAAGCGTAGAAGCCGAGCAAATCTGCTGCTCAATCGGTGGGGCAAGGCCACCCCTTCCTAGGAAAGCAAAACCGAACCTCCTCTTCCCGCCGCCCCACCCTCGGGCTTTGCGCCTGAGACAAAGGAGGAAAGGGCGACCAGGGCTGGAAAAGATGGAGGCCGAGGGGCTTTTTATTGCAGGCGCTGTGGGAACAAGCAGCACTGTCCCCTTTACGCCTCTGTCGGGGTCTCTTTTTGCCACCCTTGTCGGCGTCCTTCTGTTCTCTCACTAACCATTTTTTCCCCTAATCGGGCTATGCCTCCCACTTTGCAGTTGATACCTGCATCGCTTTACTTCGTTAATCTTTCTGTGAATCTTTATGGTTGGATTAATTTGAGTGACATGAGTGTCATGTCAGGAGTGACAGAGCAGTGCTCCAAAATTTGAGGGGCTCTCCCAGAGAGGGGGGGGGGTCAACCTGAATTTTCAAAGCACACAAAGGCCAGACAAGGAACAAGATGGAAACTGATCCAAAGAGAGATTCAACCTAAAACATTAAGGAGAAATTTTCTGACAGTGAAAACAATCAACCAGTGGAACAGCTTGCCTTCAGAAGTAGTGGGTGCTTCATCACTGGAAGCTTTCAAGAAGAGAGTGGACAGCCACTTGTCAGAAATGATGTAGGGTCTCCTGCTTGAGCAGGGGGTTGGACTAGATGCTCTCCAAGGTCCCTTCCAACTCTTATTCTGAAATAATTCAGCCTGAATCTGACTGGACTAGTCACCATAAGCCTCTACAGGTATCCTAGGTATAGTTTGAATTTAAGACTTGGAAATAGACTGACGTTCACAATGGCTTAAATGAACATATGCAAGAGGAAAATTAATCCAATCATAGATTGTCATCCTTCTATTGTAGGCATATACTGTATGTTTGTGCTTTTTCCTGGCATTTGTATTTGGAGCTGGGAGCTGCTAGGGTTATGAGGCTTATGGTGGCCTCTGCATATGTGTGTGAATGGACCTTTTTCTGCAATTGTACCACACAGTATAAACCTTTTACTAGTAGTAATTAGCATAATTACTTTGCTCTATCAATAGTCCATCTTAATAGAATTGCCATAGGCTTACCTGATTCTCAGTCCTGTCATATACTATGGTTAACAAAACCTACAGCCCTTACTGTAGGTAAGGAGTGGGGGTGGGGGTGATGTGGGAAAAATATTGGACAATTGTAGGTATTTCATGTACAGATAGTCCTTGCTTATTTACTGACTTGTTTAGCAACCATTTGAAGTTACCATAGTTGGGGAAAGAAGCTTTGTGACCACCCTCCCATTTTCAGCTGTCACAGCATCCCACGGTCACATGATACTGTTTGCCTAAATTTCTCAGTGTGCATCAGAAATAATACCTTGTATTTCTCATCCTTTTTTAAAGTCAGCCTGAACATCTGGCAGCTTTTTCACATAAGGTCTAATCTATATTGGATGATCCAAAGCATTATTTTGCAAGCATGTGAAAGTAAAGGTATTCTGTCACTGTTTGCATGTTCTGTTGAGTTTCATTTTTTTAAGAATTGGAATGTAGATTGTAGACCTCTTTCAGTCTGCTGGTAACTGTATTGTTCTTCAGATTTGCTTTCACAGCTTGGTTAGAACATTACTGATTCTTCTTCTGTTGGTTGCCTTGTTTCTGTGGGTATTCCTATATAGACTTCCAACTTGGTATAGGCAGGAGTGCTGATCTGACTCCATCTTCTAGTGCTACAGCTTCTTACAAGGAAATTTCTTAAAAGGTATCTTGGATGTTGGCATCTCTACTGTACAGCATTTCAGTATATTCTTTCCATTTTTCTTTTATCCTTTTTTGAATTGGTTACTATCTCCACTGGCATCCTCTAGCATACTAAATCAAGATTGGAACTTCCTTCTGAGCTCACTTGTCTTTTGGAAGTCTTCCTTTGTTTTTCCGTGTACATTTACATAGCCAAAGATCCTCAGTTCTTCCTCAATAGCATAGTGAGTGCCATTCAACCTGAGGACTCCATCCTCTGGCATTATATCATCAATCATTTAATACTGTCTATTCATGTGGTTTCCAAAAAAACTGGTGAGAAAAGATACGATATCCCAGGAAAACTCTACTAGACTTTTTCTTACATCACCAGGCAATATGTATATATAGAGTGAGAACTTGCATATGTTTGAACCCAAGGGAATGGCTTACAAGTCAGTCACTTTTAGTCATGCACACTTTTACCTGCCTTATGGGGATACAGACTTATCTTACAGAGTGGTGGTTTCTGGCAATAGATGTAAAAATTACAGCAAGGTAACGTAAGCCATGCTTCATAAATCCAGTCTGCTTTATAAATTGACCTCATTCTTTCAGATACTTCTTATAGTTTTCTGCATGGAACTCTTATCACTCTTTGAGCTGTATAATGTTGCTCACAAGACAGCAATAAATATTGCCTGCTGGGCCTCTTATGTCCCCTTCCCAAATTTTAAATTGATTGCTCAGTTTCATTATGGGAACATCATTAATTAATAGATTTCTGTTATTCACTTCCTCAGTACAGGTTTGAATTATATATTAATATTGACAATTTTCAACTTTTATATGAAGAAATAAAGTTGGCCATATTACGCCATATTAGTTGCAATAATAATGTGCCATATAAGTGAAAGCCACAGTTGGTGGAAGTGGGGAGGGGGGGCAAGGTTAAATTTAAAATTCATTTGAGGTCCATTCCTCTTACATTTTCTCCTTTGTCTTTCTCTCCTCCCTTTTCCTTTTTGTCTAATAGTATCATTTTTCCATTATATTAGTCTGCAAGGGATAATTAGCTGAACTATTGGAAGATAATGCCAAGTTACTAGCATTTTTCATAGCCAACTCGTTTCATTGCCAAATTAAAGAATAAAGAAGGAATGGGATAATCTTTTAGCCTAACGTTGTTTGGAGATACTAATAATAAAGATTGGGTTGAGGGCTGAGTATGCCCAATTGTCCTTTATGTGCCATCCAAGTTATGTGTGTATGTAGGTATGTGTGTAACACATACACATGCAGAATATACAGGTGAAACTCAAAAAATTAGAATATCGTGCAAAAATTTATTTATTTCGTAATGCAACTTAAAAGGTGAAACTAATATATGAGATAGACTCATTACATGCAAAGCAACATAGTTCAAGCCATGATTTGTCATAATTGTGATGATTATGGCTTACAGCTCATGAAAACCCCAAATCCACAATCTCAGAAAATTAGAATATTGTGAAAAGGTGCAATATTCTAGGCTCAAAGTGTCCCACTCTAATCAGCTAATTAAGCCATTACACCTGCAAAGGGTTCCTGAGCCTTTAAATGGTCTCTCAGTCTGGTTCAGTAGGAATCACAATCATGGGAAAGACTGCTGACCTGACAGTTGTGCAGAAAACCATCATTGACACCCTCCATAAGGAGGGAAAGCCTCAAAAGAATTGCAGATTGCAAAAGAAGTTGGATGTTCCCAAAGTGCTGTATCAAAGCACATTAATAGAAAGTTATGTGGAAGGGAAAAATGTGGAAGAAAAGGGTGCACAAGCAGCAGGGATGACTGCAGCCTGGAGAGGATTGTCAGGAAAAGGCCATTCAAAAGTGTTGGGACTTCCACAAGGAGTGGACTGAGGCTGGAGTCAGTGCATCAAGACCCACCACACACACACGGATCCTGGACATGGGCTTCAAATGTTGTCAGAAGCATCTTACCTGGGCTAAAGGAAAACAGACCTGGTCTGATGCTCAGTGGTCCAAAGTCCTCTTTTCTGATGAGAGCAACTTTTGCATCTCATTTGGAAACCAAGGACCCAGAGACTTGAGGAAGAATGGAGAGGCACACGTTGCAAGATGCTTGAAGTCCAGTGTGAGGTTTCCACAGTCTGTGTTGATTTGGGGAGCCATGTCATCTGTTGGTGTTGGTCCACTTTGCTTCATTAAGTCCAGGGTCAACGCAGCCATCTACCAGGAGATTTTGGAGCATTTCATGCTTCCTTCCGCAGATGAGCTTTATGGGGATGCTGACTTCATTTTCCAGCAGGACTTGGCACCTGCCCACACTGCCAAAAGCACCCTGGTTCAATGACCGTGGGATTACTGTGCTTGATTGGCCAGCAAACTCACCTGACCTTAACCCCATAGAGAATCTATGGGGCATTGCCAAGAGAAAGATGAGAGATGAGACCAAACAATGCAGAAGAGCTGAAGGCCGCTACTGAAGCATCCTGGTCTTCCATAACACCTCAGCAGTGCCACAGGCTGATAGCTTCCATGCCACGCCGCATTGAGGCAGTAATTGCTGCAAAAGGGGCCCAAACCAAGTACTGAGTGCATATGCATGCTTATACTTTTCAGAGGTCCGATATTGTTCTATGTACAATCATTGTTTTATTGATTGCATGTAACATTCTAATTTTCTGAGATTCTGGATTTGGGGTTTTCATGAGCTGTAAGCCATAATCATCACAATTATGACAAATCACAGCTTGAACTATCTTGTTTTGCATGTAATGAGTCTATCTCATGTATTAGTTTCACCTTTTAAGTTGCATTACGGAAATAAATGAACTTTTACACGATATTCTAATTTTTCGAGTTTCACCTGTATATGAGGGTTAGCTGAGGGTAACCCTCTTCAGACAAGAGACTTCCTAAGGAAGAACATCTCTAACTTGCTCACTTTAGTTTTAGTTTAGTTCTTTATGTAGGAAGTTAAAACCCACTCCTCTCCTAGAAAAATGAAATATTTTAGGAAATATTAAATATTTCCCCTAAAAGGGAGGCAGAAACTCAACTCTCCCACCTTTGTTAATGGGCCATTAAGGCCTGGGCCAGTCTATTCTACATAACAAAGATCTACCTCCAGGCAGAGCCCTTCATTGCATCACCCAGCAAGAGTCAACCAAACTTAGCACACAGACAACCTACAAAGCTAGCTATGATTTCTGACAGCAACCAATAGGATACTCTTCAAAGAAAGGAAGTTCAAAGTCAGAGAGGTATAAAACCCAGGGACTCTTGGCATCTCTTCCTTTTTGTTTCACCCAAGATCTCCAAGGCATGTTCATCAATAACCTTTCCAAGCAACTTCCATGAATTCAGTGTCTTTTCCCCACTTGGAACTGAACCCAGAAGGATATTTCTTCCAACACTTCCATTCTGTCCTTAAAACAGAATAAAGGAATATGGAGCTAGTTATCAGCAGAATTACCTTCTTTCCGGTTGGTTAATTGGTTAGTTTAGCACAGCATATGTGTATCCAACATCACAGGTTTGAATCATTATTCATGGCCTGTCTGAATGAGGATACTATGGTTTGTTCTACGAAATGTGGGTTAAAAATGGTTCTGTGAATACAGACATTGTAGCATAGAAAGCTTTCCATGAAAGCATTATAGAGTGGGCAACTGCATTGTCTTATCATTTCAGTTGGCCTCAATCTAGTTCATGTAGGTAATTATGATCAGCAGAATTCTCATTTCATTGCAGGTGCTCATTCTTTTTCCGTTCATGCACATCATGTAAATGCAGATTACATCACTGCTATTTGCCTTTCAGATCATGAATAAGAAAATGCCATGAAATGTTTGCTTTCTAGAAAAAGAAGCAAACCCTTTATTAGAAAAAACAATCCAAGCCCAAACTTACTCTGTCTGTGGCCATGCCAGAAGGTGAATTCATCTTTGATTAGATGAAGTCAAGACTTAATGGGTATAAAGCCCCCAAAAACAGCTAATGGAAAAATAAAACAGGCTGCCAGGAAATCCAAACAAATTATCTGTGCAAATTTTTTTTTGAGGATTGTATCCACTTTGAACTTTATGGGTTCAATACCATTTACATTAAGGGTGAGGAAAGAGGCAGAGTCCACAAAACCTGCAATTCTGTTTGTAAGATTTTATATCTAAAATAGAGAAGTATTGAGTTCAGAGGCCAAGGATAGTTAAGTTAAAGAAAAAAACATCTTTCAGATTTAGATTAAGAATCTTTTTTTGACTCTTGTTGACTACATGGGCATGAACTTTTCAATATTAACTAAGTGCTGCCATCTAGCTGGGTTAGTGTCATATCTAGTACTCAGCATTAGTTGACATAGGGCCTTGGTGGTACAGGCTGTTAATAGCCTAGCACTTAGCTCCAGCTGCCTGTAATTATTGCAGGCTCGAATCCCACCAGGCTCAAGGTTGACTCAGCCTTCCATCCTCTCGGGGTAGGTAAATTGAGGACCCAAGATTGTTGGGGGCAATAAGCTGACTTTGTAAAAAATGCCACTTAGTAATAAGCAGGCATATACAATGGAATGAAGGCTGTTGCTGAGCGCATTGGGTTGTATCCCAAAAACTGTAAGCCGCCCTGAGTCTCCGGAGAAGGGATATAAATATGAATACAAAAAAAAAAAATATTGCCATGGGTGCAAGGATCATCTAAGAGCTGTGGAGACGTGTTGTTTCTATTGAATGAATGTGAGCAGAAAAGTCTTCCATCAAGTTTTATCTGTGATCATGAGGCAGTTTCTATCTTTCTTTTTAGGACTATCTTAACTTCAGCCCACCATCTCCACACAAATAGCTTGTGTCTTTTCCCCACACTGTAAAGAACCCATACAAGAACTTTGTCATGCATAATGACTCTGACTATGAGCTGAACATGGAAGAAGCTGAGGAAACTGACTCTCATTTGCTAAGTGAGGACACTAAAAAAGAAAAGCCATCTCCTAAAAGACGTATTTGGGAGGATATCACCAATAAAATCTGAAAAATACACAGCAAAAGGCACTGAAGATGCAGATTTCAGTGGCTACTCAGCATCCACCAGGTCCTGTAAGTAAAGCCAAGGAAGTTTGCTTTCTGAGTTGGGCTGTCTTGCAGTCTCAAGTGTGATGGTAAAGACTGCTGTCCTTGAGCTTGTCCTTATCTGACTTCTTGCAAACCATGTCTGCTTATGAACTGATTCCATAAGTTTTGTCTGTGCTGAGCTTGATTAACTCCTATATCTAAGGAAGTTTTGCCGAGCTCTTAACATGTAAAAGTTAATCTGCAGGCAATCAAATGGGCCCAAATGTATAACACGGAGTATGAGCTATGTACTTTTATAAAATGATAAAGGGTACGTACGTTGGGCATGCAAAGGAACCCCTACATTGATCATTAATTCTTACGCAGGCATTCCTCAACTTACAACCACAAATGAGCCCAACTTTTCTGTTGCTAAGTTTGACATTTGTTAAGTGAGTTTTGCCCCATTTTATGACCTTTCTTGCCACAGTTGTTAACTGAATCACTGCAGTTAAAGTTAGTAACATGGTTGTAAAGTGAATCTGGCTGCCCCATTGACTTAGCTTATCAGAAAGTTACAAAAAGTGATTATATGACCATGCAACACTGCGATGGTCATAAATACGAGTCAGTTGCAAAGCATCTGAATTTTGATCACATGACCATGGGGATGCTGCAATGGCCGTAAGTATGAAAAATAGTCATAAGTCACTTTTTTCAGTGTCATAGTAACTTTGAATGGTCACTAAATGAATTGTTGTAAGTCGAGGGCTACCTGTACCTTTCCCTGTATCTAAAGGAAGCACACATACTTTCAAATAAAAATCGATTTATCCAAACTGACCAAACTCATTTTTCAAATCTGAATCCTTAAATTCCATAAGGCATGTCTATGGCAAAATAAGAAAGAGGCGGTGTGGATATAAATCTGTTGTACTATTGGAAGTTAAAACCCACCCCTCTCCTAAAGAAATGAAATATTTTAGGATATATTAAAAAGGCAGAATATTTCCCCTAAAAGAGAAGTAGAAACGCAGAGAGGCAGAAACTCAACCTTTGCTAATGGGCCAATTAAGGCCTGGTCTAATCTATTCTACATAACAAAGATCTACCTCCTCCAGGCAGACCCATAATAGGAATCCCAAAGCCCATCATCATCATCCAGCAAGGCTCAACCAAGCCTGGGACTCAGGACAGCTTACAGGGTTGTCCCAGCATGACCCCATGGGAGTCTGACAACCAATCGGAATACAAACTCAAATTCAAATCCCAACAGAGGGCATAAAACCCAGGGACTCTCAGCATCTCTTCCCTTTTCACCCAGGAGCTCCAAGGCATGTGGTTCTGTCGACCATTAAACCATCTTTCCAAGCAGTCACCATATTTCCTTTGAAATACCTCCTCCCATCCAATATCTTGATGAAAGGTCTTGTGGAATCTCCTTATAAGGTGCTCTGGACCTCCCCAAAGAAAAATATTGGAAGGATACACTAAATCAATCCCCAGGTCAACCACCGGCCATTCTGATTGGCCTTTTTGGACATTACAGTCCAATGTTTTGAAAGGCTTAACTTGAGAAAAGCAGCAATTATATTGTTTTTTCTGCCCTGAATCTCACCAAAATAGATTTTTTAAAAAGTCCTTTTAACTGAATTGTACAGAGGCAGTGTATCCATTTGTGAAATGAGGACTGGTCTTGTTGTATCATGCATACGACTTTATGTGGCATGATTGCAACTTTTGTTTCACATCAGATTCAATTCTCAATCAAAATGAAAAATATCATAATTTAGGTCCAGACTGATCTGACAAGGAAGCCCAAATGGCCTGTACTGTAAAAGGAAGAGGGTTTAGTCCTGTCACAATAAAAATGGCCCAGAACCTGAATAAGACACTTGTGTCAGGAAATTGAATAAAAGAGCTCCAGAGCTTTCTTAATTGGAAGCAAAATGTGTTTGGGCTCTCTTCTTTTTAATGACCATACAATCAACATTTCCTTCAAATCCTGGCTTGTATTCTAAACTGTGACATGGGCAACTCAGGATATTGGTAACAGCCACTACTGAAATATTTGAACTAGTGAAACCAAAATGAGAAAACTAAGCATCTTTGGTCCCTCTGTGTGCTGTTAGATTAAAACCAAGTATCTCTCATCCCCTGGCATATAAGGGCTGGACTGACAAATGCTGCAGATCAACATCTGGAAGACCATGTACTCAGCAGTTGTGATCCATCAGAGGCTTCATTGTTTTAATCCACCCGAAAAAAAATTTCATTCCACCCCAGTTATCCCACACATCTTTTCTTTTTAACACACACATCAACCACTAGGACATGAAATAAATCAGCACTATACCAGGAGCTTGTAATCTGTAAAATGTTTTCTCTCAACACCTGCTTTTAGCCTCTTATGTTAGATGTGCCATATTGAGAATATGGAATAGATGCAAACCCATGTTGTGCCTGAAAACACATTTTGTGGCGCTGTACACAAGAAGCATTTTATAGATGAGAAATAACAGAAAAACACAAATGGCTAACTTATTGTGAGATACTAGAATTTTGTCAAGGGGAATTTAAAATAGAATCAAGACAAGAACTGGGGCAGAGGGATATGATTGTCAATGTTTTCTTATTTACAGTTATTAGATTTAAACTAAAGAAATGTGTTTATGGTTTTGAATATTGTAAGACTCAGTTTGAAATAGAATTGTATACAAATGCTGAACAAATAATTGTTAAAATGTCTAAACATTTATTGAAATTTCAACATGAATGTTCTTGAAGATGAAAAAGCATGATAAAGTGAGCTAAAAATTCTTGTTATAATATGCAGATGGAAAATATTGAGAGGATTGAAATTTATACCATGCTATAAATCTTAAAGGGAATTTTTGTAAAATGATGTACTGTTAGGATATGTCACATGAGAAATTGTCTAGAATGTATAAATTTACATTGGAAATGTGAATGAAGAGGAAAATTTTATCATGTTTGATAGACAGGGAAAAAATGAAAGACTCTGGATATTAATACACATAATGATTCAGAGGATTTTAAAGATTAATATAGAAACTAGAGTTTTTTCTTTTGGGATTGATAGACAAACTGTTGGAAAATAGTCATGGCACTTCGTTTTTTTACATGATAACTGCATGTATTGCATGTACAAAGATGGCAAGGTTCAATATTTCCCATCATGGAGGAATGGTTATTAAAGATGATGAAACTTGCTGAAATGGCTGAATTTTTTCTTTGATCAAGGAAAAAACAGGTTTTTTAAAATACCTATTACAGACTTTTGGCATTATGGACTTTTTGTGTAAAACAGAAAAAATGAACTTCTGATTTATTGTTTTGATGATTAGACAGGATATAATATAGAAAGAAAAAAGTTATGTTGTAACTATAGAGTAATTTACCTTATGATTTTTGACTCTTGACGGATATATCTTTTCTTTTATGTACACTGAGAGCATTTGCACCAAGACAAATTCCTTGTGTGTCCAATCACACTCGGCCAATAAAGAATTCTATTCTATTCTATTCTATTCTATTCTATTCTATTCTATTCTATTTGTAATTAAATTTGTAATTGTACTTTTGACTGTTATAAAGAAGAGTAGAAGCTACTTCTTTGTATCTGTTTTCTTTCCTTCCTTCTTTACCCCCCCACTTTCTTGCACTTTTTGCTTTCTCTTTGCTTTCTTTCTTTTTCTTTCCCCTAGTTGCTACTAGTCTATATTAGCTTTTATGTTCCTTTTCTAAAATCTTTAAATTGCACACACTTGCTTTTAGCCTCCCAGTACCATCTCTAAGAAACTTTTAAAAAATGATGTTTTTGTTTTTATTTTGGTTAGTTGCCTTGAGTATCCTAAAGATGGCACATAAATTATAATTGTGTACATAATAAAAAGAGGACAAGAGAAGCATGAGTGAGAAACTCATGGTTCTGGAGATGTTTTTGATTTGCAACTCCCAGAGTTCTTTCGGTACTATGGATACTGCAAGCTGCAATTCAGCAACATCTGACGTTTTAACCATCATTGGCCTAAGAAAGAGGCATAGAATAAGTAACACAAAACCATGGAATGAAAGTGGTGATTGGAAAAAAAAAGCAGGAGATGCTTAGGAAAGAAAAAAACAGAAGAAATATGGTTCAGAGGTAGAAGAAAACAAACAAAAGAGAGAAGAGTGAAAGATCATGAGCAAGGTAATTAAATTCACACAGCCAAGACTATTATTTCTTAGAGAAAAACTGACATTTCCAAACTGATTTGAAGTCCTTAATGAGAAGTAATGTGAAGTTCTCAGATACTATAGTTTCATGATTGCAAAGTCTCTTAAATACATTGTCCTTTATATCCGTCCATCTTCTGCTAATAGTTCTGTTTCGAACCAAAGATTCTTGCATCACCAACACAGTTTTACATTTTTTCACGTTTCAGTTTTAGAATCTTTGAATGTAACCATAACTGCAAGTTTCTCTTTGAATTGACTAGAAGACCTCCATGGCCCTTCCAAAACTCTGTTTTGTTATTCTGTAAGCTGAAACTGGGCAGGGGGTGGTGGTGGTGGTGTTAGAAAATAACTTGCAAAATATGCTTTGACATTTCTTTCTACTAGGTCTACTATATCTGGGCTGAAAGAATCTAGACAACAAATAGGTACTAACAAAGAAGCACAGAATATTGTACTCTCTGTGGTATTCAAGATGATCGGTTTTCAATAAAATAAAGTTAATATAAAACAAAGTCAATATACTCATTCTTCACCTGGCTTTTAAAAAGTATCAAGCTAAACTTCAGAACATTTTTTATTCCTACTTTTTTCATACCTGGAATATATGAGAATTCACAATTTGCTTTTCTTTTTTCACTTTGAAATCAGAGCAGAGACATCAAGTTGTGTGACATATTTTCCTTTGCAATTCTCTTGTGTTATGTTAAACTATATTCCCACCAAACTCTTTGCAATCCAACACAGGGCATCAGCTCAGAGAGACCAAATTCCCCAAACTATTATCATAGGACAGCATTAACAGTTGTTATTGTATATAAGGCCACCCATCTCACGGCAGTAACTCTGAATGGTGTGCAAAGTTAAAACCAACTATTAAAACAATCAAAATGATTAGTCTAAAGTTGCAAACAGCAAATTCCAACTTTCTACTACTGTATCATGCATGATAATACAATGATATACTGCTTCAAATTTCTTGGGGAAAAGAGTGGGATACATACATACATACATACATATATGCTAACAGTATTTTTATTACAAATTTATCAGATACACAGAGAAACAGTAAAAGGTGTCCACTCCTCGCATAGATAAGATGTTAAATCCTGCTCTGTTTTGAAAACAAGAAAGAAGAAATCCTTTCCTGTATTCTCAAAACCAAATACAAAATTACACTAAGAATAAGATCAAAAGAACCTGAAGTAGAGGTTACATTGTGCAGAAGTGCAATGAGGAAGGCTCCCAAAATTGAAGATTTATTTGATGCATCATCTCCAATAGAATAGAATTTCAAACTATTAAGGACCACAGCACAAAATAAAGAAAAAGAGAAGGAAAGTATTGAATTATTAGCAGTTGTCCACATTTTGAGGGAGAGAGAATACAGTATTCTTTCTTTCTCACAGCTTAGATATCTAAATTCTGAATATTTAAGATGTTCAGAACATGTTTTTTTCTTTTAATGTGCATTATTGTATTCTTTACAACTGCCTGGCATTCTGAATCTCTGTCAGCCCATAAATATGCTGTGGCAACTTTCCATAAATATTTTTTTCAGAGCACCTGTGTGAAAAGTGCTTCTCAGCATTGAGCTTGCATTTCTTGGTATTGCAGTTAGGTGAGTTTAATAGGCCTCTCCTCTGGTTAATCTGATTAATCTCTTTTAAAATGCATGGATGCTGGCTTAATTCCATATCTTGATAATAATGTATGTGAACAAGTGCATCCCTTCACTTGTTTAAACTTAATTTTTGGTTCTCCTGTTCAACTGGATGACCCCTAGCCATAATGTTTATAAGAAACAATAATATCTATTAATTCTTTCCAACACATTCCTAATTTTGTAAATCTCTATGTCATTCCCCTTTTATAGTATTTATCTTTTAAATGTTTTTTTAAAAAAGAAACTTCCATTATTTAAGCTTCTCTTTACAAGAGATTCCAGGTCATGTCTTATTTTTAGTATATTTTGGTGTATTTGAGGGTTGCAGTTTGAAGCTCGCAGTTGGAATGGGCTATGGGAAAGGAAGGACTGCAGCTGGGACACTTCCCACACTCCTGGCTGTACATTCCATTGGCTAACCAGACAGCCAGGAAACCACAGTCTGGACAGACCCCCCTAGGCTTATTGAGAAGTCTTAGTACATCAAACAGAAAAGGTCCAAACCTGCCAGAAGAAATCTTGACTTTTGCTTTGTTATTTAGAATTGTGGAATGTTCACAGGGAAGGGATTCGGTAGCCTTATATATTAATAACCCTTCATGATTTCCATGAACAAGGACTCTGTTTCTACCATGGATGCCTTCCCTTTCCCTGTTTCAAGATCACACTATAAAGGTTTTTTTAAAAAATCTTAGGAGGCCAACAGTGGAAGATATCTGTATCTGTGAACTTGGTTGCTTCAGACAAGCAGTGGCTACTTTTGCTAATTTCTGAAGTAAAGAAAAATGGCAAATGAAGGCTATCTTAGTGGGAACACTTAAATGAAGTGAATGAGGCAGAATGGCTGCAAAAAACTGGGGGTGGGGAATAGACTCGTTTTGTCTGGGAGTCTCCATTGGGAAGCAGCTGGTTATCAAATTGGACAAAATTGAACCATGTTAGCCAATAGCCCAAAGGTAGTCTCATGTGTTCATAATAGGTTCCTATGTTCAGCATACTATGTATAATGCAACTTCTTCCCACAATGTTCATAGAAGCATTAATGGAAAACTTGCCATTACAGATAGTCCTTGACTTACAACCACAACTGAGCCCAAAATTGCTGTTGTTAAGGGAGACATTTGTTAAGTGAGTTCTGCCCTATTTTACGACTTTTCTTGCCACAGTTGTTAAGTGAATCATTGCAATTGATAAGTTAGTAACCAGGATGTGAAGTGAATTCCCCATTGACTGCTTGTCAGAAGGTCACATGACTCTGGGACACAGCAAAGGACATAAATATGAATCAGTTGCCAAGCATCTGAATTGTAATCACATGATCATGGGGATGCTGCAAAGGTGGTAACTATGAAAAACTGTTTTTGTTTTCTAATTGAAAAAAAATTACAAGATATTCATTTGGATTAGAACACCTCCAAGGTCTCTTCCAACTGTTCTATTCTATTCTATTCTATTCTATTCTATTCTATTCTATTCTATTCTATTCTATTCTACTCTACTCTATACATTTGCTGCTGAATTTTGGTGTTGCACTATCTGAGGCTTTCAAGGACCCTTAGTCTTTGTTGCAAGACAGCTTTAGATGAAAAAAAATGGATACTGACTGTCTCCCAAGGCCCCTTTTAAAGAAAGTAAGCATTATACAACTTGCACCAAAAGATATTTTACGAACAAGAAAACTGCTAACATATTAATTGGTACATAGACCAAAAACTAACATTGACAGACTTTCTTTAATTCTGCTTTATGGAACTAATTGTATTTAAACATTGTAGTATTTATTATGATTCAATAAGCTGCAATTGTTTTCATTGTGTAAGTTAGTCTTGGGAAAACAATGGGTCTTTCTTCTCTACTACATTATAGCACAATCCACCCATCCTTGAATTGGCAGATATATATTTATATAGAGAGGGGGGGTGTCTATATAAATCTGATACTTCTGCTTTATGTATACAATCATTTATGCATGCAAATCAGAGTGTCAAACAAAAGCAATGCTGTTTGGAAACTTTGACAGTTCTAAAACCTTTCCCCTCTGCTGAGTTGAATTGCTCTTTACCCATCTTTGAGCCTGAAAAAAAAATTCTATCGGCATGAAATTGATTATCCTCATTGTCAATCCCTTTGTTGTCTCTGTTTCCAGCCTCTGACAGTCACTAAATTCCTTCCAAGGTTAATAGATGACAAATCCTAACAAATTTGAGGAGGCTCAGGGGCCTTAGCAGAATAAGGGAGAAAGCATTACTTTTACAGCTAAAGAAGTCTTAAATCTGAGCAGGGGATGAGGTGAGAGCAATGTAATGGAGCTATAGCAGGGGAAAAAAAGGATGTCTGGGCATGTTTATGCCATGGTTAGGTACAAGTGGGGATGTAACTATAGCCTTAAAAGACGACTAAGAAATTGATTAAATAAAATATTCCTGTACAACATATATTTCTAAGTCATGTGCTTTCTTAACAAAGTTTCCTATAAGTAAAATATAAGAGCTTAAAAACAATAAATGATATCTTTGCAACATTTAACTGAGAAGAACATTACTATAATCAAATAATAATTAATAATATCAAGCCAGTTTATTCCCAGCAACTACATGGGCAGGTCCCCATGCAGTTTTATAGATGGCATTTTCAGCAATGGTTGGCTACTGCCTTCTCCCTGGGGTTGAGAATGACTGGCCCAAGGTGACCCATCTGGCTTTCATATCCCTCCAAGGCAGATCTACAATTCAGATTTCCCTACTTCTAGTCTGCCACTTTAACGATTAAAACAGACTGGCTTGATTACAATCAAATAAGCTATACAAATAAATATAAATTTAGATGCTATGCTATTTTTTTTATTTCTGCATGGAGCATTTCCATAGCAATTAATTGATATTTGACTGAAACAAATAACAGTGAACAGGATATAGTAAGCTAAAATTATTTTTAAAATAATAAAATACAATAATTAAAGATCTCCCTCTGTGATGGGAAGTAGGAATGACAAGGAAGACCTGCAACTAAGTCAATGTCAGATAAAAGAAATTTGAGTCTGAAATAGAAAAGTAATTTGAGAAAGCATTTCAGACTTGCTCATGAATATACAGGAAGAGAGGGAGGAAGTGTACTCAAACTTGCAAGATTCTGTTTCTGCAACCATTTTATTAGCATTGCATTCATAACTTTAGCTTCCAATCTAGTCTACCTCAAACTTATATCCCAGGCATTCCAGAACTGAGATGCATGCATGGTTGGATGGATGGATGGATGGATGGACGGACGGACCGACAGACAGATAAAAAATTATGGATGAATGAGAGAATGAAAATAATAAACAATATTGGTATTGTTTTCAGTCAGAGTTCCAGCTAGCAAAATGGCAAGAAAGAATGGGTCTGGAATGCTTTCAAAGGAAACACAGTCAACTGCACTAGTAGTAAAATACTAATAGTAAAATACTGAAGGTCTCATGAATAATGTCCTCATTTTTGTAAAAACTGGAATATGGAACTGTTGTGGCCCCGCCTCCTGAGCCAGAGGAAGAGGACTTGGATGATGAAGGGGAGGAGTGGGCAATGCCTTCCTCCCCAGGACCTTTCTCCCCAGGCCCTTCCTCCCTGACAATGCCTTCTTCCCCAGGACCTTCCTCCCTGGCAATACCTCAGGTTTCATCGGAAAGCCAAGAGGGACAGCCTGAGATACGCCAGGAGGGAAGTATATCAGCACAGCCACAGCTGGGGAGTGAGGAGGAGGATTCCTGGCTTGATCCCAGGCAGCGTCGGAGGGAGAAACATCAGCAGCAACGTAGGAGGCGTGGGAGGGCTAGAGAGTGAGCTGGACCACACCCCACAAGGTATAAAAGTGGGTGTGCCTATGTTGTGAACTCTGTGCGTGACAAAGTTCGAACAAACCAGGATTCCTGTTTGTGTTGTGGCTGGACTGTATCTGGATAAGCTCTTGTTCGTGGACTTTGAGAATAAAAAGCCCATTCTGACTCAGTGAGTAATCCGATACTTGACAAATCTGAACTTGGCAGTTGGAATGTGTGTGATTGCCTTATCAGCTGTAACAGATTGGCTTTTGGAGACAAGCCAGCATGACTCTCTGTGTGGCTGTTGGTGCCAGGTTCCTTACCTTCTGGGAGAAGGGAAGGGGAGACAGAACATGGAACAATGCTTTCTATGACATGCAGTTATGAGAATGCAGGCCAATCATATGAAAGGTGTAACTCAGAGTCCCAAAAGTAATTACATTGCCTTGCAAATGGAAAGTACTCTATGGGAATGTTACTGGCTAGCCGCTAGTGTCATGTGAGGAATAGGTGCAGTGGCCATCTGATTTAGTCACAGCAAAGGTAAGCATATTAACAATGGTTTTAGTAGATTAGAGTGTTTGATACAGTCTCAATAGCCCTGACCTCCAAATCTTATTGAGTAAAATTACATTCTTCAGCCAGGAGGGTAAAGATTATTAATACATGTATCTTTCTCCTTGTTTGAATCTTCTTCTAAATGCCAAGCAACCACAGAATGGGAGGATTATGACAAAAACTAGCTTGTTGAATAACCAGGAAGGGTATATGCAATTGGCTCTATTCCATAAACTGTCCCCATTACCAATATAAATCTACATTAAATGCATGCAGATCTGCATTAATGGTAGCTAAACATCATTTCAAGAGTCAACACTGAAACTACCAAAACCACAACACTTGGATAGACAAACATGCATTCAAGTTATTAACCTGAAAGTCAGTATTCCCAAACTTGGTTTCCAGATGTGTTGGCTGAGGGTCATGGGGACTATGCTACTAATAAATCTGAAAATATCCAAATTTTGAAAAATGAAATAAATAGGATATAACCATCTTTTTGTGACCTCAACACAGGTTTATGAACCAAAGGATTACAGTTAGAGTATAAGATGGTTTTGTCAATATGCTGGTTTTTAGTCCTAAAGCTCAGATGTAGCCTGATTCAAAGCTATTCTGGCACATACCTTATCTGTTTCCTTAAAGGTAAATATGTCCTTCACTGTTGTCACCTGCTGTATCAGACACTCCTATCAAATGAAGCTTGAAAACCCATAAATTACTGCACAAACCATTCCAAACAATAAAAGCAATTTTACTTACTGAACCATTAAATTTACATACTTAAATTAGACTCAACCAGACGTTGCAAGGGGATGTTTGCAGCCAGACAAACAATGAATTTAGAGAAAGAGCTGCTATGTACTTCCCCACCTCTCACATTAAATTAATGAGGTGCTTCAATTTAATCATCATTAAAATTACATCTTTATTTAGTTACTTAGCAGAGTTTGACTCTGTGGCATGTGACAGACTGTCTGGTTGCCCCTTTGATAATAACCTTTCTCATGGAGTGAAGGGTTAGTTGGAGAACTGACATACTTGCCATCCCTTTGAACTTTGCACAGCATAATTGTTAGAGTGTAGGAAAATGTCAAATTAACTAAGTATTTGAGAGAAAAAACAGGGCTTGGAGGTTGGGAGAAAGAAGAAGAGTCTTAACTTTTCCTAAGTAATTTTTTTTTCAAATTTATATCCTGTCAGAAAGTAGAACTTTCTGGAGTTACTATGCAGTTTACAAATTAGTAGAGTTTGATGGGGTGATCAAACCTACCAATGACAGGGTGGCATTGAGCACCTCACTATGATACTGTAGGACACACCCTAAGTATAAAAGGGCTGTCAACTGTCATTTTCAATGTGAGAAAAAGAGAGAAACAAAATGAGGAGATTCTAAGGAGATTGGAGATACTGAGAAGATCCAAGACTCTGAGGAGATATTAGGATCTGACAGACTGAGGTCTGTGTATGAGAAGATATAGCAAAGAGATCTGAGAGATCTATAACCTAAAGAGAAAGGGACTTTCTAAAGAGGTTAGCTATATCTAAGAAGAGGTTATGAGAGGAAGAACTGTGAATCTCTCATAGTAACTTCTAGTTCCTTGAAGGACTGTTTAAGAGGAACGAAAGAAGAAAAGACTCTATATATTTAAGAATAATATATTTATTGATTATTCTGTTATAAATAAATCTGTTTTGATCTGACACAACTTGGCATTGCAATTTATTGAATGACTCTGTGAAATAGATATAGGTTTAAAGATCCAGGCCAAACTCAATTAATATTATTTAACATATCCGCTGTGAGTGTCAGAAAAATAAATCACAGGAGATGAATATAACCTTTGATATAAGAAGATTACCAAGTATATTTTCTAAAAATCAAATTTGTTTATCACTTTTCCATGACAAATTTGTTTATCAGTTTTCCAGGATTTGCTTTAAGAAAGCTTTTGGAGTTTGGTTTTCTGTGTAGATGATGTTAGGCGTAAAATGTTGGTGGTGTCTGATTGATAAGCATTTTTCTGTGATTTAAAGAACAAGCTCACCCAAATATTTAAAAACATGAAAATAAATAAAAAATATAAAATTAAATTAATAAAACTAAAAATGTAACAAGAGCAATGAGATATGATGATGTGCGAAAGTCGGAGACATTTCAAAATACTTCATTATATTTACAAGAAAAATGTGAAAGCAGAAATGTGAACATTTATGATAAGCTTCATTGGAATTCAAATCCCAAGAACTAAGAGACAAAGCTATATATGATACAGAGAAGATTCTATTTTAATTCTTTTTTACTGCAACAGGTTTATATAAGAGCTTCTTTATAAGTGGGGATATAAATAGCAATATTAAGCAAGGATTTAAATTCTTCTGCACCATTTTTACTGAAGATCAGTTTATTTGCTCTTCATCTGTAATATTTAAATAAATACCAGGCTATGTTTGCAATACTATGGATATCTACCATACCTCTTTAAATAGAAGGGAAACACTCTAAATCAGTTTTGTGTAACATGTCCCCCCCTTCATCCAGATGCTTTGAATTTCTGCTTCCATATTCTCAGCCAGCACTGATTAAGAGTTTCTGGAATGCACCTGTCTCAGGAAGACTCCACTAGAAGAACATTTAAGTCATTGGCTGTTCAATTGTGATGACATGGTTTTGGGGTCTGGATTGCTGAGGTTGCTGGGTTTATAATACTAGACTTTAGTTGCAAATTCTGGAGGAAACGTTTTCATTTTCAAAATCAGGGGTCCAGCTTTGAGGTCAAAGTTTGTTAATTAAGGAAATATTTAAAGAGAGACACATACATTTCAAAAGCAAAATGTTCCGTTTGACTTCATGTAAGAGAGAAATCATTTCTGAACTATTTTAAAATAGATACATTGTGGGAAATAGTTTTTCTTTTTATGTACAGGTCATGAAAAGAGATGAGAAGCAAACATGACACAGAATTGATAGATATAATTTATCTACTTTAAAAATGCAATGTCAGCTGTTATGGTCTCAGGAGACTTAATTAATCAATTCCAGGGTTCAAGATGCTTGAAAGCTGTATAAAGGTTATACAAGCACATCACTGATATACTGTGGGTATTCAGCAGGGCTGGTTAGCCAGTTTAAAATACACAGACACTCTGCCTTGGTAACTTTCTTCCAATCTTCAGATAAATGGAGGAATGAAAAGCAAGACTCTTGCTTCAAATAACTTCAGTTTATGCAAGCAATCTGAAGGGAAAGTAACTGAATGTCACAATTTTGAAAAACAACAACAACCCAACAATATTGAGTCATTCATATACGTCATGATTAATGGTTGAATTCCCAAATATAAAAATAGTTCAGAAATCATATTTTTGTTACTGACACTGTTCAATGCTTTGGCAAAGGTCATAGATGATAAGATTACAATCCCTATTTCTTTAGCAAACATGCTTAATCTTGTAGAACACACCTTGCCTCCAAGTTCATGGCTGCATCTCCAGCATCTCAATGTACAAAAGATACAAAAGATTCTGTCAGCAAATCTAACAGCTGTCCAAGTTAGGAGGCAGTAGTAGTTGTTTTTAATATAGTTCCTTAAAAGTGCCCTGTTTCCTCAGAACTAAACCTCATAGTGTTTAATGGAATTTACTCCCAGGAAAGGTATGCACAATGCTACTACTGCTTTGCATTATAGATTTTACTTGATTGTTACCATTTCTAGCCAAATGGAATGTTGGGATGTTGGAAAGAAATTATGTAAAAGGTCTGGGGTTGTGTCAGTGCATCAAGATAGCTCTCTGAAAACTCAGGTGGCAGCAAAAGAAAAAGAAAGAAAAAGAAAATAGGCTGAATCAAACCAGGAGCTGCAGGAAAACAACAACAACAACAACAACGATCATCTGGCCCACAACATGCCTGACATCACTATTGTGGAAAAATCTGGTTCATTGATATTGCTACACCAAGTGATGTACGAATTGAAGAGCAACAGCTAGAAAAAAATTAACAAAATATTGTGATTTGCAAATTGAAGTTCAGCAATTGTGGAGGAAGAAATCAATGGCTGTAGCAATAGTAATAGGAGACCTTAGAGCAATACCCAAAGGGCTGCCTAGGTCCATAGACATTTTGAACTTTATTAGACCTGAATATTCAGACTTTGCAAAAAAAAACACAATTCTACCTGGAACTGCCTGTATACTCAGACACTATTTCTTAGGTCCTTGGTTAGGACTTGGTGTCATTTTTTAAAATGAATTTATACCAGTCTGGAATCTTGTTACCAATTTTATTTATTTTAAATATATTCATTCATTCATTCGTTAAATTGTTTTTAATTTAATTTCAATTTTAATATACTCTAAAGGCAATGTCTGTGCTCTGGAATGATTTTCCCCTCAATATTTGGATAGCCCCCACCCTCATGGTGTTTCAAAGAGCCTTAGGGTGTTTCAAAGGAACACCCAGGCCTTTAGTAAGGATGATTAAAGCCCCCCTTGAATTGGGTGGATCTTCTTTTTCAGTCCTGTTCTGGTTTTGTCATCTTTGTGATCTTTCACTTCTTTATTTTTGTTTATGATATACTTTTAAGTTGTTTTAATTTTTTTGCCTGTGAACCACCCAGAGCAGTTGGGTAGATATATAGCTCAATAAATTAAATTAAATGTTTTTAAATCATTTCATGAATGGTTTAACCCTGCAACATTAATATCACTCACAAGGCCCCTGGAACTTCTCCAATCCATCTTCTCAATGCTATTTCTTATTCTAATCACCTCTTCCTCTATACTCCACATTTTTTAGGTCTTTGGGCTGATTGCTGTTTCCAGGGAATAGAAAATAAAAAGGGTTTTAATTCTTCTTAGAGTGATTAGGATTGTTTTCAAAAGAGAGGACCCTAACTTCTTACAACCACCTCTTTGCATACAAATATGGAAATGGAAGAAGAAACTGGACAAGAATGGGGCATCAACCTTGAAAACAAAAGAAAGTGTTGGATCCTTTGTGCTCTCTGAGCTTAGTTGTTTTCTTGCAGATGTTTCATTACCCAAAATAGGTAATATCATCAGTGCTAGCAGAAAGTTCCTTTACTTCATGGAAAGCAGCAACAGTTCTCCATTAAATATTCTAGTTTCTTTATCTTTAGAGAGGAGGGTGACCACCAGACAGGACTGCTTATAAGTAGACAATAGGGAGCAGATTCCTGCCAGTTTCTCTGCCACTTTTGACAATGAAGAAATAATAAACTTTTTAAAGACTGATACAAGGAGAGAAGTTAAAGCTTCCTGGTAACCACAATCAGTTTCATCTATAGATGCTAAGAATAATAGGGAAACAATAGAGTTCTTACAGTGGCCTCATTGATAGTGAAGCTGAAACATTTTGCCCCCCAGCGATCCCTTCAGGGGAAATTGCTGTGTATATTTAAGTGCCTAAGAAAGAGAGACATAGGCAGATTGACCTCTTCAGAGTATGTGTGGGTGTTCAAGTAGCAAGTGTGGGTGTTCAGTTTCATCTTTGCCTCTCCTCTCCTCTCTGTGCCAAAGAGTTCAGGGACAGTCAAGAATCAGAAGCAGGCTGGTGGCACCTTTTCAAACTAACACATTTAATTAATAGGCATGATCTTTCATGAGCTGCAGCTCCTTTCATCAGATGCAAGACGTGGCTGACCTGATGTAGGATTTATCCACTCCACACAACGGTTCTCCAGTCCTACTCATTTAATAAAGTATGTTTGTCTGAAAAGTACTACCAGCCTGTTGGAATTAATGCCATCCAAACAGCACAAATGTATTGCGCAGTCTTTAGAGTCAGAAACAACACTCAGTTATAACACATGAGGGATTATCTGGAAAAAGGATCACTGCCATCTTTTGTGGTTTGGGAATCTGCAAGACTGAATAAATCACTGCTGTTGCTAATCAGCGCTGAATTTTGCTATGTTAATGAGAACCAAGTAAAATGTTACTATTTTACATGGAAGAGAATGTGTGTGAGGGAAGCAAAGCCATATGCATTAATATTGACCAAGCTATTTTAAAATCTCTTGCTCAGTACTTCAGTGAAGTTCTGCTCTTTTAAGTTTTTGGCATGGTTTTCAGGGTCTTTGGTGCATTTCATTTTGCTTTTTAACCCCCCCCAATAAACCATACAGAAATGCAACAACATGAGGGAGCCTATTTTGCCATAGCAATATCTCTCTTAGTAATTATTCCCCCCCTTTGTTTTTCTCTCCCCCCTCCCCCGCTCTCCATCTGTGTGTGGGAAAGAGAGAAAATTTAAAACTTTGATGGAGAAATTCCTTACCTATCCTCTTAAAAAACATTATTCTGCTACTTAGGTGTCAAAGGCTCAAACCAAGACTTTAAAGGAAGATTAATTATTATATCTTAATTGTAAGATCTTGTCTCTCTCAAGTCAAGCTTCTCTCTCAAGTCAAATCAAGTCAAGACTCCTAATGACTAGCCAGACAGGTTCATATTGTTGTCATGGCAATGTCACAAGAGTAGTTTTCCTTCTTCTGAGATGTTTTTTGATTTATCAGTTTAATTGTGATATGCCTTATGGCCTTCCATCAAGAACTAAGGCTGCCTTCAAGATGCATGGATATGACAATGATATCAAGGTTATTATATACACAAAGATGGAAGAGTATTGACATTCCCACAATGGAGGAATGGATTATAAATCTATTAGAATTAGCAGAAATGGCAAAATGATCTGATTGGGAAAAAGCAACAAGTGTTTTCTTAAAAGACTGGAAACCTTTTATGGACTTTTTGCTAAAAGAAGAAAAAGTGAAATGAAGATGTAACGGACTTAGTGGTAGAAAAATATGACAATTTAATATGTGGTTGAAGTGGTTTTAGGAAGCGATAAGAAGGAAGGGAGATGATGAATATGTCATTATCTGTTGAAGAGAAGGTTGGAAGCCATTATAACTTTAGGGTTTTTTTCTTTCTTTTCTTTTCTTGCACCTACTTCTTTCTTCTTTTCCTCATTTCTTAAATACCTCTTTTACTTTATATAGCAATTTCACTAAATAGAAATAATCAAAAAGAGCTACACCTGCTTTCAAACACAAGAACACTAAAGGAAAAAAAAATTTTTGCCTGAGCAAAAATAATTTTATGGGGATACAAGACTGGAAGCCAACTTTCAGATGCTTAGTTCCAATATATACTTTCATTTACCTCAACTTCTTCCTTCTACTTGCCCATCTCTTGTGATCAGTGAGAGAAGAGGGGAGTTTGGTATTATAAAATGGATTTGAGTGGCTCAGTTTTCAGTACTTGGGCAAAAGCTGAGAAGACATGGGAGAAAAAGGAAGGAGAATTATTGGGGAAAAGTCTTTGGAGGAAGAAAAGTTGCAATGAAAGACCTAGAGGAAAGAGAAGAAGGCAACTTGTGTATGGACATCAGGGAAGAGAAAAGAAAGAGCCTAAATGTAAATAAAACTGGGTTTTCCAATGATGTATGAAGTATGGCAATTATCATTCATTCATTCATTTATTCATTCAACGAGGCAATTCTTTCAAATGTTATTGCTAAACACATAAAAACCTATTGCAGAGCTATCTATCTGGAGCATTTGGGCTAGGACTTGTATGCATTTATATCCTCCCTGACAGTCATACAAGGCTTTAGCTTGATTGCATACAAGGCAGCCATGACTGCCTAGGATCAGTATATCTGATATACTGATTTATATTTCGATAATTGAACCTGAAATGTGCCTTGGCCTCTTTGTGCACTAAGCAATGATTCACCTTCTCAGATTGGGAATGTTGTTCCTTGTTTTGTGGCTGGTTCATAAGATTTCTAGGCACAGTGATGGACAGGTGCTTGTTCCAAGTCAGTAGTAATGATTCTAAAGTTTCTGTTTCTGATATCAGAGGATGTGAATTAAGTTCTGATTCACAGGCTAGCATTTGTTTGTGTTTCAAAACACAAGAGTCAATTTTACAAATTTTCTATTCTCCTAGAGCTTCTTTTGTATTACCAATTTATTTAAAATATTTGTTTGGTGCCCTCCCTTCCAGAGATCCCAGGGTGGTGAGACAGCAAATAGGTCATAAAATATTAAAATATGGAATACAGATATCAGATTAACGAGGCTTAGCAGAAAATTTCAGAAAAAGGGCAAAACTATTTGGTCAGGTAAACAGAGCTCCAGCTAGAAAGAGGGGCGAGCAGGGATGGATTCAATTTTTTTAACAACCGGTTCTGTAGGCGTGGCTTAGTTGGTGGGTGTGGCTTGGTGGTCATGTGACTGGGTAGACGTGGCTTGGTGGCCATGTTATTGGCTGGACTTAGTCAAACAACTTTGTTTGCGCATGTCTGTGTAATGGCAGCCCACCATCAGTAAGGGCCATGTGGGGGTGGGTTTTTTTGTGTCGTTGGGGGGGGGGTAGGGGGCTCCATTTTCTTCACCAGCCCCCTGTTTTGTTACCTGGGGGTCTGGTGGACTTTTTGGAGCCCAGCAGCCGACAATAGACAACTGAAGTCAGTGAGGACAGCGTCGGGATGGTGGCGAGTCTCGGCGGCATTTAGCGGCAGCAGAGGCAGCAGCGGTGGCGGCAATGGCGGCAGTGAAGGCAATGGCGGGAAAGGCGGTGGTGGCGATGTCCGATGAAGACGGAGAGGAGCCTGGCAGAGGGCCCGGTGGAAGGCACGAGGCACGAGGGCCCGACAGACAGCCCAGTGGGCGCATTGTTGTTGTGCATGGCTGGGCGTGGCTGTGGAGGCCCGATGCCGGGTGAAGAAATGTGATCTGAAGGAACTGGCTGCCATTTAAGGTCCGGCGAAAGGCATGAGGACGATGGTGTGCCTGGCAGAGGGCCCAACAGGTGGCCTGGCAGGGGGCCTGACAGACAGCCCAGTGGGCGCATTGTTGTTGCACGTGGCTGGGTGTGGCTGCGGGGGCCCGACGCTGGGTGAAGAAATGCGAACTGAAGGAACTGGCTGCCTTGAGGAATGGGCTGCCATTGAGGGTTGTGACCTGGCGGCCGAGCCGGGCCACGTCTGCAAATTTGTGGACCTGCTACCTGTTGCCTGTTGCCTGCTGTTGCCTGCTAGACTTGTTTGGAGTTCCAATCTTACAAACTTGGAGGCTGTTCTGGTGTGGGGAGCGGGTCTTATGGTGCCCGCCTCGAAGTTGGATTACAGCCTCTCTGTTGTGGTGGTTATGCCGCTTGCTGCTTCCGCTTGCTGGGATTTGCTGAGCCATGCCGTTTGTAAAGAACTTGTTGACTATGCTGTCCAGAAACTGCTGGAAGACTGTTCATTGGGGCTGCTTCTCCCTCCTGTTCCATCTGTTCAGATGTGGGGCTAGCTTCCCCACCGCGGTGAGAGGGCGATGGGGCTTTTGTTTTCCAGCCTGCTGCAGTGAGAGGGCAGCAGTGACTGTTTAGCCCACCCCACTGACCCCAACCTTAGGGGTTTCCACCGTGGTGAGAGAGCAGTGGTTGGACCTTTTTTTTCTACTCTGGTCCCCCCCCGGGACTAGCTGTGAGAGGGCTTTCAGGATAGGAGACGGTCTGACTCTGGGGTCTTTGACTAGACATGAGGGTCTTTGTCATGCAGCTTTTATCTTTATTACCCGCTCCCATCTATGGTTTGTCTTTGAATACCCATGACTGTACAGTCTTACTCGATGGCAGAGTTATGGGTTCTGGGGAATGTCCCCCTGTCCCTGAGGTGGCCCATGGGACTTTCAAAAGCCTACATTGATGACAGATCCTGGGATCCCAAGAGGTGGCATGGAGCAAGCAGGGGTTTTAATTGGAAAAGGGGTGGTAAGTGTCATTTACGTAAATTTTTAATCAAAGTTTTAAAAGGGTTAGGGAAGGGGGAGGGGTGTAGGGGGGGTTCTGCTGAATCATATTCAATCTCTGTCCAGGTTGGGAGAGGGTCGCGGTGGGGAGAGGGTGGGGGTGGGGGGCCCCGAGGCTCTAGGAGAAAGGGTGGGGACTACAATCCCCACGGCGATTGGGAATGGCAGGAGATGGAGAAACGGAGGACCATATCGGAGCTTGGGAGCGTACCCCCACTATTTTCGAGCAGTGGCGCGCTCTGACCCTCCTGTTTCCGCCTGCTCCCCCAGGGATACAGGAGGTCATGTCTCTGGGCTCAGGGTGGTTTATGTGAATGCCAGGTCCGTAGTGAATAAAGCTCCCCTCATCTGTGAACTGATTGAGGAGGAGGACGCGGACCTGGCTTGCATTACAGAAACCTGGTTGGGGTCAGAGGGAGGAGTCCCCCTGTGTGAGTTATGCTCCCCAGGTTTCCGGGTGCTACACCAACCTTGAGCCTAGGGTAGGGGTGGTGGAGTGGCGGTTGTTATCAGGGAGACCCTTTGTCTGAGGGAGGTCACTGTCCTGCAGATTGGTGGGCGTGAGTCTCTCCTCCTGAGGTTGGGCCCTGGGGATCAGTTGGGTCTGTTGCTCACATACCTTTCTCCCAGCTGCATGACAACGGCCCTGCCTGAGCTGCTTGACATTCTCTCGGGAGTGGCTGTTGAGTTCCCCAGGCTTATGGTTCTGGGGGATTTCAACCTTCCCTCTCTGGGTGGGACGTCAAGTATGGATCAGGAGTTCATAGCCTCCATGATGGCTATGGACCTGACCCAAATAATTCATGGCCCGACTCATGGAGGGCGGCACACACTTGACCTGGTTTTTGTCGAGTTTACATAGTGGTGTAATGATCTGGGTGGGGGTTCACCAACTATCCAACCCCTGTCATGGACCGATCATTACCTCCTTTGGCTGGTCTTCCAGCATGTCACCCCACATCGCTGGGATATGGAACCGACCAGGTGGTTCCATCCCAGGCGCCTGATGGACCCAGAGGGGTTTCAGACGGTGCTTAGGTTGCTTCTTGCCTCCCTTACCCACAGCTCAGTCAAGGCCCTGGTGGGTGTCTGGCAACGGGCTGCCTCAGAGGCCCTTGACCATGTTGTCCCTTTGTGCCCTGACCTGATGCAGATCTCAGTTAGCTCCTTGGTTTTCTGTGGAGCTCCGGGAGATGAAGCATTGGGGGAGAGGCCTAGAGAGCAGTTGGAGGTCCAGTCGGTCTGAATCTGACCTATCCCAGTTAAGATCCTTTACGAGGACTTATCTGGTGGCGATGGGAGTGGTGAAGTATGCTTACTTCTCTGCTCTCATTGCATCTGCAGATAATTGCCTGGCTGCCCTGTTTAGGGTCACCCATTCCCTCCTTAACCAGGGGACGAGGGAGGACCCTTTGCAGGGGCAGGCCAAGGAGTTTAGTCAGCATATGCTGGACAAGATTTCTCAGATCCGGGCCGGTCTGGATTCCGACTGGCTAGAGTCTGACAAGGGAGTAACAACGGGTCTTGTAGTTACTATCTGGGATGAGTTTGAGCCTGTGACTCCAGATGAAGTGGACAGAATCATGCAGGGGCTGAGTTCCACCACATGTTTATTGGACCCGTGTCCCTCCTGGCTGGTTTACGCCTCCCGGGAGGTTACACGTGGCTGGCTCCAGGCAGTGGTCAACGCTTTGTTGAGTGAGGAATCCTTCCCTGCTGCCTTGAAGGAGGTGGTAGTGAGGCCCCTCCTTAAGAAGCATGCCTTGGACCCAGCCATTTTGAATAACTTTCATCCTGTCTCCAACCTTCGCTTTGTGGCGAAGGTTGTAGAGAGCATGGTGGCTCATCAGCTTCCGGGGTTTCTGGAGGAAGCGGACTACCTAGATCCGTATCAATCGGGCTTCAGGCCCAGGTACAGCATGGAGACGGCATCGGTCATGCTGGTGGATGATCTCTGGAGGGCTCGGGACAGGGGGCATTCCTCGGTCCTAGTCCTATTGGACCTCTCAGTGGCTTTTGATACCATCGACTATGGTATCTTATTGCGACGCCTTGGGGGGTTGGGGGTGAGGCACCATTTTGCAGTGGTTCTCCTCCTACCTCTTGGGTCGCTCGCAATCGGTGTTGGCAGGAGGGCAGAGGTCGACCCCGAGGCCCCTTGCTTGCAGGGTTTCCCAGGGGTCGGTCCTCTCTCCCCTCCTGTTCAACATCTATATGAAGCTGCTGGGTGAGATCATCCATGGTTTTGGGGTGAGGTATCATCAGTATGCTGATGATACCCAGGTTTTTATCTCCACCCCAAACCAACTCAGTGATGCCCTCGCCGTGATGTCCTGTTGCCTGGAGACGGTACGGATCTGGATGGGAAGGAACAGGCTCCAGCTCAACCCGGCCAAGACCGAGTGGCTGTGCGTACTGGCATCTCGGATGATCCAGGATATTCCATCACTAGCCATGGGGGGAGAGGTGTTGCCCCCCATGGAAAGGGTGCACAACTTGGATGTCCTCCTGGATGCACGGCTCAGTTTGGAGGAGCAGGTGGGAACCGTGACCAGGGGGGCATTTGCCCAGGTGCGCCTGGTGCACCAGTTGTGCCTCTATCTGGACTGTGATGCTTGCGTACGGTTACTCATGAGCTCATTATCTCCCGAGTCGACTACTGCAATGCTCTTTACATGGGGCTGCCCTTGCGGACCATGCGGAGGCTTCAACTGGTGCAGAATGCAGTGGCGCAGGTTGTGATGGGAGTATCCCAATACTCCCATATTATACCCCTCCAGCGCGAGCTTCATTGGTTGCGGGTTGACCTCCAGGTGAGATTCAAGGTGCTGGTAATTACCTATAAAGCCCTACATGTCTTGGGCCCGGGGTACTTGCGGGAACGTCTCTTGCCAGCATCGACTACCCATTGCCCTGTGCACTCCCAAGGACAGGGCCTCCTTGGGGTACCGTTGGCTAGACAGTGTCAGCTGGCAACCCCCAGCGGTAGGGCCTTCTCACTGGGAGCGCCCGCCCTGTGGAATCAGTTGCCCTTGGAGCTGCGGTTGGCCCCTGACCTCCGTTCCTTCCGCCGTGGCCTGAAGACGTGGCTTTTCCAACAAGCCGGCCTGGACTGAGGGGTGGTGGTTTTTAGATGTTTTAGGTCTTAGTGTTTTTGTGGGTTTGAGATATTGTTTGGCTTGGGTTTAATAATTTTTAAAAATAATTTTAAATTTTGTATTATGCATTTTTATGATGTGAGCTGCCCTGAGTCCTTCGGGAGATAGGGCAGCATATAAGTCCAAACAATAAATAAATAAACTCAATATCACTCATATTGAGGTACACATCTCCTTGCCTGGCCTCTCATGACCTTGGGGATGCTGCAACAGTTTTTTGGTCACTTTTTTCAGTGCCATTGTAACTTTGAATGGTCACTCCACACAAGCAAAGTACTAACAAAGGATATAAAAAAATCTCCAGAGAAGTTCCAGAGACAGGAAGTCTAGTCCTGCCAAAAATGTAATAAGGGTTAACGGAGAGGCAGTTTCTGTAAGCAACACCAGAATGTTTCCTTCCTGCCTTCCTTACAGGATTAGGCCAGTAATTTCTTCTAACAACAGGTTCTCCGAACTGCTTAGAATGTTAACAACCGGTTCTAGCGAATAGGTGCGAACTGGTAGAATCCCACCCCTGGGGGCGAGGGAGGGAAGCAAAAGCATTTTCGGATGAAACCATGTCACACAAATTTGCTAACTGCCACATAGTTTGCACAGTGATTGATCAACTCACCAGAGAAGAAGTAATGGGCATGAAAGTGATAATGCTTACTTGCCCATCAATACTGTTAGGTGATTTCTGAAGCATTTTGTCCCTCCCCAGGCAGCTTAACAGGTGGGTCCACAAATGGCTAATTGGGAAACAAGAGAGATGGGATAAATATGGACCAACTCATCATGGATGGGATTGCACAAAAACCACACCCACATTTAAGGAGCAAAGATTGAGTCAGCCCTTGGATGGAGCCGTATTTCAATGAAAGAATGCTGCCACAGAAAAGAAGCTGTCACATAAATAATACATACCAGGTTATATATAACTCCCAGGGTTATTCTATTGACTGGGCTACAAGTTATCTCTTCCTAACAGCACATTTATCACTTGCAACTGCAGATGGAAATCTCTATTCCTTCAGGGGCTTGTTTACACTGTCAAGGATCCCAGTTTGCAGAGAAGCTAATATCCCTGAACTAACAGTCTCCCAGGGCAAGGAAGATGTGGCTGATTCCAAGGTAACAGCCCAAGGGACTGCCAAGCTACCATAATAGGGCTGATCAAGGAATTCAGGAGAGCTCCAGAGATAGCAGCAATCGCAACCCAAGCCATCTGCCTGTCTGTTGTGTGGGAGTTTAATATGTGCCATGATTATACTGGTCCTAGGAAAGTAAGCGGGGAGGGAAGAGTATCCCCAAGGCAGTTGGCACAAAAAAGCAAGCTTGTCCCAACCATCTGCTGATACATGGACATGAATGCACCTCTCTAGCATGAGTCCACCTTTAGGCTTTCCCCACTCCCCATTTTGCTAGGTTCAGTATCCCGGGGGCATTCGCCAATTCAATTCACTCTTTTTAATGTGACCTAACCTGATATTTGAACCTGTGCCTCTTTGAGTGACAGACTCACGCATCTTTCTCTCTGTCTTTTCGCCACAGCCTTCTCTTACTGTCTACTCCTCCTGACCTCATTTCCATCAAAGTATGTCCAGGAAAGTAAGCAACTATCCCCTCTGCCTCTAAAAGGCAGCTTAAGGTCTTGCTCTTTCTATCTTGATATCAATCAGCATAAACAGGAGAGACAATTGCAAGAAGAGGATCACTTTGTTCTCCAGGGTCTATTCAATCACCCCAGCCTCCTTAATCGCAAACAGATTAAACACACACAGCCAGAGAAAGCTGAAATGAAGGGTAAGGATGACAAGAAAGAAAGAAAAATGAACCAAAGAAAGAAAGAAAACACTGGGAAATGGAGTAGATGTCAGCTTCTACTTATTTTTTAATTTCATCTTTTACAAGCCTTTTGCAAGCTAACATGATTAAGTTCTTCACACAATTCATTAGCATCATGTTGGAAATCCAGTACATATTATGCTCTCTGAGTAATCCAATTAGCAAAATGTATTTATTTAACTGGAATATTAGCTACACACAATCCCAGATGAAGTCTAGCCCATGAGCCCTGAGTTTCATTTGAAACTCTGGGTTCTTTTCCTTTCTATAGAGAGATTTATGCAGATACAAACAATGCTGGCATCTCTGCTTTAAATGAACAAAATGAACGTGATGTGAAATTTTCTTCTCGAATACACAGTTTCCTGCCACAGAATGGGCTATTGAAGGGAGACTGATTTTTTATCCCTCGGCTTTGAATACATTTGCTTCATAATCCTCCATTTTTATATGCATATACATGCTTGCCCATACATGGCAACTAAATGGCAACTGTGCTGCAAGGGCAGGTTCTCTGCTTATTGCAAAATGTCCTTTGTTCACACATCCTTTGGGTTATTCCACGTCGCACATCTTTCACCAAGCAAGTGGCAGAATTTGCTAAATTACCGTAAAATGAAAAATGCATTTCTCAGTTTTATTCCATTTTTACCATTTCCACCTAAAGTATTTAAGAGATCTTGTCCTTGTATCTTTTTAGGAAATATGAAGATTTGAATCTTAAAAAAGGGGAGAATGGTAGCTATATAATTTTCCTTTTGAGAAGACAGAAATGTTGTTGAATCTTAGAGATATATGGATATATATGCAGGATTTTTTGGCCATAGCAGAGAAGTAGGTTTCTTCCAGGCTGATTTACAGTCTCCCATTCTAGTCTCTACCAAAGATGTTCTTAAAGTATGATTTTAAAAAAAAACCCAAGATTGCAGTTGCAATGGGGCAGTTAAAGCTCTGCGTATTTTTATGTGCATTTTGCATAAAAAACCTGCTTCAATTACCCATCATGGCTAGCATCTTGGCTTTTTATATATACTCTACAGACACTCCTGGCTAACCACAGTATTCTCTGGTGAAATCCCATCTAAATACTATCTTAGCCAAAGCTTGCTTAACGTGTGCACAGAGACAAGGTGTTAGTGTAAGTGTTCCTGCTACCTACTGTACTAAGGTTTGAGTGTAGTCTATTCTGAATGTGGTTAATAGCCATGATTTCCACTTTCCTAGGTTTCACTCAACAAATTAGCCTACATTTGATTTACTGTGAAATATGATGGACCAATCATATTCAGGAAAAACACCACACATGCTGAGCCCATTGCTTCAGAATCTGTGCCATTTTATCTAAAACCAGATCAAAATTGGTAGCTTTTTGAGAAAACTCAAATCCTAACCCTAGCCCTACTTCCCAGCTCTGAGACTTTTCTTCTCCTACCCTTGTCTTAGAGCCTCAGCACTCTCTTCCTGGGACTTTCTAGTTAGGACTCATCTCCCTCATTTCAGTATTGTTAACTGAAGGTTCAGTTTTCTGGGGAATGAGCCTAGGTTACAAAAGGGGTCCCCCTGCTGTTGTTTCGGCACTGGCGGTCACAGGGGGTCTCATATATAATAGTGCAACCATGGATTTACACCTGGGCAGCTTCCTGCATATTGTTAGATCTTTCGGCAAATAGCCAAATGTACACAAGGTACACTGAGGGGGGGAGAAGGTATTGCCGTGTTTCCCTGAAAATAACTCAAAAAATAAGCCCTAGCACAATTTTTTCAGTAATATAAGCCCTACCCCAAAATAAGCCCCAGTTAACATTGTCAGCCAGACAGATGCATTTAGTAGTGTATTTCCCAAAAATAAGACCTAATGCATCTTTTGGAGCAAAAATTAATATAAGATCCAGTCTTATTTTCGGGGAAACATGATAGCAATAGATTTTATGTCTTTTGGGTGGAATGGAAGATTCAGTACTTCAGGCCCGTCAGCAGGTTGGCAAGGGGCATAGATTGAATGATATTTTTGTGCTCCCCTATTGGTCCACTGATTGGCTTCTGGAGCTGCTGGCCTGTTTTCTGTGTTTGGAGACTAGCTAAAGTGAAGACTGCCATTCACCAATCAATTTCAAATGGTTTTATGAAAGAGAGAAGACCGGCAATGGTAAAGTGCAGAAGTCCCCTGTATTTTGGAAGGCTGGATAATAACTAGCTGCACATCTTGGTACCTGGAAGCCTGTACAGGTAGTCCTTGACTTACGACCACAATGGAGCCCAAATTTTCGGTTGCTCAGTGAAACATTTTGTTAAGTGAATTTGGACCCATTTTACGACCTTTCTTGACAAAATCATTAAGTGAATCACTGCAGTTGTTAACTTAATAATACAGTTGTTAAGTAAATCTGGTTTCTCCATTGACTTTGCTTTCAGAAGGTCATAAAAGGTGATCACATGACCACAGTGCACTGCAAAATGTCACAAACATGAACCAATTGTCAAGCAGCTGAATTTTGATCATGTGACCATGAGGATACTGCAATGACCATACGTGTGAAAAGTGGTCATAAGTCACTTTTTTCAGTGCCATTCAGTGGTGGGATTCAAAAATTTTTGCAGCTGGTTCTGTGGGTGTGACTTGGTGGGCATGGCAGGGGAAGGATACTGTAAAAGCTCTATTCCCTCCCCACCCCTGGCTGAAGGTTACTGCAAAATCCCCATTCCCTCCCCACCCCACTAACCTGCTTTCCAGTTCTGTTCTCCTGTGCAGGGCAACAAAATCAGCCAATCAGCTGCGACTCAGGAGGCAGAGAAAAGATGGGGGCGGGGCCAGTCAGAGGTGGTATTTGCCTGTTCTCCGAACTACTCAAAATTTCCACTACCGGTTCGCCAGAACTGGTCAAAACTTGTTGAATACCACCTCTGGTGCCATTATTTATTTATTTATTTATTTATTTATTTATTTATTTATTCGACTTGTATGCTGCCCTACTCCCTAAGGACTCAGGGCGGCAAACATTAAAACAGAAGAAGTTTACAATAAAAAAGAATTAAACAAATAAACAAGCCGAATACAATTAAAAATTAAAAATTTAAAACCATCAACCCCGCCCCCAGGGTCATTCCAGGCCAGCCTGTTGAAACAACCAAGTCTTCAGGTCCCGGTGGAAGGAGCGAAGGTCAGGGGCCAAATGGAGATCCACGGGGAGCTGGTTCCAAAGGGCGGGCGCTCCCACAGAGAAGGCCCTAGCCCTGGGAACCGCCAGCCGACAATGCCTGACCGACGGTACCCCAAGGAGGCCCCTCCTATGAGAGCGAACAGGGCGATCGGAAAATGATGCTGGCAGGAGGCGTTCCCGCAAGTACCCTGGACCCAAGCCATTAAGGGCTTTATACCTTCGAATGGTCACTAAATGAACTGTTGTAAATCAAGGACTACCTGTATAGCAGTGTTATTTTTCTTCATCCTTATAGAGGCCAGGGTGACTCTCAATCATCAAGCAGGAGCAGTGTTTCAAGCTGCTGATCCCAGTTCTGGCCTAAAATCCTAATGACTCTACCAGCTGCAGATATGAAATGCAGAGGTTTAACTCTTCTCTCTCCATCCTTTGCGATGATGCCTTCAGGTCTCCTGCTGACATGCTGCGGCCTCTAGGGGCAATTAGCAGATGTCAATTAATGGCTGAAGAATGGGATGGGCGGGAGGCAAGCATTCTCCCATTTTTTTTAATTAAATGAGGACATGTGGGAGTGTTTATCAGCGTGCCTTCATTTCAACCCAGGCCCCCAATATTGGTAGAGAATGGAACTTTCTTTAGCTGGGCTTTTGAAGAAACCACCCAACTAAAACTAGCTGAGCCTGGAATAGTTAACTCATTTCCCTCCATCTGAAGCCTTAATGACTCTGATTAATTTCTTTCCTCCTTTAAAGAAGCCCCGGAATTAGCAATATGTTTGCGCACCTCGCTTCCCCCCTTCTTGGTATTTGCAGATCGGGAAATTAATTTCCCCACTCTGGACTGCCCTATTCAGCAGTCAGGCAAAATGACAGAGAGTCCAACTTCCCTTCTTTATGACAACATGGCAAGGCTGTGGAAGATAAAGAAAGCCATCTTGCTATTGTCTTCTTGCTCATATTTGCAGCTCGGGGACATTTTTTGTTTTATTCCCCCTTTTTATTATCATTAGGCGAGGGTTTTTTTCCCCCCCTCCTCCCCACTCTTCCCCCGTTTCCCTCCCTGGAACTGCCAGCGAGCGCACGAGCCAGACCTGATTTATGGTTATTAAAACCAGACAGTCTTTGGCAGAAGGCAAGGGAAGAACAATGTGAACGCGTTTCCCCGCCGACGAATATGCGGGATGCGCTTCCTTTGATACCTCTGGTCTCTCTCTCCCCCCTTCCCCAAAATCTCCACCACAGCGTCAAAAGCAAAATGTACTAGCGACGGTGCGTGTTTCTGTTTGTGGCTTTCTGTAGGTCTGCGCTCCGCTCCTACCTAGAGGGACTTCTGACTATTCTACATATCCATTTTCCTCGCTGCTGCCCTGCTCTGAAATCTGCAAATGCAGCACGAGGCAGAAAGCAGGAGGGGAGCCTCTACGCTCAGCCTGGGAGGTTCAGCCCTCCCTGCACTCCAACTCCTTCTTCTCCTCCCTTCCCGTGGCTAATGGGCACTGCAGTAGGATCACACTTCAAATGGGAGGAAGCTGGGGTGTCTCTCCCAGCTCCCCACCCCCATTGTTTCTTCCCATTCTGACTTCTCACCCCCCTCCATCCCTCTTGCCCTTCCCCTTCCTGGGCTTTCACTGCACGTCAGCAATGCCTCTCTCGGTCCCTTTTCAACTTCTTTTTAGGCTGCTTCTGTATCACCTTGAGGCAATTGAGAGAGAAAAATATTTCAGTCCCAGCCTTCCCCTTTTATCAGCCTGGGATTGTGGTCTACTGTGGATTCAAAGAAGCACACTGCAAGAATGCTACCCTCTGAAGGCATTTCCCTTCATGCTGTTTTAAGAATCCTACAACGTTTACTTTCAGGCTTCCCTGAAAAATGCCTCATTCCCTGGAATATATTTACTATTGGGCACTAAAGATTCTAATTCTAATCTTCCGTTGCTACGCAGTTAAAAAGGCAATTACTACTAAGAAGCATTAATTAAACAGATTTTAAAACCACTGGAATCGTGCAGGAAAAGCTGTTGAAGTGACTTGTATCACCTGCCCTGTCATGTGTTAATAGTGCATTAAGTCCTATGAGCTACCAATTACTGGCCAGCAACATCTTCCAAGATTTGAGGGCATTTCTCTCTCCCCCCCTCTTTGCAATCACAAATATTGCTAGAAGCAACCATCTTACTCATTCAGCTATTGTATTCTAGTTATCCATGTAACTGCTTAGCTTGTTGGGCCTCCCAAGTGAAAAGCTAACTACACGTTGAATGAAAACATAAGGACTCAATACTTTATTAAAAGGGAGGGGTGGAGGTTTTGGGGAAAGAAGAAGGAAGAGGCAGCTTTATTTTTCTGAGATTTCATGTTGCAAACTGAGTGCAGTAGCTTTACTCCTTTAGAATTCTAAATAGATAAATTGGTTTATTGGAGATGCTATGTTAAAATTTTGACATGTAATCTTACAGCTGCTACTCTTCAGCAGGCAGGTTGTATAATTTCAATGGCAAAATATCTAATCCTTTTTTTATCCTATTTACTCCTTCCTCTTCACTGCAACAGCACTTAGACTTATATACTGCTTCATAATGTTTTACAGCTGTCTCTAAGCAGTTTACAGAGTCAGCATATTGCCCCCAACAATCTGGGTCCTCATTTCACCAACTTCGGAAGGATGGAAGGTTGAGTCAACCTTGACCTAGTCAGGATTGAACTCCTGGCAGTGGAATTCACAGTTAGCCTGCAATACTATATTCTGACCACTGCACTTCCACGGCTCTTACTCCTTATTCAATGAGGGCTATTTAAGCTCTGATGTGTTTGAGAGAAATTGGAGTGGGTTGTGCCTTTTCAACTTTGATTTTAAGAGAAATCAAAAATATCTTGACTGTGGCCCAAATTTTTCTTAGATGAGATATTTTTCTAATAGGATAATTAGCATCAGATTAAACTATAGCAATAGCACTTAGACTTATATAGTGTTTTACAGTGCTTTATACCCCTCTTTAAGTGGCTTACACAGTCAATATATTGCCCCCAACAATCTGGGTCCTTATTTCACCAACCTCGGAAAGATGGAAGGCTGACTCACAAAAAATAAAAAATAAATCAAACTTTTGATCCTAGACTAAGTAATTCAAACCAGAGCTCTTCTGGAAGCAGCCAAAATGTCTCTGAACTGAACTCAGTTGTTGTGGTTTACATGTTGCTTACTTATGTTTTTATTTTTGAATGAGTTATTAAAGAGTAGGGGGGAAAATGGTAGAAATGGATATTTTTTGCTCCTTGTTTAGCTGACTGGCTGGAATTTATTCTTCCACTTTAGCAAGGCCAAACATGACATTTTGCGGACATTTTGAATGACAAGAGCATCAATTTTGGAGAATAGCTTGGAATTCCTACTTATGAGATTCCAGGTAGGTTTCAAGGTAGACATAGATATTGCTATAATAATTTCTTATGGCATTATGTGGATCATCTAAGGCAGCTATCTATTTCCACCTAATGAGAAGACTAAATTTGTTGCAATATACTGAATATCTTCCATTCTGCCTGTGAAAGAATGAAGAAAGTAAACATCATTGGCCAGTCTGTCACATGACCTCCCAGATATAAAAACTACTTAAAAGTAGCAACCTAAAGAACCAAAGTAAATTTCATACACAGAAGATGTGTCATTGAGGCATGAAAGTTTAAAATAAACGAAAAAGCTAGTAAAATAAAGGGGAAAAAATCCAGGTGGATATCAGGCAGTCTTTGACTACTGAAGACATGTAGATTTCAAGATGAAACCATTGATTTAAAACCACCAATGAGATATTGCCACAGGGGTCATAATGTAAGACAGATGACAGTTTTGAGATTTGTCTCCTTGTGCAGATATCCAGAGGAAAAAGAGGATCTGAAGACACTGGAATGAAAATCAAGGTTTTGCATGCCGTGACAGATTGCCAACTTACTTTTAATCTTTGGGGAATTTAATTGCAGCTACATTTTAGGATAGGCACACTGTCATTTTAGCAGAGTTGCTATTATTGCAAGTAGGGAGAGAATTAATCTTGGAGTGGTAGAGCAATTAGGTCACAAAGAATCAGGCTGCTTTCTATCTTCCTGTGAAGGAGATAATGGAAGGAAACAAAGTGGGGGAAGGGCAGCAGAGAACAGTAGGCCTGTTTGTATGCATTAATGGCATCACTTAATTATCAAACTGGAAAAAATCAACACTAATATCTTTCCCTTCTTTTTGTACTTACAATAAAGGAAAAGGTTGATACAAATTACTAGAAGACTATTGTTATATTTTTTGATAAATTCTGAAAACTCATGGTATTGCCCTTTGTCTTTAAAGAAATCAGGCTTCTTTTATAGCACTAGTAAACAACAGAGACATGCTGGGATTGAATTTTATACAATGATTCAATTAGATCCATTTACCACAAAGTTCATCATGGGAACAACATAAAATAGTTGTACTGGAATTTGCATGCAGGATCAAGATGTATGAGTGAATGAAGCTCGCCATATGCCACAGAAATCAATGCTTCTTTTTAAAGGACTTACATTGCTTTAAAACCTATTTTATTTTCTCTCAAGGAGCCAATAATTCTATTTTTGGAGAGGTATTGCACATTCTGAAATTTGCAACTGTCTCTGTAGCACTCAATAGATGTGGGAAAAAATTCAAACCTACTGAGAAGAATTACCCAGAGTAATCTTACCAGGGAGATGGGTGGCATATAAATTTAATGAATACATGAATTGCATAAAGAAAGGCTTTATATAGAGCCAGTTGGGTGTAGTGGTTAAGACATCAGGTTTAAAACCAGGAGATTATAAATTCTAGTCTTCCCTTAGGCATGGAGCCAGATGGGTAATCTTGGGAATACTTTTTCAGCCCTAGGTAGCAGGCAAGGGCAAATCTCTTCCCAAAAAAACCTTGGCAGGGAAAATTGCAGGGATTTGTCCAAGAAGTCACAGGAGTCAATACTGAAAATATACACACACTCAAAATGATTTTATAGAGAATCCTTCCTAAATGCAATAAAATTGAGCAGTGTGTGTGTTTGAAAGGGAAGCACAAAGGATCCCGCCAAATCCAGTCAGCGTTCCACTCAATCTCTCCATCCCAAATTCAACACTCGGAGACAAAATCCATCCAAGTAAGAATTTATTAGATAAGTCATATTGGCACATCTGAGGAAAACCTGAATCTGAATTCCCGCGTTTCCCCCTGCTACACTAAACCTCACACCCAGCCCCTTACTGATGACCCTCAAGTCATGCTCTCCAATCCACCTCCATTCTGAACTCCCATCAAGTCCAGTCACTCCCCTCCAAACTCCAGCGACTCAACCTTGAGCTCTGGCAAAATAATGTTGTTGTGGCTATCCTCCTTTCTCCCTTCTCTCTCGTTTTACCCATCCTCCCTTGTGGAAGCCCCAAATCTGAATCAAGATGGATCTGTGGCTGACATATTATTTCATTGGCATTTTTCATAATGGAAATAACTATTTAGATCAGGGCAATTGTCACCCAACTACTCAGAATGAGGGGATACTAAAATCAAGGGGGTAGCTAACAGTTCAGGATCACTCTGATTTGAGGCACTTCCTTTTGGTCTCTCCTGATTCCCAACAGGTTCATCAAGGTCAAGGTAGCACTGTAGCTCAGCTCCAGAATCTGGAAATACATATTTATTCCTGTATCACTTATTAAATTAACTCTCTTGAATATAGTGGGAAATTCATGCATGTCATTAACTTATAAGGGGTTCTTGGTGTTCTCTGGGCTTGGTTGTTTTCTTTTCATTATCCAAACTAGGTAACATCAGCAGGAAATGGGCCTGACATAAACAATATCTGCACACCATTGAAAACAGACAATCAACAACCCCAAAAAGGGAACAAAAGACTAAAACCCATCCTCAGCAGCAACCAACATCCACGTGAGCAGAGATCAAAAAGAGTAACATTAGACCAACAATCAAGCAGTAAACAATACCCCAATCAAGGATCTTTCAAATAAGCTAACAATAAACATCCTAAAAAACAACAACCCAATAAGACCATTCCATCAACACTGACAGGACAAACTACTGGAATGTAAAATAAGAGCAAACTCTACTCCCAAATAGCACTGTTGATGTCAGCTCCTTGGTGCTCTCTGAACTTAGTTATTTTCTTGCCAACATTTCATTACCCGGATTAGGTAATAACATCAGTGGGAGTGGTCTTGAACCCCACTTCTTACTTCCTAGTTGTGATGGTAGCTAATTTGGGTAATGAAACGCCTGCAAGAAAACAACCAAGCTGAGGGAGCACCAAGGACCCTAACCCTTTATTTCAACCTGAACTACAAATACTCTCCTCTATCATTAATTTATGTTTCCTGTACTGAGGCTTGAAAATTGGTTCTCCCACAATTAGAAGTAAACAACTTAGTAGTAGATCATCACACCATTACTAAATGAAGGAAAACAATTATTGCTAGTGCTATACATAGAGCAGATGGATGAAAGAGGCAAAAGAAATTGAGCACCATCTATATTACTGGAATTTTTTTTGCTTCATGATTTATTACAGTATACCTGCTTAATTTTTGCATTCTGGGAAATATTTAATATTTAATTGAAATATATGAAATATATAATCTAATATTGTCTTACAGTCACTGCGTACAGTCACTCATGCCCTTGTTACCTCGACTGACTATTGCAACGCCTCTATTTAGGACTGCCCTTGCATACCATCTGGACTGCAGCTGGTGCAGAATGCGCGGCGGGTGATGGTGAGTTTCCCGGTCTCCCATGTTAGCCCCTCCTGCGCTGCCTGCATTGGTTGCGGTTGCCCTCCGGGTGAGATTCAAGGTTTTAACTTTAACATACAAAGTCCTACATGACATGGGTCCTTATTATTTAAGGGAGAGACTGCTGCCGACATCGAATACTAACCGCCTGTACTGAAGTCACAGACAGGGACTCCTTGGGGTCCCATCAGCCGGGCAATGCCGGCTGGCGGTCCCCGACGACGTGCCTATTCTGTCGCGGTCCCTGAACTCTGGAACCAACTTCCCTGGGGCTCCGCTGGCCCCTGACCTCCGCACCTTCCGCCATGACTTGAAGACCTGGTTATTCACCAAGCCGGGCTGTGACCTATGGGTGGGGTGTTTTAGATTTGCGGTTTTTTAGTTTTGTATTAATTGGGACCATTAATTTAATTCTTTCTTAAATATTTATTGTGTCTGTTTTTATTGTAAGCCGAGTCTTCGGAGATGGGGCGCATATAAGTCCCATTAATAAATAAATAAATAAATAAATAACTTTTATTTAGTCATTATTTTATTTGTAGTGTAGCGTAGTTTAGTGTATTGTAGTATCATATATATATATATATATATATATATATATATATATATATATATTTTTTAGATTTTCACGGGTAAAGGTATGTAGGTCTTGGTGTATTGGTCTTGTCCGTTTAAGATTGAGAATACCTTGGCAACATTTCGACGAAATCTCATCCGTCATCTTCAGGCTGGTGTCTTCAGCTTCGTTCTTCTGGGAAGAACGAAGACTGAAGATACCAGCCTGAAGATGACGAGATTTTCAGGGTAAAGGTATGTAGGTCTTGGTGTATTCGGGTCTTGTCCTGTAAGGTTGAGAATACCTTGGCAACGTTTCAACGAAATCTCATCCGTCATCTTCAGGCTGGTGTCTTCAGCTTCGTTCTCCTGGGAGAAGTGTGTGATCGTGGCTGTTTTTCCCTTTTAAACTCTAGAGTTGGATGTGTTGTTACTTTTTGATTGGTTTGTGGAGTTGATGTATGCAGATTGGATGGCTTTTTCCTGAGACCCTGTGTGGCTGAGGTGCTGGAGGTGTGTCTCTCAGCCTTTTGTGTTGTAACGACCTGGGTAATGGGCTGTGTGATGAGACACACCTCCAGCACCTCAGCCACACAGGGTCTCAGGAAAAGCCATCCAATCTGCATACATCAACTCCACAAACCAATCAAAAAGTAACAACACATCCAACTCTAGAGTTTAAAAGGGAAAACAGCCACGATCACACACTTCTCCCAGGAGAACGGCTGAAGACACCAGCCTGAAGATGACGGATGAGATTTCAAACGTTGCCAAGGTATTCTCCAGAAGGTCATCACACAGCCCATTACCCAGGTCGTTACAACACAAAAGGCTGAGAGACACACCTCCAGCACCTCAGCCACACAGGGTCTCAGGAAAAGCCATCCAATCTGCATACATCAACTCCACAAACCAATCAAAAAGTAACAACACATCCAACTCTAGAGTTTAAAAGGGAAAAACAGCCACGATCACACACTTCTCCCAGGAGAACGAAGCTGAAGACACCAGCCTGAAGATGACGGATGAGATTTCGTCGAAACGTTGCCAAGGTATTCTCACAGAAGGTCATCACACAGCCCATTACCCAGGTCGTTACAACACAAAAGGCTGAGAGACACACCTCCAGCACCTCAGCCACACAGGGTCTCAGGAAAAAGCCATCCAATCTGCATACATCAACTCCACAAACCAATCAAAAAGTAACAACACATCCAACTCTAGAGTTTAAAAGGGAAAAACAGCCACGATCACACACTTCTCCCAGGAGAACGAAGCTGAAGACACCAGCCTGAAGATGACGGATGAGATTTCGTAAACGCTGCCAAGGTATTCTCAACCTTACACGGACAAGACCGAATACACCAAGACCTACATACCTTTACCCGTGAAAATCTACGAAAACATATATATATATATATATATATATATCTTCTCCCAGAAGAACGAAGCTGAAGACACCAGCCTGAAGATGACGGATGAGATTTCGAAACGCTGCCAAGGTATTCTCAACCTTACACGGACAAGACCAATACACCAAGACCTACATACCTTTACCCGTGAAAATCTACGAAAACAAATATATATATATATATACATACACACACACACGTAATATGTGTTTTTAAAAGGTTGCAGTAATTTGCCTTGTCGGCTGAGAGAAGCTTAACACTAGGCCATCTTTTCAGGTAATCTTTGGCATGAATGAAGGCACCGTTTTCTTCCACAGCATTGCAAACAGAGAAAACAAGAATTTGTTGGAAGTTGAAACATTGTTTATGTGCATGTGAATGTTCCTGAGAGCAGGAATCTGACCTAAGCAATCATCAGTGAAGAAAGAAGGCTTATTTACAGGCAACACATTATAGGGTTACATGAAGAACCAGGGGAGACATGATAGCAGTGTTCCAATATTTGAAGGGCTGCCACAGAGAGGAAGGGGTCAAGCTATTTTCCAAGGCACTTGAAGGCCAGACAAGGAATAATGGATGGAAACTGAACAAGGAGAGATTTAACTTGGAAATAAGGAGAAACTTTCTGACAGTGAGAACAATCAACCAATGGAACAGCTTGCCCTCGGAAGTTGTGGGAACGTCATCACTTGAGACTTTCAAGAAGAGATTGGACTGCCATGGTGTAGGGTCTCCTGGGGAGACCATGCAGGGGGTTGGACTAGATGACCTACAAGGACCCTTCCAAGTCTGATTATCTGTAAGGTAGGTAAGAAGTGCAATGGAGTTTGTGCTCTGTGTCTGTGTGTGTGTGTGTTTTTAATTACATTTATATGCCGCCCTTCTCCGAAGACTCAGGGCGGCTTACAATTTTTGGGATACAACCCAGTGTGCTCAGCAATAGCCTTCATTCCATTGTATATGCCTGCTTATTATTACTAAGCGGCATTTTTACAAAGTCAGCTAATTTCCCCCAACAATCTTGGGTCCTCAATTTACCTACCCCGAGAGGATGGAAGGCTGAGTCAACCTTGAGCCTGGTGGGATTCGAGCCTACAGCAGTTGTAGGCAGCTGGAACTTAAGTGCAGGCAATTAACAGCCTGAGCCACCAAGGCCCTTTGTGTGCATGTGCCTGGGAAAGAAGGCAGAAAGAAATGACAGTCAGCAGGTCATTTCTTAGCAGTTTCTTTGACAAAGAGCAAGCACAGTCTTAAATAAAGAGGACAGCACAGAATAAACCCTGAACTCTCTGTCTATCCCCTAGTATTCCCCTGTGGTCACTAGATCATGAGATGCTGAAGAGTCAGTGTTATTAGCCTTGGACAGCCACTTGAGACTCAATTTCCTCATTCATTAGTCACTATAAGGTAAATATTCATGTTTCCTCTAAAGCACCTTCTCTAGTCAAGCCAGAGATTTCTGTTAAGATTTTTTTTTCCAGTGTTGAGATATTGGATTTCTGGTCAAGTATTAACCAAGTCTGAAACTATTTAGTTTTTTTCAAGATCAGCCAACTTCTGGAATTGCTGTCTCTATTCTGCTGTGAGAATGTGTTATTGTAACCATAATATTAATAATGACTACTTGATATTCTAATGGCCCACTCAAAGAATATTTGGCCACGATATAAATCTTAGCAGCTTGCGAAAATGGAAAACCATTTAAATCTGACAAACTTTACACATGCTAGTAGAAGCATTTGCTGCAACAGTAAAATATCTAATTTATTATCAGTGCACCAATTTAAAACTATTATTGTTACCATGCCACTAAATCTGTGGTGTTTTTACTGCAATGTTTAAGTTGTTACCTTTTGATTCTTCACAGCTAGTCAGGGAAACGAGATACAAATATGTAACATTCATTGATGTCATTAACTTCGATTATTGTTACAAAGATAAAAAGAACATTGGCTTTTCACACAACAGAGTATTGTGTTTGCACATATAATAAATGGCAGTTACTCACAGGTGATGGAAATTATTTCTCCATTCAATATTATGGGGGAATAATTGTCCCTTTCCCAACAACTATGTGATCACTCATATTTATCCAGTGGCATAACTAAAGAATTAAAAGCCAGTCAAGTACTTTTCTCTCCATGAGATCAGGGATCATAATATACAAGCTAAATGTCATTTATTCCAAAACATTACTGCAAGTGGGATGAGTAGGGTGCCCATTTTCTCTTTAAAGCAGACACAACTGAAGCTGAGCTAAGCCCCCCTAGTTAGGTCAAACGCTATTTTCAGGCTTCAGATTCATATGTGGCATCAGTTGTCAGCTAGGATCCTTGAAGTTTTTCCACAGACAGTACTGAAGAGTCATTTCTTATTTATGGGGCCGCGGTGGCTCATGTGGTAAGATGCTGGGCTTGCGCACCACTGAGGTCGGCAACTTGGTGGTTTGATTCCTGTGAGTGAACAAACCATGGAGGGACAAGAAAGCAGCCTCCCCCAAATGCCTACCAGCATTCAGGGTCCTGCAGGTAAAGATAACACCGCCCCCAAAATCTTTCACAGAGGCAGCCAGCCACCTCGGTGATCCCTGGCTAACATGTGCCATATGATAAATAAATGAATATTTATTATTCTCTTTTTCTCTTCTACAATGGATTTTTCTACAAGAATCTTGTTATTCAGCAGCTCCCACCCCCTGGATCTCCTCCCCTCAATGTTTTTCATACTTCACTTTTAAAGTTGATCTGGATGTAGGCTGTTTTTCTTCCTTTCTGCCATATGTTTCATAATTCCAATTGCCTGCAAAATTTCTCTATAAGCATGAGATCTTACATATATACTAAGATAAAGGTTCCCTTCACACATATGTGCTAGTCATTTCCAGCTCTAGGGGTGGTGCTCATCTCCATCATGTGGCCAGCATGACTAAATACCAAACACTGTTACCTTCCCACCAAAGCAGTCCCTATTTTTGCATTTATATGTGCTTTAAAACTGCTAGGTTGGCAGAAGCTGGGACAAGTAACGGGAGCTCACTCCGTTATGCGGCACTAGGGATTCGAACTGCTGAACTGCTGACCTTTCTGATCAACAAGCTCAGCATCTTAGCCACTGAGCCACCACATCCCTATATATATATATATACACTATATAGTTCACAGAATATGAATAGCTTTGGAATGGATTCAACTCCACAGAACAGCTCTATTCAATGGCCTAGTGAAGAACCAAAAACTATGCTAAGAGAAAATGCAGGTATGTTTTAAGATCTATTTATTTATTTGATTCATCGCAATAATTTCTATATCTAACTTGACTCTTGGATGAGTCGGTCAACTACAGATATGACTGAAGTGTTGAATTAAAGCAGACCAGATTCAAGAGTTGGTTTTTCTTTTTTAAGTGCATGTTTTTCTCTCCAATCTCTTGAAAAAGATGCCTACAAAGCTAACAAAGGAAGTTTGCTCTTGCTGAAATTTCTCTTAATGCTTGGCTGAGTTAGAAAGATGCAATTCAGATTAGTTAGTAGAAAAAGGAACCTAACAGGTAGAGGTGTCCACAGGAACACAAATGAGGTGCTGAAAGACATTGAAAAAATGAAATATATGCTGGAAAGTAGCATCTTTTCCAGATTTGAAAAAAACAACAACCCTAAAATGGACAAAAATTGTTCCTTAAGAACATGTTGCCCAAAGCAGTCTTATCCAGAGAAGCAAGTCACATATTAGAAGAACAGGTCTCATTTCTATAAACAGCAGTAAACACAGTTATAAGTAGTGCAGATTTATTATTTGGGCATGATCAAAATTAATTGCCTTGACTCTACTTTTAAGAAAAACAAAACTAACCTTTTACTGAAATTTCATCAATTCTTATTTGCCCAGGGACACAATTTATAGGAACAATCTGAAAAAGTTTGAAGTTGGGTGAATGCCGAATCTTAGATTTATGACTCATCTTGAGTTCCTTCTGCATATAGAATGTGCTCATCTTGAACTTCTCCCTGTCCAAACTCTTAAGGTGAAACCAAACTTCTGCATGGCGTCTAGATCCTCTTCCTGATACTGCTTCTTATTTATGCTTTAGATCCAAATACATAATGTGAATGGCTCAGTGCACTTTAAAATATGAATGAGAAGTCTCACAACTCATATGCTGTGCTAGATAATTTTCTTTCTTGCTTAAATTTCCCATTAGGCCAGCAGCAGCCCTTTATCTTGATTCAAAACAATCCACCTTACAGGCAAACCATGATGAGAAATTACACCGTATGACAGGACAAAGATGTTCTTGAGCCCCTGTGTCATCGTAAAATACACAAGCATTCTTGTCGCTTTGATGTTACACTCAGTGAAATCCCTACCTGCTCTTGACTCCTTCAAAGGCTGCCTTCTGGCAAGGACTTATCTGAGAGTTTATTCGCTGCTGAAAGATAGAGGGAAAGAAAAATGAAACATTGAACACACACAAAGAAAGACAGTTTACCCCAATGTAAATAATGGGAAGGGTTTTAAAAAAATATATGGACAACAAGGCCTTATATGAGGGTAGTGAGCTCAACATTTTAAAAACAAATACAATCTGGTACAAACTATCAGGTGCATAATGATGTTTTAATGTATGATAAGTATGAATTATGTAAGTTGTGTCATCATTTGCACAATAGGATTGGGATGCATATGACATCACTTTCTATCCTTCCTCTCCCCTGCGCACCTTTGAATTCTATTCTAGGAAACCTGATCCCTTCACTCCATTCTCCATATATATTTCCAGCAAAGAAGGGAGCACTCTATACTCCTAAAGGGCTAAATGTAGCCAGAGCAATAGTTCTATTCTCAGAAAGTTCAGCTGAGCTGGACCTGGTCCAGTTGAATCTGTCAATTATAACAGATAAAATGGAATATTGAGTTCTTTTTGGAATAATTCTCTAGTTCTTTATTATCAGCTCAGTTCACGCAAAGACAAGCTTGCCCAAACCTTTAAATATATATTACTGGACCTCTCAGATTTCCCCAGTCATCATGAAAACTGGATTGCAGCTAAGCTAGAGTCTTTAATATGAACTTGTTTTCAGATTTAGCTGTTGATCACTTACTTCCACAAAGAATTTGGGACATTCTTCAGGTAGCTTTAGAACTACCAGTCCTCATATGCTTTGCAAATAATCACAATGATAACTTTAATATATGAAACAACATCTGTCTAGACAAAAGGTGGATAAAAATGTCAAATCCAGTCTAAACATCTGACTGTGTAGCCAATAACCACAACACTAAATCTAGAACTTTCTTGAAAGCCAAGTGATTGAGGCATTTCCTATCTCAAGAGGCCAGGGGTCCCAAAAGGATGGAACAGAAGGTACTCCAAAGCCCTAACTTCTCATTGGTTGTGGATCATAGCCATTCTTTCCCTCAGAGATTACACAGGGTAGCTAAACTGGGGCAGAAAAGGTGACTGGGTAGGTTTTTCCAAGCTACTGTATTATGAACTGAAGTTCTGAGTTGTTTTCAAAGGCAGCCACAGCCCCACACAGAGCCTGACATTGTTAGCCTTCAAAAAAAAATTTAGACAAGAAATACAATCAAGAATACTAGCTCTATTGTTATTGTAAGGTTATATTAACAGAATCTTGCAAGACTGAAGAAGTATTTTCCCCCTCCTCTCTTTTGACTCTCTGGAAACTTGGGTGGGTCCCTTCTGAAATGCTTCCCAGTTCCCTCTGTGGACTAGATACTTTTACAAGATGTTGTCTAGTCTGCGGCTGCCTTCCAAGGTCATTCCCACATATTATTACATTTGCAACCATCTAGATATGAAGTGATGAGAGCACGAGACATTCTAGCCAGAGCATCAGGAAAGCCTGCAACTGATGAACCAGCAGAGCTGAGCAAAAGTCATCTCTGTCCATTGCTGCTGCTCTAAAAGAAGCCATAAGTCCAAAGAGGACTCTAAATTGTCAACCTACTTCTTCAGAAGGAGAGAAATGCAGAATCAAGTTGGGACCAAGTTCAGGCAAGATTGATCACTGACCAACAGCAGTTCTGTTTGAACATTATTTTTATTAATTTATTTTTTACTAATCTAGACCTACAACCTTCACACATGCAACCAGGACTATGACATCATCTCTGCCAGGCCTGGAATGGCTAAGAGTCCACAAATGGAAAAAATACCTATTCCTTATTTTTAGTGGACTGAAACTATTTTATTCAAAAGTGCATAGCTTTTTTAAGACCTGTGATTTCATTTTGAAATAACTTTAATTGTGGTAATTTTTAGCATATACTTTAAATAACATATGAATTCCTATCCTTACCCACTCTCTGCCAATATTTAGAATTATAGCATTCAGCCTAATTCTCATTAATTCAAGAAGTCTTATAAAGTGCTTTCTTTATGAGATACCAGAAAATTACCAGAGGTAATTCAAAACTGATTTAAATAAAACAGTTTCATACTAACAGTGAACATTGCTTTGGGGGTGGCACAACAAGGCATCTAAAAGCTTGGATTCAAATAAATCAGTGTCAAAGGTTAATAAGATATTACTAAGATATTAGTAGCAAAGCATATTTACAGAAGTTACAAAACAAGTAATTTCTACTGGAAATAAATTGATAGAATATAACAAACTGGGACTTTTGGGTCACTTGTGTCAAGGTATATCAAATCTATGAAACCAATGGTTGAATTCTGACAGCTCTTTGAGGTAAGACCAGGTCAGGAAACAGACACCACTAGAACTCTACTATATTGGTATAGATTATGATAAGGGATTCTTGAAAAAGTTCCCTCTTATGCTAAGGACATGTGGTGGGGCTGGAGCTATCTTGATATTCTTTCTTTCCCCTTCATGTCTTTCTGGACTAAGCTCATGGTTTCCTAACAGCTGCTACATATCTTCTTCAAGGCTATCTCCATAATGTTCTACTTCTACACATTCATATACATCTGTCAGCCACAAATAACCAGGGGCATTTATGGAGTTCAAAGCACAGAAGAGTTTGTTATTGTTACCTTTACATAAGAATATAGTCAACTAAAGGTCAAAGAATAACTGATGCTAGATAAGGGTCAACTGAATTCACAGGGGCTTCTCAGCCTTTTGGCTAAGATCAAGTGTGTAGAATTCACAGGGGCTGGACTTGGTCTTTTATGGTAATGGAATGACTCTAAACCAATGGCACACATAACTTCGCCTTTCAGTTCAGCTTGCTTTTTAAAACATCATGCTAAACCATAGTATGATTTGTTTGATTTCATTTAAAATGATGTTTGAATTCAGCCACTGTGTATAATTATGTAATAAAAATAGTCAACTGGATAATATTGGGAACATTCATAAAGAAATATCAATATAAGAATCTAATAAAGTATTGATTGCAGGAAATCATGCAGTAACTATGGATTGGAAAGGTCCACTGAAACCTTCAAATGTAATTCGGAGCACCAATATTTGGAATCAAGTTAAAATGGAAAAGATAACTAGTCCATGCTCAATAACATGATATGATAATAATATGATTTTTAAATGATTGAAAGTTGACCAAGCTATATTATGTTATGAAATATTGTAAAGTATTCCTAAAATATTTCTGGAAATAAATATGCTTAAAGGTTTTAGAAAAGACCACTTTAGGTATCAATAGATGGACTAAAATTACATTAAATAAGTGGGATTAAAATTAATGTTATTAAAATAAATATTGCTCTCTAACTGGTTTACGTTTAAGATTTAACCCAAGAACATAATTTTCTTCAGGTAAGACAAAATTATTGAGGAAATTTACATGTAACAACAAGAATTCAAAGATTTCACTGCTAACCTGAATTATCATGATATGATAAAAGTTTTTAACAGATTTTCAAACATATATTTGAATTTTCAATTTATCAATCATATTTAAGTGGACTGAAATGTTAATAGAGTATAAACTTTTGTGAACCTAACTGGATTCCCACCCCATTTGTTTCCACTAAAGCCTTAACAATTACATAGATCAACATAGAAGAAAAAAGTCTTTCATTCCTGGGATTGAGAGCAACTAAATATGTTTGATTCTACTGTATTGTAAATTAGATATTGACTTTGAAAATTATGAATATTTAAGTTAATAGAAAAATTCACCTTTTCTAAAATAGGTGCTAAAATGCTTTACTGGAAAGCAGGAGTGAAACCTGGAATAGTTACTTTAAAACGCTCAGGTCTTTGGTGAGAAAAAATGAATATGCAGGGTCATTAACTCATATGGTTGGTCTTCTGAGCTTTTAAAAAGAATCACTATATTTGTGTTTTTGTGGGTGTGTCTGGAGATTTATGGGGAAATCTCTTATTGGTTTCAAGATGTCAATGTTAAGTTGAAAGTCACTCCAAACATTTGGGATTTGACTGTTTTTGGTAAACTATGGCTGTATCAGGCATAGGGAATAGCTAAGAGAATTATTTTAAGAAATTGAAAAAATATTACTCTGGGTAACATGAATTCAGCATATTATGAATGTATCAGTCTTCAAAAAGGCAATGGTGCATTGTGTTTCCCTTAACAAAAAATTCACAATATTCAAAACAATAAAGTTTAAGTGATATGCTTAGACTTATATTTTTCTTTTTGTTTATTTCTGCTTTACTTGTTATTGTTTATCAGTATGTTTTTTAGACTTCTGTTTATAGTTTATTTTTGTAGTAAGTTCACTTCTTTTTGTATTTTAAATCTTGTTATAAAATAAATTAAAACATTGAAAATGCTATGAAGTATTGTGGGTTTGCTGAACCACAGATGGGCTATATTTTATTTAGATATTCATGTAGAGCAGGGAGTGGGAATGATGGCTCTTTTATGACTTGTGGATTTCAATTCCCAGAATTCCTGATCCAGCCCTGGATTAAATCATGGCTGGCTCAGGAATTCTGGGAGCTGAAGTCAACAAATCATAAAAGGGCCTTCATTCCCAACCCCTGATATAGAGCATAAGGCTATATCAACTTAGACAGCAATAAGGCCTCTGGACTTATCAGCCGTTTCTGTAAGTAGACATGGATTGGATTGTACTCTAATTACGATCTTTTCCTTTTCTGAAATATAATTGTTACTATTTGATAAAAGATGTTATGAATGAATGTTTGTGAAAAAATATGCTTGAATTAATCTTACCTCTTCAGATCCTTCAGAAATATTGAGACAACAATGTTCACAATCCCACATCGATGCAGCCTTTTGTCATGCTGATATGGAAATATGAGTATCAAAAGCTCAGACTGAGGATGGTTGAATTAAGTATTGTAGATAGAAAAACTGCATACTTTTATTCCAATTTACTTTTTACTTTTTAACAATGGGTTCTTTCTTTGTATATTTGGCATTAGATGAGTAGGCTCAGTCAAAATAATAAATTTTTATTCCCTAGAATATTGTCGCTGTTGCTTGGAAATGAAGCCCAACTCCCACCCCCCAACACACAACAACTTATATATCATACTATTTGGTGTGTATACATGCATTTTTACAGTTAGGCAGAAATCTGTACTTATGAGCCAAGTTCATTACACACAACTTCCAGTACCCAACAGCATTATCACATAGACATTTATTCAATCTACTTCAGACATATTGGTATTACTCAAGTCATAAATTTTGCATTTTCCTAAATTTTATCTTTTATTATCATCAAACAATATCTGCTAAAATTATTATTTGCTCCTAAATTATAAATATGTACAAAAAATAGGCATATAATATAAAAATCACATGGAAATGTTCCTCTAATATACATGGCACAATCAACCAGCAAATATCTGATGCAATTTATTAAAATGACTCCTATCTCTTAATATACTAGGTCTGGAAAAATGCCCCCCCAAAATCCAGATAAGGTTGTGGCTTTCCTCTCAGTTACATGCTAATATTTTTTTTCTTCAGGTGTAGCTGATTAGCTATGTTATATTCAGGCTCTAATGTGCTATGTTTGAAAGCAAAATATTAGAAAATCTAATAAGGAGCCATAGATGTATATAGGTTGACAAATACTTGGGTTATAGGAATAGATGTATAACAATGATGTTATTGGCTATCTCATTATTGTAGTACTGTATATTCCACATAAATATGATACATTATTTGGTTTAGAACAGGGTAAATATGCCCCCATGGAGACAATGTTAAGGCCTATTAAATAGTTAATTATTTGGTGTATTCACATTTCATTTCATCCAAAAGTTGAGCCTTCTTTTCACTCTATTTATCAAAAACATTTTCTCTTTCAACTGCAAATTTACTGGGACGTGGAATTGAAGTTTTGCAATACTCCACAGGATAACTGTTTCCTTGGGTTAAGCCTATCTAGGGGAAAGGAAAATGTCACTTTTTTTTCTTTCAGCTTTTAAAAGCAATATATACAAGCAAATCAAAACACTTTTCACCATCCTGATTATTTGACTCAAGGAGCCCGGGATGTTTACTTGATTACTCATTTCTCCTGTCATGGTCCTACAACTCAATATAAATATGACTGTTTTTCTCCCTGACATACCCAAGCTACAATGGAAAAAGTTGTACTTATTTTGTCTGAAACAGATCTACTCAGCAACTGTTGCTTGGATTTGTGTAACCACTGCACAGTCTAGCCTTAAAATATAATTGTTTCATTTTATCTAAATGTAACTTCTTTTTTTTTACTCTTATTTGCTTAATCTTAAATGACATCTTACATTAGAAACATGCAACTGACTGACTAGGTTTATAGCTTAGGCATCTGCTCATCCATGAGTTCCACCACCATAGGAAGGATGAATGGACTTCACAGGATTGTTCCTACCTAGTCGATCTGAGAAACATTAATTCTCCATTCTCAAAAATCCCATTCTCTGAAACCTCTTCAGGTTCAAAACCAGTCAGATTAAAAAATGTTCACTACTTGGCTTTGGAAATTCTTGTCAGCGCTCCACATTCTGGAGTATCAATGGGTGAATTTATTTTAGCATGGATGTTAAGGAAAGGGAAAAGAAGCAAGCACAAATAAAGGTTTCTTCATTGTAGGAGGCAAAAGAACTTGGTATATGGAAAGAGTTGCAGAATATAGTTTAGGCAAAGAACCCTCCAATGAAATCTGAATTGCATTTAATAGAGATGGGCATTTTTGGTGATGAAGTAAGCCAGCAACACACACATTCTAAAACAAATCCTAGAAATGCTTGGTTTAAGGTGCCACAATTATGTTCATATAATTGTTCATCATGGCTCTTATTCCTAGAAGAATTACTCAGAAACCAACCCAAAGGTGCTCAGAAATCAACTTAGAAAACCTGGTTACCTCTTGAAAAAGCAACTTTGAGACAACCATGACCTGGATGAGATAGAATTTCCATAGACACTCTGAAACCAACCAATCCTTCCGTTGTGATCTCAAGACCTGGCTGTTTTTACAAGATGGCCTGGATTGAGTGGGGTTGGGGATTTTAATTTCGGGATGTTTTAATATTTTATAATTATTTGGATTGGGTAAATGGTTTATATATTGTATCTATGTTTCTGTGTAAGCCGCCTCGAGTCCACCTGGAGATGGGGCGGCATATAAATCCAAATATAACATAACATAATCATGTGGGGATTGAAACTAGGTGCTCCTATGGGTGTCAACCACCATTAGTCCAACTAGCAAGTTCCTCTGAATGTTAGAGTCCAAACTATCAGGAGGATACTGAATTACTCACAGTAGTTTATTCAATAGTAATAATTTCTTACACAAGTATACATTAACTCTGCCAGGACATTGTCAGGAACAATGTTTACATTCAGGTAATCAGGAATATTTTGGCAAAGAAATTGTCTCGCTCACCCCTCCCCCCTTTTTTGCACCAGATGGCTCTCTAGTACTAGGTAAATCCAGCTCTCTTAGGCTTTAATACAAAGAGGCTTAAAATTAATTAGTAGCTCCATTAAAAAAAAATACAAAGCAGTTGCTGAGATAAAAAGGAGTGCAAGAAAGGAGGCTGATTAGGATTTTTTTTCTGTGCTTTTAGGCCAAAGGGATGAATTATAGCTTACAAAAGGGGTTATTTTTATTCCACGGAGGGGTTAAAGGTATTTACAAGCTGGTGCTTTGATGCTGCTTTGTTTTAAGGCATTTACAGAGCTGTTTGCAAGATGACAGATTCAGCAGCATCACTTTGAATTCAGACTTCTCCAGAATGAAAATTAGAAGAAAATTGGTTTTCTCACCAGAATAATCAACAAGAAGTCAGGCAGCTTATGGTTGCCTGGTGACCAGGAAAAGAACCATTTTCCTTATTCAGGATCGGTTTTGAGCTGGCATGTCATGCTCCATGTTAAAACTAAATGCAACAGGAAAGGTGAATTCAATGGGATTCAGCAGTTCAAGAACAAGCATTCAGGAAAGTTGCATTGATCCCTTTAAGCACAAAGAGAACATCATTGGAGATCATGGCTCATGATCTTTTATTGTTCACACCCAATCAAATTATGCCACATTATTCTAACTGGTGTTGTTGAATACAAGCTCTTTCTAACTGATTGGTTAAAAAACTACCCAACCAGCAGAGGAACAAAAACAAACAAACAAACAGACAACCCCCCCCCAGCTTTTAATTGACAAGATAATTTTGGAAAACAGCAAGAGAAGGATTGAACTGATTACAAGAAAGCATTCAACTCCCTGCCTCATGATTGGATAACCAAGTGCTATAAATAGCAGGAGTCAATAGAAACATCAGAAACTTTGTGCAAAGATTACTGGCAAGGAAGACATAGTCCTGGTCAATGGTGATAGACTAGAAGAGGTTAATATTAAGAGATGAATCTTTCAAGGACACTCACTATCACTACTACTGTTTATTATTGCACATATTCCTCTGTCAACAATACTCAACAAGTGAGGCTATGACTACCAAGCATAAAAACCACCTGCCACTATTTCACCTCCTTTGCATGGACAATTTGAAGCTATATAGATAAACATCATCTAAAACAGAATTACTGTTCTACACTCTCCATTTACACAGTAAAGATATTGCAATGGAGTTTGGACTGGACAAATATGCCACCCTCATCAGCAATAGGGGAAAAATAATGAAAACTGAAGGAATCAGAAAGCCTATGGAAATAACATCAAGAGTCTGGATGAAGATGGTCACTACCAGGGGTGGGATGCTACCGGTTCACCCTGGTTCTATAAAACCTGTAGCTGCAAAGAGAAGCTGACAATGAACTGGTTCAGTGTTTGGCCCACCCACCTCCCCAGCTCTAAGCTGTCCTTTATTCTCTGCTTTTCCCTCCTCAGTTGCTTTGCGCGGCATAGCTGAGGTTGAAAAAGCAGGAAACGAGGATTTTCAAACGCTGCGCACCTGAGCGCAACTCTTGTCAGCTGTCCAGGTGGCACAGCTGATGATTTCTTGCAAATGCTACACACACGATTGTCCGCAGTTTGGAGAACTGGCAAATCGCTCCACTGGCTGGCCCCGCTCCTCCCTGCCCAACTCACTCCTTACCTGGCATATGAGCCATCCAACTTGCCTTTGGTAAGTTGCTATTTTTCCTTTTTTTTGCCCCGATCATCAGCTGTTCTGCTCTGCCAGGAGATTTAGATTAGCTAGAAAGCAGGAAATCCCTGGATTTCTTGCTTTCTAGCTAATCTAAAAGCAGAGCAGAGCCTTTCTTAGGACTGAAGGTTTTCAGTGCAGACTCAGGTAGCCGATTGCAGATAGATAGATCTCTAAGTGAATCTGATTCTGTGAGCAACTCAATCTGCCTGCCTGCTTTGCCTGCTTTTGGCTGCTTTATTAAAAAGTTGCTCTTTTTAATAAAAAAATCAATATTTACATAAATATTTATAATATTTACATACAAGCCATGCCCAGTCAGCAAGCCATGACCACCTAGTCACATGACCACCAAGCCACACCCACAAATTAGGCCACATCCACAGAACTGGTTGTTAAGAAATTTGAATCCCATCCCTGGTCACTACACATACCTGGGCATCGTTCAAGCTGACAACCTGAAGCACACTGAAGGCAAGAAGAAGGTTGGAAGTGAATACATCATGAAAGAAAAGAAGATCTTAAAGTCCAAATCCAGTGGAGGAAATATTATCCAGGCAATTAACCCCTGGGGAATTCCAGATATTAGATGTACTAGTGGAATAGGGGCCCAGAACTCAAGCAGGACTAAAAGCTCTTTATACGAAAACCAGAAAAATTGACAGTGAATCATGTTCTTCATCTATGCAGCAAAGTTGACAGACTTTAGTTATCAAGGAATATAGGTGAGCATGGAATGTTGCAAATACATCAGACAATTTAAAAAGGGCATTGGAAGAATATCTAAAGGACAGTAAAAGGCTCCACACAAGGTCACCTTAGGATTGTGTTGTTATAAATTTGCTTAAGATCATGCAAAGTGTCTACTGGATGGACTACTGGATTGATGCTGTTGATTCATCTGATTGAAAAATTGTGGTTTTCCCCTTAAGTTTTCTCATGCTGCTGTGCCAGGTGTGTGAGGGATCTAAGAAAAGCTCTAGACCTACTGTATGTTCAGAAACAGCTTGATTGACAGCACTCTGACAACACTCTGACTTGGGCAGCTTGGCAAATTGCTATGTTGGAAGAAATGTCCATCTGGGTTCAGTTCCAAGTGGGGAGAAAGACACTGGGAAACATGGAGGCTGCTTGGAAGGATGGATTAATGGTGAAGCAGAACCACCAAGCACCTGTGATTCTGGGTAGCTGAACACATGGAGTGGAGAGTGAGAGTTATTTACACCCTGTCTTGGGCCCTGTCCTTGAGCTTCCTGTTCCTGAGCAAGAAATGTCCCAGGGGGCTATGCAGATGTAACTTTGTAGACTGTCTGAGTCAAGTTTGATTGAACCTTGGGCTATGTAATATTCCCAGGTGCCATATGGTGAGTTCTGCTGCTACATGGGTAGAGGGCTAATCCTATTATGTCTTGAGGGTCATGTCTTAACCAGCCTGAAGCTGAGGTCTTTTGTTTTGTAGATAGGCTGGCCCAGTCCTCAACTGGCACCAAATATCTGCTGGGGGCAGGGAGCTGCAGGGAGCTGAGTTTCTGTTTCTCCTTTTCTCATCCAGGGAAATATAATATTCTGCCTTTTTAATATTGCCTAGAATATTTCATTCTTCTAAGAGCGGGGTGGGTGCTAACTTTCTTCAGCTAAATCGGCCATTCTAAGTACCTGGTCTCATCAGACACCAAAAGGAACAACTAATGGTTGTTTTTCCTGCTATAAGTGGCACCCCACTCTTAGTGGGAGAAGAAAGAGGAATCTACTAATCGCTTTCCTTCACATGTCCCACAATAAAACAGTGAAAACACATTTTTACTGGCTCACAGACTAGAGGAAAGTATTTTCACGCAGCCATCTGGCTTCGCCCACAGAGAAGGTATAGAAAGACTGTACAGCAGTTGTTTTGGAGGCATCCTCATATGTCTTTCCTGGGAGGCATCTTTTTTCACTTGTAATGTCCAGTTAATTCAGTTCAACTACTTTCTGCTCTACTTAGTCCCTTTAATGTTTTGCCACATATAATCTGATGATTAGATCAAATATTTCAGCAGAATTGCTGAATCGGGATTTTTTTAAGGGCATTTCCACTTGGTGTCTGGCACTATACCAAGTCCATGGGTTTTCCAACTATTGTTTGCACCAAGCAGCTGAGCTGATTTATCCCTGGTTCTGCTGCATCACAGGAGGCTCTGGAAATCTTCTGCTTGACAAAGTGACACAGTGAATCTTGGAGAGCAGCCCTTCTCCATTGCCTTCTGAATCCTGAGCTCTCCCCGCTTCAAAGGACAGCTCTCCTCTTCATACTGACCAGTGCTTTATTTTTATTCAGTACAAAATCTCACGGTATAAGAGGGAAGAGGGGGGGATGCTTTCTTAATGCTGTTGCTTGCTGGCCAGATGAAGGGAACTAAAAAAACAGTGATAGTAAAGAAAGTTGTGAGGAACTGGCACTTGGTTTTGAAGATTTAGGAGATAGAAATGACTTAAAACTTGCAAAAAACTGTCTTGAATCTCTCTGCTCTCTCTCTCTCTCTCTCTCTCTGGATGTTGACCTATCTAACAACAGTGCTTTGTCATCAAAAAGGTAATACTGGAATAACTCTGGAATCAGTTTCTGATAAATGGTAACATGCTTCTTTCATACACATGCACACATAGGCACACTTATATTGATATAAGTATTAGGTAGTTTTCCCATTGATATTCTTGAGAACATAGTGTCTACAATAGGGTTTTTGCATCCCTGAGCATTGGATTTCAAGGTAGGAAGGAAGGAAGGAAGGAAGGAAGGAAGGAAGGAAGGAAGGAAGGAAGGAAGGAAGGAAGGAAAGAAGGAGAGAGGAGAAGAAGGGGAGGAGGAAAGGAAAGCTTGTGGGTTAAAGCTAACTTGCAGATGCTGCCTGAGAGGTAAATAGTAAATTGCTTATGGATATTTCCTACAGAATGAAGGCAAATTCTTCAAACACAATTTTGATATGAATTTTGTCTTTAGCTCTAGGGAACCAGATAAGATTCTGAGTTATTAGGTATTAGCCCAGAGCATTGCGATAACATTAGATATTATTTATCATTAAACCCGACAGGAGAAAAAGCTATTTTCTTCTGCAGGAGAACAGCATGCATTTGGAATAAGAAAAAGTCAGAATTGGGGGCTGGGAAGAAGAATCACACAGAGCCCTAAAATGAAAGCTTTCAGTAGCATTCCCGATTTCATTGCTTCAGCCCAGAATGAAATTAAGATATTTCATGTTTAAGAGCAATTCACTGCATTAAAGCAGACCTTCTTGTGTTTGATAAAAGACCTAGGAATTTTAAGATAAGACATGACAAACAATGAATTTTTAAAAAGAATAAAACTAAAAAGAGGCTGTATTACTCTGTGCACATAATCGATGTTTTATTTCATCAGAGCCCATCCATGTATAACTGTAAAATAATTTGAACGGTACAGACTACACCAAATGTTAAATAACAGACCAGGAAATTACAAACTTTAGTGGCCAGAACATCTGCCTAAAATGGGGGAGGGGTGGAAGGGAAAGGCCACGATAAGGGCTAGAATAAGTGGGACAATGATGTAAAATTTGCAGGATTTTTTCCATCAAATTTTTACCAAGGAAGTACTTTGATCTGTCCCACAGTTGGGACTGAAAGTTGGTTGCTAAGCAATGTGGTTGTTACACAAGTCACCCCATGATCAGACCCAATTTTACAACCATTGTGAATCATGTGATCGTTTGCTGGCTGGGAAGGTCCCAAATTGCAATCAAGTGATTGCTAGACCCTGCAACTGTCTAAAGGTGAGCTGGTTTCCAAGTGTCAATCATGGGGATGTCCCAACAATCAGAACCTCAAGGATGTAAGGGGCATTAGCCACTTTTTTCTGAAGCTGCTGTAATTCTGAACTATTGTTAAATGAATGGTTGTAAGTCAAAAACTATCTGCCTGTGAGTTATCTCCAGCACAGATAGATCTTGAAAGACATGAATACTGGGCCCTATCTAACAAAATGAAATTCAATGTAGAGAAAAGTAAAGTCTTACACTAAGGCAAGAAAAACCAAAAGTACACATATAGACTGGGTGAAACCAGACTTAATAGCAGTAACTGTGAGAGGGATCTTGGAGCCTTAGTGGACAACCAATTAAATATGAGCCCATAGTGTGCTGTGGCAGCCAAAAAAGCCATTGCAACCCTAAATTGCATTAACAGAGGGATACAATCAAGATCAAGTGAGGTACTATACCACTCTATAAAGCCTTAGTAAAACCACACCTAGAATACTGCATCCATCCATACAGGTGGTCCTTGACGTACGACCACAATTTAGCCCAACATTTTGGTTGCTAAGTGAAACAGTTCTTAAATGAATTTTGGGAACCATTTTGGAACCCCTTTTTGCCACAGTGGTTAAGTGGATCACTGTAGTTGTTAAGGTACTAACACAGTTGTTAAGTGAATCTGGGTTCCCCATTGACTTGTGAAAAACAGTCATGTCACTTTTTTCAGTGCCGTTGTAATGTCAAATGGTCACTAAATGAACTACTGTAAGTGGAGAACTGCCTGTATATTTACATGAATTAACTCTATACGTTCTTGCACTCTTGTATCACCATCCTTCAGCTTCATTTCATTCTGTGTATTTTTTAAGCAAGAACGTAAATACCAGGACTGTTCACTTAATATCTAGCAAAGGAAACAGTCAGGAACTCAGGCATTGATGGATACAAAGCCTGAAATTTAGTCAAATGATTTATCTCAACACATTTGCAGGCTGTACACAGCACAATAGTAAACGGAGTGCCTGGTAACTGCGGAGGACACATCCCTTTTATGATATTGAGTCTACTGTGAACGATGATGATGGCAAGTTAATTAATTATCTCCGGCATTGGTTTAGTTGAACATTTTCTTTTTTCTCTGGCAGCTTTTTAAAAGAAGCCCAATAGAGGGCTTGATTAGGGAGATAATGAAGGAAATTTCCAATAGATTATATCATTTCTCATTTATTTGCAGCCATTGTTAACATGGATTGCTCGCTCCGTGCTCAGATTCGTGCCAAGGAAATTTCAAAAGCATGTAAATCTGTATAAAATGGGATATTTAAGGATAAATTCAAATAATTGCATGTTTATCATATTTCTGTCAAAGTGATAGGAAAGAGATTATCTGCTTTCAATTCAGGAAGAGGGGTTATTTTATGTGTCCAATTCTCTTTTGGGCCATCTATGATATGAGATAGATAGATAGATAGATAGATAGATAGATAGATAGATAGATAGATAGATAGACAGACAGACAGACAGACAGACAGACAGACAGATAGATAGATATAGTTTATATATATATATGTAGGTCTTGGTGTATTCGGGTCTTGTCCCATTTAAGATTGAGAATACCTTACATGGGACAAGACCCAAATACACCAAGACCTACATACCTTTACCCGTGAAAATCTACAAAAACATATATATATATATATATATATATATATATATATATATATATATGTAGGTCTTGGTGTATTCCAAGCTAGCCTAACCAAAGCTAGCCTAACCAAAATTAACCCAGATACAGCCAATAAAATCAGACTTGAAGTCACCAACGTCCTCTGCTCCAGCAGTCCACCCAGAAGCAACTTACACAAAGAAGAACAAAAAGCACTCAGCAACTTGAGGAAAGACAACAACATAATCATCCTCCCAGCAGACAAAGGCAATGCCACAGTCATGATGAACACATCTGACTACCAATCCAAACTATCCAACCTACTCCAAGACCCCGCTTACAAACCTCTAAACACAGACCCCACCACCTACCTGGAGAAAACCACCAAATCCAAAATAAAAGCCTCGCCCATCAGTGAAGAGATCCAACAAAGAATCATCCCCAGAGAAAAATCATCTAGATGCCCTAAGCTCTATGGCCTCCCCAAGATACACAAAGAAGAAACACCACTCAGACCCATAGTCAGCTCCATAGGCTCACCTCTACAGAACCTTGCCAAATTTCTCACCAAACAACTCCAGCCCTACACAGAATCCATCACCTCACATACAAAACTCTTTCCACTTCATAGAAACAATAAAGAAACAAAACCCACAACCCAGCGACTTACTTGTGAGCTTTGATGTCATATCCCTCTTCACCCAAGTACCTATTAAAAAAGCCTTGTCAGCTATCCAAAACAAATACAACCCCCCTAAGCACATCCTAGATCTGACCAAACATTGCCTTTCCAACACATACTTCATCCACAATGGACAAAGATATAAACAGATAGAAGGAGCACCTATGGAATCACCCCGCACACCCGTCATCGCTAACCTATACATGGAACATTTTGAAACCAATGCTCTAGACAAATCCAAATCCAAACCCAAACTCTGGCTTAGATATGTAGATGACACTTTTGTAATTTGGCCACACGGGAAAGAAAAACTGAACAACTTCCTCACACATCTCAACAGCCTACATCCCAAAATACAATTTACCATGGAAACAGAAACCAACAACCAACTTCCGTTCCTGGACGTCTTAATTTACAAAAAACCCAATGGCTCCCTAGGACACACCATCTACCAGAAGAAGACACACACCAACCGCTACTTAAATGCACAATCCCATCACCACCCTGCACAGATCAACTCCGTAGCCAAGACCCTCATCTCCAGAACCAAATGCCTAGCTGACAAAGACCACTTGAGAACAGAATTACACACCCTCACTAACGTATTAATGTCCAATGGATTCCAAAGAAGCACAATCACCAACCTAATCAGAAGGGAGACTCCCCAAAACCAAGACACAGAACAGGACAATGGCATCGCCCTCCTCCCTTACATCAAAGGCACCACAGATAAAATCAGCAAAATTCTCCACAAACACAATATCAGGACAGCCTTTGGCACTGACCAAAAAATAGCCAACATCTTAAGAAACCCCGAAGACAAGATCCAGCTAGAAAACCAAGGAGTTTATGAAATACCATGCAAAATTTGCCCAGCCACATACATTGGACAAACCAACAGGAGAATAAATACTCGCATCGCAGAACACAAAAACACAGTCAGAAAAGAAGAAAAAACTTCCTCCCTTTTCCATCACCTAAAAGCCACAGGACATGAAACTGATTTTGAGGGATCCAAACTTATCTCCAACACTGAACACTTCAACAAGAGAATAATTAGGGAAGCCATTGAAATAGAGAAACACCCCCATAACATGAATAAACGGGATGATACTTCCCGCCCACCAGACATCTGGAAACTAGCCCTAATCAACAAACAAGTCCCAGCCACGAAAATCAACACTGGACCCAAAGTAACACATGATGCCACCACCAATCTCCCTCACCAGACTCAAACCCAAGCCCACCCCACAGACAAAAGGCAACCACCGTCCAGAAACCAGACCATAGCTGCAACTCCAGCTGCTACACCCCCCTCCAACCCCCAAACTAATTAAACTGACACACGCTATAAACACACAGCCAGACCTCAAACTCGGAGCCAAACCAAGGCCCGGAATGTCACATCACAGCCTTCCACCCAGAATCATGGAACTCAGGAGATTACAACACAAAACCTCAGGAGGTTGCAACACAGACAACGACCCAGGAGATAACAGCACAAGACCCAGGATGTCACAACAATAAAACTCAGAAGGTCATCACACAGCCCACTACCCAGGTAGCTACAACACAAAAGGCTGAAGGACACACAGCCACTACCTCAGCCACACAGGCTCTTATGAAAAAGCCAACCAATCAGCAAACATCAACTCCATCAACCAATCAAGAAACAACAACACAGCCAACAACACAGCCAACTAATCAGCAAACACCAATTCCATCAACCAATCAAGAAGTGACAACACAGCCAAAAACACAGCCAACCAACCCGCTTACAGCAGAGCCAGCACACCATACCTCCCCTCCAGTATTTATAGAGAGAAGGCAGCTCAGATCATGCTTTGCTGGCACAAGCACAAAGCCGAAGACACCAGCCTGAAGATGGCGAGTGGGATCTTGCCGAAACACCGCCAAGGTACTCTCAATCTTACACGGGACAAGACCCGAATACACCAAGACATACATATATATATTTTCGTAGATTTTCACGGGTAAAGGTATGTAGGTCTTGGTGTATTCGGGTCTTGTCCTGTGTAAGATTGAGAATACCTTGGCGATGTTTCAACGAGATCCCACTCGCCATCTTCAGACTGGTGTCTTTGGCTTTGTGCTTGTGCCAGGTATCAATGGTATTCTCAATCTTACATGGGACAAGACCCGAATACACCAAGACCTACATATATATATATATATAGATAGATATAAATATATAATTATAGATATAGATCTATAGTTTTATATATCTATCTATATATATAGTTTTAAAAGGAAGTGCTTTCTTATCATTAAAGAATACTTTGCTATGTTTGCTTTTGCAAACATGAAAAGTAAAGAAAACCAATAATGTGATTTCCAACCAACTGATCTGTGCTTTCAAGACCTTTTCATTGTGACAAAATTCTGTATTTGGGGGAAAACAAGCACCCCCTTTAAGTCCTTGTTTACAGCCTGCCACATTCCTATTCTTTTTGCTTTTTCCATTTTATTTTTTAAAGATGATCCATGCATGAGAAAGGTGAACATCAAGGCTAGGCTCCTCATCAGAAACCATGCAGAAAAGGTACTTCAGAAAACGCAGGAGGTAAAATGTGGCACCATTTTGCAACCCTTTCAAGCAGCTAAGTCAGAGGTGGCATTCAGCAGGTTCTGACCAGTTCTGGAGAACCAGTAGCAGAAATTTTGAGTAGTTTGGAGATCCAGCAAATACCACCTCTGACTGGCCCTGCCCCCATCTATTCTCTGCCTTCTGAGATTCAGCTGATCAGCTGGGTCTTTTGTTGCCCTGCACAGGAGAACAGAGCTGGAAAGCAGGTTAGTGAGGTGGGGTGGGAATGGAGATTTTGCAGTATGCTTTCCCTGGAGTGGGCTGGGATTGCAGATTTTACAGCATCCTTCCCCTGCCATGCTCATCAAGCCATGCCGTGCCTACCAAGCCACATCCACAGAACCGGTAGTAAAATTTTTTGAATCCCACTACTGAGTATCTCCCTAGGATTGGCTGCCTTTATTAAGCTTTATCTGGGTGTTACTGTGATTAAAACTATACCCCACCTAAAGCTCTAGGCCAGGTGCATTGAGAACCCAACTCTTTTGGCTGCTATCTAGTAGCCCTTTGGAGTTTTATAGTTGAGGGTTGGTAGCCCAAACTAAATTGGTTTCTCAACTTTCAGTTTCCATGCTTTTTGATGCATAAATGCATTTGATCTTTAAAAACATATTCTAGTGTCCTCCAGAAATTCTCCATTAGCACAGGTTATCCTGGCTGAGAATTAGAGAATTTGCAAAGAGCAACTATTCTAACTTCCCTTTCCTCAATGCAGGGGCAAATTTGATAGCAGTATTGGTGGGAGAGTTATAAACAGAAATGGTATTACCTGGGTGTCTCCCTGTAGTAGCATGTTTGAGACTGTTATATATGTAGGTTTGAATGTCATTGGTTTAGTCTGAATTGTTCTTGTAAAATGTCAAATATGATTGGTTTGAAAAGTGCGGGAAAACCCTGCACTCTGTTTGGCTGGCAACTGCGGCTGCTGGCTATAAGTAGCAGCCGTAGCCCAGCCAAGACGGGTCCATTCGAGCTGTAGTCACTAATAAACTCTTCACTGAAGCTCTTCGCGTCTGACTCTTCATGCAAACTTAACAGAGACCATTGCATTTTGATGAGCATTGTGACATCTTTTGGTTTCTCCTTCTAGAAGATTCTAGAAGTTTAGAATTTATTGTGAGTTACGATAATGTTTAAGTTCCTTGTTTTCCAGTCTTGCTTGATAAATAAAGGAAAGGGAGGAATCTTCACACAGCAATACAAAAAACCCTCAAGATTATTTAGGTTGGCATTAACTTACATCTCAGGGTTTTGTTGGTTTGCATGATAAACAAATGCATTATCTAGTCAAGGTCAGGTCCTGCAATTTCGTTACCATGGAAACAAAGTCATGAGGTTTTAGTATCAGGTTTTGATAAAACCCTGGTATTGCCCTTTGAGTTGGGAGCTTCGACACTGACCTAGTGCTGGGTAACTTTGATGTTTTGGGGTCTCTGTGGTAATTCACTGAGGCTCCCAAAAGCTGACTGGAAATTTGTTATCATCTTCTTGGCAAGCTTTTCTGTTGTTGTTTAAGTCTGTCTGATAAAGTTAATAATGCTTAAAAACTACTTGCTTGCTGGTGTTTTATTGTTTCTGAATCCTCAAACAGCTACCTTATCTGACACCTGGCCATTGTTTGACACTTGGCAATATACTCCCATCTGTCTGTGAATGAGACCAGAAAAGTACAAACAAGCCTTATCTAGAAATATTTTCAGATGCAATATTTTTCTATCCTGTTACCCTTCAAGAGGAACAAATAAGTCATGTCCAGCATGAGCAGAAACTCAAAACCATTTTTCTAAGTGGTAGAAAATCTTAGAGTTGACTGGACATCAGTATGAATAGAGTCAATCAGCTGATATGAAGTATAAAACATTGGGAAATTATCATCTCAAAGTGAATATTTAAATAGATTTCAGCAAAGTAGCTGAATTAACTACTACAGCAAAAACATCAAACAATTAATGTATGCATTGTGGTATTATTAAAATATGAACTATCATAAATTATAGCCATCAGATCAACAGATCAATTTTTAGATGAATGGCAGTCAGCTAACGTGTCTGTCAATGTTTCCAGCAGGATACAATGAAACATTCACCATTATTAAGAGTACAATGTGATACATCCAAAATAAAAATCTTAATTTTTTCTTTCTTAAAAAGGGAACAAAAATAGGCATTTGTGTAAGTGAAGGAAATTTATCTATTTTTTGAAAATATGTTTGGTTATGTAAAAAGACAGCTAGCTTGACTTACCTCAAAATTATGACAATAAACATGATTTTTCCCTTTTAATTTAGCTATGTGCCATGCAAAATGAAATATACACACCACTCTAAAAGACAATATGATTAGCTTAGGTTTGCTGCAGAAGGTGAATCTAATCAGTTCTGATTTAAGCAAAATGTAGTTTACCATACTTAACTTGTATATCATATTAAACCATTATATCTTTAATCATGATTTGTTGCTTGAGAAAGGCACAATTGCCTAGCTTTACACATACAAGTAATTTACAAATTACAAGAATTAGATTCATGCCAGATGCTGAACCAAAACCAAACCACAGTTTCGCTTAGCATAATGTGTAGTGAGAGTTTTCTCTGTTCATTTTCATTTCTGCTGTGGCTCTCTAACAAATGTTATATAATGCTATAGCATAATTATTTTGTTTTCACATGAAGCCTCTTTCTGATACCTTCAATATGCAAGACTAGTGGTTAGCAGAAGTGGATTCCTTTTAGCCATGATCTCTGATGCATATATAGTAGAGCTAGGGGATGGTAGCTCTCCAGCTTTGGGGATATAACATGTTAAAGACCCCATTTCCTGGCTGTATTAAGATCCATATTAACAGTTTTACTCGATGCCATATATATTTATTTTGTATTGCTTTGTTTTCATTATTTTTATGTTCTATGAAGTACATCACCCAGAATCACTTGTTGAGATGGACAGCTACAGAAATCAAATAGTCTATTCTACATGGCTAGGATGCCATGTTGAAAATATACCTAAATGCCTGTAGGGTTATCCAATCTGCAATGGTTCTTCCCAATTTTTAAAAATATGATTCTGTAGAATTCCCTAATTTATGAAAAAATTATCTCTGATGAGGCACCAGCCTCAAACACATCTCAAACAGTGTTTTAAATTTCAATATTATGATGAATCACTTGCTAGCTGACAAGCTTCATAGTGGACAGATTGCCACTAAACTGTAAATAAATAAACGATTTCAGATCGTATATGGAAATTTGATGACAAATTCCTTAGCCAGCCATAAAGAACTATAAAGTGGGCACGATCAGTTTTAGAATGCCAAATATTTGTCTTGTTGTTACCTAACTATAATGTGAGTTCCCAGGGACCTGGGAAATAGGAGGAAAGGATGGCTATTTTACAAAGGTTAGAAAGAGATAAAGAAAGTGTAAAGAACCAACTACATATGTTCTCTTTGAGTCTGGAATCCCATCTATCAGAAATAATTCCAAGAAAGGCTGAGATGAAGTCTGACCTTGCTTTAATGGCAAAGGCATGGGGGAGATTCATATCTTTGTACTTCTGCAAGATAGCTAAATTGTCCAGTTTGTATCTCTGACTGATCGACGAGCAATTGCATTAGAAAATGACTAGATTACAAATGGGAATGGGGAAAATGTTAAATGTCCCTGCCTAAAGGAAAGCAGTTTGTTCTACCATTTTCTCCCAAAGACTTATCATCTCCAGCTGGGATAAAATAAAGCTCTATTTAATTGAGATCCATTTAAAATGAATCATGCTAACAAGATTACTTAACCAGGGCTAATTCTATATTTACGGAAGTGTCATATCCAGGGAGAATGATCCATGTGCTTTGGTGGTAACAGATCTACAGGCTGTTTGATCGATGCCGTAAGGCTATGAAATATTGGCTGCTTCCCATGATCTCCACTGTTTTTAAATACAGTTGCAGAAAGAACTTTGATGTTGGCCATTAAATCTTTGGAGGAAGAATACTTTACAGATAGAGGCAGTGCATTAATAAAAGTCCTCTGGATATGCTTACTAATCAATCCAACATTAAAACACAACATAATACCTTAAGAATGCTTAAAGTCAAACACAGGACTTAAAAACTTATTTTTAAAGCTTGTCTTCTAAAGCCTTGTCTTCAACATTGTCTTCTATTTGCATGGAGAAGAGAGACAGGGCTCTACTATTACCAGACAGATAGTTCCGATTGCTTTATTGAAGTGCTAGATGTAACAACAAAAGGACCTGAATAAGATCCTCTAATCCTTCATCCTGAATCTTAGAATTGCCATCCAAATGCCTCCAGGAAGTGTGTAAAAAAACAAAACATGGAAGTAGTTTATAAGGCTCTTCAGCAGCTAGTGTTCATTTGCATACCATCTGTAGAATCTTTATAGCCTATGTTAGAACTATTCTTTGTACATTTCTCTAATTCCCCTTTTAAGTCATATAAAGGCCATCATCACAGCTTATGGCAGAGAATTTAATGAATTAATTATATGTATAAAGAATGTTCTGAATCTTTTTGCTGGATGACACTAATTTCCAGTATTGTTAGCTAATTTCCCCTTTTAAAGATAAAAATGTACTTTCAACTATTGACATACATATCCAATTAAGTAATGTATAAATATATTAATACATCAATAATGTCTGCCTGCCTGCCTGCCTGCCTGCTGGTACATACATACACACATAGGAGTGTACCTACAAGTGTTCAATTTGCATGTAAATTCTGTAGACTAATAGTAGAAATGGAATGAAATAATAATAAACTAAAATAATATTGGTAATATTTCAAGGCAAGTTCTGACCAAGGTCATGTTATACTATAAATCATGATGTGATCTGCTTTACACAGTGCTCTAAGCTAAATGTTGTTTTTAGTTTAAGGTGTTGTATATGAACCCAGTGATTGGGATTTATAAGCCATGGTTTATAGTTCAACATTTAATGCAAACCTGGCTAATTGTGGTTTATGTGAGAATCCACTATTAAACAAAACATTGCTGAAAGAAAAAAAATATAATCCTAGTCTTCACCTATAGGGTTCTGTCTTAAAATGATATTCAAATAGTAATCAACTGATCATTAAACATTTTAAAGAAAAACACTACAATGCAGGTTTATTTTCTTTATTTAGTAAAGTTTTCTCACACATTAGGCCCATTTTCTGATTATTAGGAAAAGGCATGATAAAAGCCATTATGATATCTAGCAGAGACACTGGCAATAATCTGTACATATGCATATCCCCAAATAATGACATCATCCTTCAAATGATGCAATCATGTAATATGCAGCAAATTATATAATTTGTGTCATATGCTTTCTATAAACACACAAGTATTGGGGTTTTCTCCCTTCAGTAAATGTGCTAAATGTTTACAGTATGTGGTTTGTCTACAGTAAAAAGGACAGAACAAAACCTTGTGAATATCCAAAGATGGCAGTTTACCAACAATGTAATCTAGGCTGTGAGGAATGATTAAAATTTGTGTAAAAATCTCTAAATTTTCAAAGTATCAAGCATGTATTTATTTATACAATACAATGTATATACAATAGGAAAGAAACAAGAGAAGGCAATTGTTCTATTTGCAGAATTCTGAAGGAAATCAGAGACGGTAGTCACTTACGGTGCCTTCCTGAGCACAATCTTGGGATTAAGCACCTATGTATATTTTCTCCCACAGAAGAACATTTCAAGAAAACATCTTTGATTTCCAATTAAATAGTGCTAGGAAGCATCATTTTGAGATCAAGGTCTTTAACAGGGATGGGATTCCAACACCAGTAAAGCAAGTTCTATAATGCAACTGGATTGCCATTTTCCTCAGTAGGCAAATGAGCTCTGTTTTTGATGCCAGAGGTTTAGCAATCAAACCTCAAAATTGTTTGGACTTATTTTGTAATGACTTCAAACTTACATCTCAAAAGAGCCAGCTGGTTCAAACTAGATGAGCTATTATGAAAAAGAGATTAACGTCTGAATGCATATTCAGAAACAAAGCCCATAATATATGTTCATTCAGACTTCCTGGCAAAGTTCCATGTTACTAGATCCCTTAGGAGAAACTACTGAGTAACATTAGAATATTGGGATACATAATATTAGATTTTAAAATGATCAGTTACCAATATAATTATTCAGTTTTGAACTCCCCCTACCCATCTCTCATACAATTAAACATTGGCAATTTTGCTACTGATTATTGAAGAACATTTGCAGACATTCTGCTTCTGTCAGCTCTCTGCTGCCAAAATCCTGCAAATTTACAACACTATCACACTAAAAAGACACGCCAAGAGGAATAGTTTTCACTTCCCTTTTCTGTATAATGCCTGGCATATTCCAGTAGATTATTTATTATTCTGTGGCTAGGCTTAATTAGTTTGTTATGTTTTCCTAAATCTTGCCAGGTTTGGATAATCTGCTATTTTGAAAGGGATTGGGGGGAGAGAGGGAGGAAGAGAGTCATTTTAATGATAGCTTCATTTTTCTTTAAGGCACCCACATATTTAAAAATGCCCCAGAGGAAGGATTAAATTATTTCCCAGTCTTTGAAACCTGGTGGGGGAAGCTAATAGTGAGATCTGGAATTATTTTACAGCTGGTCATTGTTGTTATCAGATCTATTTTTAGTTTTCTGAATAAATTGTCTGTTCCACAGACAGGCAACCTAGTGGCCTCCAAGAATATTGGACTTCAACTCCCATCAGGCCCAGGAAATTTGACAACAGCTTTAATTCAAAATATTGAAGTTGAAGCTTTGAATATCAAAAGGAGTCAGATTGCCTATCTCCCCTCCTTTTCTATTCACATAAACTGACAAATGTATCTTTTCTTTTATGTATACTGAGAGCATTTGCACCAAGACAAATTCCTTGTGTGTCCCATCACACTTGGCCAATAAAAAATTCTATAATATTCTTTAAAAAAACTGTAAGAAATTATTTGCAGGAACTTGATTGTTGGGGAAATACATTTTTACATGATTAAGAGTGAGAAATGCTGTGATTGTGATGTTTTGATTTGGGGCGATCATAATACTCATACTTTATTATCTTGCCTGCTCTAGCTGTTCCCCATGGTCTGATTTACAATTTGAATTAAGCTCTAATATGTTTGGTTTGGTTTGGCTTCACTTATAAACTCAGCCATTGTGATTTGTTTATGACCTAAAAGTGCAATGTTAAAACAGCCAATTGCAGCTTATTCAACAAAAATGGCTAAATAAGCCATAAGTAAAATCTTTTTAAAATTTTTGATCCTGGTAATCACATGGCTACATCCAAGCAAGTTTCTTAGCGCTACCATGAAAGTGGTTCACCATTGTCTTTTTCTGGGACTTCTTTAAAAAAAGTATTTTTAGTTTACTCTAAAGCCCTGATATTTGTTTAATTTATATCATGCCTTTATTATTTTTATAATCAACTCAAGGCTTAAATGTATCTATTGCTCCATCTTCCTCCTATTTTTGCCACAACAACCCTATGAAGTGGGCTGGGTTGAGACAGAATAACTGGCCCAAGGTCACCCAGCAGGCTTTCACTGCTAAGCTGTGACTTGAACTGACTCCCAGTTTCCAGCCTGATGCCTTACCCACTAGACCAACCTGGCTTCCTATCCAAATAGCAACCAGACCCAACTATGATTAGCTTCCAGTAATTTGGCACACTTTGTGAACTCAGCCATCATCGGCAAACACAAGGTTCCATTTTCTCCCGTTGCCTCCAGTTGCACAAAGCAACATGACAGTTCACCTTTGAAGGAGAGAGTATCACACATCTGTCATTGAATCCTGGTTATTGTGAATGTGGCACTCAATTGCAAACCTGGAAACAATATAAAATTATTTCTTTTTGGAGCAGAAAGGCAGCGAATCGCTAATCATTTGCCATCGTGTAGTCTCATAAACCGTAATGGGGTATGCTAGCAAAGTGGATAAGTAAGCTGCTCCCTGAGCCTTCTTGTAGATTTGACTGACAGGAAAACCATATTTAGTAACAGGGCGATTAAAATGAGAATTGCAGAAGCATGAAGTCTTGTTATCTGTGCGTCTTTCCCCAGCTGAGCCTCGAGACACACACTGATTGGTAATTCAGATCATGAAGTTTGTCCCCATGGAGCTTCCATATGTTTCTCCCCCTGGAGGAGCTATGAATGTCAATGCACCCCTTAGGGTCTTCAATATGTGAAAGTTCTCCAGGGGAAGAAATGAGAACTGACATTAATCTGCCACAGGTGGCCTTTGCAACTTTTAAGAATTTCCCAATTTCTTGCAAATCCCCAGAAAGGAAGCTGACCCCACACATGTACACACATGCACACCTCACTTTGAAATAATACAAAAGATTGACTGAGGAGCTGGAAGGCTAATCGCAAGTGATTTTATATGAGGAAAACATTCTGAGTGTTACAGGACTATTTTTCTTAACTTGAGACCCATCACAAAGGCTTAATTACAAACGTCCACGTGCACAGTGGCCGTTTCAACAAGTCACCATGATTCCAATTCATACGTATCTGCAGAGAAGCAAGAGGAATAAGGACACCTGCATTGTGACATTGGGCAAACGTCACAAATTATAAACTTGCATCAGATTGCATGACATGACTGGTGCACATTATATAACCATGCCATTTTCAGAATGACATCATGACCCACATGTTGTCATTTTGATGCCATTGTAGTTTTTTTTAAATTTAATTTAAAAATAAAGTTTATTTAAGATTCATATATTTAAAACATTAAAAACAAACAAACATATAAACAAATATATATACGTAGGTCTTGGTGTATTCGGGTCTTGTCCTGTGTAAGATTGAGAATACCTTGGCAACGTTTCGACGAAATCTCATCCGTCATCTTCAGGCTGGTGTCTTCAGCTTCGTTCTCCTGGGAGAAGTGTGTGATCGTGGCTGTTTTTCCCTTTTAAACTCTAGAGTTGGCTGTGTTGTTACTTCTTGATTGGTTGATGGAGTTGATGTATGCAGATTGGATGGCTTTTTCCTGAGACCCTGTGTGGCTGAGGTGCTGGCTGTGTGTCTCTCAGCCTTTTGTGTTGTAACGACCTGGGTAATGGGCTGTGTGATGACCTTCTGAGTTCTATTGTTGTGACATCCTGGGTGTGGTGCTGGAGATTTCATCGAAACGTTGCCAAGGTATTCTCAATCTTACACGGGACAAGACCCGAATACACCAAGACCTACATACCTTTATCCGTGAAAATCTACGAAAACAAATATATATACTTATATACATTTTGCAGCAGGTATTGAGCGTTGGTTACACTTTCTTTTTCACCCCCTAACATTGACATGATCTGCCTTGTTACAATACCTTCCTCGTTCTTTTAATGTTTTAATTTCACAGAATACTTTATGATTAAACGCACATCTTCCATAATTTCATAACTTACCCAGTTGTCAAATATTGCTTTTTCTTTAACCATTCATACCAGTAATTTCAAATTTTATAGTAGTCACTATCTTTGTTGTTTTTTAGTAATTTAGTTAAGCTATCCATCTCTGTGCACTCATGAATTTTTTTAATGACCATCTCCTCTGAAGGGACAGTAGACAGTTTCCAATTTTGTGTATAACTTATTCTGGCTGCCGTTATAATGTGCAAAATTAAATATTGATATTTTTTTCTATTTTTAAAGCTATCATACCCAGCAGGAAGGTTTCAGGTTCAAGTTTTACATCTTGTTTAGTTATGTTTAGAATCCAATTTTTAATGTTTCTCCAAAACTTCTGGGCATATGGACACGTCCACCACAAATGAAAGTATGTTCCCTGGATGCAGTTACACTTCCAACAATTTGGCGGGAGGTTCAGAAACATCTTAGGCAGTCTCGCAGGTGGCAAATGCCAACGATACACCATTTTATACAAATTCTCTTTGTATGAGACTGACATGGTTTATTTGTAATTTATTTCCCAAATATGTTCCCACTTGTCTAGTTCAATACTGTGGCCCATGTTTTTTGCCCAAATTATCATACATTCCTTAACTGTTTCCTCTTTTAATTTGTAATCCAAAAGATATTTATATTTTTTACTAATCAATTTCCTTTCCTCTCCATGCCAAATCTTGTCTAATTCTTGGTAGGTCATATCAAAACCAAATTGTTCTTTTTTTAATAATGCATTTGTATCTGTGCATAGGGCCACCATGCTATCTCTTTTCCTTGGATTTGTATTTGATTCCTACCCTTTAACTCTCCGGTTTCATGTAGTAGGTCTTTATATCTTACAATATTATCAAAATCTAAAACATTTGGATGTGTAACTACCTCCATTGTAGATAACCAAAGTGGGATCTTAAAATAGTGTATTTTTTAAATCTTTTCCCAAATAGTTAATAACACGCTCCTTATATAGTGCCTTTGAAAATACGAGTGATGTTTACTCTTTCCATCCCACATAAATGCGTGCCATCCAAGTTGGAGATCAAAGCCCTCTAATGTTAAGATCCTTTTATTTATCAAGTTAACCCAGTCTTTGAGCCAAGTTGCTATCACAGCATAATAGTATGTTTCAAAATCTGGAAGACCAAAGCTTCCTTTCTTTATATTGTCTTGTAACAATTTATATTTTATTCTGGGTTTTTTCCCCTGCCATATAAACTTAGATATATGTTTATTTAATTCTTCAAAAAAGCTTTTTTCCAACTTGACTGGCACTGTCTGAAATAGGAACAACAATTTTGGCAAATATTCATTTTTACTATTGCAATACGACCCAATAGAGATATTTGTAATTTAGCCCAATTATCTAAATCTTTAAATATTTGAATTGTTAATTTATCATAATTATCTTTTTTAATTGACAAGCACCTGGCTGTCAGCCATATCCCCAAATATTTTACTTTGTTTACCACCTGTATCCCTAATCCATTTGTTAGTTCTTCCTTTAGTTCATTTGTACAATTTTTTGTTATCACTTTTGTTTTTTCTTTATTAATTTTTAACCCTGCCACCTTTCCATATTGTTCTATTTCTTTCATTAAGATGGGGGTCGTTTCCAGGGGATCTTCCAATATAAATGCCATATTGTCAGCAAATGCTTGAAGTTTGTACTCCTCTTTTTTAACTTTTAATCCCCTGATCTCTTGATTTTGTACTAATAGCGTCTCTTCTACTAATATATAAAGTAGGGGAGCTAAGGAGCACCCTTGTCTTGCACCCTTATTTATCTTTATATTATCTGTATTTTCCCCATTTATTAATATTTTTGCAGTTGGGGTATTATATATTGTTTTAATGAATCCTACAAATTTTTCACCAAATTTCATGCCTGTCAATTGTTTGATAAGAAAATTCAAATTCAAGTTGTCAAAAGCCTTCTGGGCATCTAAGAACATCAGTGCCATTGTTTTAGTTGTGCGTACTTCATAAAATTCTAAAATGTCCATAATTATTCTTGTATTTGTCTTCATTTGTCTATATGGTAGAAACCCATTCTGGTCGGTATGAATAATCCTGCTTAATACTTTCTTTAATCTTTCCATCAATATTGTGGCCAAAATCTTATAATCTACATTTAAAATTGATATTGGCCTATAGTTTTGAATTTTTTGTGGATCTGATTGCTCTTTATGAATAAGGGTTATATATGCTTCAGTCCATGATTTTGGTATATTAGCACTATCCAAGGCTTCATTATATAAGTCTGTCATTAACTCCTCCAATGCCTCTTGAAACTCCTTATAAAATTCAGATGAAATTCCATCTGGGCCTGGGGTTTTATCTGGTTTTTGTGCTCCAATTGCCTTTCTAATTTCTTCTATCGATATTTTATTATTTAATTTAATTTAATTTAATAATGGGATTTCTATGCCGCCCTGTCTCCCGAAGGACTCAGGGTGGCTTACAACAATGAAATACATTTCTCTTCATCCGTAATTTCCAGCAAATTTTTTCCCTTCAAATATTGATTAATGAGTTCTTCTGGTACTTCTTCTTGATTGTATAAATTCGTAAAAAAAATCCTCAGCAATTTCTTTCTTTTCCTTAACCTGAGTACATACTTTCCCTTCTTGGTCTTGGAGAGCTACAATCGTTCTTTTTTCTTGTTCTTTTTTTAATTTATGGGCTAACCATCTCCCTGGCTTATTTGCGTTTTCAAAATAATTTTGTTTTGCTAATTTAACTTTTCAGGCCAGGTCTTCCTGCATGCTTAAATTTATCTTATGTTTTACCAAATCTATTTCTTTATTAATATTTTGATTATTCAGATCAATTTGTCTACTTGCTTCCAGATCTTTAAGTTTCTCTCTCCACGCACTTTGCTGTTGCCTTTTTTCTTTGTTCTTTTTAACGTTATAGGCAATGGTTAGACCTCTCACATAAGCTTTTGTTGTATCCCAGAGGTTCTGTAGAGACATATGTTCTCTCTTATTTATTTCAAAAAATATTTTCAGTTCTTTTTTCATCATTCCAATATATTTGTTTTCTTTTAGTATACTATTATTAAATGTCCATCTTCCGATCATTCTCTTTCCTTTGCACTTAATTTGAATAGGATTATGATCGGCCCATGCATTCAGCAAGATCTCTATATTTTCAATGTTTTCCATTAAGCCTGGGTCCATCCATATCTGATCTATTCTGGACCAAGAGTGGTGGGGATTGGAAAAGAAAGTATATTGCCTTTTAGTTGGATACAGTTCTCTCCACACATCCTTCAAATTTAATTCCCTCACCATGTTGTTAAAAAAGATGGGAATAGTCTCCTTTTATTTTTTTATTTTTATTTTGGAACTTCTATAGTCTTTATCCTTATCTGAAACAGCATTTAAATCTCCTACAATACATACACTTGTATATTCAGTTTCTATTACCTTGTGATGGAGTTTGGTATAGAGTTCTTTTGGATTTACATTCGGGGCATATACTGTAGCTAATAGAATCTTTTTCTGATTTAGTATTATTTCTATAAATAACATTCTCCCTTCATCATCCTTATATACTTGTTTGTGTTGCATCCAATCTTTTACATATACTACAATACACCTTTTTCTTTGGTTTGAAAAAGCCCAATACATTTTACGTAAATTAATATCCTTTAGAAGGTCTGCCTGTTTATCTATAATGTTTACCTATAATGTGTACTTCTTGTATACAAGTTATGCCTGCGTTTTGTTTCTTGAATTTTTCAAATGACTGTTTTCTTTTTAATGATGAGTTTAAACCATTGATGTTAACTGAGAATAGGGTGATTTCTCTGTTCGTGTTACTGTCTGTTTAGAGCATTTTACATTTCTTTCCTTGTTCTGGGTTCTCTTGTTCTTGGTCTGTTGTCCTCTTCTTCTTCTCTGAGTTTCTGAGATTCTAACTGTGATACAGGTTCTTTCTCTTCGGAGAGTTGTTCTTCCTGACTTCTCGTATTTGAATCTTCTTCACTTTCATGTTCTTCCTCAGGTCCCAAATATTGTTCACGAAATTGATGTGCTTTCTCTATTGTATCGATTTTATATTTTTTGTCCTGCCATGCTACTAGGAGCCCTTCTGGGATGAGCCATCTGAATGGTATACCGTGTCTTGATTAACTGAGATGACGGAAACTGGTAGCCTCTTCTTTGCTCCCTGACTCTTGTGGGTATTTGCTTCAATGTTACCACTTTGTGATCTTTATATATCAGTGGCTTACTGTATAGCATGTCTCGTATTGTCTTTCTTGCGAACTGGATGTGGACTTCAAGCGTAATGTGTGTATATCTATAAGCCTTGTCAATGTCGTTCTCGATTTCCTGTTTGTGTTTCTGTAGAGCTGTTGCTATTAAATTCACCATTATTATTATTATTATTTTTATTCATATTTATATGCCACCCTTCTCTGGAGACTTACAATTTTTGGAACACAACCCAATGCGCTCAGCAATAGCCTTCATTCCATTGTATATGCCTGCTTATTACTAGGGCTTTTTTGGCCCCCCCAAGCAGCATTTTTACCAAGTCAGCTTATTGCCCCCAACAATCTTGGGTCCTCAATTTACCTACCCCTAGAGGATGGAAGGCTGAGTCAACCTTGAGCCTGGTAGGATTCGAGCCTGCACTAATTGCAGGCAGCTGGAACTAAGTGCTAGGCATTTAACAGCCTGAACCACCAAGGCTCTGATCATCACAGTCATCATGATCTCCCTCTTCTGCTGTTGGTTTTTTGGGGGGGGGGGTTCTTATTTATTTATTTATTTATTTATTATTATTTAATTAAACTTGTATGCTGCCCAGCTCCCAAAGGACTCCGGGTGGCTCACAGCAAAAACAAAAAGAATTACATTAAAAAAATTTAAAAGCAATTTAAAAAACAACAAACAACAGAAGGGCCAGATCTCGCTAGATCTCAGTCATGAGATCAACAGCCCCATGCCTGCTGGAAAAGCCAGGTTTTGACTACTTTGCGGAAGGCCAGTAGGGTGGAGGCAGTCCGGACCTTGGGAGGTAGCTGAGAGCCAGAGAGCCAGAGCAGCCACAGAGAAGGCCCTCTCCCATGGGCCCGCCAGCCAGCATTGTTTAGCTGACGGAACCCGGAGGAGACTGACTCTGTGGGATCTTACCGGTCACAGGGAGACGCAGGGTAGGAGATGATTCTGGAGATAACCTGGTCCTGAGCCATATAGGGCTTCCAGTCTCCAGGACCGCGGCACCTCCCCAAGACCTCTGTGTCTTCCCCTTTCTTTTGCCTACCCCTCCAGGGTCCGACACATTCCAAGAAGCCACCAACTAGCGAAAATTGGAATCTTTCAGAGTGGCGATCCACCCCTCAGTTCCGCACCGACACAGAGCCCCGACCTTTCTCTTTCCTCTCTCCCCATTGTAGTTTATAATAGAGGATTAGGGCTCAGCCTATATATCTGCTACACGGACAGTGTATTGATGAAAAAGAATGCATAATGCAAAAAACAGAAGGTGGTGGTGGGGGTTCCATAACCTTTTTCCTGGGCTATTAACTAATGGAATACAGCTAAGAATATGGCTATCAGCTGAATACTCTTTCATGTTTCTTCTGTTCACCCAGTTACAGAATTCTGCAGCCTTGGTTGGAAGGAATTGTTCTCATATGTTGCCAGGCAAAGAATTGATGAAAGGAAGAAGGCTCTGGCACTCAGTTTCTTGACTTAGCTGAAGGCATTAAAGCTCTTTCTCAGTCCCTTGCTAAGAGCAACTTCAGGGATTGTTTCTCATCAAGAGAAGGTGTGGGATATCTCCTCATTTTAGCAATCTTTCTGGTAGGAACATACCTATCTTCTGATTGCTGGCTCTGACTATATTCTGAATGTGAGAGGCACCCTGGAGTGTTTCTGGAGGAAACAAAACTTGCAGACAGCATTGACTGCAATAATATGTAAAAATGTAAATGTATATCTTATTTTTTTCATAGTAGTGAGAGGAGGAAGAGGAACTGATTTTGAAAAGCTATATGTCCCTTGCAGCATTTATAGTAATCCATCTGAATTCAAATTCATTGCAATTTCATAGCACCTCAGAAGGGGAGGACTCACTGAGATGGCAGATGTTGCAGGATAGCTGCAATATCACAATCTGTCTTTCCTCTGGAGCCCTCTAGCTGTTCCTCTTATTGGCAGAAAAAATTTATGCTGCCAGCCATTCTCAGAATTCAGTTGCCTTCTGGGTCCTCATGTACTAAGATGTCACTGGCTGATTCTGATTAGGAATTATTTTTCCAAATTCCTCTATAATCATACCTCTTATTCTTTAAGTCCATTTGATGATATTTATATTTAACTTGGCATATTGATAATACAGAAGCCCTAATCAAATGTTACTGAAGCTATTTAATCCAATGTTCCTCGATACGGAAAATGTTTTAGATTAAAAGTCCCAGAGTTCCATACCAACAAACCAGGAATCTAGGAAAGAAATCTTGCTTCATTATTGCATATGGGATAGCAATTACAATACTTATGCATCATAGTGCTTTACAGCACTCTCTGAGCAGTTTACAGAGTCAGCATATTGCCCCCAACCATCTGGGCCCTCATTTTACTGACCTTGGAAGGATGAAAGGCTGAGTCAACCCTGAACCCCATCAAGATTGAACTCTAGGCTGTAACCAGAGTTAGCCTGCAATACTGCATTCTAACTGTTAAGTTTGCATGAAGAGTCAGACGCGAAGAGCTTCAGTGAAGAGTTTATTTAGTGACTACAGCTCGAATGGACCCCACTTGGCTGGGCTACGGCTGCTTCTTATAGCCAGCAGCCGTAGTTGCCAGCCAATCAGAGTGCAGGGTTTTCCCACTATTTAAACCAATCCTATTTGACATTTTACAAGAACAATTCAAACTAAACCAATGACATTCAAACCTACATACATAACACTAACCACTGCACCACCAGGGCTTATAGGATGACTTTCATGCATTGGATGACCCTGTTGGGAGGATATACTTTTGGCATACCCTCCTAGAATTCTTTGTGCATCCCTTTTTGGAACAACCCCACCCACCCACCCATGGCAACAAAACAGGATTTCAGGAAGAATTTGGCTTAGCAGAGAGCTTATAAACAGCTATAATTCCCAAAATCTTTTCATATACATTACTATGAAGCCAGGTATCCCTGCATCATATATCTCTTTATTAGATTATTATCTATCCCACCCAATTTTATTTCATCTGCAAATTCAAGAAATATTTTCCCTCTTTGGCATCTAGGTCAATAATGAAAATATTGAAGAGTACTAGGCCAAGGATCAAACCCTAGGGTACTCCATTTCACTCCAGTTTAATGTGGAACTGTTGATCAGCACACCTTGAAGAAAATTTGGAGTTAGCTCTGGATGTACTTAATAGCCATTCTATTTGGTACACACTTAATTAACAGTCTGTTAATCAGAGAGCCATGGAGTGCCTTTGTTAAATCCTTTGCTGAAGTCAAACTCTATTATGATCATAGCATTCCCATAATCTGCTATGGGAAATGCCTGACCAAATAGTGAAGTAATCTGACTTGACTTATTTTTTAAAATTCATACCGATGTTTAGTAACCCTGTACTGCTTTCAGGAGGCTTATAGATTGTGTTATGGCCCGTTGTAGAATGGGTCTATGACAATTTGCCACAGCCAACTTGCCACAATCAACTTGTCACATCCAATCCACTGCGGGACAGCTCGCCATGGCCTACTCACTATGAGATAACTGCTGTGGGACAAGAGTTACACTAGTATCAAAGAAATGATAGAATATTGTCAGCCTTCAAGATTTCCTTCTTTTGCTTTGCATCTTTTGGCTGTCATAAGTAACGGGGGGAGGAGGGGGGACTTGATTATGGGAAGTGAGCTGGAGGTTTTGTTAAGAAGAAGTATATCAGTTGGGGGTTTCTTGCTTTGATTTCTGTCTTATGCTATGCACAGCCGCAGCTCTTTATCAAAATATGTCAAGGTCAACGGACAGAGGCCTCATCACCACCTGGAGATGCCCACATGACGTTATCCACAACTTTTAATTGGGTAGCCTGCTTGAACTATTGTGGGTGGGAACGTTACCATCACTTTGTATATGTGATTTTCGCGCTCATTCTCTCAGATTCAGAATTCTTTTGTTGCTACCACTTGACTTCCAGTAAAAGATATCTTTTCTCTAATTCATGGAGTCTAAGTATTTCTTTCTTGGATTTTGAATGGAGCACTACCTGACAGAATATAATCATTCATATAAACTAAAGAAAGGATGCAAAAGGAGGAACAAAATGAAATGTGAATGACAAACGTTAAAATAATTTTTAGTTTATTTTAAATAATTAAATCAAATGGTTAAATTGTCCCATGGTGAGTTGTCCCATAGTGAGTTGACCACCATGAGCTGGCTGCATTGAGGTGTCCCATTCCATTGTAAATTGCCCCAAGTAATTAACTTTAGGACCCTTCTTTCTCCCATTTTTTAAAAATAGAAACTTTGCTCACCTTCAGCATTCTGATACTTCACTCGGTATTCATCTAATCTCTCTGGAGTTTCTCAAATGTAAATAGAAAGATGGTTTGACAAGACCACTAGCAAATTCTTTGAGTTGTTTCTATAAAGCATGAGCAGCAATCCTGCTCCTTCAATCAGCTCTTTATGACTGCCTTGAAAATTGAATCAAAACTGGAACTGAGTAGCTGCAATCTTTCTTTGTTATTTGTTACCCTTTAGCCATCTTCAGTGAGCAGCTAGTAGACCGTATTTTTCTTTAAGTTTGAACTTGTCTAAGGAAGCTCTCTTTTTTTGTTATTCTTACAATCTACTGTTAACTTCTGAGCCACTTGTTCTTCTTATAGGTAGCACTTGTATCACTTTTGTTAAGTTTGCATGAAGAGTCAGACGCGAAGAGCTTCAGTGAAGAGTTTATTAAGTGACTACAGCTCGAATGGACCCGACTTGGCTGGGCTACGGCTGCTTCTTATAGCCAGCAGCCGTAGTTGCCAGCCAATGGGAGTGCAGGGTTTTTCCCGCACTATTTAAACCAATCCCATTTGACATTTTACAAGAACAGTTCAAAATAAACCAATAACATTTAAACCTATATACATAACACCCCCACACACTAGGTTCAGTCCATACCAAACCCCAACCTATCTAATGTATTCTTTCAAATAGGTGGGGCTCTTGCGTGTACGTTGAGACCTTCGTGGTTCAGAAGTTTTTACATTCTCACCCAGTGAGAGAGGAAATGTGTCTGCTGACATTTCCCCAGTGGGACTCCCTGTGAAAGAAGACCCTGTTTGACTGTTAGAATCTGGTCTCTCCTCCCAACCCATCTCCAGCCCAATGTCAGTACCTAAGTCAGGTAGTGATGTACAATCTTCCACTTCTAAGGATGGATTTTGGCATTGTGACAGGTTTAGGGATAGTTCCTGTCGTAATGGCTTGTTACACATGGGGTTGATTCTTGCTTGCTGATTTTCCTCCTGTTCCTCCCCTTCCCCCCTAGAATTGACATCAGGTGAGGGAACTAGAGAGAGACAAGGGCGATGTTCCTGAGAGAACCTGGATCTAAGTTGATCAATGTGCCTGCTCCAGAGGAGTCCATCCCCTGTTTGTACCCTGTAAGAACGAGGGCCTGTGATCTGAGTTATCTCAGCAGGAATCCACAAAGGTTCACCTAAGAGGTTCTTAGCATAAACAAAATCACCCACACTGAATGTGCGAACTTTGGAAGTGGAATCTAGTGGTGCATTGGTTGCGTAAGTGGGATGAAGGCGGTCAAGGGAAGACCTAAGTTTCCTACCCATCAACAACTCTGCTGGGGATAAGTTATTAGATGGGCTAGGAGTGATGTGCTGAACACTAAGAAGTTTTTCAACCTTCTCAGTGATGTCCCCAGGACCCAGTTGCTGAAGCTTCTCTTTGGTAAAACGTACCATGCGTTCAGCCCAGCCATTAGCTGAAGGGTGCCCAGGGGCAGTAAGGGCATGTCTGATACCCTGTTGTGCTAGATAGGATTCAAAGAGGTTAGATGTAAATTGAGGGCCATTGTCAGAGACAAGAACATCAGGTAACCTGTGGGTTACAAATAGTTTTCTGAGCTGCTTGATGACAGCATCAGTTGTGGTGGATGTCATGGGAAACACCTCTAGCCATTTGGAATATGCATCTACTATAATAAGAAAGGTGTGCCCTCTAGTAGGACCTGCGAAATCAATGTGGATCCTAGACCATGGGCCCCTAGGACATTCCCATTCCTGTGTGGGGGCGTGAGATGGGGCAGGCCTGACTACCTGGCATTTGGGACAAGATGCAACCCAGTTTTCAACCATTTTGTCAATACCTGGCCACCATACATAACTCCTGACCAATCCCTTCATCCTTACAATCCCAGGATGACCCTCATGTAACATTTCCAAAACCTCTCTTTGCAGTTTTGCAGGAATAACCACCCTGTTACCCCACAAAATACATCCTCTTAATACAGATAATTCAGTTTGCCTGGACTTAAAAGGTTGGGCAAGGTGAGGTAGATCTTGAAGAGGCCAACCTTTCTTAATCCAGCCTATAACAGGAGCCAACACAGTGTCTTTGGCAGTCTTCTGGCAATTTCAGCAGCATGAACTGGAAGCTTGGCAACAGGTTTCTAGGAAAAAGGTGTGTGTTTCAGGTTCAAAGTCCTCCTTGTGGCAAGGAAGTGGGCAACGACTCAGTGCATCAGCATGTCCAATGTCCTTGCCAGGCCTGTGAATCAGTTTGTATGAATAAGCTGCAAGAAATTCAGTCCACCTCAGCATTCTTGGTGACAGGATAGTAGGTGTAGGCTTGTCTCCTGCCACAATGCCTAACAAAGGTTTGTGATCTGTAACAATGGTAAATGTTCTGCCATACAGATATTCATGAAATTTCTTAACAGCTGCAACAACTGCCAATGCCTCTTTATCCAATTGGCTGTAATTCCTCTCTGCTTTGGTCAAAGTGTGAGAGTAAAATGCAATAGGGGCTTCTCTCCCACTGGGAAGCCTGTGGCTCAACCCCCACCCCCACTCCAAAAGGGGATGCATCACAAGTCAGTACAACAGGCAAATTCTCAGAGAACTGTATCAGTACAGCATCAGACGTGATTAGTCTCTTAATACTGTTAAATGCTGATTGTTCCTTCCTCCCCCAGACCCAAACAGACTTCTTATCCAGTAATCTGTGCAAAGGTTCAGCAATGGTTGCCTTTTGAGGTAGGAACATGTGATAAAAGTTAATAAGTCCAAGGAAAGCTTGCAAATCTGTTTTGCATTTAGGTCTAGGGCTTCTTTGATTGCTTTAACCTTGGCATCAGTAGGGTGGATGCCATGCTTGTCAATCATGTAGCCCAGGAACTCAACCCTGTCAGTCTTAAGTGTGCATTTTTCTTCCTTGACTTTTAACCCTGCTTTCCTGAATCTGGTAAGGACTTCTCTGAGTCTTTCTTGTAGCTGAGTGTCATTTTCAGCAGAGATTAACACATCATCAAAGTAAGGCACTACCCTGGCAGTCCTTGGAGCATTCTTTCCATAAGGCTTTGAAAGATGCCTGGTGCCACGCTTATTCCAAATTGTAACTTTTACATTTGAAGGCACCTCTATGAGTCACAATGGTTTGGGCCTCTGCAGTGGCATCATCAACTGTTAGTTGTTGATATGCCTGGGCCAAGTCCAGTTTGGCAAAGACTGTACCCCTGCCAAGTAAATGTAACAGATGATGCACAACTGGAACCGGATATGTGCTTTGCTGCAGCATGGTTCAGTGTCCCCTTATAGTCTCCACAGATTCTTACTGACCCATCAGCCTTGACTGGTGTGACTATGGGTGTTCCCATCTGGAGTGGTCAGTGGGCTCTAAAACCCCTTGAGCAATTAATTTGTCTAATTGTGCATCAATTTTTTCCTTTAAAGCAAATGGGACCCTTCTGGGCTTTAAACGAATTGGGGGCACCCTGGGATCTAGGTTGAAAGTGATAGGGGTCCCCATATACTTGCCCAATCCTTCGCTGAAGACCTCTGGAAACTCAGACTTCAAGGCCTCCTCCCATTCAGAGTTGCTCACGTGATTGATGCCAGTCACCTCGATGCCTAGTGGATTGAACCACTCAAGTCCCAGCAAGCTTGGGCGATCCTTGTCCACGATGGTCAGGGGCAAACGTTTGGTGTGGCCTTTAAACTTCACGTTGAAATCTCTTGCTCCAACTACTGGAATCTTGTTCCCTTGGTAGTCTTTAAGAGTCAGTGCTTGCTTCTGGAAAGCTTTCTTCTGAATGTTGGGAAGTAGCCTGTGAATAGTGTCCCATGACACCATAGATAAATAGGAGCCTGAGTCCACTTCCATTTGGCAAGGCCTTCCTTCAATGAATACCTTCACATGTACTTTTCTGCTTCTCAAGGGTGAAGAATGACCAATGGTGATTGTTTGATGAGTTTCATTCTTCCCATTTGCTTCTGAGTTGCCCCATCTTTTCAATGAAGTTGTTGGGCTTGAAATCCTTTTCAGGGAATTTCTTCCTACTAGGTGGAGTTCTGGATGATTTGCAGACTCTTGCTAGGTGACCCTTTTCTCACAACGTAGGCAGATGGTGTCTAAAAACTTGCATTCAGTGCGGGGTGCCCCCCACAGCCTCTGCAATAAAATTCTTGCCTCTTTTTCCAGGGTCTTTCCTTTTCTTCTCCATTCTGAGTCTAAAATTCCTTCTTCCACCTCGCTGCAATCTGAATCAGAGTCTATTTGCTCAATGGGTTGTTGTGGATTTTTCCACATCAGAATGGCTTGAGGCCTTGTTAATCTTTTCATGGCCTGCTGAGGACTTGGTGGCTTCCGCTGAAACAGCTTCCTCTATGGCCTCTTTAAACGTGATCTTAGGTTTCATTAACAGTTTGCTTTGTAAGACCTTATCTTTGAGGCCTAGAACAAACCGATCACGCATGGCCTCTTCTAAGTTGGTAAAGTCACAAGCACCCCCAATGTCCCTTAAACTTGCCACGAAGTCATTAACATTTTCGCTTTCCCCTTGATCCCGACAGTAAAACTCGTGTCTCTTAATGAGGCACGATACTTGTGGGGCGTAATGGGCTCTTAAAAGCTTTTCTAAATCAGGCCATTCCATTACCTTCAAGTCTGCAGCTCCCGCCAATGCCTTCGCCATCTTGAAGACTGCCGGTCCGCAATGCGTGAGAAATACCGCCCTCTTCCGCTCCTCCGGGATATCGGCGAGGTCATTTCCTTCCAAGTACATCTGGAAGCGATCCGCATATGATTCCCAGTCTTCCGCCGCCGGATCGAACGGGGCTGGGGCACAGCCATCTTGCTCTTCTGCTTGTCTTCCGCGTTGTTTCTTCTTCAGGGCAATCCCACCTTTGTCGCCAGTGTTAAGTTTGCATGAAGAGTCAGACGCGAAGAGATTCAGTGAAGAGTTTATTAAGTGACTACAGCTCGAATGGACCCGACTTGGCTGGGCTATGGCTGCTTCTTATAGCCAGCAGCCGTAGTTGCCAGCCAATGGGAGTGCAGGGTTTTTCCCGCACTATTTAAACCAATCCCATTTGACATTTTACAAGAACAGTTCAAAATAAACCAATAACATTTAAACCTACATACATAACAACTTTTATTCTTTAGGCCTCATGTTTTCTAATTCCTGTTCAGCGCAGTGTCTTATGCTGAGTCTGTAGTATTGTTGTTATTTTTTGGGGGGGAGGAGGAGGAACAGAGTGGGTGGGTGGGAGAAAGACTTGAGCATTATTTTGAATTCCAGCTGTGGGGTATATTTTCCATTTCTTTCCTGTTGTCCCTCTTGTATCTTGCTCCTTTTAAAAAAAATTTCCTTGAAGGCCACTGCATTCTCTGCCTATTTTAAGAATTCCTTCCTTAGATCAAATAAATCTTTACTGGAAAGATGCGGGGGCACTTACTGTTCTAATCATCTTTATTTTTCTTCTAGTACTGATACACGCCTGCATCTCTTGAAAAAAATACACCAAGGTGCTCCCAGGAAGGAACACAAAAAATCCCACAAGGTCACAACTTGCAGAGTTTGTCCATTCATCTTCACTTCTGTTTCTTAAGATAGCACTGGGGGAAGAGTTTTATTTTTCTGTGTTTACTTTTCAGGCCCTTGGCTTAGGCAAGTTGTCATTAGATAGAAAAATTGTTGGGGACTTCCCCTTGTATGTCCCCATCTCATTTCAATAATGCCTGAACAAACCTGTAGGAAGAGAAAGTCACTTCTGAAATTTGCTTTCTATTTTCTAGAAAAAGAGAAATGAACTACAGCCAAGTAAGAAAGGGTCCCTAGTAAGGGCAGAGATTCACTCCTTAGGCAAGAACAGCAAAAAAAGTGGAATGATCTTACATATTTGTGCTGCCAGATAGTTTCTCATCTCTGGCAATACTGAGCAGCCTTTAGGCATACAATTCTCTGGTGATCAAATCTAGGAATGCACTCTGTGTGTGTGTGTGTGTGTGCATGTGTGCGTGCGTGTGCGTGGTATGATTTAAGGTGTTTTTTTTAAAAAAACTGGATGGAAGGGAATAAAACCTAAGTACATCCCTGGTTTTTGGGTGGATAAAAGGGATGCCCTTCAATACTGAGACTGGAAAGTGAGGTCTGGTTTGTAGGTTTCATTGTTTCACATTTTGCTTTTGTGCAACCAGACTGTTCCTTTGCTACAGTTGAAGGAATGTGGGAGAGAGGGCATATGACAATGTTGGGCGTTGGGCCCACACAATTACCATAGTCTTCCTCTGTAACTTATTTCAGGTAAAAATATCCTTGAGTCAACTCAACTCCCACTTAATAAATGGACAAGTGGTTTTCCATTAGTTACTTTTCAGGATGCTTTCCTAATTTCTCAGACTAGTCTCTTTCTCTGTCTTTCTGTCTCTCTCTGCAACTGACTGGACCTGTCCCTCACTTTTTAAAGTAAGATTTCAGAAGTGATTTCAGGGTTGCCTCCTTCCTTGGGCTGGCATGACTGGCCCAAGGACACCCAGCTGGTGTCATACTAAGATAGACTAGAACATAGAGTCTCCCAGTTTTTAGCTTGGTGCCTTAGCAAACAGTAGCTTCCTAGACTAGCCTGCAGGCTAGGTAACCAGACTCAATCTTGCTTAGCTTCAAAGGTCCAGAAAAAAAATCAACCAAGTGTTAACATCTATTGAGATCCATGGGTTAGTACTGACTAACAATTACTTGCAACTCTTTCATGGTTTTAACCACTGTCCTTTAAGAAAACCTCTGGGGTGGTTCTCATATAAAATAACCTGCAGAATAATATAATAAAGATAAGAATTCTACCTTCCCTTGCTCTCTTACATGACTTGGTTATCAGACTGAAAAAGGTCCCCAATCATCTCCCATCCCCAATACTTTGCTCCTGCCAATGAGAAACCAAAAGCCCATTTATTTTCTTAAGTGAGATCTTTTAGTGACATTGAAGGACCCCTTTTACAGATGACAATTACTGGATAAAAAAAAAAGTTTGCCTCTGACTCCAGCAAACCTGCCAGTTGACTTAAAGCTACATAAAAGATGAAAAAGCCCCATCTGATCTCCCTGGAAACTCACCATTTTGTCTCTCTGTATGTGTGCTTTGCCATCTACATAATGCCCCAAAGAACAAAACAATATGTCAGCAAAGAAAGGTTTTCTCCCCCTCCTGTCCCCTCCACTTCACAGCCAGGCAGCTTGATTTTTATTTATTGTTATTGACAATTTCAGCAACTATTTCTCAATCATAAAAGCAAAAAGCAGAGGCTGAGCAAGTCAGACCATCACTCATATTTTGCTTTTATTGGAACCAGAAAACCTGGGAGACGGGTGAGCTCGTTTGCTGAGACACCCTAGTGGCGGCATCACATTATTCAAATGGCTAAAACAAGCCTCCTTGCACATAGTTCGTACAAATCCCCTCCATTCTGCCCCCTCTGCAAACAATGAATCATACCAATGACTCCATTAGATATAATGCAGGAGCCCCCATGCGCATATCTAACCTTGCTTTATGTTTGCCAGAACAAAATTTCAAATACAAAGAGCGATTCAGATGTGTTCTATGAATACAACAACAAGCTTCCTTGTTTGGAACAAAGTCCTAGAAACCCAAAGATTTTGAAGCCTGGGTTCTCTAGTTCTATTGGATCACAAATCCCCCAACCATATGAATTTCGCAACTATCTTGTTTAGCTCCTGAAAGAATCTCTTATCCAGTTTTATAGGGGTTGTCTGAAAATAGTATAGTAATTTCAGTAGAATATTCATTTTTATCGCTGCTATCCTCCCTAATAAAAATAATTGTAGTTTCCCACAATTTGTCAGGTCCTTTATCTCTTGGAGTAATTTCTTATAATTGTCCTCCTTTATAGAAGAACATCTCCCTTATAGCCAAATTCCCAAATATTTAGGTTTTTTTTACCAACTGCAATCCCATTTTTTTTCTTCTTTTTCTGTCTTTCTGTCAAATTTTAGCTAATATTTTGGTTTTTTCCTTATTAATTGATAATCCTGCTACTGCCCCATATTTCTCCAATTCTTGTAACAAATTTATCCCTGTCTCCATTGTTTCTTCAATTAAAAACACCAGGTCACCTCCAACATTCAGATTAGAGACTGGTTGGCAAACTTGGCTTAGAGGATCAAGTTTGCTTTTCCTTAAATGCTAGGTGCCTTACAGAGAGCCAAATGTAATTGGTTAGGAAGAACAGAGTTATCATAAGAGATGCAGTGCCTCTGGAACAATTGAGCTCATAGTTCTATCACATAAACACTAGCTGGGGTTTTCCTTCTTCCAATTAAGATGTTAACATAGCCAAAAAAAACAAGAATATCAGACACCCCTGGTGCAAACCATTCTGAAATGAACAATAATGTTCTCAGATCTTCCTTTTGTTAGCCCAATTGTCTCAGAATTGAACATCTGGCATACTCATAGGAGATAATTGTTTTAGAGAGCACAGAATTTGAGGGGATGAAGAAAGCATAACGTAGAAATCAGTATTGGGCTTTGTGGCTGCAATTTTTTAAAGTCTAAATTTAGATTCTGATATGAATTAGATACAGAATGAGTAAAAAAAATCAATGGCAGACACCCAACCTAGCCAAATATACTGAAATACCTAGAATTAGGGACCTCATCAACTCCTGCCTCACTACCTACTATCAGTTTGATTGACAAATATGCAAATCAGAGGAACACCCATAGGTCATCACTCTCAGGACTCATAGCAAAGATTGTAATGCATTCCTATGTATACAATTCAAAGTATGGATCCCATATGTAGACAACACTTTCATCAGAATAAGAAAAGAACTACTAGAGAAGACATATTAAACAATCAACAACGTCTTTAGAAGAATAAAATTCATAAGGGAAGCAGAAAACCACAACGCACTACCTTGCTTGGATAGCCTCATCAGCAGAGGAAACAATGGTAAATTAGTCTATCAAAAACAAAAACAAAAATACCCAAAGTATTATCAAAGTAACAACCCAGCCTTTCACAAGGTTGTAAGCTATATAAAGCATCATTCAGATGAATACAAATGCACTGCAGCAATCCAGAACACCAGAAAAAGGAAATAGACCACGTATATAACATCTTCTAACAAAATGTATACCAATGCAACTTTATCCATAACATAAAACCTCCATTTCATTATGCATTTGTTATTACATTTCTAGCCTGTTTTACAAGATTGAAATAATAAATATGGAATATGGGGGTCTTATATATAATTTCATCCTCAAAACAGCAATCCTGATAGGTTGTATAAAGAGATTTTAATCTATCCAAGATCACCCTATGATCTATTAGATTAAATGGGGACTCACATTGATGTAATACCTGAATTATTGTATTGCAATACATCACATTCATCAATACTTTAGCTGCATTAAGTCTACTTCCACTTGCTTTTGGAAATGAGAAAGCAGATTTACAAACTCCAACGTGCACCTAAAATAATGTTCTTTTTTTTTTTTTACTGAGAACTGAATATTTTTCCGTAAATTCAAATGGGCTCAGTAGAAGCACCTGTTTAGTATGTAAGGGGGGAAAGGCATATTTCATAGCAGGAAGATTATTATTGGTAAAGGAAATGAAAACAAAACGTGAAATCAAAATCACCTGGAAATATTGTGTAAAGAACTGATGCCCTGTTTCAAAATAAGAGGTCCATAGGATGAAGAATGATGCAAAAAGCCCATATGATCGATAGATTAGATTATCTTTCCTTGAAGATAATCTAAATCCCTGAAAAAATAACGAAAGGGGATGTTACTAAAACTCAGTCAGTGAAGTTGCTTCACTGAAGCCTAAGAACAGGGAGCAAAAATAGGAAATATGTTGCCTGAAGAAGTGATATTGCCCATTAACTTTGATGGGTTTAAAAATATTTGATGAACAGAGAAATGATATACAGATATATCTCAGTGGACAGCCCTTTTAGCTAATGAAACTTCCAGTGTTATGCTGCCCAATTTAGTTTATAAGCAAATTAATATTTGCTTTGGCTAGCAGAAAAGTCTTGGTTAAATCTTTGCTCTCCCCCAGTCTGATTGATGTCCAACCTGTCCAAGATCCCCAGAGCTATGGCTACTGTTTAGACAGTAGAACATATAAGTACCTTTTTACATTCCTAAGAGTTGACTGCTGTTTTGCTATGGATAAATTGCATCGGAGCAATTGATTGACCAACATTAAACTGATGGATTGATCCATTCTGACAAGCTAGCCAAAAAGTTTGAATCTAGCAGACAAGAAACCCCACGCTCAAATTGTATCAGAGATTAAAAGCTGCAGTCAAGAACATGACTGTGATACTGGACTCTTAAATGGTTAATGTTAGTACTGACTTTGTCCATAGATCTTGTGCTGCTGCATCTGGATTTTTAATAAATTGAGCAAAGGGGTGCTGATATTGTTTTTGCACTATGATGCAAAGCATAAAATATCCAAGAGTTAAGGTCAGCATCCTCCTCCCGTCCCATCCATCCCACCGTAGTATGATATTAAAAAGCATATGCAGTGAGGCTACACCTTCTGTCCACAGCCTATCAATAATTCTGAAAGGTTTGCTTCTAACTCCCTAATGGAAAAGCCTTTTATATGGCTTGCTGGCTGTGCTTCACAGTTAAGCATTATCTGCAAAGATGCAGACCGTTGATTTGTGGGTATCGTAAGCTCAAGATGCAGAATCTAAAAGAAATGGTTAGATGCAGTACAGCAGGCCAGGAAACGCAAGTAGTGGGGGCAAAAAACAGAAGGCTCTGCATAAGGCAGAAATCTGGGATTATCCAAACCTTGAAGAGGAACTAATTCCAGAAATGCAACTCATTTTGAGTGGGAATGGGCTAGATGGAGAAAAGAAATCCTAGCTTAAACATAATTACAAATTCCATTCACCCTGGTCCCCATATTCAGAAAAGTTCAGCAACAATAAGAAATCCCTATGAATGGCAATACCCAGTATTCATTACAAACCTATGAGAGAAATGGAGAAACACAACTCATTACTGAGTTCTTCACCTCTACCCTTGATAATGGTTATTTACATAATAACCTGACCTGTGGGTTACCATTCATTAACAAACACATGTGAAAACATTGAGGCAGCTGGCTACCACTCATAAATATAGATTGTTAACCTTGGTTTATAAGCCTTAAACTTACTGATGGCAAAAGAGAGACCTCGTTTTGCATAACTGTTATGTCGTACCCTCTAGGCCAAATACAATAAACCAGTGGCCTAAAGGGAGGCTCTCAAGATGTTGCTTCTCATGCCAGGAGCACCATTTAAAAACATCAAGCCCGTGTGAAGGATAGAAATACATTTACAGGAAATGCAAAAAACCCTGACAATGCATGTTCTTATACTATTGGCATTTGCAGCTTTTGGCATTTGCCTTTACAATCAAAATCTATTGATATCTATCTGTCTTCTTTCCAAAATAAATGACCTTAGTGTTTTTACTTATATATGCTTCTTTTGACTTTATCTTCTGAAAGGATAGTCTTTACAAGAGAGGCAGAAGTAATTTCTAAAAATCACAAGCTTCGTCAATTATGTGACCCATGTTGTTTGAGGGTCAACAAAAATTAGAGCCACATGCAAGGAAAACTTTTAAAAAATGAACATAAAGAATCCACAGATCATTTTCTAGCTCCTTGAGAAAGATTTCTACTCAAGTAGACATTTTTGACTTAGTACAATATTGGGGCAAATATAGGACAGCCTCAAATCTCCTGGCATTCTGTAGGACCAGAAAGTGCCTTTCATTTTAGAGGCGGCATACAAATTATAATGATTTTATATTATTTAGCACAGTCTTCTTGATGACAGAATGATGAAGACATAAAAGACCAGGTTAAGCAGATTATCACCATGGAGCACATCTATCTATCTGGTCACTAAAAGAATTGACACCAACTAGGTGACATATAATCAATTTTCTTGACAGGGGCCATTTGTGATTCACTGCTGATGATTTTGTAGCAATACTTGATGTGATGGTTGTGACCAAAACCTCATGCGTGATCAGTGGCAAGCAAAAGCCAAGACTTGTAAAAGTAAATGTCACCAAAATCTATTCAATAGATGCAGTTTATGTATTCTCTATGACATATAGAATTTGAACACTTGCTATATAGTTGTATTTATGTGGGCCCTGACTACACTGAATATACTACTTTCTAGTACAGGTAGTCCTCACATTATAACTATAACTGAGCCTGGAAATTATGGTGGTAAATCATGACAATTGTAAAGCAAGTCATCATGTGACCAGATCTGATTTTATGACCTTTTTTATGGCCATCATTAAGTGAATTTGGTGATCATTAAGCAATCATGTTATTTGGTATGGGCTTTGTTTTGCTGGAAACTAGAAGTCATATTGCCATATTAATTTATGGCACACTTGCCAAGGGTTTAAGTGTACATAGACTTTATTCACATAGCAGGAACTTTTTGTACAAATCCATTGAGCAAATCACCATGGAAACCAATGTCAGAAAGAAGATATCAGAAGTATAAAGGTGTTAAGAAAGTGGACCCTAAAAGTTTAATGCACTGACTGCGTTTTGTGATATGTCATTGTTGGACTAAATAATCTACCATTCAGTAGCTATTTTTATTTTGATGCTTCAACAAACTTCGTATACCTGATAATATTTTCACACTTTTTCCCCAGGCTAGCCAGCTATAAGAGTAGAATCTAATTAAAGCTTTGTTGGCTGACAGGATTAATTAGGCTGGATGGCTGTAGGAGTGAGAAGTGAGAGTAAGAGAGAACTATGAAGACATTTTTTACAATGCAAGTCCTGACCCAATTGAATATGTGTCAATTATTATTATTATTAATTAAATTTTTATTCCCCTGACCTCCCCTATAAGACAAGTCAATACAATTTACTAACATATATATTTGTATATGTAAAAACATCCACTGGCAGGATCTAGGAAGAGGGCCTTGTCTGCTGTTGCCCCCACCCTCTGGAACATCTTACCCCAAGAGGTGTGAGACAAGCCCCTACTTTTCTGATTTTCTGTAACTGGCTCTGGCAATTATCATGTGGGTCAAAGAGCATTATGCAGCTCTGCGGGGAGCTAGTGACTTCGCAGCACTCCCTCCACATTGTCTAACCTTTTAGCCTTGTGCATTTTTAAACTTTCATTTTCACTTTGAACTTGTAAAATTTAACCTGAGCCATAGCGGCACAGTGGTTTGAATGCAGTATTGCAGGCTCTGCCCACTGCCAGGAGTTCGATCCTGACCAGCTCAGGGTTGACTCAGCCTTCCATCCTTCCAACGTCGGTAAAATGATGACCCAGATTGTTAGGTTCAACCTATGCTGACATTGTAAACCACTCAGACATTGCTGTAAAGCACTGTGGAGCAGTATATAAGTCTAAGTGCTGTTGCTATTCCTCTATGCACTTGCTCTCTCTGTCTCTGTCTCTGTCTCTCTCTCCCTCTCTCTCTACATACATACATACATACATACATACATACATACAATACACACATCCTCCCCCCCGTGTGTGTGTGCATGACCTTACATTTCAATGACATATCTGTCCATTTTGACCTCATCTGATTCATTCCAATGATGCTATTCTGCCAATATCTGCAGTGGAAGGCTTCACTGGCAGCCTTTCCCTACTTTCACATGACTTGATTGTACAAACATGTTCTGCCCATACTTTTCCTCCCTATTGGGTCTGTATGATTGTTGCCTTCATCTACTACCCAGCCTAAGTCAACCTACAACATCAAAGTAGAGTTCCCCCTTGTTCTAATGCATTCTAAGGACAAACTTGAGGCGTATGAAATCTGGTGGGCATTGGCACCCATTATTTTGGAACAGCATCAGATAAGTGAGTTGAAATGTCGGTCACAGATGCAAAGTAAGGATCAGCCATGAGGACAGTCAATGTTAGGTTACCACCATTTTCTCCTGACTCAGAGGGAAGTTCCCCAAGCTAAGTTGCAGTACCATCCTTGAGGGGATGTTTGTGCTGTGGTTAAGTGCACATAGAAAAGGTACAAGGATGAGTGGATGGCACTTCATTTCAGCAATTGGAAGGGTCCTTAGAGACACTAAGTACTGCAGTTTATGACTCCAGCAACCTACTTGTTGCCTGCTGAGTTTTCCTAATCTTTATGGTGTTTACACTCTGCAGACTAAAATTAACAGCTTTTGAAACAAACAATAGCAATGAAAGAAAGCAAACAACCAACACAGGGAATCTGTGCATATAATCATTAGAAATGCCTTGCTTTTTTTTTTACAAACCAACAACATAGGAAATTTAAAAAAAAAAAAAACATAGGAAATGCATGTGAATAATCAGAAAAAGCTATTTTTTTAACTTATTTCCTTAAAATGTTCACGCCAATTACTGCTTCAGCTTTTGCAAAGCCACCTGACTGTGGGTTTTAGGCAGAGATAGCTTTCATTTTTGTTATCAACCCTATATGATTTATTTAGTAGAAAGCATATGTGGTGAACTTTTTCTTTTTAGCTTCAGGGACACCACAGGAAACCACAAATATTCCTTGAGATGAGTTCATATTTGCCAGTTTAAGAAACAGTTTATTCTATCTCAATAATTGGATTTAGCAAAAAAAAAACCTTTATATAGAGTGGAAAGAATACTTTTTTTAAAAAAAAGTTGAATATTTAGGATGATCCTGTTTTGTCCTGTGGACTTCACTCCAATACAACTGAAATGAATTCTGACCAATTAAATTTCAAAACAGAAAGAGCTAGACATATCCCAAAACTAAGAAAACCCAGCCACAAGCTATTTTCCTTGCCATTTATTGGAAACACTAAAGCAACCACTTATGAGGACCTGGGTATTGTTTCTGTTATCCAACTCCCATCATATGATGGCCAACTTGTTGCTTGGATATATTCAAAAGCTTGTTTTTGCTAGATACTGTAAATGTGAAGCCTCTCTCAAATCACCTCAGCTCCTGCTAACCTAATGGACATGTCTGTTGTTTCTTGGCATCAATGTGGAAGTGATTTGCCACATTGTCTTCTTTTAACTCCCCAACCTTAATTATAGGATTTCCTTATGACCTCCAGGTATTAACCACCTTCTTACCTCGCATCTAGTATGGCCCTCAAGTCTAAAAAGGCTGCCCACTTCCGATCTAAAATAAAGCAAACCAAAATGCAGCTTTGTGCTGATAGAGACACCTCACAAGTTTTATCAAATCAGCGAGATGGGCTACTTATAGTGGACAACAAGGAAACAGCAGGATTCAGCTCTGGGTAAGCCAAGCTCTTGAAAGCTGGAGGAAAAAGAGTGTTGAGACAAGAACAGGGATTAAAATTTGTTCGATGTTCTCTGAAATTTGAACTTTTAAATTGAGTGGATGTTATTTCTGCACTACAATTACATTGCCCACTAATAATAGAGATTTGAGCATAATATTTCAGAACTGCAATTTGAAAATGGCAAGTGGTGACATAGCTATAAAAAGGTACTACTCAAGCCTAACCTTTTTTTTCCCCAGTGGTGGTCTTTAGATTGCAAAATACTTTTTCGCCCATTTATAGCTAATGGCAGGCCAAAATTAAACAGTCATGGTACTTATAAATCCAACTTGGAAAATGCCATCATGTATTTTTAATCTAGCTACCTCATCACTGAATAATAAAATGAAAGGATTGCTGAGTTTGACTGGCATTTGTAAGTAGCATATGAAAGAAGCTAATAGAGGGAGAAAATTAGTTGCATTTATCATCTTAACTACATTCATATTACACTCACGATTCAATTGTTTAAAAATTAATCCTTAAGAATAGCTTTTTTAAGTTTAAGCATTCCAAACAATTGTAATTTATTCACTGAACAAATGCTATTTGTAAAAGATTAAAAAAAACGAACCTTCCACACACTGAATGAAATAAATGACCTATTCTTCAAGTATTTGAAATAACTAGCATTTAATACCTCCATGTGTATAACATGAGAGGGGAAAATCCTGTAAGCTAATAGCAGAATCCCAAATGTATACAATCTGTCTTGAAGGCAGTTTTATGGATATAACATACTTTAGTATTTTGGAAAGAACTAAGGCTTGTATTAACATAAATCAATTTACTCTGCTGGGGTTGTCTGTCTAAAGTCACTCCAAGTTACTCCTTGTCCAGCATTGCAGTGATCTTCATTTTTGACATTGAACCAACTCAATTTTATCTAGATCAGTTTCTGTAAATGAATAGTGTTCTATGACTTTCAGGCAACAGGCCACAAAACAATTGCCCATGCTGGCTAAGATTCCTTTCATACACCACTTGTGGCTATCTTGGACTCTGCTGCCAGGTAGTTTTCTGTAGGGTGGCCTGCTAAGAGGGAGTAAAGAAATTCCTCATAAAAATGAACAGTGGTTGAAGCAGGGACAACGGTGTCCTGACATCTGATTTTTCTAAGCATACTTCCAGGACAGAGGTGGTATTCAGCAGGTTCTGACCAGTTCTGGAGAACCGGTACCAGAAATTTTGAGTAGTTCAGAGAACCGGCAAATACCACCTCTGACTGGCCCCACCCCCATCTAATTCTCTGCCTTCCGAGTCCCAGCTGATTGGCTGGGTCTTCTTTTGTTGTCCTACAAAGGAGAACGGAGCTGGAAAGCAGGTTAGTGGGGTGGGGAAGAAATGGGGATTTTGCAGTATCCTTCTCCTGCCATGCCTACCAAGCCACACCCACCAAGCCACACCACGCCCACCAAGCCACACCCACAGAACTGGTAGTAAATTTTTTTTTAATCCCACCACTATTCCAGGAGCTCCTTTCCAGCTGCCTTAGCCAAAGCAAAGGGGACAGCAGGATGGGCAAAATGAGGCTGACATTACCGATCTCTCTAGCCAATTGTGGGAGTTCAAAAGAATTGTAGAAGGAAGAGCTAAAGTGAGAGGCAACATTGGTGTTCCCTCTTTCATCAAACTCAGGGAAAGTGGATGAGAGGGAAACATGCCTGAAGGAAACAGAAGGATGATGAGCTCCTGGAGTAGACTTGGCCAGGTGAATATTGCTATTCAAGCTGCTTCACTATCTCCTCCAGAATCTGTCATACTGACTCTCAGACGCAGTGGCCAAATTGTAGGGGGGATGTCTTGGCACACATTGATCTATTCTCTTCCTGGCTTTGTGTACCCTGGCTCTGCATTCCAAGGAAGTTGGTTCCGGTTTCTGTCCCAGCCAAGTCACGCTCTCTCCACAACAACTCTTGGAGGCTCAAATACTAAACTTTTATGATTCTTCAAAAACATAAACCTTTATGATTCTTTGTTGGAAATTAAAATGGAGAATACCAAATAAAAATTCCTTTTTCACTTTCTCTGTTTGACAGGGTACTTACTTAATAAATTCTTACCCTGGTTTCTGGGAACAATACTCTGAAGTTGAATGGAATTGGCAGGATTAACAACCTTTTAAGTGATGGTGAGATATGGCAAACTGAAAGCAAAACATGTCTTTTTTTTGCCTTGCAAAAAAACTGCCAATATAATTTTTATTTGTATCAAAAGCTGGAAATAATTTTCAGCCATAGTTGCCTCTTTCAAGAAGGTAATCCTGCTAAGTTTCAGATTATTAAGTTGAAGGGTTTTATGTTGTTGTTAAACAACCACCAAGCCAAATCCCTGGTGTCATGAAGAATGCTGTTAGGTAAGTGGCTAAAATGAAAGGATGGGAAAGGAGCTGTGTTCATAGCAGTAAAGTTTTAATAAGGGTATGCTTAATAGCACACTGGAATACTCTTCATTTTTGACCCCCTAGAGCAGGGGTGTCAAACTCGGCACCACGGCGGCATCACAATGTATCAGGACTTTTCCCCTTTGCTAAACTGGGTGGGGGCAGGGCTAGCACGTGACGCATCCAGCCTATGGGCCATGAGTTTGACACCCCTGCCCTAGAGACTCTGGTATCAATGTGTGAAAAGACTTTCAGGGATGCAGCCTTTAGGCTAATGAATTAGACTTCATACCGTCGTGGTCATGATTTGAGTTTGGGGCCCTGAACCAGTGATACAAGAGACCATAGGACAAGTCCCTATGTCTCTGTATAAAGGTAAGAGTGATTCAGGTGCTGATGCTCTCTGTCATCCATCAAACTGAATACAATCTGCCAGCCATATAGCATAAGTGATAGACAAAACAATTGCATGTTCACACACATTGGTTTTGCAGTATTAGGCAGGCAACAAAGCATGCCATGTATCAAGCATCTGCCGGTCCATCACATCTGGCGGACAGGCTGGTTGGCTGAGTCATCCTTTGTGGCATGCCTGCTTCCATCGCACTGTCGTTGCCCTGGATTTGGCTGAACTTAAAATGTCACGGACAACTGTGGAAATGTCCTGGCTTAAGCTGTAATTGTGAAAGAAAGAGAAGACACTGCCCCCATGTTAATTGTGGCACTTTTCCGAAATATCTGCTGTGGGGAAGCCCTTTTGCAAGGCAACTACAGCTTGTGTTATTGGCAGGCGGTGGAATTCCTGATTGCCCTTTCCCCATCGACTCTGATGCTCTCCATTCACACAGTGGAAAAGCCAGCCTGTTTCTCTAATTAAGCTGCTTGAACAACAGTTGTAAGAGAACAATTAGCCCTGAGTCATACTGGCATGCAGCTCTCCCTCCACCTGCTGCCAAGCACTCATGTGACACATAGATCCATCAGTTGCTCACTCTTTACATGTTGGGATGATGGGAGGAGCTGCTGACCCTCCTGGTAATTACTCAGTCTAACAGCTTAACTAACATGCAAATTCCTCTGTTGAATGACAGGGAGGCAGTGTAAGGCCCTGGACTTCAGCTGACAGAGGGGAGGAGGAAACTAAGAGTGGGTGGGTGCTGACAAAGATGTAAGAACGGGTATCAATTGCAGCTCTAACAGAGCTTCGGAAGTATGACATGATTCATTAGCTTGCTTTCATGCTGGGGTAACAAAGTTGTGGTTGCTGTGTTAATTAAAAGAGGAGGGAACTGGGTGGTACTTGGCAGGCAAGTCAATGGGTCTGGCAGGCAGTTCCCAAAGGGCAAAGCTGCTCCAAATCACAGACTTCACAGTTCTCTCCAGAATTTGCATCTAAAGTCTCCATTCTGAGCACGGAAATCAGAAAAGGAAGTCAGGTGTTTGCAGTGCTTCACTTAATCCAAACTGCTCGATTATTTTGAGGGTGGAAAGATTTGTCGTCAAAATCAAACAAAATCATTTTTATAAGGATAGAGGGCAGCGCTCAATATCCTGTTCAATGTTTGCTGAGTAGAGATGAAGCAAACTTTGGTGAGTAATGGCTGCAGTTATTTTGAGGGGGTGTTGGCAATGGTTTTAACTGGGATGTCAGCAGTGAAAGACCACCATAACAGTCCAACATTTTGGGGGCATTTTAAAAGTAGCACAGAGTATTTCTAGCTTCCTGCTTCTGGAAAATCTAGCAATGGACTGAGGGTGAACCCTCAGTACAACGTCTATTAAGGAGGAAGAATCTGGTTTCTGAAAAATTTATAGGTCTACCATTTCCTTGCTTTTAGGCTTACTGCAATCAGCAGTAGATTTAGCATCCATCTGGAAATAAATCTAAAGTTTTCCTCATGCCTTTCTTCTTTCCTCAACCCAGTATTTAACTGTACTGAATCTGTAGTGAACTATATATCCTGGTACACCAGAAATATTATTCTAAAATCCAAGATACTAAAAAAGCACCATGGATAATAATACTGAACCTTTATGCTAAGTTATATACTAATCTAATTCTCTCTTCCTACCCCAGCAAACAAAGGATGAATAACCCAGGCTCTGTTGTAGGACAGACATAAATCATGAATGCTAGTTAATTTTTTACTTACTTACTGATGTTGTGGTGGTTTTTGGTGTTATATTGCAGACTTAGTAAAACACTAAACCCTGAACTGAATAGGTTTTATGAGATGGCACCCAATTCTCCATCAAGAAATATGGATGGGCGAAGAAAACAAATTATATTTAAAATGAACTAGGAAACTCCTACTCCTATGGAGGTGTTATTTTATTCCACGTTTCCTCTGCATTTATAAATAATAATCATGATGACTTTATTTTATTTTCCTCACATCAATAAAAAGTGGAAGGAAGCTATTTTCTCACCAAGCAGGGCAAGTCTGAACAAGAATCCATTAAAAAAAAGAAAGAAACGGATATTGGGAATCTGAGAATTATTATTCATTGCATGGGGATTTTTCTTTATCTATGAATATCTATGAAAGATAGTGGACAAATACAGAACAGTTTAATGCAATCATCCTATATATTTTTAGAACCAGAACCTTCATTTGGGCAGAAAAAAAGAGCTTTAAATAGGAAATTTCATTTTATTTGTATATATAAAGTATATTAAAACAATTGCACTACTTGTTTATCCAAACAATTTCTGAATTCAGTATTATGTAGCAGTTAAAGTATTCAGAATAACATTAACAGGGTAGTAGTTTTTAATTAAATGTTTCATGCAGAGGTTATAGAAGAGAGACGGTTTGAGACAGCATCTTCCCTACCTTAGTTGTAGGGAAGAATGCAACTGAAGGGAATCTGCTATATTGAAGATCATCTGTTCTTACTTATTCTTTCCAACCCAGTGGAACATTGGAAAGAAATTATATGAAGGGAGTCTCCATGCATATCCATCACTTGGGATCTCTCTCTCTCTCTCTCTCTCTCTCTCTCTCTCTCTCTCTCTCTTTCAAAAATTAAAAGAGAATAGGACCAAATTTTGTTCATGTATAGAAGCTGACAAAAGAGAGATTGAATTGAACCTTGGTGGTGCAGGCTGCTAAATGCCTAGTGTTAAGTTTGCATGAAGAGACAGACGCGGAGTGCTTCAAGCTCTTTGTTTTTAGTGACTACAGCTCAGAACGAACCCACTTTGGCTGGGCTGTGGCTGCTACTTATAGCCAGTAGCCGCAGTTGCCAGCCAATCAGAATGCAGGGTTTTCCCGCACTTTTTAAACCAATCATTTCTTACATTTTACAAGAACAGTTCAAACTAAACCAATGACTTTAAACCTGCATACATAACACCTAGCACTTAAATTCCAGCTCCCTGCAATTACTGCAGGCTTGAATCCCACCAGGCTCAAGGTTGACTCAGACTTCCATCCTCTCGGGGTAGGTAAATTGAGGACCCAAGATTGTTGGGGGCAATAAGCTGACTTTGTAAAAATGCCGCTTAGTAATAAGCAGGCATATACAATGGAATGAAGGCTATTGCTGAGTGCATTGGGTTGTATCCCCCCCAAAAAATTGTAAGCTGCCTTGAGTCTTCAGAGAAGGGTGGCATATAAATGTAATTTAAAAAAAAATGGACTAATCTCCCTGAGGACTGCTGAAAAATAGCGATCAAGAAAGACATTCTTCTAGTGGATCAGAATGCTACTAACTCCTCCATTCCATCATTCCTCATCTTCCTGGTCATATGATGTCAGAGAGGGACATATTAGGCCTTCACTGTTTTCCAGCACATACAGAAAGTTCAAAAGCACATGCAAATACCCCATGCTAGTTCATTACCAAGGAGAAACTACAGAGTCCTTCTGTGGCTCTAAAGAGGCTGGAAGAACTCAAGAAACCATGTTCTGCATGCTTCCCCTGTCTTGTTTGGGACTTCATCAGTCTACATAATTCAAGGGCAGACTTTAAGCTTTAATTCTATGACTGACTAGTACCAAATTTCTGCCTGTTGAAAGTAATTTATTTTATCCAGTCAGTATCTTCTCAGCTATTTTTCTTTCCTGCTGACCTTCTTCACAGACAGCTGTTCATAGATTATATCCAAGATCCAAGTCACTTATGGATTATTATCAGTCTTGCTCAGTCTGCTTCTGAAAATATATTCAATAGTATAAAAATTAATGGGCCTCCATAGGAAAGCAAATCAATGTATGGCCAGGAGGAACTGGTAAAGGAAAAATAAAACGGAAATGAAAACATCTTTGAAGTCAATGATACCACCAGATGTATATAAACTGTAAAACATAACCCCACTGTGGTCTCCAACCTCCAAGATTCACTTTTGTCTGAATAGAACTACTCAGCTTTTATCCATACAACGTTCAAAAACAAGTTTTCTGATTTCATTCCCCCATATTCAAGAAAATGTGGAAGATCCTCAACTGACTACTAAATTGGAAAAAGGCAGTATTGGCTGAAATGGTGGAAATTGCTGAAATCACCGTAATTGTGAATTTTAAATTCCTTTGCTAGGGATTCTTCATCAAATGCAGCCTAGAACTTTGCAGCTGCCATGACAAACTACTGATTTTTGTCAAGAGAAGTCATTTGATTGTAAAAGTCATCATTCCTTTTGTTATGTATGTAGGTTTGAATGTTATTGGTTTATTTGAACTGTTCTTGCGGAAGAAACCTGCACTCCCATTGGCTGGCAACTACGGCTGCAGGCTATAAGAAGCAGCCGTAGCCCAGCCAACTCGGGTCCATTCGAGCTGTAGTCACTGAATAAACTCTTTGCTGGAACTCTTCGCGTCTGACTCTTCATGCAAACTTAACACTGGCGACGAGGTGGGATTTCCCTGAAGAGAAGATGACGCGGAAGACAAGCAGAAGAGCGAGATGGCTGCGCTGAACACACCCCCAGCCCGTTCGATCCGGCGGCGAAGACTGGGAATCGTATGCAGGATCGCTTCCAGATGTACCTGGAAGGAAACGACCTCGCCGACATTCCCGAGAGACGAAGAGGGCGGTATTTCTCATGCACTGCGGTCCGGCAGTCTTCAAGATGGCGAAGGCATTGGCGGGAGCTGCAGAACTGAAGGTAATGGAATGGCCTGATTTAGAAGCTTTTAAGAGCCCATTACCCCACAAGTATCGTGCCTCATTAAGAGACATGAGTTTTACCGTCGGGATCAAGGGGAAAGCGAAAATGTTAATGACTTCGTGGCAAGTTTAAGGGACATTGGGGTGCTTGTGACTTTACCAACTTAGAAGAGGCCATGCGTGATCGGTTTGTTTAGGCCTCAAAGATAAGGTCTTACAAAGCAAACTGTTAATGAAACCTAAGATCACGTTTAAAGAGGCCATTGAAGAAGCTGTTTCAGCGGAAGCCACCAAGTCCTCAGCAGTGGCCATGAAAAGATTAACAAGGCCTCAAGCCATTCTGATGGGAAAAATCCACAACAACCCATTGCGAAAATAGACTCTGATTCAGATGGCAGTGAGGTGGAGAAGGAATTTTTAGACTCAGAATGGAGAAGAAAGGAAAGACCTGGGAAAAAGAGGCAAGAATTTTATTGCAGAGGCTGTGGGGGGCCACCCCGCACTGAATGCAAGTTTTTGACACCATCTGCCTACGTTGTGAGAAAGGGGTCACATAGCCAGAGTCTGCAAATCATCCAGAACTCCACCTAGTAGGAAGAAATTCCCTGAAAAGGATTTCAAGCCCAACAATTTCCTTGAAAAGATGGGGCGAAATTTAGAAGCAAATGGCAAGAATGAAACTCACCAAACAATCACTATTGGTCATTCTTCACCCTTAAGAAGCAGAAAAGTACACGTGAAGGTGTTTATTGAAGGAAGGCCTTGCCAAATGGAAGTGGACTCAGGCTCTTATTTATCTATGGTGTCATGGGACACTATTCACAGACTCCTTCCCAACATTCAGAAGAAGCATTTCCAGAAGCAAGCACTGACTCTTAAAGACTACCAAGGGAACAAGATTCCAGTAGTTGGAGCAAGAGATTTCAACGTGCAGTTTAAAGGCCACACCAAACGTTTGCCCCTGACCATCATGGACAAGGATCGCCCAAGCTTGCTGGGACTTGAGTGGTTCAAGCCACTAGGCATCGAGGTGACTGGCATCAATCACGTGAGCAACTCTGAATGGGAGGAGGCCTTGAAGTCTGAGTTTCCAGAGGTCTTCAGCGAAGGACTGGGTAAGTATATGGGGACCCCTATCACTTTCAACTTAGATCCCAAGGTGCCCCCAATTCGTTTAAAGCCCAGGAGGGTTCCATTTGCTTTAAAGGGAAAAATTGATGCACAATTAGACAAATTAATTGCTCAAGGGGTTTTAGAGCCCACTGATCTCCAGATGGGAAACACCCATAGTCACACCAATCAAGGCTGATGGGTCAGTAAGAATTTGTGGAGACTATAAGGGGACACTGAACCATGCGCTGCAGCAGAGCGCATATCCAGTTCCAGTTGTGCATCATCTGCTACATTCACTTGGCAGGGGTACAGTCTTTGCCAAATTGGACTTGGCCAGGCATATCAACAACTAACAGTTGATGATGCCACTGCAGAGGCCCAAACCATTGTGACTCACAGAGGTGCCTTCAAATGTAAAGGTTACAATTTGGAGTAAGCATGGCACCAGGCATTTTTCAAAGCCTTATGTAAAGAATGCAAGGACTGCCAGGGGTAGTGCCTTACTTTGATGATGTGTTAATCTCTGCTGAAAATGACACTCAGCTTCAAGAAAGACTCAGAGAAGTCCTTACCAGATTCAGAAAAGCGGGGTTAAAGTCAAAGGAAGACAAATGCACACTTAAGACAGACAGGGTTGAGTTCCTGGGCTACATGATTGACAAGCATGGCATCCACCCTACTGGATGCCACTCATTAATTTTATCACATGTTACCTCAAGCAATCTGAAAGAAGCCCCTATGCTGTATTGATACAACCAAAACACAGGCTTCCCAGTGGAAGGGAAGCCCCTAAACAGACAAGGAGGCATTGCAAGTATGGCTTTCCTTGGACTGCTGATTTTCTTGCAACTGATTCACAGGCCTGGCAAGGACATTGGACATGCTGATGCACTTTTCCTTGCCATGTTCCTTCATGCTGCTGAGATTGCCAGAGAGACTGCAAAAGACACTGTGCTGGCACCTGTTATAGGCTGGATTAGGAAAGGTTGGCCTCTTCAAGATCTACCTCACCTTGCCCAACCTTTTCAGTCCAGAGAAACTGAATTATCTGTATTAAGAGGATGTATTTTGTGGGGTAACAGGGTGGTTATTCCTGCAAAACTGCAAAGAGAGGTTTTGGAAATGTTACATGAGGGTCATCCTGGTATTGTAAGGATGAAGGGATTGGCCAGGAGTTATGTATGGTGGCCAGGTATTGACAAAATGGTTGAAAACTGGGTTGCATCTTGTCCCAACTGCCAGGTAGTCAGGCCTGCCCCACCTCATGCCCCCCCCACAGGAATGGGAATGCCCTAGGGGCCCGTGGTCTAGGATCCACATTGATTTCGCAGGCCCTACTAGAGGGCACACTTTTTTGGTTATAGTAGATGCATATTCCAAATGGCTCGAGGTAATTCCCATGACATCCACCACAACTGATGCTGTCATCAAGCAGCTCAGAAAACTATTTGTAACCCAAGGGTTACCAGATGTCCTTGTCTCTGACAATGGCCCTCAATTCACATCTAATATTTTTGAATCCTTTCTAGCACAACAGGGTATCAGACATGCCCTCACTGCCCCTGGGCACGCTTCAGCTAATGGCCGGGCTGAACGCATGGTACGCTTTACCAAAGAGAAGCGCCAGCAACTGGGTCCTGGGGACATCACTGAGAAGCTTGAAAAACTTCTTAGTGTTCAGCACATCATTCCTAGCCCATCTACTAACTTATCCCCAGCAGAGTTGTTGATGGGTAGGAAACTAGGTCTTCCCTTGACCGCCTTCATCCCACTACGCACCCAACGCACCACTGGATTCCACTTCCAAAGTTCATACTTTCAGTGTGGGTGATTCTGTGTATGCTAAGAACCTTATAGGTGAGCCTTTGTGGATTCCTGCTGAAATAACTCAAATCACTGGCCAGGGTACAAACAGAGGATGGCCTCCTCTGGGCAGCAGGGTGATCAACTTAGATCCAGGTTTTCAGGAACATCGCCCTGGCTCTCCTGTGGGGAGCAGGAAAAATCACAATCACCCATGTATCCATTAGATCAGGTTTCTCAGGAACATGCCCCGTCTCTCTGGTTCCCTCACCTGATATCACTTCTAGGGGGGAAGGGGAGGAACAGGAGGAAAATCAGCAAGCAAGAATCAACCCCATGTGTAACGAGCCATTACAACAGGAACCATCCCGAACCCTGTCACAATGCCAAGATCCATCCTTAGAAGTGGAAGATTGCACATCACTACCTGACTTGGGTGCTGATATTGGGCTGGAGATGGGTTGGGAGGAGAGACCAGATTCTAGCAGTCTAGCAGGGTCTCCTTTCACAGGAAGTCCCAGCAGGGAAATGTCAGCAGACACATTTCCTCTCTCACTGGGTGAGAACGTTAAAACTTCTGAACCACGAAGGTCTCAATGTACACGTAAGAGCCCCCACCTATTTAAAAGAATACATTAGATAGGTTGGGGTTTGGTATGGACTGAACCTAGTGGGGAGGGGTGTTATGTATGTAGGTTTGAATTTGAACTGTTCTTGTAAAATGTTAAATGGTATTGGTTTAAATAGTGCGGGAAGAAACCCTGCACTCCCATTGGCTGGCAACTATGGCTGCAGGCTATAAGAGGCAGCCGTAGCCCAGCCAACTCGGGTCCATTCGAGCTGTAGTCACTGAATAAATTCTTCACTGAAGCTCTTCGCATCTGACTCTTCATGCAAACTTAACACCTTTACAATATTGTTGTATGGTTTCTGTTATTTTATGGCCGTCAATATACTCCCATATAATGCTTTAATTACATTCAACTACACACGCTTATGCATCTTTCCAAAAAGCACAATGGTTTTCAAGAAACTTGATTTGTAGTGATTCTAATTGCTGGGCACAATTGACTAGAGAACATTTCCTTTGTTACTGCCATCCATTCTATAAGTGAAACCTGCTTTAGTATGTCATGGCTTTTAAAAGGTGAATAGAACTGTGAGGGAACATGGTTCGGTTCAGAATAGAATACAATAAAAGGGCAATTAAAAGCATTATACAAAGCCAAGCTGTGATTCCAATGCTGCGAACAGTTTCTAAAACCATTTTTGTGACTCCCGAATCCAATCCAACCACAACTGCCATTTAAATAGTATAAGCCTTGGCCTGTTGAGCTATTGTTTCAAAGATGTTTCCTTATCTAAACAGAGAAACAATATTGTTAAGTTTGCATGAAGAGTCAGACGCGAAGAGCTTCAGTGAAGAGTTTATTTAGTGATTACAGCTCGAATGGACCCCAACTTGGCTGGGCTACGGCTGCTACTTATAGCCAGCAGCCGTAGTTGCCAGCCAATCAGAGTGCAGGGTTTTCCCGTACTTTTTAAACCAATCATATTTGACATTTTACAAGAACAATTCAAACTAAACCAATAACATTCAAACCTACATACATAACAAATATGATCGTGGTCAGGCAAAAAAGCAGTGAGAAAGGGAGTAACTTCTGACTTCCTACCATTGACTTTCCTTGTAGGAAGTTGGCATAGAGTATTGGAAATGACATTTGTGTGGCTGCAGCTAATCATGACAGCATGGCAGAGAAGGATCATGGCAGAACTGAAGTAGCCACAACCTTGCCAATCCCACAGGAGTCATGGATATCAGATTTTGGACACATTCTACAAGGTAGCCCATTTGAGGTAGGTTGATTCAACAATTGGTGGGAGCTGTGGCCAGGGGGCATTTGCCCAGCTTCGTCTGGTGAGACAGTTGCGCCCCTACCTGGACCGGGATGCCTTGCATACAGTGACTCATGCGCTCGTCACCTCCCTTCTGGACTACTGCAATGCTCTCTACATGGGGCTGCCCTTGAAGACCATCTGGTGGCTTCAACTTGTCCAGAATGCAGCGGCGCGGGTTGTGCTGGGAGGGTCCCGATACTCCCATGCCACACCTCTTTTACGCGAGCTGCACTGGTTACCAGTTGCCCTCCGGGTGAGATTCAAGGTGCTGGTATTTACCTATAAAGCCCTTCATGGCTTAAGACCAGGGATTTTGTAGGGAGCCCTGTGGCCAGCAACAGCTTCCCAACGTCCCGTGTGCTCCCATAGGTAGGGCCTCCTTGAGGTGCCATCGGCCAGGCAATGTTGGCTGGCGGCCCCTAGGGGTAGGGCCTTCTCTGTGGGAGCACCCACCCTCTGGAATCAACTTCCCCTGGAGCTATGGGTGGCCCCTGATCTTAGATCTTTCCGCCATGACCTAAAGACTTGGTTTTTCCAGCTCGCCTACCCGGACTGATGGAGGGATGGGGATTTTTAGTTGTCAGTTTTGTTTTTAGCTTAATGAGATTTCTTATTCAATTTAATTCGGTTTTATTTTTTGTAATTCTTGTATTCTTCTTTTAATGTAAGCCGCCCTGAGTCCTTCGGGAGATAGGGCGGTATAGAAGTCTCATAATAAATAAATAAATAAATTGTTGCCTTATGATGATATAATGGAATTCATGGATGACCTAGAGGGACAAGAGAAAGAGATGCTCACCAAGTAAAAATCAGACAAGAGGAGTGAGTGCCATTCAAAGGCTTAATGGTCAGACAAAGAAACTTAGGAAGGGCCCTCCCCATTGATCACATGGTTAAAAGTGGCAATGGGAAGTTTGTGCCTTTAAGCTTGCAAGATTCATTAATGTAGCTTTTTAGTGAAGTAGATTTAGCTCTTCTAGTCTGGTTTCCTATCTGCTTTACCAAAGAGAGCTGACAAATGCACCATTTTATTCAATTGAAGGTTACAGACAATCAAATAGTAGTATGTAGTATTTTAGTAATATATAGTTGACAGCAACGTAAACCCTACAATTTCTTTGCTTTTTCAAAACAAACAAATGTGGGATCCTTGGTGCTCTCTGAGCTTGGTTGTTTTCTTGCATTATTCAAACTGGGTAACAACATCAGCACTGATGATGTTTGGGTGATGAAACATCTTTAAGAAAATAATGAAGCTCAGAAAGCATCAAGGACCCCTCATTTCAACCCTGAGCTACAAATATTCTCCTTTATCAGTACAGTTCCCATCCCTACCAACCTCACATGGCATAGCTACTCTCTCTTTCCATCCTCAAATAGCCATTATTCCCAAAGAATCTTAAATCTGTCTCAAGTCACTTAAAAGTGCCCCACCTTTACTTTAAATAATAGGACAGCAGGAAATTATGCATCAGGGAACTAAAAGACATAAACAATTTGTCTAAGCATGAGGTGGAAGGGTTGAGGAATTATTTATGGCTTTATGCTTTAAATTTTATTGTTTTTCTAGGAACTCAAAGCAGCATATAAAGTATTCCCTCCTCCAATTTCAGAACACAACACAGTAATTTGCTGTGCGGAATGTAACCATTTTACATTTCTTTCTGTCACTGTGGACAGAAGAGGGAAATATGGCAGAACTCTTGTCAATTTTACCCGTTAAAAGAAAGGAAATATAGAAGGAAGGACAAGAGAAAAGAAAATTTCAGATGAAATGCTGTCCTCCCACCCATCTCCACAAAGGTCCACATTTCCAATGTCAGGCAGCCAGACAAACCTATGTACAAAAATGGCTATCAAAAATGGAGAGTGGGTCTGGTAGGAAAGGCCCCTCCAATTCATACACCAACCCAGTCCAGTTGGAATGGAGGCACCTGATTAAAATGGAATGAAACTCAGCAGGTGGATCAGGCTGCTCTGCCAGTATTAACAGAGGTGGGAAACAGTGGGGACACTATTTCTGATATTGAGGAAAGCGCCTCCTTCACTCCTAGAAGAATGAATTATTTTGAAGGCAGAATATTATATATCCCTAAATGACAAATGGATAAACATGGTTGTTTTTTTGAGGCAGGAAGCAGACTCACTCATAATAGTCCCCCCCAGCAGATATTTTGTGCCCATTAAGAAAAAACTGGGCCAGCCTATCTACAAAATAAAAGACCTTCAGCTCCAGGATGATGGGATTAAGAAGAACAGGACATGATTATTCAGGACATAATAGGATTAACCCACTACCATTTAGCAGAAGACACATAGCTCACTACATTGCACAATCTCCTAAGGGTATTCCAGTCACTGCATCATCTCAGAGTAGTCCAAACTTCAACCAAACCTGGGAGCTCAGACAAACTCCTAAGATTTGTACTTTGCCTATAGAGACAGCTATGACCCCTACATGGCCCCATGGGAGTCTGACAACAACCAAAAAATACACTCCTGCACAGGAACAGGAAGCTCAAGTGCAAAACCGGGTTAGATTCAAGGTGCTGGTGTTAAGCTATAAAGCCCTTCATGGCATTGGACCAGGATATATGTGGGAGACCCTGCTGCCGATAACAGCTTCCCAGCGTCCCGTGCGCTCCCATCGATAGGGCCTTCTCTGGGTGCCGTCAACCCGGCAATGCTGGCTGGCAGTTCCCAGGGATAGGGCCTTCTGGGTTGGAGCACCCACCCTATGGAACCAGCTTCCCCTGGAGCTCCGGGTGGCCCCTGACCTCTGCTCCTTCCACCGTGACCTAAAAGCTTGGCTGTTCCAACTAGCCTACCCGGACTGATGGGGGTGGGGGAGGGTTTTAAAATGTATTTTAATTGGCATATTTATGAGACCTTTGATTTAATTGTTTTTTAATATTTGTATATTTGTATTGGATTGTTTTTAGTTTGTAAGCCACCCTGAGTCCTTCAGGAGTTAGGGTGGCATGTAAGTCTCATAAATAAATAAATAAATAAATAAATAAGCAAACAAGCAAACAAGCAAACAAGCAAACAAGCAAACAAGCAAATAAATAAAACCCAAGATAAGGTATAAATACCCCCCACTCTCAACTCCATGTGGTCAGCTGCACCAGAACCATGTACTTGGTTGTTCTGCTTCATCATTAAACCATCTTTTCAATCAGCCTCCATGCTTCCAGTGTCTTTCTCCCAGTTTGGAACTGAACCAAATGGATATTTCTTCCCACAATAAGGTGCAAGAAAACCTGGGTGGAGGTCATCTTCACATCAGGCTAGGTTGGGCTGAGGATGTGATCTCTTCCTATATAGCCCTCCTCACATTGGGGTAAGTGGGAAAAAACAGATCGGTTCTAGTTTTTCTCTCTCTCTCTAATGTGGACAAGTACTTTAGCCAGGATTTTCAGCTGCTATAAAGGCTCTTTGACATTCTTCAATGTTTTCTATTCTGCTTTTTCAGAGGCTGGTACAGGGACTGGATTACTGCCATAGTTTAATCTCCAGATATCTAAATGGGAAAGGTTAACAAAGGGTGGCCTTTGAGTTGGCCAGTTCAAAGTTTGGAAAGTTCCAATCTGATATCAAGAGGAAAGCATTTTGCACATGTTCTATTCAATGTACTTCTCTATCATTCAGGGTGTTTATTCCAGCCTTTGATAAAGGCATTTCTTTCTTTTAAATGGCCTTCATGAACACCTGTTAAATGTTTTGGTACAAAAGGTAGATATGAAGTTGTGGGGGAGGGAGAAATGGAAAAAGAACCCATTGTCTTGCTAGCCTTCAAGGCTTATTTTAATTTTAATGTTGTTTTAAACAATCTTCCAGCATTGGTTTCTTGCACCCAAGTCTGCTTTCAGCTCCCCTCCTCCCCCAACAAAAATACAGCTATTATTCTCAGGCCATTTGGTAGTGGTTGCTATGGAGATCAAAAGGAAAATAGCATGCAAATCAACACAAGCCCTAGTGTTCAATAACAACCTTAAAAGGACAGCTGGATAAGGCAACAGAAATCACTTGAAATGCTTCAACCTGCTCTGCTTGCTGTGATTAGATCTAAAACGAAAAGAAAAATACTCTAATGGATTAGAGAGCAGATGGGGAAAAAAGTCTATCATCAATGGGGTGTAACCTTCCTGATTATTATACACACATACATACTTTCACATGGCACCCTAGATTCACACTGGAAGGAAAAAAGTGTGCCTGTAAAGGTTACAGGGTTGGTCAAATCACCTAAATATATGCAACATTTTTATGTTTTTCCCATCCCAGACCTAAAGGAAGCTATTATCTCAGCAAGTTTTTGAAAATTCTGCTATTGATTAAAAATAAACTCTTTAGGGGGGATATGGATAATTTTAAAGTCAATCATATTGTGAAAACAGTGTGGATATTTGCTTTGCACTTGGGAAATACTTTGATTGTCTAAACTTTAGTTGGTAAAAGAAAACTTTTGATATCTATTTTTAGATACCTAGTTATATCTTGGATTCTGGGAGGTATGAGAACCTGATATTTCCTAGGTCTGTGACTAGGGAAGTATTAAAGGTTTAGTAAAAGCTTTCAAAAGCATTTGGTGTTACCCCACAGTTCTTACATTGAATGAAAATTGGATTTTACATACATAGAAAGAAGAAAGCAGGTTTTACATCAGAGAAAATTCAAGCACTTTAGGGCTACCATATTATACATACATAGTGTGTGCATGAAAAAAATTCCATTCTGAGTTGACGTGAAGGTCTGAAAATGGACAGTTAGAATAGAATTCTTTATTGGCCAAGTGTGATTGGACACACAAAGAATTTGTCTTGGTGCAAATGCTCTCAGTATACATAAAAGAAAAGATACATTTGTCAAGAGTCATAAAGTACAACACTTAATAATAGTCATAGGGTACAATAAGCAATCAAATCATACTAGGAAACAGTTGATATAGATCGTAAGGATACAAGCAACAAAGTTACAGTCATACAGTCATAAGTGGGAGGGGATGGGTGATAAGGAGTGACGAGAAGGTTAATAGTAATAGTAGTGCCGACTTTGTAAATAGTTGGACAGTGTTGAGGGAATTATTTTTTTAGCAGAGTGATGGCATTCAGGAAAAAACTGTCCTTGTGTCTAGTTGTTCTGGTGTGCAGTGTTCTATAGTGTCGTTTTGAGGGAAGGAGTTGAAACAGTTTATGTCCAGGATGTGAGGGGTCTGTAAATATTTTTACAGCCCTCTTTTTGACTTGTGCAGTATACAGGTCCTCGATTGAAGGCAGGTTGGTAGTAATTGTTTTTTCTGCAGTTAGTAAAGATACCCTTTGCTTGGCTGTAGGGTTGCCATTAAGGAAACGTTAGTATTATAAGGTGAACAAGCAGTTATATCAAGGATCAAGGTTACAATAAGAACATAGGAATGGTGTGGCTATATTAGGCCAAACTTTGTCTCATGATGATCAACTGGATACTTCCAAACCTGGATTGGAAGGCAATAGCACACTTTCATCATCACTTCCTGGTAACTGGTATTTAGAAATTCTGTCTATGATTTAGGAGATTGTAAACAGTCCTCAATATAATTAGCCATTGATAGTATGATCCTCTTTAAATCTGTCCCATCTTTTTAAAATTTCCCAAATTGATTGCCATAACACCACCGAGTAAGCAAAGTCCCCAGCTGAATTATGCATTGTGAACAAAATATTTTCCTTTTTCAGTCTTGAACCTCCCCACACAATTAGGTTCAATGTATGACTCTGAGTCCAGGACTTATGAAAGGGGGAAAGAAAAAAAAATCCACAGAAATTCACATCATTTTTTCAGGTGTTATTTTATATACCTTTCATATATCTTTTCCTACTCTTCATTCCAAGCTAAAGAATCCCAACCATAACACTCATAGAATTGTTCTGACTCATTATTTTGGTTTCCTTCTTTGTACTGCATAATAGTCTTCTTAAGGCATCCAGAAATGTATGTAATATGCCCAAGTATGGTCCTATCAAAGATTTGTACAAGAACTTTGCTATACTGTTAGTGCTTCGACTCCTTCTGTTTCCTGCTTTTTAACCCATTGTCACTCCATCAATATACCTGATCCCAAGTGAGGAGTTTGGTCACAGCTTTCTAGAAGTACAAGTATACAATATTGATTAGTGACCTTTGCTGACAGGCTTTCTGTTCTCCTCAAAAAGTAAAAAACTCAATTCTGAAGGAAAAAGAATTTACACAAAATATGGAAATTTGCTGAAAATCATGGTGTATTCTTTGCAGGAAGATTCATTCTTTTATTTGTTTTTTTAATACCTTTCAATCATTTCTCCTGCATAGATATTAATTTAACTGGACTATAATTTATTTTATTGCCTTAGATCCTTAGTAAAAATTGTGAACATCACAACTGTTTTCCAGACCTTAGGAATAGATGTTGACGCTAAAAAGAAATTACATATTTTTTCGTAAAAATATCAGCTATTTCAACATATTTAAGTTCTTTAACAATTCTTGGGTGGGTACCATCTGGTCTTGGGGATTTATTCATTTTTAGTTTGTCAGTTTGGCTAATAATGTCATCTTTGTTATTTCTATTTGTCTCTGTTCATCCAATTCTCCTCCTAAAAAGCCATCATAGGCATGGGCATCTGTCCTTAAGTCCTCAGAAGCAACAAATTAATTTCTCTGCCATTTCCCTATCTTGTTTTAGATATATAGTACCTTTCTGGTTCTATTTTAAACACATTTAAAGATTTAAAACAATGTTTGTCTTAATATTCTTTATTGTGTCTTCCTTGGAGTCTTTTGTTTTTCAGTTTTTTACCAATTTAATGAATCTTTTGTCCATGTTTATGTTATTTGTTCCTTTTATTTGGACAAGATTTCATATGTTGAAGGAAGCTCTACTGCTTTTAATCTCTCTCTCTCTCTCTCTCTCTCTCTCTCTCTCTCTCTCTCTCTATCTCTATATCTGCCTCTGCCTCTGCCTCACTCTCTATCTCACACACACCCCTAATTTGCCAGTCTGGAGTCATCTGGACTCCAAAACAAAGAAGTCTCCTTACCAGTTTACAACATGGCCCAAAGGCAGTTGCAAGGAAATTGCAACCTAGAGAAACCACAGGTTTCAATCCTTCATCAGCTGAAGACCTCAACATCCCATCACCTTAAACAAGGAGTTCCTCAGCTCTGCTGCCTTCTGGAAAGATCTATTTTGCTTAACAACAGAACCAAATTAGTCTAGTATTTAAGGCCCAGGCTAGAAACCAGGAGACTGTGAATTCTAGCCCTGCCTTAGGCTTGCTTGCCATTTGGGTGACTTTATATTGTTGTCACTTTCTCAGTCCAACTCGCTTCAAAAGGTTGTTGTTGTGGGAAAAATAGAGTGAAAGGAGTATCTGATTTGTTCACTGCTTTGAATTCTTTATAAAAGTAATAAAGGCAGAATAAAAAATAATAGAATAAAAAAATAACTCTAATAGAACTCACCCCAGGTTCACTGACAAGGACCTGCCTAGCTTCCCCAACAAGCCAGCCAGTCAGATTGCTAGGATTTCCTACCTTGCAGCCCTCAACTTCTATAAGCATCTTTGCTTTCCCATTGTTATCCTGGGGCACACAACAATTGTTGCAGTAAACATGGTTCTTCACCTCAATATTGAGCTCTTTCTTCAAACTGAATCCGCAATGTCTGTTTCCAGATCTTGCACAGTTTGAAGGGCTGATGGATAAATTGCAGTAGCCATTTTTATAAGTATCCTAGCAGCTGTGAAGGAGGGTGAAACATTGTCACTTCTTATCCCATTCCTTTCCACACACCCTAAGTCAGAGTGAAAGCAATAAAGAAAAATCCATAGCAGTACAATTGAGTTCACCTCTCACCAACTTCTGCTTCTTCTTTTTTCCTATTTGGTTTTCCTCTAAGACATTAGAGTTCATCACAGCTGAAGATTAAATGAGACCATACAAGACAGATATGCATGTTAAAAGACCAAATTCTTGGATTATTTTTTAAAAAACTAAATATCAGAATTTTGACAGCAAGGTAATTCCTTTACTTGAATGTCATTAAGTCTTGTTCATTGGAAACTCACCTTCATAAAATCTAAATATTCTCCTGGATTGTATAGCTATTTTAAATAGGAATAGGAACATATACAGAGATCACATCCTACCTTATGCAAGACCTTTACTTAGATGGCTGCCATTAAGAGAAACTTGTGCGTATATTGTGCTCTACTGAACAATGGGTAAAAGCACCCGGTTTTAAACCAATTTCACTCCCATAAGTTAAATATTCTTTCTTAACCTAGCACCGAGCAGATGTGTTGGGGTTGAAGTTTCCAGAATTCCCAGTCAGTATGGCCTTTGTCCCAGTAAATCTGGAGGGTGCCAGAACAAGAACAGTTTAGCTAAAGCACCAGTTTGAATAAATCTGTTCACTAGCTCTACTTAAAAGAGATGCAATAACTGTCAGGCAAGGTGGAGGAAAATGAGGAAATGTGAAGGACCAGCAGGAGAAAGAACTTGTCTCTTTGTATCTTAATAATACCATAATGACCCTTCCATTCCACAACTACTAAAGCAAATTTCAAAATGTGACTTGTAAAGTTAATTGCCAAGAAAATGTCAGTGCATCTTATAAACCGTACAGAGCTGAGGTATATTTTTCCCACATTACAAATTCCATTTTCAATTCCAGAAATAGAACCAGCTTTTTAAGCAATCACCTGGCTTAGCGTGAACTAACAACTCTTTCACCTGATAGGAAGAAAATGCTCTTTTTTTCTCAGAATAAAGCAGAAACACATTCCTAAGGCATGATTAATTCTTCCAGAATTAAAAGAGAAAGACATTTTTTTCGTTTGATAAGACCAAATGAATGATTATTTCTGAAAGGACCTCTGTTCAAGTTCATAGCAATGAACTATTCCAAACCTGGTTACTGTTTTCTGTTGAAGGATCCTTTTGAAAAGTGTGACATTTGTCTCATTATCAAGGCCAAGACAGCTGGAATCAGTCAATGGCAGCTGTGTGCTAAGGGAATCTGTTCCTTAGTTCTAGGGCACAATACCTGTTGGGTTTGCCATAAAGTTTACTCAGAGGTTTTTTTTTTGTATCTTGATGTGATGGCAGAATATAGGGCTTGCAATAAATGAATACAATAGAAATGCAAATTTAAAAATGCAAGCATATGACTTGAGAGAGGTGTTTGTACACCTTATTTGCTTACAGTATACTTAGATATTGAGTCAGTGCTCTCTGGAGTTGTTCCTGTAGTTGCTGCATCTTTAAACTCTTACAAACTCCACTTATATTAGTCAAGTCTCAAATAAAACCCTATTGAAGAATGTAAAGAATGTGGCATCACAATTTTGCTACTTACTGAATGACTGAGTTTATACATTGCACTAAACTCAAGAATCATTTATTTGGCTGTATGAATCCACCTACTATATTTAATTCAAAAATATTGGTTAAAAGTATGGCTTAGCATGGAGGCTATACCGAACCACTACATAGATTTCTTATAGAGGGAGATACTGTACACATTTTGGATTTGATGGCTTATGAAAAAATCTTGAGTTGGTTGAAAAATAGGTCATGGCTTCTTTTAAGAACCAGGTGCAATTCTATTTATCAATGAGTGTACTTTCTCATAAAAGTTCTCTGGGCAGGGCATAGTTAATTGAAATATACTATTAAAAATAAAGCAATATAAAAACCATATAAATATCTACATGGAAAACAGCACATGGGCACAATAAAAATAGATATCCGCAACAATAATAATGGCAATAAATAAACCATGACATCTCAGTAAATGTTGCAGCAAAATAAACATTCCAAGTAGCTCACCATTCTTACAAAGCTTCTCATCTAATACTGAAAACATTATCTTATATGGGCAATACATAGAAAACTTTTTCTTGGAAAAATGTTCCCCAGGCAGACAACCGCTATCAAAAAGGCTCCTTTGTGAGTATCCAGCACCCCGTTGCCAAAAAGAATCAGCTAGAAAAGGGTTTCAAATAAAGATCCTAAATTCTTTCAAGAAGCTGACTCTTCCATTGAATTAGACCAGTGGTGGGATTCAATTTTTTTTACTACCGGTTCTGTGGGTGTGGCTTGGTGGGTGTGGCATGGCATGGCTTGGTGGGCGTGACAGGGGAAGGATACTGCAAAATCTCCATTCCCACCCCACCCCGCTAACCTGTTTTCCAGCTCCCTTCTCCTGTGCAGGGCAACAAAAGAAGACCCAGCCGATCAGCTGGGACTCAGAAGGCAGAGAATAGATGTGGGTGGGGCCAGTCAGAGGTGGTATTTGCTGGTTCTCCGAACTACTCAAAATTTCTGCTATAGGTTCTCCAGAACTGGTCAGAAACTGTTAAACACCACCTCTGAATTAGACCCTGAATTGATAGCTAAGTGCAAATAGCAAAATATCGGCATAGTGTGGCCATCTCTCTAAAAAGGCTTAGCTGCCCATTTTTAACTCATAGAAGTTTCCCAATATTAAGATTTCTTCTGGAAGTATCATTACTTCTGAATAAAGAAGCAGCCACCATAAGGAGTATATAAAGTGGAATATCCTTCTCTAAAGATGGCAGACCTTGCCACAGTTATATAAGTTTTGGTGACACCCTAGTGAAGAGAATATATATTATACATGTTTCTTATAGAAATTTAAGCTGGCTGCACAATGCAGTACCTAAACCATTGAGAGCCCAAGGGTATATTGCCATTGGTTTCTGGTATGTCAGCAGGAACCAGTTTAGCTGTGTCCCTAACAGGTAACTTGGTAGATATTTCCAGCTCCGATCACCATTTTCTAGTTTAGTCCATTTTAATGAGCTATACTATGCTGCATTAATTAGCTGCAGCTTTCTTTTTTTGACTTTTTGCATGTCAACCAGAGTCATAGAGATAGATAATCATGCAAATGCTTACATGACTAGGCATCATTCAAAGTGTTAATTTTAATTTTTAAATTGCTAAATGATTTAAAGGCAAACCATTTACTTAAAACGTTTCTTCTTCCGACTGAAAGCAAACCTCACTCTGAAGCTATATGGGGTACCCTGCTCTGTTTTCCCATGCTGAGGGATAAGAAACTTTTGAAAATGATAGTTGGCCTCCAAGAAAATGTTAAACATTATCAGTAGCAGGTGATCAAATGATGTTGGCTTATTACTCATTCTTACAAGATTTTTCTAGAAATCATTGGGTTTTTCAAATATGTTTATCATCAATGGGTATCTCCATTTCCACCTGTTTTCTGGACAGGAACTCTGCATTACTTAATAGGTTAGACTTGGATGAAGGTTTGTGACAAAACTATGCCTGAATAATCCGCAGATGAAATTCCAGAATCTAATTAACATTTCTCTTGGAAAACAGAAAACCAAGTGATAGTTCATATTTGCATGACTTGGAAGGCTAGGGTCGGTTGAAATAATGGTAAACTCCACAGTCAGATTTTCCAAGACATAAGAGTCAAGCTATAATAATATATTTTTTAAAAAATCAGGAACATTCCAGGTTCCTGTGAATTGGTTTAATTATGTTAATTATTGGCCTTGAGATGTTTGTCAGTGAATCTTGTCATATCCTTTTTATTTGAATTCCTTTAGCTTGCCTAAGGATTCTTTAGACTAGAGTACATCACAGTGCTTGTAGCATCTTAGTTTCATGAAATTAAAAAAGAAAAACACAAAGCAAAACTTCCAGTACTTTTTGAAAAGTAGCTGGTTGAAATAAAAGCTTTTGTATGTATTAGATATACTTCAAAATTCTCCTTTGTAATTTATCTTTGTCCTTTGTTTTACATTTCTATATGTTTCATCATTATCGCATAGTTTTGTACGCAATGTTCTGAACCAAAGGGGTTTTAAATAGTTTCCCCTCTTTTTAACTTTTCATCTTTTTTTTCTTTCCAAGCTGAACAATGTTTCAGTGTTCCTCTTTACAGGAACACAAAAGCACATAAATTTTTTTTTGCCGCTTTCTGATATCAGTTCTATTATAACTTATTTTAAGTTTCTGCCTTTGTTATGATTACCCTGACATATTCAATGGTGTCAATATATTTACTTTGAAGTACCTGAAAATGAGTTTGACTTGGAAGATTTCCCTCTCCCCATTTAGATAACTCTGTCTGATTCAGCATCTAGTGACTACTTTGTTTTACGATCCAAAATTAAAGCCCAGTAGTGCTCATAAAAAAACTACCTTCTTTTACAAAGACACAACACACCATTCTAATTTCATGTCAGGTCAAAGACAAATAGGACTAACAGTTCAATTTTGTAATTTCAAATATGGGGGAACTTTGAATATATTTGTTCAATTGGTTCAGTACAGAAACTTTTTAGTTTCATATCTGGAGTTTTTACGGACTAACAGTGACACCTCTTACTGTGTATTGTATTTTATGAATAATCTAGAAAATACCTTGGAATGTAGCCCTTCTCCCTGTAGCTTGGGGTTCAACTCTCTTGTTGGTAAGAATTATGTGTTTAAAAAAACTAGTGGTATTTTAAAACTTGTTTTACTAAGAACTGAAGGAGACTCACAAACAGCTGTAAAACTTTTCGATCCAAAGGTTCTTACCTGAAAAGCAGTTAACAAGCAATTCCAAAAAGTGATTAGAAAAGGAAGTATGCAACCCTGAGGTCCTTTTGAAGTTGCTGACTGTGGTTTGAGCAAAAAAGCCTATACCCAGAGGTGGTATTCAGCAGGCTCTGACCAGTTCCGGAGAACGAGTAGCGGAAATTTTGAGTAGTTCAGAGAACTGGCAAATACCACCTCTGACTGGCCCTGCCCCCATCTATTCTCTGTCTCCTGAGTCCCAGCTGATTGTCTGGGTCTTCTTTTGTTGCCCTGCACAGGAGAACAGAGCTGGAAAGCAGGTTAGTGGAGTGGGGAGGGAATGGAGATTTTACAGTATCTTTCCCCTGCCACACCCACCAAGCCATGCCTACAGAACCGGTAATAAAATTTTTGAATCCCACCACTGCCTATTCCCTCATCATTCAGAACTATAAAGTTACCCGGGATGACTGCTTTGGAGGCACCTCATGAGGAGAAACTGTATGGAACACTTGTGGGCAATCTCAAGTACTCTCCTTGTCTCCTTGCAAGCTCTTCATTTCACTACAGTCATCAATTCTGCTTTTCAGTATGCTGTTTTCAGTTAATTATTTATTTCCTGAAAGCCATGTCAGAAAGTGTTTTTTTAATCTACATTCTGCAATGTAATTATTAATCCATATCCCTTAAATTCTTCTGGAAAACTTCCAGCAATAGAATATTTTACTTCTTTCTTCCTATCCCTCCCATTTATTTACCAATACCAGTAATTGCTATCTACTCAAACCTTCTGCAATGTACAGGAAAATCAACTGACGCACTTAAGAGGTGATTATCCAAAAATTTTGAGAAATGTGCCTATAGGTGAACTAACACACTGTTATTCAAATTTTGTTGCCAGGAAAACTTTATATTTAAACAAAATCTAGGAAGTTGCAACTAATAGCTATACTTCTGATCCTAATTTCTGAGGCAATGAAGACTAGTTCATCACAGTCTTCCCTATAGTATCTTCTTTCTGAGAACCAACTAGCATTTTGGGATGAACACCCTTTGAATGGTGTGGGAGTAGAAATGGATTTCCAGAGGAAAAATTGTAGACTACAGGAACCAGAAACACTACTCAGGTGACCCTGAGGACACAGATAAACCTCCAAGTGCTTCAACAACCCTCCAAAACAGAGGTGTCAAACTCATGATGACACATTGTCATCACGTGATGTATCACAACTTTTCCCCCCTTCACTAAAATGGGGGTTGGTATGGCCAGCACATGATGCATCCAGCCTGTGTTCCGCAAGTTTGACAACCCTGCTCTAAAAAGGTGCAAATTACCAGCTGTCTGCAAGGAATATAAATCCTTTCATTCCCTACTATCCTGTCAGAGCTGAAGAAGCTTCTTGAATGAGAAGCGAAATGTCTTCAAAAGAAAAAAAACCAAGAAAGTCCAGTTGCCTCCTGAAAAAGCACCTTTGGGACAACCATGACCTGGATGACTGGGAATCTCTGCAGATTTTTAACTAACTAGCATGTTTTTCTTTAGTTTTCTTTTCTCCAGGCCAAAGATCCCAAGTTCATTTAGCCTGTCCTCACAGGACATGTTCTCAAATTCCTGCATCATTCTTGCTGCCCTACTCTGAAACTATTCTAAGGATGTCAATATCCTTCTGAAGATGTGCTACTTGGGACTGTGCCCAGTACAGCAGTGATATCACCATTGCAGAATAGAGGGGACTTCATATGTTTTTGATACAATGCTTTCCTAATGTAACCCAGTACCGTGCTCCCACGTCCAGCTATGCACTTTGGCAGTACATATGCTATTATAGCAGATGTTTCACACATTATGGTTTCAAGTTCATCTAATTGTCAATGACCACCCTCAAGTCCATCTCTGATGTATGTTTCTAAGCCTCCATCTTCTATGTGTGCACTGTACTTTTCATTCCTAAATGGTAATACTTTATATTTCTTCTTGTTGAGGAATAACTTATTGCTCTCAATCTTCCAGCCTGTCCAGATTAGATTGCAATCATATTCTGTCTTCCTAGTAAAGTAAGATTGATGTACTTTCTGTCATCTGCAAATTTGATAAGCAACCCATCAATCCTGTTATCAAAGTCATTAATAAAAATGCTGAACAATGAGATTTATTCAAAATGAAATATTTGCAACAAAGCCATTCTAACCCCTAGCAATTATGACATTGTCTTCAAGGTGTTTACAAATAGCCTGTTTTATTATCTGCTCTAACATATTTCCAAATATTGATTTTAGACTTATTGAACAATACTGGGACCCCCATCCCCCCTTGTTTTTTTTTTTAAAAGAGTAGGACAATGATTCTTTTCTAGCCCTCTGGCACATTCCCAAGACACTTCAAAGAGAATCGAGAGAGGTCCTGACATTTTTTAAACTAATCTGCAATATTTTAGGGTATATTTTGTAAGCATCTATGGTCTGATAAACTTGGACTCAGTTAAAAGGTCCTTTACCAGAACTTTACTTTATACTTGTTGTTTTTGTTCCCAGGCTATGCTACTCAAATCACCATTTCTTTGAGTGTAAAGGCAGAGGCGAAGTAGGAGTTGAATTTCTTTGTATTCTCTTGGTCTCCTATTAAGAGGTAAACCACAGTGAGCTGACTCCTCTTTTGTCTCACTCTTCTTACTGAAGAGTGTTTGAAGAAATCCTTCAAAACCCTTCTTGTTGAATTTTATTTCTCTAAGATTTCATTTATTTCCCTCTTTACCTTTCTGACCTCATTCATGTATTCTGACCTGAAGTTTGGTAGGTGTGCTTAGTCATTAGATTTCTTCCATTTTGGGTAAACATTCTCCTTTAGTCTGAGCTACATTAGGAGTTATATATTCAATCACATTAATTTCTTTTGTTGTCTCTAGTTTTCTTCTTCATTTACATTGTTGAGACTGCACTATCTTTAATGTCCTTTTCAGGAAATTTCAACCAGCAACAATTTTCTTTCCATGCATCTTCCTGATGATTCCTCTTAATTTATTAAAATTAGTCTTTCTAAAATTCATGGCTTGTGTTTTTGTTTTACCAGTTACTCACTATATTGTCTCACTATAATGCACACTGACTGCTCCCTTCCAACTTCAGTTGGATAATTGCCCTGTTCTTTTGGTATAGAATGTCTGATTTCCTTGTAAAAACACTTGTTAACACTGTCCATTAACCATTCGTGTGTTAACTAGATGTCCAGTTAATAATCAGATTCAGTGATGTTTCTAAATGGGAGCAAGTAGTTGGATGTAATTCGCAATTGTGTACTTGACAACAATAAAACCTTGGAGACAGCGAGATATATGCAGTCATGGGAAAGCAGATGCAGGGAGTTTGTGTATGTGTGTGTGGGCACATGTGTAGAATATTCTGGAACAGAGAAACAGAAAGAAATAAGTTGGAGTCCTGTGACTTAACTGAAAACTGTAGTTCTCTGCAGAGGCAGTGCCAAATCCTAGTTCTGCCATAAGGCAGAAGTGCCAATTATATAACCTCATTTATAATGTCTGTAAATTCTTATTCTTAAAAGGTGACCAGAGCAGAGCAACTGGAAGGCCCCAGGAGCTTTTTCATAAGAATACTTGCAATCCTACTCATGCTTATTTCGGAATCAAATGTACACCTACATGTGAATTTAAAAATACAGTATGTCAAAACAGCAAAGTGCTTCATTGACTATAGAAAAGCCTTTGATTGCAACATATATGCCAAGCTGTTGAATATGCTTATAAAAATAGGAATCCCAGAACATCTCATTGTCCTCATAAGAAACTTAATAAGTACAGGTCAGGAAGCCACAGTCCAGAGAAAACATGGTGAAATGGAATGGCTCCAGGCTGGCAAAAGAGTGCACAAAGCTGTCAATTCTCTCCTTATATATTCAACTAAACACAGAATATACATTAAAGGAAACCAGATTGGAAAAAGGTGAATGTGGTTTTAAAACTGGAGGAAGAAACACCAATAAACTGAATGATCCTGATGACATTACCCTCATAGCTGAAAATGCAGATCTGCAAACTCTAATAAGAAAAGTTAAGGAGCAACTTTTTAAAAAATGGGACTAATATTAAATATAAAAAAGATGAAACTAAGGACAATAGGTAGAACAACCAGCCATAGAATTGACAAATAATATGTTGTCTCAAAGAAAAATGTCTTTTAAAAAATGTCTTAGTACTGAAAATAAACATTTGAAAAATATTGTTTTAAGCTGATAAATTACTTAAAGAAAAAATGGGGACACTTCTGCCTTCCAGATATTTTGAATTACGCCTTATGTATTTACTTGCCGCTGATACAAATTGATTATCAAAACATTTGGAAAAGATCATTGTCCAACCCTCCTCACAGTAACATAAAACATTTCTGAAATATAAAACATAGGATTTTTTAAAAATCTTAAGGATGTGTTTGAAGAAATAAATTCACATCTCTAGGTAAATAGAGAAATTTCCAGCTTCACATATTCAATCCTCTTTTCCTATTGAAGGAAAATTTCCTCCCCTCATTCTGATTTTTAAATAAGGATCTGTTTCCCCTTATAGTGTTAGCTACAGCATGAACCTTCCACTTGTCTCCATGGCTGCGCTATTGAGTGAGTTAATTGGGTAACATCTTGCTCACCTACACAGAGTTTGAACCTCTTGCTGAAGCCCAGCTGTAGCTCACCCACCCTCCTAATTACATTTATTCACAGAAATCAAAAGAAGAGGGACAGAGTTCAGTAAAGGTCACATTAATAATACAGGCTGAAAGAAAGCCTGTAGATATGTATTTTTCATTAAAGGCACATTTGACTGAAGGGGCAATTCTTTTAGGATTGGCAATAATTCTCAGGAGGTGGTAGAGAAGGAGGGAGTGTAGGAAGAGAATAATTCTTTGGTCATTGTTTGTTGTCTGCTCCAAATCAGAAGAAATAACAAGGAAAGTTAATCATGTTTCTCATAGCAGGAATCATCTGAGATCACAGACTTCAAACCATGAGGTTTTGCACCCTCTACAAGCTCAAGAAAAGTACACACACTTGGAGTTCTGTTCACATTCAGGGCTCCTGAAGAGGCCATCAATGACTGGGAATAAAGAGGTGTCCTGTTTTGTTAGATCCAAGTGGAAAGCAAAATCAGGAACCATAATTCAAAACCACATTTATTTTGTTTATGTGCAAATTTCTAATGCTCTGCATTCCCTGAAGTCCAGCAAGTATGTCCTCAAAAAGTTGTTTGCATTCCATGTCATTCAGAATTGACTTGGTTAATGTAGCTTTTAATTGCCTATGTTTAGTGAATCCCAAGATACTGTGAATATCTAACCCTCTCTGGATCAATTATTTTAGTCAATTGTCTAATTAACTGGATTAGATAGGTGTGCATGTTTTTCCCCTTCCCAAAGGTTTTACAGAATCAAATAGAGCATGGATATCTTAAAGTTCACTCCTTCTAGACTATCAGAAGAAGAGATAGTGGACTGAAGATAATTCCAGAACTGGCAACCACATTGGAATGCAGAGCCTATAAGTAAACAAAAAGAGGACTTGAGATTGCCCACAAGTGCTCCAGACAGCTTTTCCTCACAACGAAACTGCAAGATAGTAGTTTCTGGTAGGTTTCTGGGAGATGAGGGATGAACAAGAGCAAATTGAAAATGGAGTTACAAAGGACTACAAGAATGACATGGAAAAATATATCACACTGGACTTATAAAAGAACCCAGCTGATGTCTTAATAACTAAAAAGGCATGTACAAAAATAAATCAAAAGAAAGACTGGATATTTTTTTTTCCATATTGGATTTACAAAAAAAGCTTGTTAAACTTTTAAAGAATTTTGTGGAGTTTAAAAGGGAGAAACAGCCACGGTCACACACTTCTCCCAGGAGAACGAAGCTGAAGACACCAGCCTGAAGATGGGATGAGATTTAAACGTTGCCAAGGTATTCTCAATCTTACAGGGACAAGACCGAATACACCAAGACCTATATATATATATATATATATATATATATATATATATATATATATATATATGGTATTCAGCTTTGTTCGGGTATTTTCCCACGTCATTATAGTTGTGCTTTTAAAGTTGTAGAGATGTTTTGGCAGAATCTCGTCTGCCATCATCAGGCTTGTATATTGGGTTCAACTGTGTGTCAGGCTTTCACAACCATTTCTGTTTTAAATTTGGTGCTAGCCTCGTGCTGTGTTAGAATGTTTTTTTTCTTCATCCTGATTGGTTGGGAGTCTTGGTCTGTGTTTATTGGTCTTGGAGTTTGCTGTGTTCTGCTTGATTGGTATTTCTAATATCTTTTTTCTGTTTTGTAGCATTTTTTTGTCTTGATTGGCTGGCAACGTTGTGTTTCCTGTATTGGGTTTTTTTTAGTGTGGCTTCAGGTGAATGGCCAGCTATCATTTATTAGGAAGCTAGGTTTCATCTGGGTGGCTGGTTGGGGTGTGTTTGAGCTAGAGGTATCGGGAGGCTTTGTTTGTGCCCAGGTGTTCCCTTGCCTTGTGGTGTGGAGATTTTTTTGTTTGTGAGTGCAGGCTTCCAGATAGTTGACAGTCTGGTGGAGTCATCTCTTCTGTTCATGCTTTCAGGTCTTTTTTCAATCTCTATGGCTTCTCTGATAATTGGACTCATCAATGATAAGGATGACTCAGAGTACAGGGAGGAGGTGCAGAGCCTAGCTACATGGTGTGCTGACTTATTACTCAACACTAACAAGACCAAAGAGCTCATTGTGGATTTCAGGAAGAAAAATGCTTACACAAATTCTCCTATATACATCAATGGGAGAACGGGAGAACGTGTCACCAGCTTCAAGTTCCTGGGGATCCACCTCTCTGAGGACCTGTCCTGGCAGATCAACACCACCAGCCTGATCAAGAAAGCTCACCAGCGCCTTTTCTTTCTGAGATTACTGAGGAAGAACCACCTTTCCCCAATTATTCTGATCAAATTCTACTGCTGTGCAGTCGAGAGCATCCTAACCAGCTGTATCTCAGTCTGGTATGGGAATTGCACTATTAAAGAAAAGAAGGCATTACAGAGGGTGATGAAAACCGCCCAACGCATTATAGGGATCCCACTTCCTGCCATTGTGGACATTCAGAGGAAATGATGTTTACGAAAAGCCCACAACATCGTTAAGGATTCCTCCCATCCAGCCCATAAACTGTTTACCCTTCTTCCATCTGGGAAGAGGTTCAGATGTCTGCAGTCCAAGACGAGCAGGCTAAGGAAAAGCTTCTACCATACAGTGGCTTCCTTACTGAACTCCTCAACTCGTCTACTCCCCCATACACACTGATACTTCTGATAATATATAATATATCTTGTATAAACTCTCTGTGCATTATACTTATATTCAGTATGTTCATAAACACTCTGTACAGTCGTATATATTCCTTCCATAGATATATACTCTGTATATTCATAGATATTCTGTATATCCGTATATAGTTATATATTTTATATATCTGTATATATATATTTATACTTCATTGCTGTTTTGCACTTCTGATTAGATGCTAACTGCATTTTGTTGCCTGTGTTCATGAACAATGACAATAAAGTTGAATCTATCTATCTATCTATCTATCTATCTATCTATCTAGTTACAAAGTAAAATTATAGTCTTCAAATTAATAAATGGATATATGTATATGTATATGTGTGTATATATATATATATATATATATATATATATATATATATATATATATATATATATCTATATATGTAGGTCTTGGTGTATTCGGTCTTGTCCGTGTAAGATTGAGAATACCTTGGCAGCGTTTGACAAAATCTCATCCGTCATCTTCAGGCTGGTGTCTTCAGCCGTTCAACTTCTCCCGGAGAGAAGCTGAAGACTGAAGACGGATGAGATTTGTAAAATATTCTCAATCTTATAATATCTACTACCGTAAAATATATATATATATATATATATATATATATATATATTTGTTTTTATAGATTTTCACGGTAAAGGTATGTAGGTCTTGTGTATTCGGTCTTGTCCGTGTAAGATTGAGAATACCTTGGCAGCGTTTACGAATCTCATCTGTCATCTTCAGGCTGGTGTCTTCAGCTTGTTCTCCTGGGAGAGTGTGTGACCGTGGCTGTTTCTCCCTTTTAAACTCCAGAGTTGGATGTGTTGTTGCTTTTGATTGGTTTGTGGAGTTGATGTATGCAGATTGGATGGCTTTTTCCTGAGACCCTGTGTGGCTGAGGTGCTGGCTGTGTGTCTCTCAGCCCTTTGTGTTGTAACGACCTGGGTAATGGGCTGTGTGATGACCTTCTGAGTTTTATTGTTGTGACATCCTGGGCTTCCAGATAGTTGACAGTCTGGTGGAGTCATCTCTTCTGTTCATGCTTTCAGGTCTTTTTTCAATCTCTATGGCTTCTCTGATAATTCTGTAGCTGGGGTTTTCTATAGCGGCTAAGGTTTTGGTGCCATTTAAGTTAATGCTATGACCTGTGGCTTTCATGTGTTGGACTAGTGAGGAAGTGTGTTCCAGCTTTTTTACTGCATTTTTGTGTATATATATATATATTTTACTCCAACAAGGGCTCATTCTCCCTAACCCAGCCATGGGCATAGCGGCCCAGGGGCCGGATCCGGTCCGTTCGGCTGTTCTGTCCGGCCTGCGGAGCCGAAAGAGCAGAGGGTTCTCTTGCTCTCCCAGAAGGCTACGTGAAGTAATCTAACTTTAAATTTATATTAGTTCACACAAACACTCCATCCATGCTTTTGTTCCAGCCCTCTGGTCCAGTTTAAGAACCCATTGTGGCCCTCGAGTCAAAAAGTTTGCCCACCCCTGCCCTAACCGTATCCGGCTGCATTGTTTCTCCACATCTATTAGCCTAAGTGGCAAGTTTCATGCATGGAAGAAGAATGCAGGTAAAGCAAAACAGAGTGACCCCAATGCTTCTAGTAACTCTCCTCTGCATCTGTGGCTTGTCTGCCAGGCTGTATCCCAACAAATCTTTATGGCTCTTCTGAAAAAGCAGTAAACCTTTCGGCAAAACTAGCCTGGATGACAGGTACAGAAAAGGGTTACGGGATGAAGTTCTTTACCACTGTTCCTTTTCCATGCCTGTGATTCTTCAAAAGAGTGTCTAGATTCCTCTTAAGGTGTACTTGCATGGATGAGGAACAGCTATAACTAGTCACTCAGCAACTTGAACCCCTTTATACCAGGCGCTTATATATATTTGCCAAATGTCACTTCACACATTGTTGAAAAAGAATGCTTGGTGATTGTTTCTCCCACTGGAGGAACATAGGGGTAAAGCTTTAATATTGTAAGCCATCCAAAGTTACCCTGCAGTAAGATGGGCAGCACATAAATTTCATAAATTTCATCAATCCAACAAACAAACAAACGAATGTGGAAAGCTGCCCTTTATGTTCACTACCCAAAGGTTTATTGGATACATGGGTGGCCATAAAAATCAGTTAGGTAAGTAGATAAACCATGAGAAAGAATCCAGAAGCAACATTTTATGTGTTTGACCAGCTAGGAAAGTCAGCTTCAACCATTGCCATTCTTACAGAGATCTTCTGATTATTTATTTTTAGAATGAATATATTTTCACATCTCAAATTAACCAAATCTAACTCTTTTTTAAATTACATCAGTGTCCTATTTCTTAGGTGTAATACCTGGTTTTGCAGAATACATTTAATTTAGTTTAGTTAATGTTTTTTTTTTCCATGACAGATAAATTTTCTTTTTCTTCTTCTTTGTGGGTCCCTGCGTACCTCTGTGATAACACTGAGACTTCCCCGTACCTAAATTCTGAAAGACTTGTGCCCAATTGTGAGAATCAGAGTGTTTTTTTTAATTATTAAGATTCCTGTTGTCTAAAAATAGGTAGAATGGCATTCCTCTGATGTGTTGGAAGAAGATACATCTACACTTCAATTGCATGTAATCTTTATGTTGCATCAATAAAAGAAGCTGCTGTCTCACATGAAAATATTCTCTTCCAGCTTGAAGGTGGGGAGGGCTGTATTTCAGTATGATTCCTCTTTCTCTGCTGATACATAACAGCCCTCGTGTCAGTTTGCACCCAGACAAAAGTCACTCAAAATCTCTTTTCTTTAACAAATAGAAATTACTTTTCAAAAGTAGCCTGAGGAATCGGTGATTTCTACTCACTGGGAGCACTTAAATCCCCAAGGAGTCTTCTGGCTGAGTGTCGGTGTCATTTCTTCACAGTTGGAATTCCCCGAGAGAGACGATGCAGATAATGCTTTTGGTCTTGGATTTCCACCATGTTTGCTCTGTGTGAAGCAATTTACCGCCATGCTATTCCCCGCTCAGTGGAGATACTGGTGCTGCCCCAGGCCTTCCTAAAAGCCGGTTAGTGTTGAATTAATAACTGGTAATGGGAGATGACATGGTGAGCTGCTGCCATCAGCTGCTTGACCGACAGACTAGGACCCAGAACCATTTCTGGTGCACAGCCATCCATTTACAATTTACATTCATCAATTGAGCAAATACAAGCAAATCCACATATGCAACAGAAAGGGCCCTGCAAACCCAAGTGAAAGAAAAGAAGGGAATCTTAACAGTGCTTTGATTCATTTGCCATCCAAAGAACAAAGGGGTGGTGGTAGTGGAGGAAGAATAGTATAAAATCAGTGGAATCCACAATTAATTAATGTTGAGGTATCAGGGGGCTTATTTATAGCTCTCTCCATTGCACAAGAGAGGATGAATTATAACCAAGCCAACCATTTGGGAACTTGGGACTATGTGTAGAAACTGATTCATGGCTGCTTCTCTCTGCTTAAAAGCTTGCATCTGGCTTCTACTGGGCTCAGTAAAATCTTCCAGAACTCTCCTGTTCTCCATTTAGAATGTCACAGCAGCCTCTCTCTAAATCTCTTCACCGATATTCTTTCTTCCATTTATTCTTCCACAATTACAATTAGAAGTGTTGAGTTCGGAAGTTCTCACTCCGGGCCGCCGTTCGCGCGGGAGCCGAAGTAGCCGCTGATTGGCTGAGCCGTTTGACAGCTCCCTATAAAAGGAGCTGTCAAATGGAGTCAGCTGGCTCCCTCACTCAGCTGTTGCTGCGGGCTGTCAGCCAGCTGTGGCTGAAGTTACATTCAGGAAATAAACCGTTTAAAAAGAGCTGCTCCGCCTCCGCCTCTTGCTTCAAGCGCGCCAATTATAAAAAGAAGGGGAGCCCACAGCCAGGCCAAGAGTACCACATTACCCAGAAGAGGGGGATAACTTTGCTTGCTTATGCCGAGCTGGTTTTTTTAAAGAATAAAAACAGATCAATTAAAAACCAAACCAAACCTTGTGGAAATTCTACCTTCTGGTCAATATCCCTATAGTGGACCTGATGATTCTTTTAACAACTTGTGAGAAATGAACTAAGGAGTCCAAAACAAGTTCCAGATGCAATACAGGCACTTTACTGTAGTGATTAAGATATTGGAGTTGGACAGAGGAGGATTGGGCTCAAATTCTTACCTAGACATGAACCTTGCTTAGTGACTATGGGCCAATCACTCCTCCCAACCTTCCTTACAGGGTTGCTGTTGAAGGGACTAGAGATTTCTACTAGCAGAAACCTCCATGTATGGTTTTTTTTTGAGAGCTCAGGGGGGATAGAAATCCATCAATGGATCAGAAATGCAAACCTTTGGCTCTAGAGCCACTCGTAGCATTTAGATCCTTGGATCTACTTCCCAGTCACTCCAAATATCAGCATCACATTATAGTTGTTAGTGTGAAAGGGACACATATTTGCTGAATAGACAAATATGTGCCCCTAAATTAAAACTGATTTTAATTTAAATTTACTCTCATTTAAAATTTGTCTTTGCCCAGCCACTTTCTGGAGTTTAACCCCCGACTTGCTATTGAAGGATCAAAGACAGTCCTCAACACAAGATCCCTGTTACTAACTTCAGCTAGGAAATGTGGTCAGACATACTGATTTCCCTTTAAGCAATAAAAACTGAAGTCTGTGATGTGTGTTTCAGGTGTGATCTCTCAGAACTAAAAGAATGAGAGAAATGCCTGAAATAACTGAAAACCAAGGAATGCTACAAATGATATGATAAGAATTTATGAAAGAATGGAAGAACTTCTGTTAGAAGAACAGAATATAAAAAAGCCTTCAGGGTCATGAAATATCTGGACCTTTGAATGTTTCTCAAAACAAGGTAGGATTCAGGGTGGGAAATCATCTATAGTATGGAAAGATATCATAAAGAAGTATTGTACATATATTTATTGCAAATAAGGCATTCTGGTGATACAGCAAAACAAATGGCTAGACTGTCAATAAATCCCATATGCACACAACATACCTCTACAAAAGTCTTCCTCCAATGCTTTCTACAGACATGTGGTAAGAGGCATGCAAATCTTGTGCCTTAGCTCTCAGCTATTAAAAATTTGCTTATAGATTCTGCTCAGCCTGAAGTGAAAAACTGAATTCTACTCAATCATCACAAATTCCAGATTCAAGGAAAAATGTACCTTGACAAAGGTCTCCACCTCATATCCCACTAACTACAATATGAAGATGCCTTACTGAACCATTTTTAAAAGACATATTTTATCCATTCACAATTCCTATTTCGAAACCACCCATCTCCCTCATTATATTACCTTTGTCTCATGCCCAGCCCATAGCAGAGACAACTCAAATTACCTTGAATTGTTCCAGCTTTAAAGTAGTATTTCCCCCTTTTCTCTCAACACAAAGCCTTGACCTGCGAGTGATCTAAAATACCTCAGTGATAATGTTGGTGATGACCCAAATGGAGCTGGCTCTGTCTAATTTCTATTGTCAACTTTAAGCTGATGAAGTCAACCCTTCTCACTGTTATTTGCATAGCACATGCCTTCGTGGTTATTTTGGCCTGGCTTCTGCACAGAGATCGTCTAACATAATACCTAAATAGTGCATTTCCAAGCACCTGTCAGATAGTATTCAGATTTCTTATACTCACAGATATATCAGTTTTGGGAAAGACAGCTAGATTTGTATTTATGGTCCCTAGAGAGAAAGGTAATCCAGAAGGTCAATTTAAATTGGAGAAGAGAGTTGTGTGTTGCTGGTTCTGTCCCAAATGAGTGCATTTCACATTCTTCATTGCTCCTGCCAAGAAGGAGTTTTACATAGCCATCCTTTCTACCATTTTTATTACTTTGGAAGAAGGGGAGATGGCATTATTTTGCCTACCATTTTAATGATTTCACAGACTACTTCTGAGTTCAGCCATTGCAAGCACTCACTATTGGTTATTTCAAATTATTCCCATCATTTGAAATAACTGATTTGGGATATGTTGGAGTGCCATGACATTTGACAAGAGTTCTGCTTCTCCTTTTAACATTAGAAGCAGGTCATAGGCACAGTGGGGCCATGGGATAAGGTGGGAACGAGATGCCTGATGGTCTCTGGAACCTTCCAAAATCCCCCAAGTGATGTATCACTACTACTCTTCTGGAGGAATGCTTAATAGCTTGGCTGACAGTCCAGTGGAGGAAGTCAGACTGCAAACAGGATGAAGGGGGTGGCAGATGACCCTGTGTGAGGGGACAGCTCCATTTCATCTCATGTATCTTCCGATGTCCACCTGTCAGCCACATTTTTGTTGTGCACGTGTTTAGAGTTTTTCCAGAAGACCAACAGATCCCTGTTCAGATACAGCACACAAGTGTCTATGCTTTTATCCTGGCACATAGATAATTTGAAGAATGGCTAAATTCTCCATGCCAGACAACTGCCCTTAGTTGCCCAGTCCTGATCTATCACATTTTGAAGACAGTAATTGGTGTTTGTTTTGCCAAATGATGCTAGGTGAGAAGCAAAAGGCATACCAGCAAATCCTTCAATCACTGCCCTTTGCCATCCTGTGCTAAAGCTGTAAGGATAGCACAAGTCACTAGGCTCATCAATGGCCAAAACCAAGCCAATCACATCACTGCATCTTCCTGCTGAGAAAACTTTCCTCTTTAGGGTTTGGCTGTCACGCATCAGAGGCTTGCTATAAAAAATAGTTGCAGCCTTATCAGTTATCTCTGCTTATTCAAACATTCAAGCTGCATTCTGACCCAGCTTAAGATAATGGTTACAGGCATGCAGACCGTGGTTGTAAGATGGAAAATCAGTTGTTTGTTTTCATTTTTATCAATTTGGGGGTATCTGGTTGCCCCTGAAAACAACAATGTTTTAAATCAGAAGATATAAACCTGAGAGCTAGAACATGTGTACTCACATGATTCCACAGCATCCTTCATTATTAGCCATGTTGACTAGAATGTCCTGGAATTGTAATTTAGCAACATTTGAAGAGCTGATAATGTTGTGCAGCTGTGCCAAAGATCATATGAAGCCTTCAAATGCTTGGAGTATGGTTTGCCCAGGACCATAGGTTATCCCAAATCATATTTTTAATATGACTAAAATAATTGGGGAGAAACTAAATAGATGCAAAAAGGAAGCATATTCATTTATTTAATTACCTTTATATATTTGTAGTTAAAATTAAATTGAAACAAATTTAAATTCCCCAATCTACTTATCTTTGCCTACCTAAAGGACTGCATTCTCCACTGTCAACATGCCATGAATTTCAGACCTCAGCCACCTATAATTCAAAGACCAAAGCTCCATGAAAGGGAGAGACCAGAATTTCTCAAATGCTAAATTTAAAAGCAAGGTCCCAGAAACCTCCATCTCCCACATTACAAGTTCTTATGTCATGTGCTAATGCTTCACAGCTCTACTGAGATTTTGTTCATGGGTAACTTCAAACCCATTAAATCATGTTTATATTGGCTTTCAAGAATTATTCCTAAGCCTATTTAATCACCTCTCTCTCTCCCTCCCTCCTCTCTCTCTCTCTCTCTCTCTCTCTCTCTCACACACACACATCCTCTGGATGTAAGTCAGTCTAATATCAGATGACCAAAAAGAACCACATATGTAAGGTCTGGGCATGTTTTCCTACCGATCAGATAAAGCAGCCTTCCTCTTACTGGTGTCCTTGCATAGCTGGGAAGTTTGAGTTCTGTAGTCCTGAATCATCAGGAAGGGTGCCTATCTGAGAGAAGGTTGACATCAAGGCAATATGATGAACCTGCTGTATGCAATCATTCTAAGTGTAACGCAGGCAATGCCTGTGATCATAACACACCTTAGAAGCAGGGTCATAAGAAGATAAATTAGTTGCATCCACAGGCACAATGACTGCATATAGGATTTATTCATGCCCCATTACCTCCACCAGAACACAAGGCTTTGGAAGTCTTGACAACATGATATATATTTGTATTCTATCTAACTGTGCAGCTAATACAGAAATGCTTCTCCAAGGTGGACACTAAGCTGGATGACAGCCAAAGATTCAAGGTTTTAGGGTGCCATGCTGATATTAAACTCAGGGAAAAGGTTTCATCAGTTAAAGGTAGAAATATCAAATAGAATCTCTGACAGAACAGCAACAAATTAAGCTGGAAAGAACAGTAAACCAAGAAAGTTGATCAAATTAGAAGCAAAGCCAGGCAAAATACCTTATGCTTAATTGGATAGGGGAAACTAAATCCTAGTCAAGTTTCTCAAAGCCATCATCCATTTCAGAGGAAGCAGTCAAGAAGAATGAGGGGAGGGAGAATGTAAAATAAAAATCTTCCACATGTAAAAAAAAATCTGATATTCATCAAGAAATTTATCTGATATGTTGCCATGTAGCAAGACCATCCATTAACATGATAGCTGTAGTCGATGTTGATCAGTGACTAAGTCATGTCTGAATCTTTGCAACCCACACCACAGCAAACCTAGGCTCACTTTCTATCTGTCCAGAACTGTCTATCTGAGTCTGCCCAAACTTATGCCCACTGCATAGATGACACTGTCCAACCATCTCATTCTCTGCTGCCCCCTTCTCCTTTTGCCTTCAATCTTTCCCAACATCAGGGTCTCTTCCAATGAGTATGAAAACTGTAGTTAAAAAGAGCCGTGGTGGCACAGTGGTTTGAGTGCAGTACTGTAGGCTACTTCTGCTGATCACCGGCTGCCTGCAATTTGGCAGTTCAAATCTCACCAGGCTCAAGGTTGACTCAGCCTTCCATCCTTCTGAGGTCAGTAAAATGAGAACCCAAATTGTCGGGGACAATAGGCTGACCCTGTAAGCCACTTAGAGAGAGCTGTAAATGCACTGTTAAGTGGTATATAAGTCTAAGTGCTATTGCTATTGCTAACTTCAAAGGAGGTCACTGGAAAATGGCAGGCTCCTCACCTCCCAGAACTTCTGAGTTACTTAAGATTCTGCATTTCCCACCTAGAGCAGTCTGGAAAGTTTAGTACTCAGTATGATTGAATGACTTTGTGGAGTTATGACCTTTGTGAAGCCTGTACTTTATATTTTGCAGGTTACCAATTACTATTACTGGAACTCTGGGAAGTACATGAGCTTGGAATGTGGCAATATAATGGATTTCTTAGAGACATAAATCAAGGGGGTAGTTGTTAAAGCATTAGTGGCAGAGTTAACAAAGAAGTGTCAACATAAGCTTCAGTAATGAAGTGGTGAATGTAAAAATATTCAAAATGAAATGAAATAAGATAAGAAAGAGGTTTAAACTCAAGAAGATGAAATTGAGAAACTGGGAAGAGAGTGGGGGGGATCAATACAACCATACCAGAGAAAGCAGAGGAATATTACAAAGAACTTCTTGGATTTCTTCAAGAAGATCTACTGATCTTAAACTCAAATGTTCTACATGGCTGGTGAATACTCTACCTTTAAAATTACACAGATAAAGAAGATGGATAATTGAAATGTAATATTTTGTTTTCTTTGCTCAGAGTCCAGTTTTTTTATACAAATACTTCATGACTAATCTAATCCAATAAATATAATAAGCATGACTTTAACACAACTCAGCAGTATGCATGGCACTCTTAATAATCTTTCACTACTTGTACATGTGAAGTGGTTCCTTTTATTGAATTAATGGCATCAATTAGGACATGCATATTAGCATACCATGAAGCCTCATGGGTAAAGACAACAAATGCAATGATGATTTTTAAGCTACAGTTATTATGGGTAGCTAAATAGTTATATCTGTAAATTTGGCACATTTAACTCAGATTAGAATGAAATCTGGAATATTTTTTTCTTATCAAGGTGTAGATATTCTTATATTTTCTCCACCTTACCTTTACCTGGGTCATTTTTGCAGATTCTTTGCTCATGGCAAAGAATTCTCATCTCTGATAATAACATCTATTTATGCCAGGTTAGCAGAAAGATTTGATAGGTGGATAAAAATGCCTAAACATATTGTACGTCTGACTGTGTGACTAACCACAACTGATGTTAATAATTTACTAGAAGTTATTAGAGAGTATTTAGCAAGTTACCTATTGATTGACAGTGATTTTGTCAATACTGATAATGTTCAAGTAGTGCTCCAGATGTTTTAGAATGGCACCAAGGCATCTACAGGTGGTTTCAACGGAGTGAACCATTGTTTCACTCAATGACAACAGCATTCGCTTAATGGCCATCACAAAAAAGGGTATAATATCAGGTTGGTCTCTAAGGGAGCCTGCCCACATGGCCAACCTAATTTTACAACCTTTTGTTGCGATGGTCCTTAAGCGAATGCTGCTGTCATTGAGCAAAACAATGGTTCACTATGAGCCAAGTTTTGCTAAAAATTGGAAATAAGTGCTAGTTTATTGGGCAAAATTGTGATAAAATGCAATCACATGACGATGTGGGATGTTGCAAACCACCATAAACATTGGCATGATTGCCAAGTACCTAACATGCAGTCACATGACCATAGAGAGGTGGCCCAGTTGTTTGAAACTTTAAACAGTCACTAAGTAATCAGTCTAAGTTGAGGACTACCTGTATTATTTTGGGACTATTTCGCTCTCTTTTGCTATAGTTATTCCACTTCAATTTTCATGTTTGTATACTTTGTGATGTTTTTTTCCAGTTCTTTCTCTGCTGTTCTGCTGTCCCCAGGTACTACAATGCCCATTATCCAGACTTTTCTTTCTTTCTTATCAACAACTGTTAAGTCTGGGGGGATAGATGCCTGTCTGTTTGAATTCTAAACTCCCAGAGCACTTTAGCATCTTCATTTTCTACTACTTTTATTTTTTGGTCCCCCTAGTTCTAGTTTGCAGACAAATGGTATTTTTGCAGATATTTCAGTGCACCTTTATGGCTACTTTATCATGCAGTTGTTTGCTGTCAGTCTGGATGAGCTTCTTGCAGTGGATAACTGGGCTTCCACCATTTCTTTAGCTTGTTTGCAGAGATGGCATTTGCTATCTATTGCTATCTTCTCAGTTCGGGCTTTATATGCATTTGTTCTTAAGCTGAGTCTTTTGTAGCCAGAGTTTTTTTTAAATTACATTTATATGCCGCCCTTCTCCGGAGACTCAGGCGCTTACCATTTTAGCGCAATGCGCTCAGCAATAGCCTTCATTCTATTGTATATGCCTGCTTATTACTAAGCGGCATTTTTACAAAGTCAGCTTATTGCCCCCAACAATCTTGGGTCCTCAATTTACCTACCCGAGAGGATGGAAGGCTGAGTCAACCTTGAGCCTGGTGGGATTCGAGCCTACAGCAGTTGTAGGCAGCTGGAACTTAAGTGCAGGCAATTAACAGCCTGAGCCACCAAGGCCCTTAATCCTGCTTCTCTCTTTCTTCAACTTTTCTGCTTTTAGACATTGTCAGGTCTTTTCATTATCTGCTTTGCCTGCTAATTTTTTCATGTAATACTTTGTCTTGCCATGTTTCTTTTCTATTCTTCATTATAGGCCAGTTTGGTCTTTTGGTATTTAGTAAACCTTTAGGGGGTGCTAGCTAGAGGGCATCTTCTTCATTGTCCTTCAGATATTCTTCCAATGTCCTTTTTTTGTCTTTAACTGTCTGGTATACTTGCAACATTCCACTCTCACCTATGCTCCAAAGACTGTCAAAATTGCTGCATGGATGAAGGATATGATTCATTGTCATTCTTTGCTGGTCTTTCTATCCAGAGCTTCTAGTTCAGCTTGACTCCACTCCACTATTCCAGCTGTGTATCTAATGACTGGAATTGTTGTTGGACTGCATCAGTTGCCACACTGGCTAGCAATTTAAAAGTTGTAGGCAAGCAGGTAATTGGCTGGTAATTACCCTGTGCTGCCCCTTTTGTTGGATCTTTCAAAATTAGGTAGGTTTTGCCAAATGTTAACCAATCTTCAACTTCACTTCCCTCCAGTATGTTGACAATGAATGGATGCAAACTAGTCAGATGTTTCAACCAAAAACTATGCAGCTCATATTCACTTGATGCTGTGCAATTCTTGATCTTCCGTCTCCCATGATTTCTGCTTTTATTACAGGTTATTTTGTTTATTTGTTTATTTTTATTCATCTTCTTTATCCAAGCTGCATTTCTTGTTGGATTTCTTTGGTCTGCAGAACTGCACTTTGTCTTCTTTGTCGTATGTTGTCTAGTTCATTGCAGCGGACCAATGCACTATAATGCATTGAGGTGCTGGCAGAAACATTTCTGATTCAACTGACATTGAAGAATCTGTCTGTAGTGTGTAAATTGAGCTTTGTATCTAATGATTTTCTTGGTTATAGCTTTTACTTGCTGCTTTGTTATTTTCAGTGCTCCCTTGATCTTCGTCATCTCTAGATGATACTTTTTGATCAGGTATCTTTTGGTCTTATTCTTTAGCTTCTTTTCTTTCATTTGTTCTAGCTGACTTGCATCTGATCTTAGCATGCTGATCCTATTTTCCAATCTGATCTTCCATTTTGATTATACACTGTTTTGTGTCTGTCAAGGTTTCGACCTTTAAAACCTGACATGACAGGGGCCGCATTATCTGAGGGATCACTGGTTACACCTGTCCCACCAGATGCAGCAGAGAGGGCACACTGTAGGTACCATTATCTAGGGAGCTACATTTGCCACATCCTAAGTGGAAGGCCTTCTGTGCTGTGGTGCCCATTCTATGGAATATTCTTCTCCTAGGAGTTAAGGCTGTTTACATCCCTTCTGACTTTCTCAAGATTTTTAAAAAACTAGTTGTGTTATCAGGGCCTGGGGCCCCCAGAGGATTGGTGAATTGATTAAGGTGGCTACAATTAAGGTGTTATTTATATCTCTTCACCTAATATTTCTTTTTGAATGTTTTTAGATTTTTAAAAATATTTAATGATTTTAATTTTTATTGCTTTAGTATTTATTAACTACCAGTTTGTAGCTTTGTTGTATTCCTGCCGAAGTCACTTGTTGTGAGGTGGGTGGCTAGATAAATTTGATAAATAAAATAAAGGGTCAATTAGTACTCATCCTCTTACCTTCTACTAGATCACTAGGTGAGTGCAGAAAACATTATTAAATCATTTTCCTACCCTTCTCCCTGAGCTTTTACCAGTTGTAAGTAGCAAAAATAATCTTATACCCATTCTTCATGAAAAAGAAATAAATAGTAAGTGCCTCACTCCCTATGCTAAACCTATGCTTTACAATATATTGCTTGTATGTACATTTGTCTTGTGGCGTGCACAAGAATTGGATAGGTTGCTGTGCTGGGAAATGTGCACAAGGATAAGCGGATTGTATAGAAGCTTGTACTGGCGATGTCCCCACCAATTTCTCACTCACCAATTTCCATTTGAATTAAATTCCAACTTTTGAAGATGGAATATTAGCATGTCAGCAGTTTTGCAACTGGGTGGTTTTCCCAATAGCTGTGACCACTGTGCACATTGCCAAAATATCTGAGCCAGAGAAAGTGGAGGGGGTGGAGGGATTATTATTTCTAAAAAAAATGGGTACTTAAAGAACAGGACTCGCACCAGTAGTTGGCTTGAATCTGGGAGGCAAGAGACAGGGGAGGCAAGAATTCCCATCAATGGAGAAAACAGATCTCTCATGAAGACTGCAAAATTACAGCAGGAATCTCCTTGCAAAAGCTGGAAATTGCTCTTCAAAGAAAAAGCAAACTCAGTAAGAACAGCTTCTGAAATTGGAGCTGAATCCAAAATAAATAATCTTAAATCCCAGAGACTATAAGAATGATCAGATTCCGAGCTGATCAAAGAGTGGTTCAGGAAAAAATTTTCCCTGAGATCTAGCAGGCACCACTTTAATATCTTTAAAAGTAACATTGAACTGATTCAGGCCTGCAAGGAATTTGCTTCACCTGTGAAAACAGACCAGTTTGCTCATACCACTTTGGGAAATGCTGGGGCACATGGTTTCTGATTGAACATAATATCAGGGTGTTGTACTTTGTGTTGCCTTCTAATGACTTTCCTCTTCCCATCTAACTTTGACAGAGAAAAGCCACCGACTGCAGGCATTTACCCCGTGAGACATTTTATAAGGGAAGTAAATCCAGTTTGAGGTTCTCTTATAAGAAACTTGATCCAGTCTTGACCTTCACCCAGCAGCTGCTGTCAACATTACTGGGTCTCTCTCTCTCTCTCTCTCTCTCTCCATGGTTATTAAGAGACGAAATAGGCTTTAAAGCTGGAACCTTTGCACTCTGGGAAAATTGTGTATGGCGTGTTACATACGGATTGGATAATTAATGTATGCCCTGATTTCCTTCACTGTAACATAAAAAGGGCGAGATAACAGCACTATAATTCCAGATAATTAAAGAGCGATCGACTCAGAGAAGCTTCTACGGCTCAGGAAGTGTATTCCTCCATTATTAACACCTAAACCTTCTCTATTCTTCACACCTCATTGCGAGCTGCACTCTTGGCAACCAGCTCCCCAGAGAAGGAAGCACTACACAGCACCGGCTGACTCAAACAGATGCTGTTCTCAGTCATACTCTCTGGTGTCATTTGGACCAATTTGTAGCATATTTGGGCCACATGGAACCAGCATTATGCATTTTCCTCCATCTGTTCTCTTCGACTACCTGATGCCTACTTCAGCTGCCCAGGAGCCATAGAGGATGTTGTAAATTCAGGTCTACAGGGAGCTTGTGATTAACTTGCCAGGAAGTCCTGCTGCCTTGAAAACACCTGCTGTAGTCCTGGGCAGTTCAGATCAGGAAGGGTTTCCTCACTGGTTAAACTTGTTTAATTATTGACAGCATTCCCATACAATCTTTCACCCCAAAGAATTCTATATCTCTTCAGAGGCATTCTGTGACCACTTCATTTGATCAACGAATGTATCCAGGCATTCTGAGCAATTGGCTCAGGTCAAGGATCAAGGAATGAATTACATTCTGGCTCATGACAGTTATCGGACATACTCCATAATACAAAGAAGTCTATTTTGCCACACAATAAAAACACTAGAAAGTGTGCCAACAAGGCAGGAGAAAGCAGGAAGGCTGAAGGAGAAAGGGAACACTTGCTCATGTGTGCTGATGTATGGAGAGGCTTCTGCCAGTCCTCTTAAATATTTGTTCCAGCATGCTGGAGGAGCTGAAAAACCAAGAAACAAAGGCACTTTAAGCCTACCTTTTTCCTCTGCTTGCATACATCTTGTTTAGTGATGCTGAATTTCCCTTAATTCTTCCCAATGTTTCCACAATGAATATGCAGTAGCTGGGTACCCAAGGCCTTTTGACATTCTGTACTAGATTTATGAGCAGACATATTGAGTAGATAATTTCTCTGAAATTCTCCACTGAAGGAAGATATTTTACAACAATGACTCAGAGAGAGATTCCCCCTTTATAGTGACAGTAACACTGCTATTGAGCTACAGATAGTCTTCGACTTACAACTTGTTGCTTAGTGACCATTTGAAATTATGATGGACCTCCCAAAGGGTAATTACAACCTGGTTGGTCCAATGGCTGCTTCCTGCAATCATGTGACTGTATTTCAGTGCTTGGCAACTGGCCCATATTTACTACACATAACCACAATTTATATTTTTGCTAAAAACTGGCATTTATTTCTAATACCCTTTAGTAAACAATAGGTTTCCTTAACAACTGTAGCATTCACTTAATGACTGCTGATTCACTTTCATGGTGATTTTCTTAATCACAAAAAAAGTTGTAAAATCAGGTTGATCACAGGATATGCTGCTTTACGGCCACCACAATTTACAGCAGTAATGGGCAGGCTGCATGACAGTCATAAGTTGAGGACCTCCTGTACTGGCTGAATTTTTTATGATGTTCTCTTTTGAGACTGAAGTTTCAAGCCAAGGAGGTTGCAAAGAGCTGGAGAAAAGGAGGATGCAAACAATAAACACAAGGACATTTGCACCACTTTTGGTTCACTCCTAACTAAGTAAGCACATAATATTAGGAAAAGGAGACCCGGCCTCAAAGAAAGTTGAGTCGTTCTCTCCGAATCTATCTCATAAAAGTTGTTACTGTGTGGGGGAAATGAAAGAATGAAATTTTCCCCCACCATGAATTTCTGAAGGAAAGGTGGGATAGCAATATAACACACGAATACATAATCCTCTGTAGGAAGTTATCACCTATCTCTCTCCTAGAAAAATGAAATATCCTAGGAAATATTAAAAAGGCAGAATATTTCACCTAAAAAGAGGAGAAACTCAGAAGCAGAAACTCACCTCAGAAGCAGAAACTCAGGGCCCCCCACCTTTGCTAATGGGCCATTACTCTGGCCTAAGCCAGCCTATTTTACATAACAAAGATATCCAGGTAGAGCTATAGGAATTGCCCAAAGCCCTTTCATTACATCATCATCCAGCAAGGCTCAACCAAGCCTGGGACTCAGGACAGCCTACCAAGTTGCCCCTGCATGGCCCCATAGGAGTCTGACAACCAATCAGAATACAAGCTCAAATTCAAATCCCAACTGAGGATATAAAACCCAGGCACACTCAGCATATCAGCCCTTCCTTCTTTTCCTTCATCTTGAAGCATGTGATCATTCTTTGCACTTTGGAGCTGCAAGCCATGTGGTCTTGTCCACCATTAAACCATCTTTCCAAGCAGTCACCATGTTTCCAGTGTCTTTCTTCCCCACTTGGAACTGAACCCAGAAGGATAATTCTTCCAACAACACCTCTTAAAACACTTTCTGCAACCAATTCTTTTTCAGCAAATACACAAGAACAAATAGAAAAAAAATTCGGGAGAATTGCCTTTTTCTGGGTGCACTGGCAATCATTTGGCTAGGCATCTTGTACTCCCATTATCTCCCTAATTGTTTGCTTTGCCTCTTTCTCTCTCATTTTTTTTGTTTTTATCTCACTGCTTCTCTGCCTCTTGTTGACTTTCTCACTCATGTTTTCCCCTCTCTCACTCCTTTGCCATTTCTCAGTCAGTCTCACTTGCTCTCACCTGTGTTCATTTTCACTTCTACTTTCTGTTGCCTGTTCCATTTCTTCTGCTCACTTTCTTGTGTTGCACAAGACAATGCTGGTCCTTTCAAGTGTTCATGTAGCAGTTGATATGAGGCTGAGCTCTAAGAGTCCAGTGTCAGCTGAAGACATTTTAGTGCCCAAGATGGACTCCTCCTCCACTTATTAGGATATGTATGTATGTATTTATGTATGTATGTATGTCTTGGTGTATTCGGGTCTTGTCCCGTGTAAGATTGAGAGTATCTTGGTGATGTTTCGACGAGATCCCACTCGCCATCTTCAGGCTGGTGTCTTTGGCTTTGTGCTTGTGCCAGCAAAGCGTGATCTGAGCTGCCTTCTCTCTATAAATACTGGAGGGGTGTGTGGTGTGCTGGCTTTGTTGTAAGCGGGTTGGTTGGCTGTGTTGTTGGCTGTGTTGTCGCTTCTTCATTGGTTGATGGAGTTGGTGTTTGCTGATTGGTTGGCTGTGTTGTTGGCTGTGTTATTGCTTCTTGATTGGTTGATGGAGTTGATGTTTGCTGATTGGTTGGCTTTTTCACAAGAGCCTGTGTGGCTGAGGTAGTGTCCTTCAGCCTTTTGTGTTGTAGCTACCTGGGTAGTGGGCTGTGTGATGACCTTCTGAGTTTTATTGTTGTGACATCCTGGGTCTTGTGCTGTAATCTCCTGGGTTGTTGTCTGTGTTGAAACCTCCTGAGGTTTTGTGTTGTAATCTCCTGAGTTCCATGATGTAGTATCCTGGGTGGAAGGCTGTGATGTGACATTAATAACACAGCCAAAAACACAGCCAACCAACCCGCTTACAGCAGAGCCAGCACACCACACCTCCCATCCAGTATTTATAGAGAGAAGGCAGCTCAGATCACGCTTTGCTGGCAAAAGCACAAAACCAAGGACACCAGCCTGAAGATGGTGAGTGGGATCTTGTCGAAATGTTGCCAAGGTATTCTCAATCTTACATGGGACAAGACCCGAATACACCAAGACATACATACATACATACATATATATATATATATATATATATATATATATATATATAATTTTCTGAAGGCAATCTGACCCCTGATACAAACAGATATATAGAAGAGGGGGTGTTTCCAGTAACAGAGGCAATGCCACCCTACTGAAAAGGAGTTCTACTGTCTCTCAGGAATTCTTATGAAAGAGGTGAGTCTCTCTCATATTCTCACTGAGGTGAGAACAGGTGAACCTCACTATTTACAGGAGGTTCTATTCTATTCCATCCAAACAACAACAGATAAAGAGACTGTGGATAATGAGAACATAAAAACACATGTTTACACATGCACAAAAGCTCATCTGACATTTTGCACACATATAAAATACTGTATACCAAAATCATACCCTGAACTGCAGATGTGTGAAATCTTTACTGCAGATGATAAGATCAAGTCTGTGTTTTCAAATTTCTTATAGCATTTTTCTTGCAAGTGCAGGGCCCACTTTTTTTGATCAATTGAGTATTGAACCATTGGTTGTGATAGGAATTGAGCAAAGGCTTGTTGCCTGAGCCTGATGTCATGTGCTGGCCCCATCCAGCTTTCATACCTAAGGACTAGAAGGCACAGTCTGCTGGCATTCAGCCTGGTGCCTTAACCACTAGACCAAACTGGCTCTCTTTGTTTTTCAACTGTGGATACGCAGAAACACAGATAATGAGGGCCACCTGTATAAATTGGATATGTTTTTCATCAAAAATTAAAGATTGAGGGCTCTGTACTAGTATGAGTAGAGCTTGTCTTTTCCTGCTCATAACTGGATTCTGGAATTTAAAGTTTGCATAATGCTTTAGAAGAGATGACATTAAATCAAGAAAGCTTTCAGTAATAGTAATGAGGGAGACACTGATATAGACTAGGATTTTCTTTCATTTCTGACCTGGCTATGAATATTTTGAGAAATGGGAGCAGATTATCACAACAATATAGTAGTGCCATTCTACAAATACTTATTTTCCAATTTTTTTGATTGCAAAAGTTTAACAAAGGATCAGAGGTCAGAGTGGGCAGGACATAGATACAGTAGCAATCTGGTTATCAAAATCTGTTTCATTTCTATAGGTCAGCAAGGATTTTAATCTTTTTGAAGTAAGTTGGCCAAGTTACTTTCTACAGGCTAATAAAAGACAGTGGATATGTTCAGAGAACAGCTGAATCAATGCAATGTCTTGTGTTTAATCTGCAGATCACTTTTAAATGAACATATATTTGCTGCTGGTTGGTGGCTCTCACTGCTTTTTTCCAGGATTTTACATGCTTGATTAGTCCATAGTTTTAACCAAGTACTTTCCAGTTCTGACCATGCTTAGCTTTTAAGATTAGTCAAGGTCAGCTTATCCAACAAAGCTGATATTAAAGAGATAGTCTTTAACATTAGAAGGTCTTATCATGCATAAAGCCCAATTCACACCACACAAATAAACCAGCATTCTACTCTCCTGGTGCATTGACTACCTTTGAGTGCCAGGAGCATATGATCTTGGATGACTCAATAAGCCACCTATGTTTTTAGTCCTTCTAACCACCATTAAAATGCCTAGGAGACTTACCATCCTCTCCAGTTCATGCCATCTCTCTCTGTCTCATAACAAAAGAGTAGGACTGGGGCTAATGTTACTGAAGGCAAATTCAAGGTGGCTGTAATCATTCTTCCCTTTTTCCATCTCTTTCTACGGCTATGGAAGGATGCCTAGAGAGGCTTCCTTTTTAAGGAAGGTCTGTCTAGGACATCAACACAGTCATTGACATTGGAAAGGATGGAGAACTCCTTGGTAAAGACTTTGTACAAGGTGGCAGGGGAGTAAATTAAACTCCAAACAAGATCAGATCTAACCTCTCTGGTTTAATTGATCAAGTCAATTAACTGGTCTCTGGAATTTGCATAACTTGCTTAGCTCTGTAGACCCAAAACCCAATTGTTGTCTGGAAAGGAACACTCTTTAAATATTGTGAAATATACCCTAGAAACTTCCTTGACTTTCTTTCATTCTGTAGTATAAGAAATTAGCAATAAAAAGGTATACATGGTTAAGGTCATACATCCTCAAGCTTTCCTTTTCAGTTGAGACTTAGCTGCCATAACTCCTCCCTCACCCTGTGCTACAGTATTTAATTTTAAAGCAGAGCAAAAATGAAACCCTCAAGATTGCTTGGTCTCTTTCTTTCTGCTTGTTGCAGAGTCTCTAAGGAAAAGGTTCACAGACAAAGGGTCCAATCTCAGGAGCTCCTGCTGTATTGCCTCAGTAAACCCGCTCCTTGTTTAAGAAACAAATCTCCACAGCTGCCCTCTGAATTTTCACGTTCTGCTGCCTGTTTCCCATCCACTCCGTCTCAAATGTGTTGTTTAACATTCTCTTGAATATATATACAAAAAAAAAGTAATATATTCTGTGCCCAGCTTGCTAACACCGGCTTCTTTTTTCTAATGCTTTAAAGGTCTCAATCATTTGATTTGACCGTGATTCTCCCTCCCTCTCCTTCCTTTCCCCTTCCCCCTTTCTGCCACCACCTTCGTTTCAAGGAGAGAGAAAAAAACCTTTCCCAGGGCTAAATCCTGACAAATGTCTGCCTTCAACCTCCGCTTTCTTGCACACCCCCTTTGAAATATGTATGCACATGTTATGCAGGGTGGATGCATATCAATGCCAAGCTATCTACCTTTGCATATTAAATCATTACCACATCTTTGCTGGCAGTAAAATATGCAGAGCGTATTCTAAAGAAAAGCCTCTCCCCTGCCGAGCCAGCATTCTTCCTTCTCCCCACTCCCTCCCAGCTTTAGCCCAGAAGCCCAGGTATCTCATGCCACCCTCCTTTGTTCCTTTGCAAAGGCATTTCTCTTGTTTTCTCTCTGTCATTGTCCAGGCGGTCCTGCTGGAAAAGGACTTTTTGCAAATGTGACTCAAAGGGTGCCCTTCAATACCCTTCACCCCAGGCCCCCTTTCTCATCTGCCTGTAAGAACCACCACCATTGGAGAAGGTCTGGGGTCGTCCTGCAATGCTGCAGTGCACGGTCTCCCTACTGCAGATGGCTGCTTCCCCTGGTATCTCCTACATCCCTTCCTCTGGAACCTAAACAGCCAGCTGACCTCCAAGCCTCCTGCTCCTTTTTCCCATGCACCTTTTGTGCCATTTCAATCCATTGAAACCCCTTCCATTTTGTTTTTTTTGTTGTTTTTTTTAAAAACCAGGGAATGCCAATTAGAGAAACCCTGGTGATTTTTTTGAGTTGAGTTTTGTTTTCCTTGCTTCAGGGATGGGCAGAGGGTAGGTTAAGATGCACTGGGAAAGCTCTAGATTGTTAAGGATGCCTGTCTGGCAATTATTCAATTTGTGTGTGTGTATGTGTGTGTGTGTTATTCAATTTGTGTGTGTGTGTGTACAAGCAAGCATGCACACTTTTGAATCAGTTTTTGACTCCTGGCAGCTGCCTGGAGTTTTCTTGGCAAGAATTTTGGAAATGGTTTGCCATTGCCTTCTGCTTAAGGCTGAGAGAGAGTGACTGGCCCAAGGTCACCCAGCTGGCTTCATGACAAAGCAGAACTAGAACTTATGGCATCCAGGTTTCTCAGACTGGTGCCTTAACCTGTCCACCAAATAGGCTCTTAATCCAATGGTATTAACTGCAACATGAATCTCCCATGCCATATATTATAACAATTCATTTGACAATTTACATTATTTAGATGGTTGTTCTGAGCTCCCAGCTTGGCAATTTGGTTGCAAATGTTTCATCACCATTTGAGGAGACATCCTCAGTGCACTTTGAATTGTGCTTGTCTATCAGAACACAGGTCTTTAAATACCTTTTTGTGTGATGCAAATTAGTATGGATGTTGATTTGCATCACATAAAAAGGTATTTAAAGACCAGTGTTCTGACAGACGAGCACAATTCAAAGCACCCTGACAATGTCTCCTCAAATGGTGACAAAACATTTGCAACCAAATTGCCAAGCTGGAACGCAAACCAACAAGGTTTTATCAATGGTTAGAAACACAAGGTAGAAGTTGGAAGACGAATGAATCAGGTGTGGGGGATTTGGAAAGAGACACTATTGGTATTATTGATAGAGAAATGTATGTATTAGAATGATAGAATAGTTGACATATTATATGATGGTCAGAATTTTTTGTACAAAAAGTTGTATATATAAATATGCATATATGTTATTTTGTTTTTACTTCTGTTTTATTGCAATTGGAATGCCATGGCCAATTACACTATTCAATATATTTATATGTACACTATGTATGTATGTATGTGTATATATATATATATATATATATATATATATATATATATATATATATATATATATGTAGGTCTTGTCCCATGGTTGAAATACCTTGGCAGCGTTCGTGATCTCATCCGTCATCTTCAGGCTGGTGTCTTCAACCTAGTTCTCCTGGGAGGAGAAGTCCTTCAGCCTTTTTGCTTTAGGACACACAGGACACACAGCCACTACCTCAGCCACACAGGCTCTTACAAAAAAGCCAACCAATCAGCAAACACCAATTCCATCAACCAATCAAGCGACAACACAGCCAACAGCCAAAAACCAACCTGCAACCAGCACAGACACCACCTCCCTCCATTTATATAGAGAGAAGGCAGCTCAGATCAGCCTTGCTGGCACAAGCACAAAGCTGAAGACACCAGCCTGAAGATGGTGGTGGGATCTCATCAAACATCGCCAAGGTATTCTCAATCTTACACGGGACAAGACCTGAATATACCAAGACCTACATACCTTTACCCGTGAAAATCTACAAACACACACACACACACACACACACACACACACACATATTCAAAAAAATTGTTTTTTTTTCTGTATATTGAGTGTATATTTTAACTAGGATATTAAAATAAGAAGATATTCTCATGCTGCTTGAATTTACTATATCTTCTTATTTCAGTTGATGATTTATACTGTGTTGACCAAGGTTTCTAATATTTGTTTTTAGTTCAGTGCTTAATAATGATTCTTAATCTTTTAAAGTGATAGAATATCAACCGACCAATGTCATCCCTGCTGAGGGGGATGCTTCATTGGCAGGGGAACTGAATCATTTCTTTGCTTGCTTTGAAGTGGAGACATCAGAGACAGATAAAATACAACTACCAGCCAATTGTAGCCCCCACCTCACTGTGGAGGAACAGGAGGTGAGGAGCATTCTGAGGGCTGTGGATCCTAGAAAGGCTGTCGGTCCTGATGGTATCTCTGGCCGAGTGCTTAAAGACTGTGCTGATCAGTTGGCTGGAGTCTTTACCAGGATCTTCAATCGGTCTTTATCCCAGTCCACTATC